>CM068375.1:397825854-398466416 GCA_034769895.1 Magicicada septendecula | reverse complement strand
GGACATGTCATGGACAACAAAATCCAAGTATATTCTAACATTTACATATTATGGTTAAAATGTTTCAAATCTTACAGTGATATGGAAGTCTGAAAATACTGTTGTATCTAAAAATGGTTTTAGGTGATTTGTTTTAATAAATTAGTTCACCATAATCACCAATAAAAGCAATTAACATATGAACCAAATTATCGAATTACATTACTTTCACTTACTTACAGTACAGGCTTCAGTTTACTTTAGTTACGAGGATTGTTCAACAGAAACATGTTTAGAGGCTGTAAAGCATTTTTTATTCAACAATTTTAAAAGAAGTCTCCATTAACATGAGTTCCACTATTGCACTAATCTGTAGATTCCCTGCTAATAAAATTCTTGCGCTGTTTGTGGAACCATTCGCTAACACCAAACCCTACCTCAGCGTCCGATTTGAACCGCCGTCCTTTTAGTGATTTCTTTAATGGGCCAAAAACATGATATTCGCACAGGGACAAGTCAGGACTGTAAGGTGGATGTTGTAAGACTCCCCACTTCATACGACCAAGCAGATGTTGAATCGTCTGGGCTACATGGGTCAAGCATTATCATGCAGAAGAATGACACCATTTGTGAGCTTCTCGGGATGTTTATACTTGATGCTGACCCATAAGGATTTTCAGCTGTCTGCATATCGCTCACGTTAATGTTGACACCAGGTTCTTTAAAATCTAAGAGCAGCACACCCTGATAATAAAAAAAAAAAAATACATTCACCATTACTTTTCCTGCCGAAGGCTGGGACCAACATTTTTTTTGCCTTCGGAGATTGTGCATGCTTCCACCACATACTCTGACCTTTGGATTCTGGTTCATAGTGATAACACCAAGACTCATCACCAGCAACAATTTGGTGTGGAAAGGCATTACTTTGTTGTTGATAGCGCATCAAATGCTGTAATGATAAGGCCCAACACATTCTGCTCATCAGTACGCAGTTGTGGAATCCACTGAGCAGCAACTTTGTGACAGTCAAGACTATGAATGATGGAATGAACAGCTCCCATGCTGATGCTCAACATTTGAGAAAGTCCTCTAACTTTGATGTGCCTATTTGCGCGTAAAGCAGTTTCCAGCTGTCTCACATTTTCATCTGATGCTGCAACACATGCAGGTCCGGAACGGGCCAAATCTTTAGTGGATTCTCTTCCTTGTCGAAATTTATTGCACCATTCAACCACTGCCATATGAGAATAACTATAGTCACCATATACAGCTTTCATTCTTGTCATTTTTTTTTCCAGTCTCCAGATCGCTATTATGATTAACTTAAGAATTTTTTACCTTGTATAATCCACTATGCGATCTCAGTTTTTTACATACAACATGTTTCAGGGACTAAATCCCCATCTTCAGGTACAGTAAAAAATGTATTATTCCCCCTAATACATAGGGGTCGTCGAAATGATTAAAATGTTTATACATAAAAACACACGCACAAAAATCACTGAATAAATTAACATATAACACAAACACATGAACACGTTAAAAGCGACTCAGTGCACCGGTCGACCTCCGATCGTCAACTAGCCCGTGTTCGTGCTTCATTGCTTATCATCAACGCGGTATCATATAATTTATTGGATTTAAATGATAGCTGATCATTGAGTAACTGCTCTTTATTTACTTTGGATGCCTTGTAAATCTCAAACTCTTCTAAAGCATTCAGGAAATGACCTTTATTACAAACATGTATCGGCTCCATGTTCTCTTTGAATCCGGTGTAATTATGGTTTTCGTTTATTAGGTGGAGTGCGTAATTTGATGAGGTGGTTTGGGGTTTCTTTTTTGGTAGGTGTTCTTTAAATCTCTCGATAAATTTCCTCCCCGTTTGTCCGATATAGAACTTATCGCACTCACTGCACTGGATTCTATATACTCCTGAACATTCCTCCAAAGTTATTGGTTTTCATGGCTTAAGTATATTTTTTAGATTATTTATGGTCTTGAATGAAACATTTATATATAATTTTTTAAATTCATTTTTTATTATGTTGGGGAGTATGTTCGTATATAATGCTGAGACATATTGTGTTGTATTTTTAACATTATTATTGTCACCATTTATTTTCCGAAATTGTTTATGTATCATTTTATCCACAATTTCTGTGTTATATCCATTTTTCAAGGCTATGTGTTTTATTATGTTATATTCTTCCTTATAATCCTCCGTATTCATTGGTACGCTTATTAGTCTATGTGCTAGTGCATTAAATGCCGCCATTTTTTGTGTGTATGGATGATTCGATTTAGCATTTATAACTATGTCTGTTGTGGTAGGTTTTCGGTATATTTTAAAACCGAAATGGTTGTTTCTTTTTAACACCAATACATCGAGGAAGTTCAAGCCATTATTGGTTTCCATTTCCATAGTAAATTTTATGTTGTGGTTAATTTCGTTAATAAATTTAAAAAACATATCCACCTGTCTATGAGTGCCATTAAATACTATGAAGGTGTCGTCTACATACCGTGTATAAGAAACAATTTTATCATAGAATCGGTTATAGTCAGACAATAAAAATTTATTCTCATAATAGTTCATATATATTTCGGCCAAAAGTCCACTTAGAGGTGAACCCATAGCCAAACCTTCCTCTTGGTTAAAATACTTGTTGTCATGAGTGTAATAATTTTGCTGTACTATAATCTGTAACAAAGATAGGAGTTCATCTATCTGTTTTTTGTTTAGAATACCTGTTGTAGTTAAATTTACCTTTAGAATTTTTAATGTTTCCAAAACCGGAATATTTGTATATAAATTGACAATGTCTATTGAGACAAGTTTATAACTAGGTGTAATCTCCATATCTTTAATTTTATTTATGAATTCAAAGGTGTTTTTTACATTGTGGATATTTTTTCTAATTTTATGCTGTTCTTAATAATTTGTTGCAGTTTTTTGCTATTTTATAATTAGGGGCGGTCGTATAGTTAATCAAAGGTCGTATAGGAATGTTTTGTTTGTGTAATTTGGGCAGTCCCGTAAATTCAGGTGCCTTAGGTTTGATTTGTTTCACATTCCGTCTGGTTTGTGTGTCAAGTAAATTTACACATGTATTAATAGCTGATTTATGGTTTTAGTGTGTTTTTCGGTCGGGTCATCATTTAACATTGTTATGTTATTATCTTGAATGAATTCGTTACATTTACGTAAATAATCTGTATTTTCCATAATAACCACTGTGTTTCCTTTATCTGCTTTTGTAATTATTGCATTGTTATTTATTAATTTTTGTTTGATATTTTTAGCGATTTTTAACTCTTTTTTATGTTCTGTGTTATGTGTGCTATTTAACTTCAGGAAACGATTCAACTTATTGTTGATTAATGACCGTGTTTCACACTGAGTGTCTTGGTTCCTTAATACATTTAATTGTAGCCTCAGCATTCGTGACTTCCCCGTGTTAAAGCGTGTTTACTAAAGTAAGGTAAATTATAGTGTAGGCCCTTCGATAATAAATTCTGTTCCTCTGTTGATAATTCAATGTTAGTAAGATTGGCTACACGTTTATAAAATATATGTTTACATTCTATGTTATCTTGTTTTTGTTGTTCAATGTATAGTTTATCAAATTTCTTTATGTGTCTCGATATAATTACTTTGGCATTAACTCTAATCTGTGTTTGTATTAGATAAATTACTTCATTGACTATAGCTGGGTGTAACGTGTTCAAGACCATTAAATGAGCTTTGTATAACAATTTATTTAAACGAATTTTCTTTATGTATAATGCTTTAATTTCCTCCTTAAGCCACGTTTTTTGTGCTTTTATTTTGGCATTATAAGCTGCCGCTGATTTGTTTCTAACGTTCAAAATTGTGAATTTCGGTGTGATGTTATGTCGTAAACACTTTTTGATAAATTTAATATTGAGGTTGATTTTCAATATTTTACTCTTGATGTTCTTGTATTTATAGACTGTGTTTGCTTGTCTGGCTTCAAGATACATTTTTTTTCCAGTCTCCAGATCGCTATTATGATTAACTTAAGAATTTTTTACCTTGTATAATCCACTATGCGATCTCAGTTTTTTACATACAACATGTTTCAGGGACTAAATCCCCATCTTCAGGTACAGTAAAAAATGTATTATTCCCCTAATACATAGGGGTCGTCGAAATGATTAAAATGTTTATACATAAAAACACACGCACAAAAATCACTGAATAAATTAACATATAACACAAACACATGAACACGTTAAAAGCGACTCAGTGCACCGGTCGACCTCCGATCGTCAACTAGCCCGTGTTCGTGCTTCATTGCTTATCATCAACGCGGTATCATATAATTTATTGGATTTAAATGATAGCTGATCATTGAGTAACTGCTCTTTATTTACTTTGGATGCCTTGTATATCTCAAACTCTTCTAAAATATTCAGGAAATGACCTTTATTCTCCATGTCTCGGCTTCACCTTGATTAACTATACGACCGCCCCTAATTATAAAATAGCCAAAAAACTGCAACAAATTATTAAGAACAGCATAAAATTAGAAAATATCCACAATGTAAAAAACACCTTTGAATTCATAAATAAAATTAAAGATATGGAGATTACACCTAGTTATAAACTTGTCTCAATGGACATTGTCAATTTATATACAAATATTCCGGTTTTGGAAACATTAAAAATTCTAAAGGTAAATTTAACTACAACAGGTATTCTAAACAAAAAACAGATAGATGAACTCCTATCTTTGTTACAGATTATAGTACAGCAAAATTATTACACTCATGACAACAAGTATTTTAACCAAGAGGAAGGTTTGGCTATGGGTTCACCTCTAAGTGGACTTTTGGCCGAAATATATATGAACTATTATGAGAATAAATTTTTATTGTCTGACTATAACCGATTCTATGATAAAATTGTTTCTTATACACGGTATGTAGACGACACCTTCATAGTATTTAATGGCACTCATAGACAGGTGGATATGTTTTTTAAATTTATTAACAAAATTAACCACAACATAAAATTTACTATGGAAATGGAAACCAATAATGGCTTGAACTTCCTCGATGTATTGGTGTTAAAAAGAAACAACCATTTCGGTTTTAAAATATACCGAAAACCTACCACAACAGACATAGTTATAAATGCTAAATCGAATCATCCATACACACAAAAAATGGCGGCATTTAATGCACTAGCACATAGACTAATAAGCGTACCAATGAATACGGAGGATTATAAGGAAGAATATAACATAATAAAACACATAGCCTTGAAAAATGGATATAACACAGAAATTGTGGATAAAATGATACATAAACAATTTCGGAAAATAAATGGTGACAATAATAATGTTAAAAATACAACACAATATGTCTCAGCATTATATACGAACATACTCCCCAACATAATAAAAAATGAATTTAAAAAATTATATATAAATGTTTCATTCAAGACCATAAATAATCTAAAAAATATACTTAAGCCATGAAAACCAATAACTTTGGAGGAATGTTCAGGAGTATATAGAATCCAGTGCAGTGAGTGCGATAAGTTCTATATCGGACAAACGGGGAGGAAATTTATCGAGAGATTTAAAGAACACCTACCAAAAAAGAAACCCCAAACCACCTCATCAAATTACGCACTCCACCTAATAAACGAAAACCATAATTACACCGGATTCAAAGAGAACATGGAGCCGATACATGTTTGTAATAAAGGTCATTTCCTGAATGCTTTAGAAGAGTTTGAGATATACAAGGCATCCAAAGTAAATAAAGAGCAGTTACTCAATGATCAGCTATCATTTAAATCCAATAAATTATATGATACCGCGTTGATGATAAGCAATGAAGCACGAACACGGGCTAGTTGACGATCGGAGGTCGACCGGTGCACTGAGTCGCTTTTAATGTGTTCATGTGTTTGTGTTATATGTTAATTTATTCAGTGATTTTTGTGCGTGTGTTTTTATGTATAAACATTTTAATCATTTCGACGACCCCTATGTATTAGGGGAATAATACATTTTTTACTGTACCTGAAGATGGGGATTTAGTCCCTGAAACATGTTGTATGTAAGAAACTGAGATCGCATAGTGGATTATACAAGGGAAAAATTCTTAAGTTTTGCATTCTTGTATAAATTTCCATTGGGTGACGCCCCTCAGCTGCCAAAAACTGAATAACGGCATGCAGATTATCTTTGGACGGATTTTCTATCATAGATGCCATTTTCCAACCCAGTCATAATGCTTAGAAAAGAGCAAACTGCAAATATTTTTAACAGATGTGTCACTAGTACTTAAACAGACAATATACACAAATGAATTCCGTTGCCATGGCAACAAAGTCACGACTGGACAAACCAAACATGTTTCTATTGAACAATCCTAGAAATTTTATATTTAATTAATTGAACTAATTAACTGCGATATGAACTATAAAAAAAAATAATAAATCAAGTCTGCTGCAAAGCAATTGTTTTAATATGTATAGAAAATTAAATGGAAAACAACTACCCAACAACTGGAACAATAAAACTGATGTTTAAGGGCTTTAATGCTCTCACACTGAGGGTAAAGCGTCCTCAGGTCCACGTTTGTTGGCATCATGGCTCTCTGCTTAGAGACTGAAGGCTTTCTTATTGGTAGACTAGGAACACTTCCATACTGCACACTTCCAGACATCAACATGTTCTCTGAATCGAGAGCATAGCTATCAATATCTGCCTGCAAAATCAACATCAAAAATATAATTTGTGTGCGACATATGGCTAACTATAGTGCTGAGTTGCATTACTTATATTTACATAAAGAATAACGGTCATTACTATAAAAAACACAAGTCATAGAGGTAAATATCCAGTGAGGACTAAGATAGTTATAAACAACAGCACTTTAGAACAAGTGAGCTGTTTCAATATCTTGGCTGTGCAGTAAGCTATGAATCTGAATATGATATAAGAGAGAAAACAAATAAATTTAGGAATATTTGTGGTATGATTCATAGAAATCTTAGAAATAAGACAGACACAGCACAAGGATTAAATTTTATAAGACAATTGCAATACCCACGTTGATTTATACAAGTGAAGCGTGGGTCATGACAAAAAACGAAAGCGGAATGATTCAGAGTGCTGAAATGCAGTTTCTTCGAAATACTTTAAATAATACATTGCAAGATACAATACGGAATGAAGGCATGAGAGCAAAACTGAAAGTAAAGGACATAAATGAAATTATTGCAATTTACAGAAGACAATGGTGGGACCACCTGCAAAGGATGACAGAGGATCAATCGCCAAAAGTGGCACTGAACTATAAAGCCACTGGTAGAAGAGACGTGGGTCATCCGAGGATGAGGTGGGTGCCGGAACAGGTTTATATAACCTAATCCTTAAAGGGGAGAAGAAGAAGTCATAGAACCAAAGTAACAAGGCTGTACCAATGAGTAGTTTCAATATATCCATACCAGCACTGTATTCACCTTTTACACACACACACACTTCAAAATATTCCACCTTGTTGTTCACATTAAAAGTAATAAAATCCCATGCCACCTTAATTCTAAATTTGTATTCTTAAGAAATCTTGTAATAATTTGTTGCAGTTTTTTGGCTATTTTATAATTAGGGGCGGTCGTATAGTTAATCAAAGGTCGTATAGGAATGTTTTGTTTGTGTAATTTGGGCAGTCCCGTAAATTCAGGTGCCTTAGGTTTGATTTGTTTCACATTCCGTCTGGTTTGTGTGTCAAGTAAATTTACACATGTATTAATAGCTGATTTATGGTTTTAGTGTGTTTTTCGGTCGGGTCATCATTTAACATTGTTATGTTATTATCTTGAATGAATTCGTTACATTTACGTAAATAATCTGTATTTTCCATAATAACCACTGTGTTTCCTTTATCTGCTTTTGTAATTATTGCATTGTTATTTATTAATTTTTGTTTGATATTTTTAGCGATTTTTAACTCTTTTTTATGTTCTGTGTTATGTGTGCTATTTAACTTCAGGAAACGATTCAACTTATTGTTGATTAATGACCGTGTTTCACACTGAGTGTCTTGGTTCTTAATACATTTAATTGTAGCCTCAGCATTCGTGACTTCCCGTGTTAAAGCGTGTTTACTAAAGTAAGGTAAATTATAGTGTAGGCCCTTCGATAATAAATTCTGTTCCTCTGTTGATAATTCAATGTTAGTAAGATTGGCTACACGTTTATAAAATATATGTTTACATTCTATGTTATCTTGTTTTTGTTGTTCAATGTATAGTTTATCAAATTTCTTTATGTGTCTCGATATAATTACTTTGGCATTAACTCTAATCTGTGTTTGTATTAGATAAATTACTTCATTGACTATAGCTGGGTGTAACGTGTTCAAGACCATTAAATGAGCTTTGTATAACAATTTATTTAAACGAATTTTCTTTATGTATAATGCTTTAATTTCCTCCTTAAGCCACGTTTTTTGTGCTTTTATTTTGGCATTATAAGCTGCCGCTGATTTGTTTCTAACGTTCAAAATTGTGAATTTCGGTGTGATGTTATGTCGTAAACACTTTTTGATAAATTTAATATTGAGGTTGATTTTCAATATTTTACTCTTGATGTTCTTGTATTTATAGACTGTGTTTGCTTGTCTGGCTTCAAGATACATTTTTTTTCCAGTCTCCAGATCGCTATTATGATTAACTTAAGAATTTTTTACCTTGTATAATCCACTATGCGATCTCAGTTTTTTACATACAACATGTTTCAGGGACTAAATCCCCATCTTCAGGTACAGTAAAAAATGTATTATTCCCCTAATACATAGGGGTCGTCGAAATGATTAAAATGTTTATACATAAAAACACACGCACAAAAATCACTGAATAAATTAACATATAACACAAACACATGAACACGTTAAAAGCGACTCAGTGCACCGGTCGACCTCCGATCGTCAACTAGCCCGTGTTCGTGCTTCATTGCTTATCATCAACGCGGTATCATATAATTTATTGGATTTAAATGATAGCTGATCATTGAGTAACTGCTCTTTATTTACTTTGGATGCCTTGTATATCTCAAACTCTTCTAAAACATTCAGGAAATGACCTTTATTCTCCATGTCTCGGCTTCACCTTGATTAACTATA
Organism: Magicicada septendecula; assembly: GCA_034769895.1. Taxonomy (NCBI): domain Eukaryota; kingdom Metazoa; phylum Arthropoda; class Insecta; order Hemiptera; family Cicadidae; genus Magicicada; species Magicicada septendecula. The sequence goes on along the minus strand of CM068375.1, from coordinate 398,457,263 downwards.
CGACCGCCCCTAATTATAAAATAGCCAAAAAACTGCAACAAATTATTAAGAACAGCATAAAATTAGAAAATATCCACAATGTAAAAAACACCTTTGAATTCATAAATAAAATTAAAGATATGGAGATTACACCTAGTTATAAACTTGTCTCAATGGACATTGTCAATTTATATACAAATATTCCGGTTTTGGAAACATTAAAAATTCTAAAGGTAAATTTAACTACAACAGGTATTCTAAACAAAAAACAGATAGATGAACTCCTATCTTTGTTACAGATTATAGTACAGCAAAATTATTACACTCATGACAACAAGTATTTTAACCAAGAGGAAGGTTTGGCTATGGGTTCACCTCTAAGTGGACTTTTGGCCGAAATATATATGAACTATTATGAGAATAAATTTTTATTGTCTGACTATAACCGATTCTATGATAAAATTGTTTCTTATACACGGTATGTAGACGACACCTTCATAGTATTTAATGGCACTCATAGACAGGTGGATATGTTTTTTAAATTTATTAACAAAATTAACCACAACATAAAATTTACTATGGAAATGGAAACCAATAATGGCTTGAACTTCCTCGATGTATTGGTGTTAAAAAGAAACAACCATTTCGGTTTTAAAATATACCGAAAACCTACCACAACAGACATAGTTATAAATGCTAAATCGAATCATCCATACACACAAAAAATGGCGGCATTTAATGCACTAGCACATAGACTAATAAGCGTACCAATGAATACGGAGGATTATAAGGAAGAATATAACATAATAAAACACATAGCCTTGAAAAATGGATATAACACAGAAATTGTGGATAAAATGATACATAAACAATTTCGGAAAATAAATGGTGACAATAATAATGTTAAAAATACAACACAATATGTCTCAGCATTATATACGAACATACTCCCCAACATAATAAAAAATGAATTTAAAAAATTATATATAAATGTTTCATTCAAGACCATAAATAATCTAAAAAATATACTTAAGCCATGAAAACCAATAACTTTGGAGGAATGTTCAGGAGTATATAGAATCCAGTGCAGTGAGTGCGATAAGTTCTATATCGGACAAACGGGGAGGAAATTTATCGAGAGATTTAAAGAACACCTACCAAAAAAGAAACCCCAAACCACCTCATCAAATTACGCACTCCACCTAATAAACGAAAACCATAATTACACCGGATTCAAAGAGAACATGGAGCCGATACATGTTTGTAATAAAGGTCATTTCCTGAATGCTTTAGAAGAGTTTGAGATATACAAGGCATCCAAAGTAAATAAAGAGCAGTTACTCAATGATCAGCTATCATTTAAATCCAATAAATTATATGATACCGCGTTGATGATAAGCAATGAAGCACGAACACGGGCTAGTTGACGATCGGAGGTCGACCGGTGCACTGAGTCGCTTTTAATGTGTTCATGTGTTTGTGTTATATGTTAATTTATTCAGTGATTTTTGTGCGTGTGTTTTTATGTATAAACATTTTAATCATTTCGACGACCCCTATGTATTAGGGGAATAATACATTTTTTACTGTACCTGAAGATGGGGATTTAGTCCCTGAAACATGTTGTATGTAAGAAACTGAGATCGCATAGTGGATTATACAAGGGAAAAATTCTTAAGTTTTGCATTCTTGTATAAATTTCCATTGGGTGACGCCCCTCAGCTGCCAAAAACTGAATAACGGCATGCAGATTATCTTTGGACGGATTTTCTATCATAGATGCCATTTTCCAACCCAGTCATAATGCTTAGAAAAGAGCAAACTGCAAATATTTTTAACAGATGTGTCACTAGTACTTAAACAGACAATATACACAAATGAATTCCGTTGCCATGGCAACAAAGTCACGACTGGACAAACCAAACATGTTTCTATTGAACAATCCTAGAAATTTTATATTTAATTAATTGAACTAATTAACTGCGATATGAACTATAAAAAAAATAATAAATCAAGTCTGCTGCAAAGCAATTGTTTTAATATGTATAGAAAATTAAATGGAAAACAACTACCCAACAACTGGAACAATAAAACTGATGTTTAAGGGCTTTAATGCTCTCACACTGAGGGTAAAGCGTCCTCAGGTCCACGTTTGTTGGCATCATGGCTCTCTGCTTAGAGACTGAAGGCTTTCTTATTGGTAGACTAGGAACACTTCCATACTGCACACTTCCAGACATCAACATGTTCTCTGAATCGAGAGCATAGCTATCAATATCTGCCTGCAAAATCAACATCAAAAATATAATTTGTGTGCGACATATGGCTAACTATAGTGCTGAGTTGCATTACTTATATTTACATAAAGAATAACGGTCATTACTATAAAAAAACACAAGTCATAGAGGTAAATATCCAGTGAGGACTAAGATAGTTATAAACAACAGCACTTTAGAACAAGTGAGCTGTTTCAATATCTTGGCTGTGCAGTAAGCTATGAATCTGAATATGATATAAGAGAGAAAACAAATAAATTTAGGAATATTTGTGGTATGATTCATAGAAATCTTAGAAATAAGACAGACACAGCACAAGGATTAAATTTTATAAGACAATTGCAATACCCACGTTGATTTATACAAGTGAAGCGTGGGTCATGACAAAAAACGAAAGCGGAATGATTCAGAGTGCTGAAATGCAGTTTCTTCGAAATACTTTAAATAATACATTGCAAGATACAATACGGAATGAAGGCATGAGAGCAAAACTGAAAGTAAAGGACATAAATGAAATTATTGCAATTTACAGAAGACAATGGTGGGACCACCTGCAAAGGATGACAGAGGATCAATCGCCAAAAGTGGCACTGAACTATAAAGCCACTGGTAGAAGAGACGTGGGTCGTCCGAGGATGAGGTGGGTGCCGGAACAGGTTTATATAACCTAATCCTTAAAGGGGAGAAGAAGAAGTCATAGAACCAAAGTAACAAGGCTGTACCAATGAGTAGTTTCAATAATTCCATACCAGCACTGTATTCACCTTTTACACACACACACACACTTCAAAATATTCCACCTTGTTGTTCACATTAAAAGTAATAAAATCCCATGCCACCTTAATTCTAAATTTGTATTCTTAAGAAATCTTGTAATAATTTGTTGCAGTTTTTTGGCTATTTTATAATTAGGGGCGGTCGTATAGTTAATCAAAGGTCGTATAGGAATGTTTTGTTTGTGTAATTTGGGCAGTCCCGTAAATTCAGGTGCCTTAGGTTTGATTTGTTTCACATTCCGTCTGGTTTGTGTGTCAAGTAAATTTACACATGTATTAATAGCTGATTTATGGTTTTAGTGTGTTTTTCGGTCGGGTCATCATTTAACATTGTTATGTTATTATCTTGAATGAATTCGTTACATTTACGTAAATAATCTGTATTTTCCATAATAACCACTGTGTTTCCTTTATCTGCTTTTGTAATTATTGCATTGTTATTTATTAATTTTTGTTTGATATTTTTAGCGATTTTTAACTCTTTTTTATGTTCTGTGTTATGTGTGCTATTTAACTTCAGGAAACGATTCAACTTATTGTTGATTAATGACCGTGTTTCACACTGAGTGTCTTGGTTCTTAATACATTTAATTGTAGCCTCAGCATTCGTGACTTCCCGTGTTAAAGCGTGTTTACTAAAGTAAGGTAAATTATAGTGTAGGCCCTTCGATAATAAATTCTGTTCCTCTGTTGATAATTCAATGTTAGTAAGATTGGCTACACGTTTATAAAATATATGTTTACATTCTATGTTATCTTGTTTTTGTTGTTCAATGTATAGTTTATCAAATTTCTTTATGTGTCTCGATATAATTACTTTGGCATTAACTCTAATCTGTGTTTGTATTAGATAAATTACTTCATTGACTATAGCTGGGTGTAACGTGTTCAAGACCATTAAATGAGCTTTGTATAACAATTTATTTAAACGAATTTTCTTTATGTATAATGCTTTAATTTCCTCCTTAAGCCACGTTTTTTGTGCTTTTATTTTGGCATTATAAGCTGCCGCTGATTTGTTTCTAACGTTCAAAATTGTGAATTTCGGTGTGATGTTATGTCGTAAACACTTTTTGATAAATTTAATATTGAGGTTGATTTTCAATATTTTACTCTTGATGTTCTTGTATTTATAGACTGTGTTTGCTTGTCTGGCTTCAAGATACATTTTTTTTCCAGTCTCCAGATCGCTATTATGATTAACTTAAGAATTTTTTACCTTGTATAATCCACTATGCGATCTCAGTTTTTTACATACAACATGTTTCAGGGACTAAATCCCCATCTTCAGGTACAGTAAAAAATGTATTATTCCCCTAATACATAGGGGTCGTCGAAATGATTAAAATGTTTATACATAAAAACACACGCACAAAAATCACTGAATAAATTAACATATAACACAAACACATGAACACGTTAAAAGCGACTCAGTGCACCGGTCGACCTCCGATCGTCAACTAGCCCGTGTTCGTGCTTCATTGCTTATCATCAACGCGGTATCATATAATTTATTGGATTTAAATGATAGCTGATCATTGAGTAACTGCTCTTTATTTACTTTGGATGCCTTGTATATCTCAAACTCTTCTAAAACATTCAGGAAATGACCTTTATTCTCCATGTCTCGGCTTCACCTTGATTAACTATACGACCGCCCCTAATTATAAAATAGCCAAAAAACTGCAACAAATTATTAAGAACAGCATAAAATTAGAAAATATCCACAATGTAAAAAACACCTTTGAATTCATAAATAAAATTAAAGATATGGAGATTACACCTAGTTATAAACTTGTCTCAATGGACATTGTCAATTTATATACAAATATTCCGGTTTTGGAAACATTAAAAATTCTAAAGGTAAATTTAACTACAACAGGTATTCTAAACAAAAAACAGATAGATGAACTCCTATCTTTGTTACAGATTATAGTACAGCAAAATTATTACACTCATGACAACAAGTATTTTAACCAAGAGGAAGGTTTGGCTATGGGTTCACCTCTAAGTGGACTTTTGGCCGAAATATATATGAACTATTATGAGAATAAATTTTTATTGTCTGACTATAACCGATTCTATGATAAAATTGTTTCTTATACACGGTATGTAGACGACACCTTCATAGTATTTAATGGCACTCATAGACAGGTGGATATGTTTTTTAAATTTATTAACAAAATTAACCACAACATAAAATTTACTATGGAAATGGAAACCAATAATGGCTTGAACTTCCTCGATGTATTGGTGTTAAAAAGAAACAACCATTTCGGTTTTAAAATATACCGAAAACCTACCACAACAGACATAGTTATAAATGCTAAATCGAATCATCCATACACACAAAAAATGGCGGCATTTAATGCACTAGCACATAGACTAATAAGCGTACCAATGAATACGGAGGATTATAAGGAAGAATATAACATAATAAAACACATAGCCTAGAAAAATGGATATAACACAGAAATTGTGGATAAAATGATACATAAACAATTTCGGAAAATAAATGGTGACAATAATAATGTTAAAAATACAACACAATATGTCTCAGCATTATATACGAACATACTCCCCAACATAATAAAAAATGAATTTAAAAAATTATATATAAATGTTTCATTCAAGACCATAAATAATCTAAAAAATATACTTAAGCCATGAAAACCAATAACTTTGGAGGAATGTTCAGGAGTATATAGAATCCAGTGCAGTGAGTGCGATAAGTTCTATATCGGACAAACGGGGAGGAAATTTATCGAGAGATTTAAAGAACACCTACCAAAAAAGAAACCCCAAACCACCTCATCAAATTACGCACTCCACCTAATAAACGAAAACCATAATTACACCGGATTCAAAGAGAACATGGAGCCGATACATGTTTGTAATAAAGGTCATTTCCTGAATGCTTTAGAAGAGTTTGAGATATACAAGGCATCCAAAGTAAATAAAGAGCAGTTACTCAATGATCAGCTATCATTTAAATCCAATAAATTATATGATACCGCGTTGATGATAAGCAATGAAGCACGAACACGGGCTAGTTGACGATCGGAGGTCGACCGGTGCACTGAGTCGCTTTTAATGTGTTCATGTGTTTGTGTTATATGTTAATTTATTCAGTGATTTTTGTGCGTGTGTTTTTATGTATAAACATTTTAATCATTTCGACGACCCCTATGTATTAGGGGAATAATACATTTTTTACTGTACCTGAAGATGGGGATTTAGTCCCTGAAACATGTTGTATGTAAGAAACTGAGATCGCATAGTGGATTATACAAGGGAAAAATTCTTAAGTTTTGCATTCTTGTATAAATTTCCATTGGGTGACGCCCCTCAGCTGCCAAAAACTGAATAACGGCATGCAGATTATCTTTGGACGGATTTTCTATCATAGATGCCATTTTCCAACCCAGTCATAATGCTTAGAAAAGAGCAAACTGCAAATATTTTTAACAGATGTGTCACTAGTACTTAAACAGACAATATACACAAATGAATTCCGTTGCCATGGCAACAAAGTCACGACTGGACAAACCAAACATGTTTCTATTGAACAATCCTAGAAATTTTATATTTAATTAATTGAACTAATTAACTGCGATATGAACTATAAAAAAAATAATAAATCAAGTCTGCTGCAAAGCAATTGTTTTAATATGTATAGAAAATTAAATGGAAAACAACTACCCAACAACTGGAACAATAAAACTGATGTTTAAGGGCTTTAATGCTCTCACACTGAGGGTAAAGCGTCCTCAGGTCCACGTTTGTTGGCATCATGGCTCTCTGCTTAGAGACTGAAGGCTTTCTTATTGGTAGACTAGGAACACTTCCATACTGCACACTTCCAGACATCAACATGTTCTCTGAATCGAGAGCATAGCTATCAATATCTGCCTGCAAAATCAACATCAAAAATATAATTTGTGTGCGACATATGGCTAACTATAGTGCTGAGTTGCATTACTTATATTTACATAAAGAATAACGGTCATTACTATAAAAAAACACAAGTCATAGAGGTAAATATCCAGTGAGGACTAAGATAGTTATAAACAACAGCACTTTAGAACAAGTGAGCTGTTTCAATATCTTGGCTGTGCAGTAAGCTATGAATCTGAATATGATATAAGAGAGAAAACAAATAAATTTAGGAATATTTGTGGTATGATTCATAGAAATCTTAGAAATAAGACAGACACAGCACAAGGATTAAATTTTATAAGACAATTGCAATACCCACGTTGATTTATACAAGTGAAGCGTGGGTCATGACAAAAAACGAAAGCGGAATGATTCAGAGTGCTGAAATGCAGTTTCTTCGAAATACTTTAAATAATACATTGCAAGATACAATACGGAATGAAGGCATGAGAGCAAAACTGAAAGTAAAGGACATAAATGAAATTATTGCAATTTACAGAAGACAATGGTGGGACCACCTGCAAAGGATGACAGAGGATCAATCGCCAAAAGTGGCACTGAACTATAAAGCCACTGGTAGAAGAGACGTGGGTCGTCCGAGGATGAGGTGGGTGCCGGAACAGGTTTATATAACCTAATCCTTAAAGGGGAGAAGAAGAAGTCATAGAACCAAAGTAACAAGGCTGTACCAATGAGTAGTTTCAATAATTCCATACCAGCACTGTATTCACCTTTTACACACACACACACTTCAAAATATTCCACCTTGTTGTTCACATTAAAAGTAATAAAATCCCATGCCACCTTAATTCTAAATTTGTATTCTTAAGAAATCTTGTAATAATTTGTTGCAGTTTTTTGGCTATTTTATAATTAGGGGCGGTCGTATAGTTAATCAAAGGTCGTATAGGAATGTTTTGTTTGTGTAATTTGGGCAGTCCCGTAAATTCAGGTGCCTTAGGTTTGATTTGTTTCACATTCCGTCTGGTTTGTGTGTCAAGTAAATTTACACATGTATTAATAGCTGATTTATGGTTTTAGTGTGTTTTTCGGTCGGGTCATCATTTAACATTGTTATGTTATTATCTTGAATGAATTCGTTACATTTACGTAAATAATCTGTATTTTCCATAATAACCACTGTGTTTCCTTTATCTGCTTTTGTAATTATTGCATTGTTATTTATTAATTTTTGTTTGATATTTTTAGCGATTTTTAACTCTTTTTTATGTTCTGTGTTATGTGTGCTATTTAACTTCAGGAAACGATTCAACTTATTGTTGATTAATGACCGTGCTTCACACTGAGTGTCTTGGTTCTTAATACATTTAATTGTAGCCTCAGCATTCGTGACTTCCCGTGTTAAAGCGTGTTTACTAAAGTAAGGTAAATTATAGTGTAGGCCCTTCGATAATAAATTCTGTTCCTCTGTTGATAATTCAATGTTAGTAAGATTGGCTACACGTTTATAAAATATATGTTTACATTCTATGTTATCTTGTTTTTGTTGTTCAATGTATAGTTTATCAAATTTCTTTATGTGTCTCGATATAATTACTTTGGCATTAACTCTAATCTGTGTTTGTATTAGATAAATTACTTCATTGACTATAGCTGGGTGTAACGTGTTCAAGACCATTAAATGAGCTTTGTATAACAATTTATTTAAACGAATTTTCTTTATGTATAATGCTTTAATTTCCTCCTTAAGCCACGTTTTTTGTGCTTTTATTTTGGCATTATAAGCTGCCGCTGATTTGTTTCTAACGTTCAAAATTGTGAATTTCGGTGTGATGTTATGTCGTAAACACTTTTTGATAAATTTAATATTGAGGTTGATTTTCAATATTTTACTCTTGATGTTCTTGTATTTATAGACTGTGTTTGCTTGTCTGGCTTCAAGATACATTTTTTTTCCAGTCTCCAGATCGCTATTATGATTAACTTAAGAATTTTTTACCTTGTATAATCCACTATGCGATCTCAGTTTTTTACATACAACATGTTTCAGGGACTAAATCCCCATCTTCAGGTACAGTAAAAAATGTATTATTCCCCTAATACATAGGGGTCGTCGAAATGATTAAAATGTTTATACATAAAAACACACGCACAAAAATCACTGAATAAATTAACATATAACACAAACACATGAACACGTTAAAAGCGACTCAGTGCACCGGTCGACCTCCGATCGTCAACTAGCCCGTGTTCGTGCTTCATTGCTTATCATCAACGCGGTATCATATAATTTATTGGATTTAAATGATAGCTGATCATTGAGTAACTGCTCTTTATTTACTTTGGATGCCTTGTATATCTCAAACTCTTCTAAAACATTCAGGAAATGACCTTTATTCTCCATGTCTCGGCTTCACCTTGATTAACTATACGACCGCCCCTAATTATAAAATAGCCAAAAAACTGCAACAAATTATTAAGAACAGCATAAAATTAGAAAATATCCACAATGTAAAAAACACCTTTGAATTCATAAATAAAATTAAAGATATGGAGATTACACCTAGTTATAAACTTGTCTCAATGGACATTGTCAATTTATATACAAATATTCCGGTTTTGGAAACATTAAAAATTCTAAAGGTAAATTTAACTACAACAGGTATTCTAAACAAAAAACAGATAGATGAACTCCTATCTTTGTTACAGATTATAGTACAGCAAAATTATTACACTCATGACAACAAGTATTTTAACCAAGAGGAAGGTTTGGCTATGGGTTCACCTCTAAGTGGACTTTTGGCCGAAATATATATGAACTATTATGAGAATAAATTTTTATTGTCTGACTATAACCGATTCTATGATAAAATTGTTTCTTATACACGGTATGTAGACGACACCTTCATAGTATTTAATGGCACTCATAGACAGGTGGATATGTTTTTTAAATTTATTAACAAAATTAACCACAACATAAAATTTACTATGGAAATGGAAACCAATAATGGCTTGAACTTCCTCGATGTATTGGTGTTAAAAAGAAACAACCATTTCGGTTTTAAAATATACCGAAAACCTACCACAACAGACATAGTTATAAATGCTAAATCGAATCATCCATACACACAAAAAATGGCGGCATTTAATGCACTAGCACATAGACTAATAAGCGTACCAATGAATACGGAGGATTATAAGGAAGAATATAACATAATAAAACACATAGCCTTGAAAAATGGATATAACACAGAAATTGTGGATAAAATGATACATAAACAATTTCGGAAAATAAATGGTGACAATAATAATGTTAAAAATACAACACAATATGTCTCAGCATTATATACGAACATACTCCCCAACATAATAAAAAATGAATTTAAAAAATTATATATAAATGTTTCATTCAAGACCATAAATAATCTAAAAAATATACTTAAGCCATGAAAACCAATAACTTTGGAGGAATGTTCAGGAGTATATAGAATCCAGTGCAGTGAGTGCGATAAGTTCTATATCGGACAAACGGGGAGGAAATTTATCGAGAGATTTAAAGAACACCTACCAAAAAAGAAACCCCAAACCACCTCATCAAATTACGCACTCCACCTAATAAACGAAAACCATAATTACACCGGATTCAAAGAGAACATGGAGCCGATACATGTTTGTAATAAAGGTCATTTCCTGAATGCTTTAGAAGAGTTTGAGATATACAAGGCATCCAAAGTAAATAAAGAGCAGTTACTCAATGATCAGCTATCATTTAAATCCAATAAATTATATGATACCGCGTTGATGATAAGCAATGAAGCACGAACACGGGCTAGTTGACGATCGGAGGTCGACCGGTGCACTGAGTCGCTTTTAATGTGTTCATGTGTTTGTGTTATATGTTAATTTATTCAGTGATTTTTGTGCGTGTGTTTTTATGTATAAACATTTTAATCATTTCGACGACCCCTATGTATTAGGGGAATAATACATTTTTTACTGTACCTGAAGATGGGGATTTAGTCCCTGAAACATGTTGTATGTAAGAAACTGAGATCGCATAGTGGATTATACAAGGGAAAAATTCTTAAGTTTTGCATTCTTGTATAAATTTCCATTGGGTGACGCCCCTCAGCTGCCAAAAACTGAATAACGGCATGCAGATTATCTTTGGACGGATTTTCTATCATAGATGCCATTTTCCAACCCAGTCATAATGCTTAGAAAAGAGCAAACTGCAAATATTTTTAACAGATGTGTCACTAGTACTTAAACAGACAATATACACAAATGAATTCCGTTGCCATGGCAACAAAGTCACGACTGGACAAACCAAACATGTTTCTATTGAACAATCCTAGAAATTTTATATTTAATTAATTGAACTAATTAACTGCGATATGAACTATAAAAAAAATAATAAATCAAGTCTGCTGCAAAGCAATTGTTTTAATATGTATAGAAAATTAAATGGAAAACAACTACCCAACAACTGGAACAATAAAACTGATGTTTAAGGGCTTTAATGCTCTCACACTGAGGGTAAAGCGTCCTCAGGTCCACGTTTGTTGGCATCATGGCTCTCTGCTTAGAGACTGAAGGCTTTCTTATTGGTAGACTAGGAACACTTCCATACTGCACACTTCCAGACATCAACATGTTCTCTGAATCGAGAGCATAGCTATCAATATCTGCCTGCAAAATCAACATCAAAAATATAATTTGTGTGCGACATATGGCTAACTATAGTGCTGAGTTGCATTACTTATATTTACATAAAGAATAACGGTCATTACTATAAAAAAACACAAGTCATAGAGGTAAATATCCAGTGAGGACTAAGATAGTTATAAACAACAGCACTTTAGAACAAGTGAGCTGTTTCAATATCTTGGCTGTGCAGTAAGCTATGAATCTGAATATGATATAAGAGAGAAAACAAATAAATTTAGGAATATTTGTGGTATGATTCATAGAAATCTTAGAAATAAGACAGACACAGCACAAGGATTAAATTTTATAAGACAATTGCAATACCCACGTTGATTTATACAAGTGAAGCGTGGGTCATGACAAAAAACGAAAGCGGAATGATTCAGAGTGCTGAAATGCAGTTTCTTCGAAATACTTTAAATAATACATTGCAAGATACAATACGGAATGAAGGCATGAGAGCAAAACTGAAAGTAAAGGACATAAATGAAATTATTGCAATTTACAGAAGACGATGGTGGGACCACCTGCAAAGGATGACAGAGGATCAATCGCCAAAAGTGGCACTGAACTATAAAGCCACTGGTAGAAGAGACGTGGGTCGTCCGAGGATGAGGTGGGTGCCGGAACAGGTTTATATAACCTAATCCTTAAAGGGGAGAAGAAGAAGTCATAGAACCAAAGTAACAAGGCTGTACCAATGAGTAGTTTCAATATATCCATACCAGCACTGTATTCACCTTTTACACACACACACACTTCAAAATATTCCACCTTGTTGTTCACATTAAAAGTAATAAAATCCCATGCCACCTTAATTCTAAATTTGTATTCTTAAGAAATCTTGTAAAAGCCAGTCTTTCTTGAGATATTTTTGTAAAGCCCGTTTATATTACCCCATCAGACTTTAATTTAAGGATGTTGTCCCAAGGAGTGGCGTAAGTACAAGGGGGTTATCGGAGTAATCGATCCTCCTCCAGAGCTGCTAAACACTTCCGTGAAATTTCATAATCACTTAATGCAGGTCTCTTTCTGAGCCAGCTGCATGTGTTAAAATAAGGTCTGTAAATAACTATATATAATTATGTGAAAACACTTTTGAATAACTTGTTTGCCCTGAGGAAAATGGGGAGTCCAACATTCAAGTTAGTTGCATCTCCCACCCCTCAGAAGGTAGTCTAATCCCCTGTAGAAACTAGTCTCACCCTGGCCCCCCAGGACCAGCCCAAAGTTATGTCATTGGTCCCTAGAATGTTTTAAGCAACTATAATTTTTTGTTAAAGTATGGTGTTTTTTTTTTAAATGTAAAATCCAGCAATAAAATTTTCTCATTTTTCAGAATTCTTCTTCTGATAGTTCCTATCCATTTCGGATGTAGAATATCATACAGACTATTTTAACTTTCTGTACTGCTGCACGGAACTGACTAACTGACGTATAAGTCAGTTATATTCATGCCAAACCAGGTCCTTACATTTCTCAGCCATGAGATTCTTGGTCGCCCAACTCCTTTCTTTCCAGTACTTTTCCCTATAGTATGGACTGCAATAAGCAAAATCTCTGTTCATTTCTCATGAGATGTCCCAGATACTGAAGCTTTCTTATCTTCACTGTGTTAATAACTTCCCTTTCTTACTTCATCTTTCTAAGAACTTCAACATTAGTTATATGTGCTGTCCATGTAATGCTCAGTATTCTACGATAAAGCCACATTTCGAAAGATTCCAATTTTTTAGTTGTGGCGTCAGTCAAAGTCCAAGATTCTACACTGCAGAAGTGGACCGACAATACGTAGCAGCGTAAAAGTTGCATCTTTGTGTCTATTGTTAAATCGTGACTTTTGAATAAACTGCTCATTCTAGTGTACACTGCTCTTGCCTTTTCAATTCTGCTCTTTATTTCTTGAGAGTGGTCCCATTGTTCATTGACTATAGTACCAAGATATGTAAATTTGCTTACACGTTCAACTGGCCTTCAATTTATATTAAGAATGCAGTTTGTGAATTTGTTCTTAGATAAAAAAATTAGCTTTGTTTTATTAACAATGATATCTAGACCATATCTACGGCTGGTTTCTGTCACTCTATTCATTAGTTGTTGCAGACCCTCTAAGCTATCTGCGAATATGACGGTATCATCCGCATAACGTATGTTATTTATTCTTTCACTGTTCAGAGAGATTCCCACATCACATTCATCTAAAGCTTCTCTAAAAATATCTTCCGAGCAGATGTTGAATAAAAGCAGAGATAGTATACACCCTCGTCTTACTCCACGGAGAAGCTGTATCTCTTCAGTTTTCTCTTTATCTACTCTAACCACTGCAGATTGGTTCCAATACAGTGTAGCTATTATCCTTATGTCTTTTCCATCTAATCCAATATTTTTCAGGATACCCATCATTTTCTGATGTTGGACTCGGTCAAAGGCCTTCTGGTAATCGATGAAACATGTAAAAACATCACAATTTACATCTCTACATAATTGGAATGGGACCTGAATACTGAATAGAGCCTCTCATAATTTTCTGAATTAAAATAAAAAAATTGTTAGTTTACCTGTGCAATAAATGTACATGCATATGCAATAAAATGGATATTTTAAACATTACTTCTAAAATTCTTTCTAACACATTTTTTATCATATTATATAAAAGGTCACTTTGGAAATGTTTCTCTTCTTCATAAATTTATTCCAGTTTTTATTTTGTACAAGCTTCTTCGCTTGCAAGCATGTTATACCCTTTTTATTTAGAATTTTACTCCTATGTTGTCTCATATATATTATGCTTCTTGTCTTCCTCTCCCTTGTGCTTTTGCTTCTTAAATCATAAGAACCGGTACTGTGCTCCTCATTGTTTGTTGATGAGCCCACCACCCAACCTCTCTTTGTTTGGTAAATTTATGTTTTTGTTCTTATGGTGATATTACTCCAGTATTATGACATACACTGGTCACAGTATGTGGTGAGCCTACTGCTGTGAATGTAACGAACATTGTAAATTTTAATAATGGGAATTAAGATATTTTTATCATATTTATTATTATACAAAAGGGATATAAACATAAAATAGTTAACAGACTTATTTATTAATAAACAAGTTAACACACTCAAAATGGTAGAAAATTTTTAAATATTAATTTCACAACTACTTAGGTACAATAAACCATATTAAAACATCAAAATTATTTTTTAACTTTCCATTCCAACTTGATTTTTGTACTAAGATGATTAACAGAGTCAATGTACTAACCAACAAAAAGCAACTATTTCTTTGTTGTTTGTTTTTAATACATAACATGTCTTTATTATTATACAATTATTTATAGCCTCTGTTTAACAAATAAAAAATGTTTATTTACTTTATACATACATCAGATGTTACGTTTATAAATGTACTGTGATTTTCTTTTCTATGTACTATCATCATCATCATCATCATCATCTTTAAGGATTAAACCAAGGATGGTTTGTTCCATCTCAAATAGGCAGAGATTAGAACTGGTCACTCCAGCGCTTCCTCGGTCGTTCCACACCACTCTGTCGCCTCAGCTTATAAATCCGTCCGGCTAGTCCTTATTTGAGGCAATTTAGTAGTGAATATATCCCCTGGATATGTTACTAGCGTACTGCAGGGTAAGGCGTATGGTAGGGCTGCCACCTTCAGGCTTAACGTCCAGCCCGATTTTCTACTGTGTGTTCTCCCATAAACTGGCTGTCTTACCAGACTAAAGTGACCAGTTTTCCCTGTTGAGATATCCGTAAGGATCTTTAATGTGGTGGTTTCTCCTTGCCTCCTACATCCTACGTCATTGACCAATGGAAGGTCATCCGTCTTTAAGGGCAATTTCTCACCCCAAGGGCAAGAGGGTGCCCTAACCTCTACTTGACAATGACAAGTAAAGGAGGGACAGCTTATGCTGGCTGTCACTTGGTCTCCAGAGCCACCTGTAGGTGTTGCCCATCCCCCACCACTGGATATTTCCCTTCATCAAGGAATGATACCATAAGGCATTACTCATCCTCTCCAGTACTTTTGGGATTGTATTTTTGTTATTGTCTTATTATTGTCGTATAATTCTGGTTGTGTATGACATTAGTATACGAAATTTTAGCTAACACATGTTTGCACTCCATTACATCACAGGCTGTCAAGAAGCATTTTCAAGTGTTACTTCAGCCTCAGATCAGAAGGAATGTAATTGCGTGAGCATTTTCTCCAATCTGAGCATAAGGTAATGTCAAAAGTGCTTGTACGCAGCTATGTAGAACTAAAGTGTTTATTGGATAATAAGGTCAAACCAGTCTCTGATTTCAAGAATTCTGTGAGAATGTTGTGTTATGGAAACAAATAATTACATAACATAGGAACCATAATACACACAAGTAGGAAGGAAGAAAGGGAAGAAATATCAGAATGAAGGAATTGAACAAATATAAATTTGAAGGTGTGCAATATTAAAATGAGGGATGATAACAAACAGAATGTGGTGTACTTAAAAACTGAACAAAGAATACAAGCTGAATTTAACACTTTTAACACATACAAAAATTAATTAGGCGTAAGAGATTAAGTACACTTCAAAACTGAGGCCTTTACAGGTAAATATCCAGTGAGGACTAAGATAGTTATAAACAACAGTACTTTAGAACAAGTGAGCCATTTCAAATATCTCAGCTGTGCAGTACGCTATGAATCTGAATATGACAGAAGAGAGAAGATAAATAAATTTAAGAATATTTGTGGTACGATTCATAGAAATATTAGAAATGAAAGAAGACACAGCCTACCGATAAAAATTTTATAAGACAATTGCAATACCCACATTGATTTATGCAAGTCATACGTGTTTTCACATCAAAACAGGAAAGCAGTAAGATTAAGAATGCTAAATGCAGTTTCTTAAAAATACTTTAAATTATACATTACAAGATAGAATAAGGAATGAAGAAAGCAAAGCAGAACTCGAAGTAAAGGGCATAAATGAAGTTATTTCAATTTACAGAAGACAATGGTGGGTTTATCTACAAAGGATGACAGAGTATTGATTGCCAAAAGGAGCACTGAACTATAAAGCCATTGGTAGAAGAGACGTGGATCATCCAAGGATGAGATGGGTGCCGGAACTGGTTTATAAAATCTAATCCTTGAAGAGGAGAACAAGAAGAAGACAAAACTGAGGCTATTGAAAACAGTAAGTTGCCCAAAGGTAGTGTAAGCAATGGAGACAATGTGCTTTACCACATTCAAGAAGCTATTGAATGAAAAAAGACAGATTTTTCAAAAGAAAGATAGTAATAGGAAACCAGAGCATACACGGGCTGAGGAAACCACATGAGGAAGTAGAATTAATTAATACTAACAAATCAACACATAACTGAAAATAAGCACGGAAGACAATGTGATGTTATTATAGTACAACAAGTAAGATAATAAGGTCATATAATACTGTATAACTACCACGGATATAATGTCCAACTCCGTTGTTGACCAGGCGAGCAACGGGATTGGTAAAGCTCTCGGACAATCAGATAGGAGTCTGCACGAGGACGGCTATATAAGTGCGATGGTTTGGGGTCGCGTCATCATTGGAGAGGACACACACACAAGACAGAAACAACAGGAGGCAAAGGACACAGGAGACAGACGAAGACAGAACTTCACTGCTTGCATCTGAAGAGTATACATCATAGTCAACGCAGAAGAGGATCGCCTCGACCTTGAACAACATGAAGAGGCCTTCTCAACAAGCCACTGCAGCAGTTAAGAAGAAACCGCCAGATCAGGGACCTCATCGCCAGCGCCAACACCAAGCTGCGATGGAAGTCGACCAGCCGCCCTGCCAAGGCGAAGACAACGCTCCAAACACGACTGGGACCTGCCGCACAGTGCTGGTAAGTCGAGTAGGTAGCGCTACCCAGCGGAATCCGGGGAGTCCGAGAGTAGGACTGACAAATAGAGATGCGGGTTGCGCCGTCACTGTGACGGTGTCACAGTTCGGCCCCCGGATACCCGCTGGGCAAAGAGCTGAGTTAGTCAGCATTGGTCCCGCTGTTAGTGTCCCTGAAGCACTGTGCGGCAGCGACGAGCCCCCCGGCCGGCCACTTGGGCCAGTCGGGAACCCTACGACTTGCGCAGGAAGCCCTGCTCAACCCGCGCAAGTACGTGACAATAATTGGTCCTTGTTAGGGCCGACCCAGCCAGTAAAGGCCGGACCTTCCGGCTGCACGGCCGCTAGTAGGCCAGGCAGCCCCATTCCTCTGCCGGAGTCTGACTCCCCAGACATGGAGACCTCGGCTTCCACCGACTGGGTGGTAGTAGGGCCCGGTGGCAAGCCGAAGAAGTCTCCCTCACTAGCTTCCCTGAGTTCTGCTACGGACTCGGCGGCATTCCAAGCCTCCGCTGAGGTTGCGCCTAGCCGCACCTCCGAAGGAACGATCCCGCCGGTGTTCGTCACGAACGTCAGGGACATTATCGGCTTTCATCGCCGATTCCGCAAGGTCGTTGCGCTGGCAGATAACGCTTACAGTCCTAGCGAGTGAGACTACGCGTTACCTGCCGCAGCGCATCTGAACACTTGGGAGTAATCCAGTGGCTGGAACGAGAATCGTTCCAGTTCCACACATACTCCCTGAACCGTATCAAGCCTGTAGCCCTCGTCCTTCGGGAGCTAGACATACAGGCAGATCCGCAGGTCGTCCTTGACGAACTGTGCGACGCGGGCTACAAGGTTGTGGGAGCCTCTCGGTTGTACACAAACTATGGCTCGCGTCGACCCCTTCCCCTGATCAGACTCCAGGTAGAGAAGGGCGAATCCACCCAGGCCCTTTTAGATTTGAAACGGTTTTTCGGGCTCTGCGTTAGCGTAGAGCCCTGCCGTCAGACCGGGCGAATTTCCCAATGCCATAGGTGTCAGAGGTTTGGCCACAGCAGCTTCGGTTGTCGGAACGCGCCGACCTGCGTCCGATGCGGACCTGACCACCTAACGCAGGCCTGCGCTGTTCCTGACAACCACAGGTATTGTATTAATTGTGGCGGCGCCCATGCTGCTAATAACAGGCGCTGTCCAGTTTATAAAGAGCAGCTGGACAAACTTGTAAACCCAGTCCAGCCTAAGCCTCGACATGTTCAGCCAGTAACATCGGCCAAAACATCTGAGCCTGTGGTACAGAAACCAACCCCAAGGTCTGCTCCGGTTCCGAAACCACCAAGTGCAGTGAGCCCGAGCAAAGCTCAACAGGCCACACCAAAAGCCACGCCCTCGGAACCGGAACGCGAGATACCAGCCTACGCTAAAGTCCCGTTGCCACCCAACGATGACGAGGAAATTGATCCTCCACTGCCGCCGCCACCCAAGCCTCGCTACCCCAAATCAGGTAAAAAGCAAGGTAGACCTCAGACCAAGAACACGGGTCAGCCAAAACCTGCCACTGGAGCTAAACCTGTCCGCCAAAAGCCAGAGCGACCGCCCGCTCCAGAACCTGCCCCCAAGGCTTCCACCGCCTCGCCCCGCCGCAGCTATGCAGCTGCCGCCAAGCGTTCTCCCCAGGCCTCATCTACCGATGATCTCGCCGTCGTTTCCAACTTTCTGGCAAGTTACGACTTGCAGAAAATAGACCAAACTTTCCGCAAAATCAAGGAACGCTTGGCATCAGCCTCGCCCCAAGATAAAGTCCTCCTCTTGGTGGAAGCCTGCCGTATTATTGGTCTGCTATGAACGGACAACCACGGCAATCCCTCAAGCGAGACCTCGAGCTCGTGGCGTGGAACGCCAACGGCCTCGCTTCCCAGCATTCTGAGCTCTTAAGAGTTCGTTGCCCGTCACAAGCCCGATTGCTTCTTATTGGAGAGACGCACCTGACCCCGCATCGTCGATTCCGACTACCCAACTACGTGCGCCATCATCGCGTTGTCGTGCCTCAGCGGCGGAACCTCGAGTGAACCGCGGTTGAGCTCCATGGTGCTCTCCGCGGTCTACTCGTGGTTTCCGCATACAAGCCTCCACAAACGGAGCTCCTGTCGAACGATCTGGAGGCCGTCTTTGGCGCACACAGAAGGGTAGTCCTGGCGGGCGACCTGAACTGTAAGCTCCCTGATTGGGGGAGCCGCTTGGTGAACCCAAACGGGGCCCGCTTACGCAGGTATGCTGATGCGGCTCGGGTCACAGTCATGGGTCCTACCTGGCCTACGTACTATCCCTCGAGGGCTAACTCCCGCCCTGATGTACTGGACATTGCCGCGGTCCACGTCTCCGTCATTTCGGAACTGTCCTCGGACCACTGCCCCATCAGTGTGCATATAGCTACCCAGCACTCTACCGTCCGCGACGAGCGGAGGGTAATCGAGTGGGAACGCTTTGGCCCGGCGTTCAGTCGCCGCCTACCTGAGCATATCCCGCTCGACACTACCAAGCACGTCGACGAGGCAGTTGCCTTATTCGACACAGCCGTAGTCTCGGAGGTAGACGTGTCCTCCCGGATGAAGCCGGGGCTCACGCCCGACTATCAGCGTATCCCCGAAGAGGTGTCTCAGCTCGCTTGCGAGAGGAATCGCCTCCGGAGACGCTGGCAGAGGACTCGTGACCCGGCTGCGTTCAACAGAGCGTCCGGCAAGTTGCGTCGCGACATGCTGGCGTTCCGTAGACGCAACTGGGAGCTAGCTGTAACACAGATGGATGGCCCTGCCGAGAACCGTAATGTCTGGCGGATTCCCAGTGCCCTAACGGGGAAGCGTAAACGCGCGCCTCTCCCCGCACTGGTTGGACCCGGCGGTTAACCCCTTGGCCGCCCCCTCGAAAAGGCAGAGTTCTTGGCTGACAGTTTAGAGCGACAGTTCGCTCCCAACCCATACAAGAACCCGGCTTTCACTGAGCAAATCTGCCGCGAGGTAGAGCGCTTTCTATCGGCCGGTATCACAGTCCAGCCGGAGCCCATCTCCCCGGAGGAGGTCTCTGAGAGGATTGTTCAGCTCAAGCCCCGGAAGGCGCCTGGCCCGGATGGAGTCATGAACTCCGCCCTCCATCGCCTTCCGGAGCGAGGAACACAGTTCCTCTCTGACCTGTTCAATTCATGCCTCAGACTGGCCTACTTTCCGGTGAAATGGAAAACGGCTACAGTAATAGTGATACCCAAGCCGGGAAAGAATTCTTCTCGCGTGGAAAACCTCAGACCCATCAGCCTCTTGTCCGCGACGTCCAAGGTTTCGAGCGATTGATCCAGCGTAGGATCCGCGACCATCTAGAAAGACTAGACGTGCTGATCCCCGAACAGTTCGGCTTTCGTGAGCTGCACTCCTCGACTCATCAGCTGATGAGACTCGTGGAATGCATTACCGAGGCTGGCTGCCAGGGCAAACAGACGACTGCGATCTTCCTAGACGTAGAGAAGCCTTTGACCGCGTGTGGCACGAGGGTGTCCTTTACAAGTTCACGGAAGTCCTTCTTCCAGATTGCTACGTTCATTTGATCGGCAGCTTTCTGCGAGACCGTAGCTTCCGAGTGAGAATCAACCACGCTCTCTATTCGGAGAGGCGTATTACCGCTGGCGTCCCTCAGGGAAGTGTCCTTGGGCCTCTCCTGTTCTCGCTGTTTGTCAATGACACGCCCCGAGTTCCTGGAGTTAAATTGTCGCTGTTCGCGGACGACACTGCGGCTTTTGCCTCAGAGCCGAACGCAAGTTATGCGGCAATTAAGCTCCAGCGTCAACTCGACGCCTATGTCGGGTGGACCGATGACTGGAGAGTTGCCGTTAACGCTTCCAAGAGCGCCGCGGTAATATTCTCGCACAAACGCAAGCGGCCTCGGCCGCTTAAAGTAGGCCCCGTCGAGGTACCCTAGACCAACAGCGTCAAGTACCTCGGGCTCCCGACTCACCTGGCGAACCCATACACAGTATATCAGACAACGCGCTTCGGCGCAACTCAGTAGACTCTGGCCCGTGTTATCTAATCCGGCAATGACCCCCCGGCTAGGTAAGCTCATAGTCAACTCGTACGTGTTGCCCGTGATTACCTACGCCTGTCCTGTTTGGGGATACCTGGCTCGTGGTCATAGAACAACGCTCCAGCGCGTACTCGACCGGGGACTGAAGCTTGCGTGTAAAGTCCCCCGGAGGTACTCTTCTCGTCTTTTGAGGAGAGGACTCGGTGTCCGCTCTCTTGACGACACCGTGAGACGCCTGGCGCGTAGATTCTATGTTCGTTCCGACAGAGTGACCCACAATTCCCTGATTGCCGGACTTGGTAAATACACCCCGCGACCAGGTGAGTCCTGGAAGCGACCTCGTTTGTTAGTCCCGGTGGTATAATCCACCAATCGCAGGTCGCTTCAGACCCCCCCCCCCACAATTAGGTAAAAAGATATAAAATGAACTCCAATAGACCCAGTGGCAGGAGTCCTTTCTGAGACTCGGGACACTGCAACCCCCAGTCGTGTGGTTGCGTCATCATTTAGTCACCAGAACAGAAGACCACTGAAGATGACTGCTGCAGCCGCAGTAGAAATGTTTGGGTCTACAACAAAAGAACCATGGCCTAACAAACAGCCTGGAAAATAATTTTACTGAAGGTCATATAACAGGTTAGCGTCTTGTTCAGAACAAGATGAAAAAATGGAAATCACAGAGAAAAAAGATGAACAGGGAGATCAGGCATGATACAGGAGGATTAAGTCTTAGGAAAGTAAAAAAAAAAAAGCAAGAGTGAAGAAAGGTTGGTGAGGAGGCTAGATGGGAATTTATGAAGAAGAGAAGAGAGTGGGGTGACCCGATTCATCACTCCCACTTGTCTTGAAGAGTCTACAGAGTTCAAACCAAAATGACGATGGTGACTAGAGTAAAGATACATTATTTATTTAATATTTATAATTTCTTTACCTCAAGATATTTTTTCCCTTATTCGGAACATGTTTCGGGAATTCTAGTGTTCCCATCCTCAGCCTTCTTAATTTTGTATCTTGTTGAGTACTTGTGTTTTAGTTGGTTGTTGTTATGGTTTCCTGTTGGTTTGTGGTATTTTAAACTGGTATTATTGTAATATATACACCACAATCACATACAATAATACCAGTTTAAAATGCCAAAAAACAACAGGAAACTGGACAGTACTTATTTTAATTTGCGTCATATGTATGTAATCATATTTTTATTTTCTATTATTAACGTAACAAGACATTGTTTGAACATGATTTTAATTTACAATTAAATTTATGCATCCTGATTGGACAAAACCAATCACCCCATTAGTGGGGGCTAAGCAAAGTTTACAGGACAGAACAATTCAAGTCAGTACTTACTCGCATCTCATGCGTGGAGGTTGTTAGGGCAAAGCATGCCTATACAATACATTTGTGGCATCACCTTACTTCACGTTTTCATTTAATATATTTTTTACATTAAATTAACTTCAGTTCGCTGACAACAGTGCGCGTGAGCATTTCATGAGTACAAATCGTACATGTCGATTCACTGCTTTATAATACATTTAGTGGCCTCGTTAGTGAAGGATCTGCAGCAACATCCACAGCATCCCTTTGGGAAGGCCTTCCCTAACAACGCCCCTAACCCCTTTCATCTCAACATCCAGCATCACGACATCAGGCAACATACTGCGTGTAGATGAGTTCAGCATTTTAAAAGAAACTCTACCGACACAAGGTATGTGTTATACTTTATTCATTCATATAACGTAATTGACAATTTATTAACTGTATCTTTTGCAAGCTACATAAAATTCCAGTGTTCACATTAGAAGGACTGGCAATTGCCCCAGAAGTGTATCGCTGTGGGGTTAAGAACCTATTCATATTTATGACAACAGTAAAACCTAAGAATGGCAGCATTTCTCTTACTTTACGGGTTATAAATAAGTAAAGTGTAAAACACAAACATTTCACAACATATTTTTGGTCCTCCGGGCCGGATTTCTCTACTGTGAGCAATACTGGACATGCTTAAAAGACGGTTAATTTGAGTCGGTTACGTTCATTATAAGCAATACTGAACACATTACATAGAGTGCACGTTGGAAACAAAAATCTATTGTGTTTTGAACAAAACTGGATCTGTGCATAGACAGTGCAAGCGCCGTTTCCTGCCTTGATAACATTGTTAGGCTATTCATTTCAATAAGTAAACATGATTTTCTGATTAGTATTCTCAATTTTATTAATCAATTCTTCTTTAGTCGCCTTGAATTCTTCTTTGAACGATTGGTTGTCTTCCTTCAATTCTTCTAACTTCTTCCCCATCTCTTCTTCCATCTTCTTGTTGTCTTCCTTCAAATCTTCTATGTTCTGGTTCATCCCCGTCAACTCTTCTTTTGTGGATTGATTATCCTTCTTCAATTCTTCCATCTTCTTGTTCATCCCACTCAATTCTTCTTTTGTTTTTTCTATTTTATTTCCCAAATCTTCTTTTAAAGACTGGTTGTCTCCCTTCAACTCTTCAAATTTCTTATTTGTTTCTTCCTTGCCGGATTTGATATCTTCTTTCAAAGACTGACTATCTTCTTTCCTTTCCTTATTACTTTCGTCTATCTTCTTGTCCATGTTTTTATTTATTTCTTTACTCATTTCCATCATCATTCTTCTGAGCATTTCATGTAATCTCTCATCCTCCGTCCGTTTTGGTTTTTCCAATCGTTCCTCCTGGACATTGACTTCCTCTGTCTGAGTAGGCATCTCAGGTTGTTCCCCTGGTTGTTCATATTGTTTGGACAACACTGGTGGCAACGAACTTTCTGCGTCTATTGGTGTTGCTTCCTTGTTGTCCATGTCAACTTCTATTTCTTTCTCGGCCTCCGCCGCCCGTTTCTTAGATGTTGCACGTCGTTGCATTTTCCCTTGAAATTCTCTGGCTTTGTAGCTGTTGCCTAGCTCCAACTAGTGATTGGGCAGAATGTATTGGCCTTCCAATCGCTAATTAAAGCCCCTAAAGTTGTGCGCCAATTTGTAATAAAATAAATAAGTTGTAATGTAATATGTTTAATTGGTGTTTAATTGGTGTGGCTCTCGTCGTCTTACTGGCCTGAAACACTTCCTTAAGTTTCCCAGCTGGTCTAGTCCCAATGGTAGCAAGACTGGTCGAGTAGCGTAATGTTGATGAAGAAATGTATGTTCAGCTTCACCGAAAGTTTCAAAACAAAAATTATTGTTTTGAAGAAAATTTTAAAAAAAAATTATGTTTATAAAAAAAAATAATTAAAAAAAATTTTTTAATTCTATTAATTAATTAATTACAATCAATTAATTAATATAGGGCTGTGAAGTTTTAAAAGGTGTAATGCTCTTCTGAAAATTTTTATTAGAGTTTTGGTATACTTTAAATAAACTATCACCACTCATAAGACTGTCTTCAAACCAATCGATACATGTTTACCTTTTTATTTTTTAGGTTATCTTCACTTATAGGTGGTAAAGTCCTGATAGATTATTAATTATAATTATATTAATGATAACTAGTAATATTTATGAAATGAAGAACTATTTAGTGTTGAAGAATATTAATGTTTTATTAATTAATAGCAATTTGACTCTTATCGATTATTATCGACTCTCAGGATATCGAAAAAATTACAAAGTATATTATATAAAAATTATACAGGGTTCTTTAAACAGCCAATTATTATGAAAGTCAGAGAAATCGGGCCAATATTTAAAAAGTATAACGTTACAACAAATTAATAATTATTACTAAATACAAACATTGAATAATAATTTGAAAATAAAATAATTGTTTTCACCGACCGCTGGGTTGAACTAGGAGGCGTTGACCTGGCGATGACGACCAATATTGCAAATGGCTGGCGTGAAGTTAGTAAAATGTCATTCGTATATTCGACGTTCCAAATAAAAGATTTTCCTGTAGTATTCCTGTTCTGGTGTCTGCGAATCTCTTGTTAAATGTTGTGTAGTGTCTAGTGTACTGTTTCTGGGTTGTATTTAGTGTATCCGTATAATTATTAGTTCAAACACTTTTCCCGATTCCGTCACTAATTTGGGTTAATGTATTATACAGTTTTCTAGTGTTTTGTAGTGTTTTTCGGAGTAGATATGTAATGTTCTGTGTTATGGAGTGTTTCTTGATTGTTTCTGTTATAATATGAGAGTTCTAGAAGAATTTTACAAATCACTCGCGATTTCACAATAACGTACTATACACTCGCTTTATATGACCATTATAAGTTAGGTTAGGCACGTTACAAAACGTTTGTCATGTTATCCGTTCAAATACCAATAATTAACTAACTGTTTCCTCCAGTTTCAATTAAACTCTTAGCCAATATAATATTATTCTTAACATTGTTCAAATATATTTTCATATCCTGTGCACACTTTAATATTTCACTATATAAATACCTAAACTTGGTTATTTATCAATTTTATTCACTAGATGTTATTTAAATTAATCTTTCAGTTCATTCAGCTTATTTTCAGATTAAATAATGCCGTTTTATAGTGTTTTCTGTCCAAAAAATAGTAATTTTACTTTCAGTTTGGTATACTCTGAAAAGTCAAAACATCAAAATTTACTTCCTGTCATTATATAAATTCAGCCATTTTATCAGTTATATTTAATATTAATAATCCTATATTGTATTAAAAGGTTCATATTCCCTTATTTTCTGGTAATTAATTG
The DNA here is from genome assembly GCA_034769895.1 of Magicicada septendecula. Lineage (NCBI taxonomy): Eukaryota > Metazoa > Arthropoda > Insecta > Hemiptera > Cicadidae > Magicicada > Magicicada septendecula. Next base: position 398,430,988 of record CM068375.1, on the reverse strand, counting down.
AATTAGTTGTATTCTGAAACATTATTCTGGAATATATGACTCCCATGTCCAAATTTCTGAGTTTAGTCATTTTCATTTTTATTTATAATTCTGAATATATTTATTAAAAGCTCTCTAAATGGTATGTGCAATTATATGGCATGATCTCAAGTTTATTTTGTCTAAACCCCTTTTGTTTATTCGCATTTAAATGATTAATTTCTCTGTTTTGATGAAGTTTGGTTTCCATTCTTTTGGCCTATGATTTTTTAACAATTTTTCTTACAAAATATTTTACAAACAATATATGATGTGTGATACCCTCTCTGACTTTTACATATAGTATTATAAATTAAACATGTTTTCAAATTACACAATAACAATTAGTATTGGTTACAATACAAATAATAGTTAAAACAAATAAAGAATATTTTTTTAAATAAATGGTTGTCTTCAAGTCAGACATTTTACAACAAAATCCTTATTTCTAACATGGAAATATGGTTTACAGAAAAAGGTTTTTTACTAACTAACATCTTAATTACTTCCTACTATTTACAAGTAGTAATTATTTTTATAGTTCTGATGTTAGTTGTATCAGACCCAAACAAATGGCCTTATATCTAATAAATTTTTAAACATTCTTTTACTATATACATAAAAACCTTATATTTATATTCTTATTTCTAACTATTATTATAAGTAGGATTCTACAGTTTTTATACCGTCTTTTACACATTGTCTTTGGGGAATTGTACCCTGTCATTAATAAATAAATAGCATAAATTGTTCAAAAAGTATTATGAAATGTTTTTCTTTTTACATATAAAACAAAATGTTATTTTAAACAGATTTATGTCTTATGAACAACATATTGTCACAGTACACATTTCAAGCCATTGAAAATTGCATATTTCATTGCATTCAATGTTTGTGATTGCCAAGAATGAAACACAAGGTTCATTTTCTATAGTACCCAAAACTATCACTGGTTCACTTTGCACTTTTATATTATGTTATTGCTAAATGGTCGTATAGTCTTTTTAACACAATAAATTGGTTAGCGTTTTTTCAATGGAGATTTGTTCCATGGGTACTATATTATTGTTTCATCTTAGTTCACAGGCAACTTTTACTTTATACACTTCTCTCTCTTAAATTTATATACATGTGGTTTTTATTTCGTTATACTTTTATTTTTAAATATTTATTTTGGGGATATAGGGATTTGGGTGTCTTTTATAAGAGCATGACATCTTCTTCAGGATGCTGCCTTCTTCTTCTTTCATCAGTCTTCTTTTCTCCTGCCTTCTGGGACTGGTATCTTCTCCATCTTCTTCTTGATGCCATCAGGTTTCTTGGGATCTTCTCATCTTCTTCTTTATTTTAGAAATACACAACCTGTATTGGTTGATCTTGGCTTATTTTAGGGTTTCTATTCTATTTATTCTCCCTCGTTGTGGGTTTGGTCATATTCTGTACTGCTTGGTTATACTTTTTTACCTTCCTGGGTTATACCTTGAAAACCTTTGGTTGAGACTGGTCTTGGATGACTCATCACTAGTAACTCCTTTTATTTGAACTTGTATTTTCTTTATAATAATGATTTCTTTCCACAGTTGCTATGAATTAATCTATTTATATTAAACTTAATGCTTTCTTCCAAATTTAAATATTATAACTTCATTATTCTAATGATCAATTGCCATTCAATATTATGCTTATATCTGTCACGCTACAGATTGCTCTCCTCCAGAAGTAATTATTTCAGACATGTTTATGGATGAAATAATTTCTTATGATAATTTCATCATTTCTTATAATTCATTTTCTTCTCCATTTTTATATCGACTTTTTTATAATTAGAGTTTAATTAATTTTATAGATATGGTTACTTGTCTTACTACTGATCCTTTTCGGATAGTTAGTGTCTTCTGAGATATATTATAATTGTAATACATTTTCTTTCTATATCAACTTCGTGTTGCATCCTTGGGATATTAATTCCCTAACATTCCCTATCACGTGGGCTGGGGCAGATCAGAGGGGCACTGTACGCTACTTCTCTGCTGGCCATACACCACTTCTATAAATTGAGTACAGAGGCATATCCATCCCTGCTCAAAAACATAATGCTGCTGGAATTATCTTCAGTCAGTCATCGAATAAATAAATAAAAAGTAGTCTCATTTTCGACTAATAAAAATATCTTTGGATTCTCCACTTCGTAGTCTCTCAGATTATCTCACATTTTCTATCTTAATAAATCTTCATAATCATTATTATACTCATTACATATATATTTTTTCAAAACTCTTAACTTGTCTGATATATTTAATTTAATTATGGTTGAAAACCTTTCTTTTAATAATTCTGGTTACTGTTTACAGTGTAACTCTCTTTCTTCTCCATCTGAATTCTCTTTATATTTTCTTCTGGTTACTCATAGTATTAGTATGGTCTTTATATATAGTCTTTCTTATTCATTATTTGAATGGTCTTAATATATTATATTTAATTTTTTAACATTGTATCTTTACATTAGATATACAGGTTGTTATATTGATCATTTTATTTAAACATTTTGGTTCTTTCCTTTCTCTTCGAGAGTTATTAATCTGCCTTCGCATTCATTAACATTAATTCATTTATATCATATTTCATGTGGTATTTCTTCTCTTTGCATTTCATATAGGTCTTATTGTAACTTTTTATCTTTCTTGGTAAAATTATTTTACTTATTCAAATTACAACTCCCACTTACCTTACGACTTTGATCTGGCCGGATCGCATAGTGTGGACTAACCCATTTCGTTCGACGAACTCTGACGATACATATAACGAAATAAGGCATTGAAAGAATTTAACTCTCAATTGTATGGAAGAGAAATCAGATTTTTCTTTATTACTCAGAAATGTTGAAATGTTAAATCTTCTTGTTACATGTTGTGCAACTCTTACACCTTACTGACTAGCGCTTACCTTATCATGGACAATTATATAACTTCATTCACACACATATACACTTAATTCAGCCCAGCATTGCACACTCACTACTCCCATTCTATTATAAAACCCCAATTACCCAATTGAATACATGATTTTAGATCACTACCGGCAACGCGTTCTTCTGTGACCTCGTGGCCAGCCCGCGGTAGGTCGAAAACGTCTCGAAAAGGACGAAACTGAATCACAAATTTGGATATTATTGTTCTACAACTATCCTCCCATCCTGTCACTGGTTTTAGAAAATGACTACTTCACTTTCATTACCAAATATTAATAAAATTATATGAGCATATTTAGCTCGCGTGTCGGCGCCGACACAGTCAGTGACGAACTGGACAATGTGCTTTCCTCGAGTCACGGGAAATGAACAGTCACGGCCATCCGGTTTTAGTCGCCGTTGGTGATTAATTGCGGTGGCATAACCATTTTATGCATGGATTATAACGGGCATGTGTGTGTGTCCAGAGGCCGATATTGGCATCTGCTCTGCTGATGTCGCTCACAGTAGGCGGAGTTTGACGCCGTTTTCCGGTAGTCGGTCGATTGGAACTACTAACTGTTCGTCCCAGCGCCATGTTTGTCTCAACTGTCGTGTCTTTCACGGCGTCAGTGCCGATCCCCGCCCGGCTGAGTTGCATACGGGCGTCAAAACACATGCACAGAGTTCTTAGAATTTTGGTGGAGGTAAATTCTTCAGCCGTGTTACACCACTGAAATTGCGCATTGCCTTTTGTTCCAAACGCGGTTTCTCAACCTCGTGCTGTTGCTTGGACAATAACGTTGCACACTACAATTACAGTTTTTTCAAATTTATTATACCAGTCCGCCCGAAAACGAAATAAGAAAAAATATAATAATGCCCCAAACGGTTAAAAATAAAAATACCCAAAAATGACCCGCTACAATACCCCCTCGATGAGAATTCTGCTGTCCATGACAGAAGAAATCTCATCGATGACCCCAAAGAGGACCGGTGAGGAAATGGTGCCAACAACCCCCTGGTTCTTAATCTGCACGGGTACACGACCCCCCTGGCTCAGTGACCATGGACTCATCTGAACGAGATCACTGGACTTCTCCGTAAGAGATCCCAACACCGAGAAATCGATCAGACTCGCACCACGGCCCACCTCGCCCTTCAACATACTACCCCCAAAAGTCCTCAATCCCTGGCGAAAATCATTCCAGCTCCTCCGCCGATATGGATCCCCTTTTTTGCAAGCTGGGCTGCCTTTAGCAAATACTGGGCTCACACATACTAACATTACATGTTATCATAACACATAAAAAAAATAAAATTTACTAAAAATTTAAAAAATTCAAAATTCAAAAAAATAATCTTTTATCAAAAAATTCTCTTCCTCTTTTTTCTAATTTTTGTTTCAATGACTTAACCTAAACATTCCTATTAATACAAATACATCCTTACTCTAGCATGCGAACAATTTATAGCCTACCAATATAAAGCAATACAATAAAAGAAACATGGTTAATACACACATATAATAAAAGAATAATTATCTAACATATTCATTCGCTGGCAGGCGAAAAATCAAGTTTCTTTTTTTCTTCAAAAAAAATTTAAAATTTTCAAAATTTTAAAATTCAAAAAAAAATTTAAATTTATTCATAAAAAAATTTTATTAAATTTATTTATTAAATAACATCTATTAAAATTATTCAAATATTGGTTTGAATTAATCAAACAAACAAATTACAATTGGCTTCCTACTATACACAAGCTTAGTAGGTGTCTGACCTCATCAGCTGATCATGACTAGGTCAAGTCCAAAACCCTTGACCTACATATGTTATCTATAAGTTCTGAAAACACATTGAACATTTGCAATATCCTACCTTGAAATACAAAACATAATAACATAAAATATTTAAAACAAACAAAATATTAATATACTTAATCATCAACTTGACATTTAAATTATTTAAAATAAACACTTCTTAACTTTACATTATTTTCAAATTTTATCAAAATTCTGTCACTGGTTAAAAAAATAAACAATTGTATATTCTTTATCATGAATCTCTCTGCCTTTTCAACAATCTTACCTTAATATACTGTGGGTGATGTAAATTATTTATTCTCGTTTTTCTGTATGAGATTTCTATACATATATAAACTTTCTCCCCCTGACTCTAATATTTATCAACTGCAACTCCCAAGACACCCAACTCTATCAAAAATATCTACTAATCAGGACATTCTAAACCCCAACTTATCATTTAACACAATTCGCCGCCTTCTCCCCATATATAAAAAAAAATACTCTCTAACCCTTTGTACATAGGATACGTGTTTCCTTCCCAACACTCATTCCCTTATGTTGGTCCCTGGACTCCCCCTAGGTAACCCTTTCCGGCGCCAATCGGTCCCTATCCCGTCCCAACCCTTGTTGCGGACTCCTACATTACACTACCCTCTAATACAAAATTGCCATCCCCAAAAATCTCAATCTCATTTCATTACTACAAATACACAAAATAACCTCATTAACTATAAAAACAACCATATATCATTCAAAATCTACATAAAGTCCCCACAACTGTGTCAACATTAATACTTCACCAACTTCTATAACATACATTAACTCAAAAACAACATTACATCATACTCATCTCTACTATTTCACATTCACTTTTTATTCAATTTGGACAGGTCTGCATGTCCCATAAAACATTTATCACCCATGAATGATCTTTTATTAATCTGCATATTCTTTTTTTCTTTACTTCAAAATATCTGTAGTACACTAAACATTAATTACTTGTAACATTTACAAACCAATATACCAGTGACATTATTGCTGATCAGCTGATATCCTAACATAATTAAAACACCATGGATACCTTTCAAAATTGAACAGTTACATGTAATACATTATCAACACTTACTTCTATTATGTTGATTGCCTGCCAGGCGTCTAATGATTGGCTTAGAAAAAAAATTACACACATAATGAAAATACATTTTATCAACAACTATATCTAACACACAACAATAAAATGATACCTTTAAAATTATAGTATGAACCTTATTTTACGAGTCTGAGCATATAATTATGTGGACAGAGCACAAGCATTTTTGATTGGATTAAACCTTGAATAAGCAAAACTGTTACGTCATAAGATTTTAAAATTCGTGACTCCTTTGCGTCACCTCCCAGCCACACACACTATTTCAGATTATGGAGGACTGTCTCGCCCTTTCGCTTCCACAGAGACGGTATATTTTGGAGCAGGTTTTTACCTCTCCGTGTCTCTGCTTCCGCTGTTAAGTTCAAATTGGTGAACATCATCATGTTCTCGTTAATAATCATGCACCCTTAAACGGATCTACCACCTGGCTCTGCTGTTCCTTCTCGAACAGAGTGGCAGCCGCTGTTCCATAGTTTGGTGATTCCCCTTTTTATTACCCCCCATAAATTTCAAAATACACCTTTACAACGATAACAGCTATGGCCAGTTATGGTCAGCGCGTAATCGTAATGTGCCCCAACCATAGCTGTTAAAGCTAAACCAATTCCACGGTCAGGGTTCGGTGAGGCCGTGACCGCCCGAAAATTTGGGGAATCACAAGTAAAATATCTTTCGTAATATTAAATTAAAATTTAAATGACAATATTAATTTAGATGGGGTTTTAACCCACTTTATATGGAAGCTTAACCATTATTAACATAAAATAATTAATACAAAATCTACAACCTTCCCCCATAGCAGTTCCACACTACACTGTTATAATACATCACATAACACAATACACAAATAGCAATAAACCTGGATTATTAGCATACATCAAACAAACAATTCTCTTTTACATAATTTATATAAAAATTTATAAACATTATTATTTAAAATTTTTCATTAACTCTTTTTATTTATCATCAGGATGAATTTATCCTGTGTTGTAATCAGATTTTCAAAAATTCTAAATTTATTATTAACATATATTTTTAACCATTATTTTTATTTAGCGCAATTATTTCAAAATATTTCATTACTGAATTAACATATCAATCACTCCTGTCAACCTTTTTGTTATACATTATTCATATTGTAAAATTTCAATACTTACAGCCCATTTCTCAAAACATATACAACATACCACAATACTCTCACCTCACCACTGAAACATTTCACAACATATTAGTTCACCTCAAATAATTCAGCCATCTATTATCAAAATGATTTAAATTCCTTAAAAAGTTAATTATACAATATTGAAATAATCAAACAAAATATTTAACATGTATTAATTTGTTGAATTAAATTAATTATTAACAATATAGAATTCATTACCATCCAAACAATTACAATTCTCTGATTACTTGTTTTCCAAATTAATTCTATTTGTTTATTTAAATTGCAAATATTTCCACATTATTATCACAACAATCATCTTACATACACACATATAAATTCACTAGATTTTATTTACAACTCTTGTTAATTATTATTCCATTTTTCCACACTTCTGTCCAAATCTGCCATGTCAAACAACCATAAAACAAAATATTTATACTGTCTTTTATTGTTTTAATAGTTTAACCTCCATCGTTCCAAATCAACCTTGGTTTTATATAACACTGTTGCTTTTTATTTACAAACAAATGGTTACTTTGTATGTCATAACCAGAACAACCAAATTCACTCATTTTACCAGAATACTCATTAAACCAGTCTACGTTAGGTATTTTTGTTAAGTCTCCGTCATTACATTCATTCACTATCGGTCTAATTATTTTTTTCAAATCATTGTAATCATTATTATTCAAATATATTTCTAAGCCTTCTTTCCATTCATCATACTTTCTATTCAAATTATACAATTCTGTTACATACCATTCTCTATTTACTTCTCTCTCTTCATAACACCACATCACACTCTCACAATTATTCCGGACAGAGGGTACACAATTACTCCCCAAAAATAAACACCTCAATTCATCTACCAATACGGGACTCTTGCCCTTCAACCACAACACTTGTGGACTCAATAAATCATCATAAACATCATAAATAATAAAGGGAAAATTTGCCCTCTGTCCCCACTCTACTACAACATTATTTTTTCTCTCTCTCTCTAACTCACTGACACACATTAACATCTCATAATCACTGCCTTCTATACTTTCATTCTTTATTTTTACCGTATCACTTTCTGATACCAATTTCTCAAACACATTATTCTCGTTATTATTATCATCATTATTATTTATTAATTCATTGCCTAACACAACACTGTCATTACAACTTTCGTTTGTATTATTCTTATTCTGTTCTACTTTATTCGAACTATTTCTTGTCATTTCATTGGTATTTTCAAGACATACATTCTTGTCTTGTATGTTATTTATCAACTCGTCAAATTTTATATTTATATTTTGCTGAAACTGAATATTCTGTTTTTTAATTTCATTAAAAATAATATCATTTTTAATATTCTGCTGTTCGCATTTTATTTTCTGTTCTTTGAATTCGTTACTTAAAATCTCAAATTTCTCGTCATTAGTATTAAAACGACTCTCAAATTTTTCGTCAATTCTATCAAGACGCTTGTTTAATTCATTATTCTGCATGTCAAATTTGTTGTCCATTTTTCGTAAGAAACTCATTATATCTAGTTCCTCTGATTGTTTACTTTTATTAATTGAAACGGGGGTCAATTGAATCCCCGAATCAACGTATATTTCGTTTGGTTGTGGTTGAGACGCAATCGGAGTGGAATGAACTATTACATTACTGCCGCCAGCTGTTTCTGTAACAGCACCCGTCTCCCCCCTCAACATACCACTTTCATCCAGCGATTGCGACTCAAGGCCACTTTCACTCCTAATTGAATTTATTATACTACTTTTTTCTGTATTCTCGGACATTTTTACTTTATCTATTTTTTCTTACGTAACAACTGTCAATTAGTAATTTTATTTCAAAACTGATATTTTACCAAATCAATTTGCTTTCATAACCCTACTTCGCTATGCATCGTCAGATGTAGGCCGGTGTTAAAATAACCCCTCTTCAGTTATATTAAATCCTCGTCACGCCGCACCAATTGTAACTTTTACAATTTTTTGTGTAAAATTATTTTATTTATTCAAATTACAACTCCCACTTACCTTACGACTTTGATCTGGCCGGATCGCATAGTGTGGACTAACCCATTTCGTTCGACGAACTCTGACGATACATATAACGAAATAAGGCATTGAAAGAATTTAACTCTCAATTGTATGGAAGAGAAATCAGATTTTTCTTTATTACTCAGAAATGTTGAAATGTTAAATCTTCTTGTTACATGTTGTGCAACTCTTACACCTTACTGACTAGCGCTTACCTTATCATGGACAATTATATAACTTCATTCACGCACATATACACTTAATTCAGCCCAGCATTGCACACTCACTACTCCCATTCTATTATAAAACCCCAATTACCCAATTGAATACATGATTTTAGATCACTACCGGCAACGCGTTCTTCTGTGACCTCGTGGCCAGCCCGCAGTAGGTCGAAAACGTCTCGAAAAGGACGAAACTGAATCACAAATTTGGATATTATTGTTCTACAACTATCCTCCCATCCTGTCACTGGTTTTAGAAAATGACTACTTCACTTTCATTACCAAATATTAATAAAATTATATGAGCATATTTAGCTCGCGTGTCGGCGCCGACACAGTCAGTGACGAACTGGACAATGTGCTTTCCTCGAGTCACGGGAAATGAACAGTCACGGCCATCCGGTTTTAGTCGCCGTTGGTGATTAATTGCGGTGGCATAACCATTTTATGCATGGATTATAACGGGCATGTGTGTGTGTCCAGAGGCCGATATTGGCATCTGCTCTGCTGATGTCGCTCACAGTAGGCGGAGTTTGACGCCGTTTTCCGGTAGTCGGTCGATTGGAACTACTAACTGTTCGTCCCAGCGCCATGTTTGTCTCAACTGTCGTGTCTTTCACGGCGTCAGTGCCGATCCCCGCCCGGCTGAGTTGCATACGGGCGTCAAAACACATGCACAGAGTTCTTAGAATTTTGGTGGAGGTAAATTCTTCAGCCGTGTTACACCACTGAAATTGCGCATTGCCTTTTGTTCCAAACGCGGTTTCTCAACCTCGTGCTGTTGCTTGGACAATAACGTTGCACACTACAATTACAGTTTTTTCAAATTTATTATACCAGTCCGCCCGAAAACGAAATAAGAAAAAATATAATAATGCCCCAAACGGTTAAAAATAAAAATACCCAAAAATGACCCGCTACATTATTATTATCATTGGTTCAAAATCATCTTCTCCATATGTTTGGTATGAGTTGTTCTTCTTTGCTCTTAATTAACTGTTTTCATTATCGTTTCATAGGTAATTAGCCTCTTTGCTTCCAAATTTTTTCTTCTCAATTCAATTATAATTGACACTTAATTATTTTTTGGAACTTGGTTAGTTTTAATGTAAAATTCAAACTATTCTTTTTATTTAATTGAAAAAATATTTCTCATAAATCCTTGTAATATGTTGATCTTATCTTGTTTCAAAGTTCTGACGTTCTATCAACATTCAAATTCTGTTTAATTCATTTATTCCCAGAATTGTTTCATTCAGAATTGTTTATAGTACTGTTATCTTACTATTATTTCTGAATGTTTTGGTATTTTTCCAAAATCAAATTCTTCTTAATTATTTACCATAAAGTTTTCTCATAAACTTAGTTATAGTAAGTTGGTCTTACTTCATTTTTAAATTTTTTGTATAATTAAGTTCAAAATTCTCTCTCTTTCTCTTTCTTCCATAAAGTTTTGTTCTAAATTATCAGGTTGTAGTAAAATGTACTTACATATTTTAGAATAAGTTATATTCAAAATTCTTTCTTCCATAAAGTTTGTTCCAAAATTATTAGGTTGTAGTAAGATGTACTTACATATTTTTAGAATTTTTTAAATTAAATTAAAAAATTCTTCTTCTTTTAATTCTCCAGAATGTTCTTCTCAAAATATTAGGTTGCAAGATGTACTTACATTATTTTAGAATTTTTAAAATATTAAATTAAAAAATTTTTCTTCTTTTGATTCTCCAGAATGTTCTTTTCAAAATAGTAGGTTGTAAGATGTACTTACATTATTTCCGAATTTTTAAAATTAAATTCAAAATTCTAAAACTCACAACTCATTCTTCATAATATTTCTTCATAGAAGCTTGATTGTACACTCCTTTGATTTTTCCTGAAACGATTTCCTTCAACTCATATGTATTGTTATGCTTATCATTTACCACAACATATGGTTATATATTGTACTCTACACTGGACCATATTATTTATACTTTAATAAGTTGATCTCCACTTTTTCTTTTCTTTTATATACCCAGGAAGATGGACGATTTTCTTTATGTCGTTCCATTGCTCATATTCTTATTTGTCATGTTCATTTTCTTAAATAGTCTTCATTCATAAAACCCAGTTTTGTTTCTATTTTTATTCTTCATATCATTTCCTTTCAATGATATTTATTCCGTCTCCTTCACCATTGTTTTTCGCCGTAGTCGGTTATCATGATCTCTGTCCCTTTTCTTGATGGTGTGTGGTATCTGTGTCAACCAGGGTCCATCATCTCGGTTGCTCTTATAAAATTTACCCTAGGGCGCGACACTCGGTTATTACTATTGCTATTACTAAAATTATTATTATAGTAATTTCGGTTAGGTGGGTAAGGGCTGTCACCATTATTGTTGGGATATGGATTTCTCTGACTGTATGGGACATTATTATTTTGTTGATAAAAATTGTTTCTATTATTTGGGTAGGGGTTGTTATTCCTTACGCCATTAAAATTACCGTTAAACTGGTTATTACGCGGCGGGTTGTTAGGGCCGTCGTAATTATTGGGCTGGTTCCGGTTACTTGTATGGTTATTACCGTTATTGGGGTAGGTAGTCGGTCTCGCTTCTGGTCTCTCATTTCTCTTCCTGCTCTGCCGATAATACTCTTCGTTCTCGTATCCCTCTAGTAACTCGGTCATTCCCTGGATCGTCTTGATCTGACTACCTCTCCGGGCCCTGATAATGTCCTCATCATAGTGATACGATATCTTGTTCACTAAACATTCTTCTGGGATTGCTGGCTCAAGGTGTTTTGCCATACACACCTTCCCCAAGAAATATGCCGTCATACTGCTACCTAATTGTGACCTGTATCTTCCATTACAAATATTGTCACGGATCAAGTTCTGGGTGGTCTCAGACCAGTATTTTGTCTTAAACATTTTCCGGAACTGTTGGTAGTCGGAAATTTCACTCCGGTTGGCCATCCACCAATTATCTGTTATGTCTCGGAAAGACTCGTCGAATATCTCCCTGCTATGGCTCCATTGGGTAATTTTATGCTTGGTCAAATATTCTTCTACCCTAGCTAGGAACTCCATCGGCTTGCGTTTGTATTGCCGGAAGTTGAGCCACTCTCGGATTTCGTTGACAGGCAATCCGGTGAAATGAGTCGGTCTGTTCCTTATTGCTTCCATCTCCTCTCGGCTCTGTCGCACCTGACCGGTGATACTGGCCACGGTCTCTTGTATATCGTTACATCGTTCTGTGACTTGGTCGCGTACTTTTCCGAATTCTTCTTGATTTTCCTTTCTCTGTTCTTCTACCTTCCTACGACTATGTTCTTCAATATTTGTGAACTTGATGTTCACCACTTCTTTAAACTCATGCACCTCCTTTTCGGTCTGGTTGCACTTTCCATCAATCTCTCGAATCTGTCGATTGACCATTATATTTTCTTCTTCCATCTTCTTATTCATCGCTTTTTTGTTAACGTTGATTTCTTTATTCAGTTCTTCTCGCAACAATTCCATCCTTTCGTCCAGTTTGTCCAAATTCTCCTGATTGACTTCTCTTAATTCTTCTCTCAGAATTTGATTGTCCTCTCTCAATTCTTCCAATTTCTCCCCCATCTTCTCTTCCAACTTCTTGTTATCTTCTTTCAACTCTTCCTTCAATTGTCAGTTGTTCTTCTCTATCTTCTTCCTGGTTTCATCGATTTTCTGATTAGTATTCTCAATTTTATTAATCAATTCTTCTTTAGTCGCCTTGAATTCTTCTTTGAACGATTGGTTGTCTTCCTTCAATTCTTCTAACTTCTTCCCCATCTCTTCTTCCATCTTCTTGTTGTCTTCCTTCAAATCTTCTATGTTCTGGTTCATCCCCATCAACTCTTCTTTTGTGGATTGATTATCCTTCTTCAATTCTTCCATCTTCTTGCTGTTTTCTTCCATCTTCTCTTCCATCTTCTTGTTCATCCCACTCAATTCTTCTTTTGTTTTTTCTATTTTATTTCCCAAATCTTTTTTAAAGACTGGTTGTCTCCCTTCAACTCTTCAAATTTCTTATTTGTTTCTTCCTTGCCGGATTTGATATCTTCTTTCAAAGACTGACTATCTTCTTTCCTTTCCTTATTACTTTCGTCTATCTTCTTGTCCATGTTTTTATTTATTTCTTTACTCATTTCCATCATCATTCTTCTGAGCATTTCATGTAATCTCTCATCCTCCGTCCGTTTTGGTTTTTCCAATCGTTCCTCCTGGACATTGACTTCCTCTGTCTGAGTAGGCATCTCAGGTTGTTCCCCTGGTTGTTCATATTGTTTGGACAACACTGGTGGCAACGAACTTTCCGCGTCTATTGGTGTTGCTTCCTTGTTGTCCATGTCAACTTCTATTTCTTTCTCGGCCTCCGCCGCCCGTTTCTTAGATGTTGCACGTCGTTGCATTTTCCCTTGAAATTCTCTGGCTTTGTAGCTGTTGCCTAGCTCCAACTAGTGATTGGGCAGAATGTATTGGCCTTCCAATCGCTAATTAAAGCCCCTAAAGTTGTGCGCCAATTTGTAATAAAATAAATAAGTTGTAATGTAATATGTTTAATTGGTGTTTAATTGGTGTGGCTCTCGTCGTCTTACTGGCCTGAAACACTTCCTTAAGTTTCCCAGCTGGTCTAGTCCCAATGGTAGCAAGACTGGTCGAGTAGCGTAATGTTGATGAAGAAATGTATGTTCAGCTTCACCGAAAGTTTCAAAACAAAAATTATTGTTTTGAAGAAAATTTTTAAAAAAAATTATGTTTATAAAAAAAATAATTAAAATTTTTTTTTAATTTTATTAATTAATTAATTACAATCAATTAATTAATATAGGGCTGTGAAGTTTTAAAAGTGTAATGCTCTTCTGAAAATTTTTATTAGAGTTTTGGTATACTTTAAATAAACTATCACCACTCATAAGACTGTCTTCAAACCAATCGATACATGTTTACCTTTTTATTTTTTAGGTTATCTTCACTTATAGGTGGTAAAGTCCTGATAGATTATTAATTATAATTATATTAATGATAACTAGTAATATTTATGAAATGAAGAACTATTTAGTGTTGAAGAATATTAATGTTTTATTAATTAATAGCAATTTGACTCTTATCGATTATTATCGACTCTCAGGATATCGAAAAAATTACAAAGTATATTATATAAAAATTATACAGGGTTCTTTAAACAGCCAATTATTATGAAAGTCAGAGAAATCGGGCCAATATTTAAAAAGTATAACGTTACAACAAATTAATAATTATTACTAAATACAAACATTGAATAATAATTTGAAAATAAAATAATTGTTTTCACCGACCGCTGGGTTGAACTAGGAGGCGTTGACCTGGCGATGACGACCAATATTGCAAATGGCTGGCGTGAAGTTAGTAAAATGTCATTCGTATATTCGACGTTCCAAATAAAAGATTTTCCTGTAGTATTCCTGTTCTGGTGTCTGCGAATCTCTTGTTAAATGTTGTGTAGTGTCTAGTGTACTGTTTCTGGGTTGTATTTAGTGTATCCGTATAATTATTAGTTCAAACACTTTTCCCGATTCCGTCACTAATTTGGGTTAATGTATTATACAGTTTTCTAGTGTTTTGCAGTGTTTTTCGGAGTAGATATGTAATGTTCTGTGTTATGGAGTGTTTCTTGATTGTTTCTGTTATAATATGAGAGTTATAGAAGAATTTTACAAATCACTCGCGATTTCACAATAACGTACTATACACTCGCTTTATATGACCATTATAAGTTAGGTTAGGCACGTTACAAAACGTTTGTCATGTTATCCGTTCAAATACCAATAATTAACTAACTGTTTCCTCCAGTTTCAATTAAACTCTTAGCCAATATAATATTATTCTTAACATTGTTCAAATATATTTTCATATCCTGTGCACACTCTAATATTTCACTATATAAATACCTAAACTTGGTTATTTATCAATTTTATTCACTAGATGTTATTTAAATTAATCTTTCAGTTCATTCAGCTTATTTTCAGATTAAATAATGCCGTTTTATAGTGTTTTCTGTCCAAAAAATAGTAATTTTACTTTCAGTTTGGTATACTCTGAAAAGTCAAAACATCAAAATTTACTTCCTGTCATTATATAAATTCAGCCATTTTATCAGTTATATTTAATATTAATAATCCTATATTGTATTAAAAGGTTCATATTCCCTTATTTTCTGGTAATTAATTGAATTAGTTGTATTCTGAAACATTATTCTGGAATATATGACTCCCATGTCCAAATTTCTGAGTTTAGTCATTTTCATTTTTATTTATAATTCTGAATATATTTATTAAAAGCTCTCTAAATGGTATGTGCAATTATATGGCATGATCTCAAGTTTATTTTGTCTAAACCCCTTTTGTTTATTCGCATTTAAATGATTAATTTCTCTGTTTTGATGAAGTTTGGTTTCCATTCTTTTGGCCTATGATTTTTTAACAATTTTTCTTACAAAATATTTTACAAACAATATATGATGTGTGATACCCTCTCTGACTTTTACATATAGTATTATAAATTAAACATGTTTTCAAATTACACAATAACAATTAGTATTGGTTACAATACAAATAATAGTTAAAACAAATAAAGAATATTTTTTTAAATAAATGGTTGTCTTCAAGTCAGACATTTTACAACAAAATCCTTATTTCTAACATGGAAATATGGTTTACAGAAAAAGGTTTTTTACTAACTAACATCTTAATTACTTCCTACTATTTACAAGTAGTAATTATTTTTATAGTTCTGATGTTAGTTGTATCAGACCCAAACAAATGGCCTTATATCTAATAAATTTTTAAACATTCTTTTACTATATACATAAAAACCTTATATTTATATTCTTATTTCTAACTATTATTATAAGTAGGATTCTACAGTTTTTATACCGTCTTTTACACATTGTCTTTGGGGAATTGTACCCTGTCATTAATAAATAAATAGCATAAATTGTTCAAAAAGTATTATGAAATGTTTTTCTTTTTACATATAAAACAAAATGTTATTTTAAACAGATTTATGTCTTATGAACAACATATTGTCACAGTACACATTTCAAGCCATTGAAAATTGCATATTTCATTGCATTCAATGTTTGTGATTGCCAAGAATGAAACACAAGGTTCATTTTCTATAGTACCCAAAACTATCACTGGTTCACTTTGCACTTTTATATTATGTTATTGCTAAATGGTCGTATAGTCTTTTTAACACAATAAATTGGTTAGCGTTTTTTCAATGGAGATTTGTTCCATGGGTACTATATTATTGTTTCATCTTAGTTCACAGGCAACTTTTACTTTATACACTTCTCTCTCTTAAATTTATATACATGTGGTTTTTATTTCGTTATACTTTTATTTTTAAATATTTATTTTGGGGATATAGGGATTTGGGTGTCTTTTATAAGAGCATGACATCTTCTTCAGGATGCTGCCTTCTTCTTCTTTCATCAGTCTTCTTTTCTCCTGCCTTCTGGGACTGGTATCTTCTCCATCTTCTTCTTGATGCCATCAGGTTTCTTGGGATCTTCTCATCTTCTTCTTTATTTTAGAAATACACAACCTGTATTGGTTGATCTTGGCTTATTTTAGGGTTTCTATTCTATTTATTCTCCCTCGTTGTGGGTTTGGTCATATTCTGTACTGCTTGGTTATACTTTTTTACCTTCCTGGGTTATACCTTGAAAACCTTTGGTTGAGACTGGTCTTGGATGACTCATCACTAGTAACTCCTTTTATTTGAACTTGTATTTTCTTTATAATAATGATTTCTTTCCACAGTTGCTATGAATTAATCTATTTATATTAAACTTAATGCTTTCTTCCAAATTTAAATATTATAACTTCATTATTCTAATGATCAATTGCCATTCAATATTATGCTTATATCTGTCACGCTACAACATTTACGAATTATCAGAATCAGATAAACAAAGGGCGCTATCCCTATATGAGGAAACTTGTGAAAAACATAAAAATTGTGAGAAAAACGTAGAGAGATTATTTAGTGACGCTACTGTGCTCGACGAAACAGAAGAATCTGATGTACAAGATTTAAGCAATCAAATCAATGATCTATTTATCGAAATAAGCAGTAAATTACGTCCAATTTTACCATCGAACGAACAAAACAACTACAACAGCACGACACAGTCAAACACGTTTTCCAGAAGCGGTATCAGATTACCTAAAATACAACTGAAAACGTTTAACAGCGATATCTCCCAATGGATTGCCTTTTTTAATTTGTTTGACACAACTGTGCATAAAAATCAAAGTTTAACCAACACTAAGAAATTTCAGTTTTTGCTTTCTTCACTTCAACATGAGCCGTTGAATTTAATAAAATCATTACCTCTTACTAATGAGAACTATCTTATTGCATATGATATTCTAGTTAAGGGATACCACAATCCACGAATATTACAATCATTGCATTTAAATCATTTAATTGACTTGCCTATTAATCACGATGTTAATGCAAAAAACTTGCGAGCTTTCATATGCCAATTTAACGAACATGCAACAGCACTAAATAGCTTAGGATCGGATGTCCAAGACAACAATCCAATCTTAATAACATTACTTTTACGAAAGTTTGACTTCTCACTGCGCACACGCTTTGAGTCTAAGCAAAACAATTCACACGAGTTACCAACACCAAAGGAATTCATTAAATTTTTAGAAGACGAATGCTCCCATATGGAGAATGCGTGTTTAACACAAGTGCCAAAACCAAATTTTCAAAGACAACCTGTTAACAATGTTTTTAACTTAACCAATGTTAAAAATAAAAATGTAACAACACTTACAGTACAAACTAGTAAATTAGAATGTTCGTATTGCAAGGGAGAACATTTAATTTTTCAGTGCCCTAATTTTCTCAAATTAAAACCTGAGCAAAGGTTTACTTATATTAAAACAAGTGGTTTGTGTATAAACTGTTTAAGTGACCATACTTATCAAGATTGCAAATGTAAGAGTACATGCCACCAGTGTAACAAACGTCATAATACGCTATTACATTTTACAAAAAAAAAACAGCGTACTCAGTATGTAATGATAACGGTGTGACGTCAGAGTCAACATTGCCAGTTGCTGTATCACAAACAGCTGATTCACAAACAACACTGCACTCTGTTCAAGCAATGAAGAACCCTAGCTATAACAAATACATCACCCTTTTGGGCACAACTCTTATAAAATTAATGTCTTCAAACAACAATACTGTTATAGCAAGAGCTCTTATTGATTCGGCTTCTAGTTGCTCCTTCATAAATGAGGATATAGCTAATAAACTCAAAATAAAACGTGAGTTCTCTATCCAAGTTTGTAACGTCAATGGAATCTCGGGTGCTTCTGTTAAAACTAAGGGTAAAACATACAGGGTGCAGACATTCTAATGCAGGTAATCAAACCTGAAAAATACAGTTTAGGTGAAAACATGCCCTATGCTTTGGATACAGTTTGGTTTCATCATAACAGGTAAAGCCTCAATCTTCAGCACAGACAACTATGACCACTGTGACAGTAACATTACTACACTATTCAAAGTTCATGAAAATCCTCGCACAAACACCACAAACTGGAATATGACAAGTAATGGTACAAACAGCCAGGAATTTAGACCGTCATCTTCTCAACCAAATAGGTTTCCCAATAATACCGCAGGAATTCCTAATCAAGGCATGAGAAATAACTATCATAAAATAACTCTCACAATGGTACTTATGCGTACACACAGAATGGATATGGATATCAGCAACAGAATGGGTACAGTCAAGGAAACTATAGAGGGCAGCAAGCTGTACCGTATAATCCAAATAGGAATTACAATACATCGGGTCAGAGACCTAACAATGGCTACCAGGGACAGAGATATTCCAGCAGAACATCAAGAAATCCCTATCTACTTTCGTGATCCAGGTCACCCACTCATAAGCATATTAGGTTTACAATGGTTACCACACACAGATTGTTTTACCTACAAAATTAGCATAACTGACAATTCAATTGAAACCAAAAGAACAGTTCCATCTACAATTGCTAGGTTATATGACCCATGTGGTTTTTTTGTCACCAGTCATATTTACTGCTAAATCTTGTATACAACTCTTGTGGACTTTAGGTTATGAATGGGACAGACCCCTTCTTAAAGAGATTGCCAACAAATTTTTCTACAAGAGTTGCCTGTTTTGGAGAAAGTATCAATACCTCGTCATATAGGTGTCTCTGAGGCAACAAACGTACAACTACATGGTTTCTGTGATACTTCTGAGCATGGTTATTCAGGTTGTGTGTATTTACGTACATGTGACAGTTTAAATAACATCAAACCACTCTCATTTTAGCAAAATCCAAGGTAGCATTCCTAAAGAACATTTCATTACCCAGATTGGAGTTATGTGGCGCATACCTACTAGCACAACCTATGAAATATTCTATAAGTATTCATGTATTCTTTCCAAAACAACTTCTATCAATTCTGTTCATGCATGGACTGATTCTAAAATAGTATTGTGTTGGATATCAACACCACCATACAAGCTAAAAACATTTGTAGCAAACCGTGTAGCTCAAATTCAGGAATATCTACACCCTACTTTCTGGTCTCATGTACAATCTATGCAAAACCCTGCTGATTGTGCCTCTAGAGGCTTGCAACCAAGGCAACGTATTCATCATGATGTTTGGTGGAAAGGTCCCTCATGGCTAAGTGCAGATATTACTAAATGGCCAAAGAAACCAGAAGATATACCAGTTTTTGATCAACTTCCAGAAATTAAAAATACACATTTAAATGCTTTTATATCTGTGAAGGAGACACAATCTATGTCTGACATCTTGCACAAATATTCCTCATGGAGTAAACTTCAGAGAATAATCTCATATCTCTTGCGATTTTGGAACAATTTAACTTCCAAAATTAAATATACAGGAAATCTAACGGCACATGAGATTCAACAAGCAACATATCGGATTTATTGTTTAGTACAACAATCTGAATTCCTTTCAGATATTAACAACATCAAGAGAGGACAGCAATGTAGTCTTAAATTACAGCGTTTATCCCCAATTATTGGAAATGATGGATTGATAAGGGTAGGAGACCGTCTTCAAGACTCCAGCTTAAATGAAGATGCGAAACATCCTATTTTACTTCCAAAAAAAACATTTTGTTACAGAACTCCTTGTCGATTACTATCATTTAAAGTATCTTCATCCAGGACCACAACTGCTTCAGTCGCTACTCTGCAAACAATACTGGATCTTATCTGCCAGGAGCCTTATACGATCACGTATTCACAAATGTATGAAATGTTTTCGAGCCAAACCAACCACCGTATTTCCAAAAATGGCAAGCTTGCCTGAAGCTCGTATTCGTCCGGCACCATCTTTTCAGAAAACAGGGTTGGACTATGCTGGTCCCATGGAAATAAAGGTACATACACTGAGAAGAGCACAAGTCGTCAAGGCTTATCTTTGCATATTCATTTGTTTTATAACAAAGGCAGTCCATATCGAGATTGCGACCGATCTCTCAACAGAAACTTTTATAGCAGCATTATCACGCTTTATATCTCGCAGAGGACTTCCTTCCGATCTGTATCTAGATAATGCAACCAATTTTGTTGGTGCACAAAATAAAATAGATAAAATCATTAAGCATCTTTTGGGTCAAGAGGATAAAAAAATAAATTAAATGAATTTTCAATTCACAACGCAATTAAATTTCATTTCAACCCACCCGTAGCACCTCATATAGGTGGTTTGTGGGAAAGTGCTGTCAAAAGTGCTAAAACACATTTAAAAAGAGTAACTGGGAATCAAATATTAACACTAGAGGAGCTTCAAACTTTCACTTGTCAAATAGAAGCAATATTGAATTCTCGACCATTAACGAGCTTATCAACTGATCCTATGGAACTCGATGTACTTACTCCAGAACATTTTCTCATTGGAAGACCATTGGTATCAATGCCAGAAACTCAGTCAGAAAATATACCCGTTGGGGGCCTTAGGCGATGGCAAAGAATACAAGCCATGTCTCAAAATATATGGAGGTGATGGCAGACTGAATATATACATAACCTTCAACAGAGGTCCAAATGGACAAGACAAGCCAAATTTGTCTGTTGGAGACTTAGTTATCATACATATACCTAATACACCCCCACAGTCATGGTGTTTAGACAGAATAGTAAAGATGTTCCTAGGTAAGGATGGAGTAGTGCGGGTTGTAGAAGTCAAAACTGCTAAGGGGAACCTCATACGATCTATCGTCAAGGTTTCTCCTTTACCAAAACAAGAGTATTGATATCATGTTTGTACAACTCTCTATTTATCCATACATACTGCAAATATTTTTCTTTTCTTTGTTTTGATGTTACAAAGCTTGTTTTATTTTATTATTTACTTCTTGTCTTTCTAGTGAATCTCGGAGGATCCACGGGGGCCTGGATGGACAGTACTTATTTTAATTTGCGTCATATGTATGTAATCATATTTTTATTTTCTATTATTAATGTAACAAGACATTGTTTGAACATGATTTTAATTTACAATTAAATTTATGCATCCAGACTGGTCAAAACCAATCACCCCATTAGTGGGGGCTAAGCAAAGTTTACAGGACAAAACAATTCAAGTCAGTACTTACTCACATCTCATGCGTGGAGGTTGTTAGGTCAAAGCATGCCTATACAATACATTTGTGGCATCACCTTACTTCACGTTTTCATTTAATTTATTTTTTACATTAAATTAACTTCAGTTTGCTGACAACAGTGCGCGTGAGCATTTCATTAGTACAAATTGTACATGTCGATTCAGTGCTTTATAATACATTTAGTGGCCTCGTTAGTGAAGGATCTGCAGCAACATCCACAGCATCCTTTTGGGAGGGGCTTCCCTAACAACGCCCCTAACCCCTTTCATCTCATCATCCAGCATCACGACCTCAGGCAACATACTGCGTGTACGTGAATTCAGCATTTTAAAAGAAACTCTACCGACACAAGGTATGTGTTATACTTTATTCATTCATATAACGTAATTGACAATTTATTAACTGTATCTTTTGCAAGCTACATAAAATTCCAGTGTTCACATTAGAGGGACTGGCAATTGCCCCAGAAGTGTATCGCTGTGGGGTTAAGAATCTATTCATATTTATGACAACAGTAAAACCTAAGAATGGCAGCATATCTCTTACTTTACAGGTTATAAATAACTAAAGTGGAAAACACAAAACATTACACGACAGGAAATCATAACAACAACCAACCAAAACAAAAGTACTCAACAAGATACAAAATTAAGAAGGTTGAGGATGGGAACAGTACAATTCCCGAAATATATTCTGAAGAACAGAAAAAATATCTTGAGGCAAATAAATTATAAATATTAAATAAATAATATAGGCATCAAGAAATAGACTGTAGCAAAGTGTTTGAACACACACACAGTTGACAAAATGTATTATTACTTACTGACCACATTGACTGAACATTATTGATGTGGCTGACAAATTCTTCCTTATTTTCATTATAACTGCATATGCAGAAAAGTACAGTATAGTGAAAAACAAACAACACATTCACACCATCTGAAACAGAAGCAGATAATAAATAAGAGAGGATCCATAAAATGGATTAAAAGAAAGAGGAGTTAAAAGGTGTTCTAAACATGGGCGTATAAAGAATGAGGCCATAAGAGAAGAGTTATAAGTTTTTAACTTGAATGAAAAATTAAAAGATTACAAACAACATAAAGGACACTTAGAAAGAATGTCAGATTCCAGACAGGCTAAAGTAGTCTGGAAATACAAACCTATAGGACGTGTGCGGGTAGACCCAGGAAGAGATGGCTGTAGGATCTTTGAAGGTGGAACAGGCAGTATCTTGCCTATGCCAAGTTATGAAGATGATGAATAAATATATTTCTGAATTGTGAATCTGTATGAGTTCTGTAAGTACATATATTTTTACTTAAACAGGTTACGGGAAAATTACTTAACTTCTCAATTAATTAAAGTTCTTAGGAACTTATATTACAAAACAGCGGTTGTTATGGATTTGATGGTAAATTATCAGAAGATATTCCTACAAATAAAGGTGTGAGACAAGGGTACCCTATTTCACCGACACTTTTTAATATTTACATGGACGACATATTTCGGTGATGGACAGCTAAGGTTTACTCAGGAATATCACTTCAGCGAAATATTCATGCGGACACATTGCTTTATGCAGATGACAAGGTAATGATACAGAAAACAGAAGACCAGTTACAGCGGGTGATATTTACGTTCAATAGCATTATACAACACTATGGGCTACAGATCTCTGCTACAAAATCTAAAACAATAGCATTTCAGGGCAGGTATCCTATAATAACTAAGATAGTAGTGAAACATCTTACTTACCTGGGTTGTAATATCTCATATGGAATTGATATTTATTGGGATAGTAAGCTAACAAAATTTAGACGCATGTATGGAGCAATTCATAGGTACCTGAAAAATAAAACACAGAAGGATATCCGAATGAAACTTTATAAAACTGTGGCTGTCCCCACATTCTTGTACGCTAGTGAGACATGGACTCTTGGTAAAAGGGATATGCAGAGGATTCAGGCACTTGAAATGAAATTTCTAAGATTGACACAAGTTTGTCCTCTCTTGGATCGGAGAAGGAATGAGGATATTAGGCACGATTTAAACACTGTATCATTGCACCAGAAGATTGAAGACCACAGAAGGAGATGGTGTGAACAGTTGAACCGCATGCCTGATATCTATCTACCCATGGCTGCTTTGGGTTATCACCCTACTGGGAAGAGAGGTGTCAGTAGACCGAGAAGGAGATGGGTTCCGGAACAGGTCTAAGGCCTAATTCTTGGAGTGATGGCGATAATGATGATGAATTGTGAATCCATCTATAGGAAGCCTTGGAATACCCATCCAAAGGCAAACAGAATATTAACACAGCAACACTGATCAAGGAAATTTGGATTGGAATGAGTTAGGATGTTTATACTAACAGAGCCATGGAAATAATTTCTTCATTTGGAAAAAATGTATAGTCACATGAAACTAGTTAGAATCTGTTAAGTTTTTTGTCTAAATAATGTTTAGGAAATGTACATACTACTATATGTTTTTAACCAAACAAATAACAGATTTTGAGAAGAGGCAGGCTATATGACCAGAATCGATTTTTATTCTGGTCATCTATAATATTAGTAGCTAGAAAACTAAGAATTAAATATTTGTATATTGGGCAAAGTGATTAAAAAAAATGTTATTTGGCTTAAAAGATGTCTTAACAATATATGTAACTGAAAGAGAGTCATTATTACGCTAAATTTATTAAAAATGGTTCTCATGTATAAAGGAATGTCAAAAAGTAAAGGGTAATTTTTCTATCTGTCCCAACCAGGTAGAAACTAGAACTAGGTAGCAGGTGCTGATTGCTTCATTGTAAATTATAAAATCACAGTGTCTATAAATTGAATGTATTGTTTCGTTATTAGGGATTTGAAATTGTGCTTAAAAGTTAAAATGAAACGAGTTCTACAATACCTGACCATACAAGGACATTTTTTTCTAAACTCAAGAGGTGGTGAAACCTGCAGAGATTATTTGTAGAGTGCAGTAGCAAAGTGTACATGTGGGGGTGGATAGATCGCTATTTCTCTCATGATGAACAACGGAATGGTACTTCCAAGAATGATGACAATATCAAAGTGATTAAACAAATTATTCACGGTAACTGGCAAATTAAAATTTATGAAGTTGAAAATGATCTTCATCAACCACTGGTTAGCATTTTCAGTCATCCAAAAGTTGTGGTAAGCTTTCAAAAGGCATGATTTTATTTCATGACAATGCATGACTAACAAAACAAGCCTTTACATTTGAGATCTTGGGTTTTAGGTGGTAAACCACCCTTTATAAAAAACAGTACTGACTTGTCTCCAAATAATTTTCATTTTTTTTTTTTACTATTAAAGAAGAATTATGAGGTAAACTTTTTTTCAGATGAAGAAAACCATGAAGTGGTGTGAAACTGGCTGCACAAGGGACTGAAAGTTTCTTCCAGGAAGGATTCAAAAGCCTATTAAAAGCTGGAATACGTTTTAGTTATTTCTATAGAAGTAACAAAAGTTTCAATGGGAAAACAACACAAGTTTCATTTATGGCAATGGAAATTAAAATAACGAACTTTTACTTTCATTTAAAATTTACTTTTTGACTTAATAATAATAATAATACTTTTTACTTAACTTTTAACTCTTTGAAATAACAATAATTATACTATAGCCAGTAGTGTTTTGTTTTAAATGATTTGTGTAAATGTTTTTATAAAAATACTTTTTATGTTTTATATTACATTATCAAATAATAATAACTTCTGCAGTATATTTTTCTTATTTTTTATATCTATATTGAGTGATTGATTTCTAAAATTATAGGTGCTGGAACGCATCAATTCAAAAGTTGTACAGACACAAATATACTTATATTTTATATTAGCGTATAAGTTTACATCAGGTTATTACAAAGGAGGTCTACATTTTTAAAGCCTTATAAAATATGTAACATACATATAAACTTGTATCTAAAAAGGTAATAAAGTTTACTGATATTTCTACAGAGCTTCATCATCAGGTTACCCGCACGACAATCAAAAACACGTCACTCAAGATGGCGTCATCCCGGAGCCTCAATCAAAATCTGAGTGATGGTTTCGGTGGTTTGGACATTTAAAAAAAGTTTCCATAGTTTCATCATTGTGTCGTCATATTGTTTGTTTCTTGAACTTTCCTTACTTTTTGTGTCCAGTGCTGTATGATGGCCAGAAATCAGCCCTCCCACATTCAGTTTAAGTTATTGCAAGTTTTTTTTTGTTTCATTTTCTCCATAGGTTATTGGGACATTTCTTGAACAATAGTAGTTAAGATAAAGATTAGTTAGTGCTGGTGTTCGATTTTGACAAATGTTTAGTGTTGTAATGGGGCTGATGAGGAGCACAATTTAAAAAGTAGTAGTAAATTTTGTAATAATTAGGTATTTCTTTTCATATTCTTTTTTTGAAATTTATTTTTGGATCCAAGAGGTTCCAGAACACCGTTCCGGCTTGTTCCCCCTGAAATCAAGCCCCGTCTATATTTGCACCCGATGTGTGTTTTACAGATTCAATTTCTATGTAAGTACAGAAGTTTCTATACAAAAATAGTTTTACAAAACTACTATTTTGTTACTTGAAATTTTGTTTTACTGAACATTAAATTGAAAAGTTTCCAGAAATGTAAAAATATCAGAAAAATTTACTAGTAGGTTTTGATTTTCACACATGATGGTATACATATTAATAATTAAACGTACAAACAATCAATGGTTTATGTTAACAAAAACAAAAAATTAAGTAAAAACTAAAAATGATCAGATTCACGTAATCATTATCATATAAAAAAGTGAGAAATGGACAATATTATAGTGAATATATGACTTAGTATTGTAGAAAAGTATGATTCAGATAGTATCAGTTGATTGTTATGAAAACAAAGAAAAATTTAATGCACACACACACACACACACACCAGTAGTCTAGAGTAGAGCACTCTTATCCTATATATATATATAAAACTTGCTCAACAGAACATTCAAATAGATAACAACATAAGTCACAGTTTAGAAAAAGCTGAAGCATTTAGATGTTGACTTAAGTCAAATATATAAATAAATATAAATTATGCAACTCTATTTTGAATAAATTTATTGTATTTAATATTTGAATAAATGTATTTTATTCTATTTTGAATGTGTATACACTATATTTAAAAAACGTTTTTAGCCAAAATATAAAAATTAGAGTGAACACAGACAAAGGGAACACTACCCTGATTATCGTTGAAAACTTATAAAACTTGTTCTAGTATTTTGTTGATGTAATTCAAAAATCAAAGTTCAGAAGTTAATTTATTTATATATTTGTTCTGATAGGATCTCAGATGAATTAGTGAACAATGGTTTTAATAGCGAACACTTAGATAAAAGAATTATATACTAACTGTTATTACAAAAAGAATCATATGCTCTGAGTTATATTTTATACTTATTAATCAAGATGATTGTAAAAAAAATTGCCTTGTGTTTTGAAAAGTTCTTAGTTTAGTATAGCAAAATGTGAATTAACCAAAATAAATTATAGTTATTTATTTATTTCCTTTTCAATTGTGTTATTTATTTAATTATTATATATTTATTTATTGATATTTAATTAAAATAGAAACAATTCAGATGAGAAAATAATGTAATTTTTCAAGTTATCATTTTTACTTTTTAATCATTACCATTTAATTTTAATATGTTCCTTAATTAATGTGTTTTTAATATTACGTTGATATACTTTTTTGAAAAATTGTTTTGCTGTTTGAAATGTCTACACAAGAAAAAGTCACATTTAATGTATATAAACAAAGCTATGAGACACTAAGAGAAATTCTGAGATACATTTAAATAGTAGTTTACATCAACATTGTTGATTAGTCAATGGATTTGATTACATTTATATAAAATACTGATTGAGTGCTTACTTAATCAAAAAATAATTATAAATGACTAATAATAATGGCAAAATAATAATAATACAAATATGTTGGGAAATATATTAAATTAATTAAGTAAATACAATACAAAACACAGTTGTTTAAATAAAAGCAACATTACCCATTATTTAGATGAGATGGAATTTTTTAAGAATTCAGTTTGTCCTATGTTCCTTTTATGTTTAATGTGTACAATGCTCATAAAACAATTCAATCACTTGGACATGGAGAAAAAATATTTCAAGTAAGTGATCAAAGTTGTAAACCACACAGTCAAAGCAAACAGATTTAACGTTTTACTGTTTAATCAGTGTAATGAATTATATTTCCTTCTTGCTGCTTATATTGATTTGATGCCCTTCCTCACTGAAGCCACAAAGAAATGAAGGGCATTCAAGTTATGCTTAATTAGATAGGGTATTCAAAAACACAAAAACAGCACTCACTTTTTCCTATACAATGACATTATAAACATTCTATAACCTATATAGGTGCTAATGTTTTATAAAATACACTTCTTGTTTCCAGGCTTTGATAGCATTTAACCAGTGTGTAGCAGCACATTACCGTACTTTCTTTATTCACTTTGACATTAAGACAATGCCATTGTGTCTTGTTGTTGTTATATTGTATAGATAAATGTAGATACGTTTTATGACGGGATTGTTTTATTGAATACCTCTGTATACAAGGTGTGTTCAGTAAAACATGATGAATTATCCAATTTATTTTGTTAGTCACCTGCTATTAATACTTTTTTAAAATAAAAGTTCTATCTAATATATATCCATTTAAACACTTTTTTACTAGTCTATTTTTTGATTCATATATGATTTATTTAATATTTATATTTAGTTAATCAACGGACACGTCATGGACAACCAAATCCAAGAATTTATAATTTCTTTACTTCAAGATGTTTTTTCCTTATTTGGAGCATGTTTCGGGAATCCTATTGTTCCCATCCTCAGCCTTCCTAATTTTGTATCTTGTGTGGAGTATTTGTGTTTTGGTTGGTTATAGTTATGGTTTCCTGTTGGGTTTTTGGTATTTTGTACTGGCATTATTGAGTGTGCACTACCCAGTGCACAAATTTGGAATTTCTATAATTCGGACTGGGGTTCTCAGTTTTGTAATTTATACTTTTCCATATGTAAAAATTCAAAATCAAGTGTAGATTTAGCCTACTTGAGAAGAGAAAGGCCGGAAATACTGTACATAGTGTATTTCCATGAACTGGGATTATTATTTGGTAGGTCAGCGATAACGAAAAGCAGTGTCGTATACATTTCCTGGAAATTCTGAACAGTAATGTACAATTCATAACAACGGATATGACTCATACTGGTCAAAGCATTCAACATCGAAAATACTCAAAAAGCTTATATATGCACCACAATCACACTCAATAATGGGTAAAATCAACAATTGAATTTTCCACATTCATTCTGTCCTTAATAACTTAATTTCTAACTTTTCCCGTCTTGATACTCTTGCTGAATGTCTCCAAAAGTCCATGTCTGCTGTCATTAATTTTGTTCTTGTATGTTTATTGGTAGTCCAAACTTCTGAGCCATAAGTCATGATACTTCTAACATGGTTTTAGTTTCTGCTCTAATTTGCTTATCTCACAGGATTCCATTTAATGTAGATACAGTGAAACTTCGCTAATTCGGACTTCACTAATTTGGAATTTCTATAATTCGGACTGGGGTTCTCAGTTTTGTAATTTATACTTTTACATATGTAAAAATTCAAAATCAAGTGTAGATTTAGCCTACTTGAGAAGAGAAAGGCCGGGAATACTGTACATAGTGTATTTCCATGAACTGGGATTATTATTTGGTAGGTCAGCGATAACGAAAAGCAGTGTCGTACACATTTCCTGGAAATTCTGAACAGTAATGTACAATTCACAACAACGGATATGACTCATACAGACTTTCATATTTGTCATCATTGTAGGGTTGCCAGACATTATAACGTTAACCCAGGACAAAAATGTTCAAAATCCAGGACAATCCAGGACATTACCAGTTCTGAATAAAATGTAAATGCAGGAAAATAAAAATACTAAACTGGTATAATTTTTTTACTTATTTATTTTCATTAGAGCTAACTTAACATTGTAATTAAAAAAAAAATAGTATTTAAACAGCTAAAATTAAAATTATGTAATGTATTTGTCATCTTGGCCAATTTTCAGTAGAATATCTGTATCGATTGTTTGTGACTGAATGAAGTCATGAAATTGGCTACAATTTAAATGTTGAAAATTAAATTTTGTCAAAATTATACCTTTTACTGTACTTGGTAATAAATTATTACGTTCCTTTGTCCACTGAGCTTGAATTAAAGAAAAAATTCGCTCAGCATTTGCGTTATGACAAGGGATGGCAAAAACATATTGTGCAAGTTTTAAACGTTCACCATACAATTCATCAGAAACACATGCATTGAAATATTTTACCCACTTCATATGTAACAAATTCTTGGTGTCATTAGCGGGCAGATTTTCCATATATTTTTTCAAATTGCACCATTGATCAAAAAATTTTGAATCGTCTATAATTACCCCTTTATTCCTGATATATTGTAGGGAAACTTCTACGTCTGACCAACTGCTGTTAGTTTGGAACCCCATCCATTTGAATATCTCAAATTCTTGCAGAGGCACAAGCCATAGCCTACTTTCAGATATTCTTCTGCATCTTTGTAAAGTTTGCTCACATTAGACTGGAAGATATCTACTTCTTTTTGGAAACCATTTTCGGTAGCTTTCTTCAAAATTTGTGTTATTTTCAGTGGTATGAAATGATTGTTGACCCTGTCTTGTAAAGAATCAGATACATTTTTTATAATATTGTTTCTATAATAGAATTATCATTCCTTTCTATTTCTGAATACTCATATGAAAAAGGGATATTAGAGAATGGATAAGAAGTACAGTAAATAAACTTTACTAAATTCATTTTCAAAAAAACTTATTAATATTTTTGGAGCATTACCAATAGACAGGAAATAAGACTTTAATGGCTCAAACATAAGTATTAACTGGTCAATTGCTGGAAACAAGGACATCCACCTCGTTTTCGAGTGATATAATAGTTGTTTATATTCGGTATCAATAAAATCACAAAAATCTTTGAGTTGTTCTGTTCGAACAGAGTAAATAGAAAAATAGTTATAAATTTTGAAAATTAATACATCTACATCTACAGGTAATGAAGAATCACAAGCATGATGAACGGCATTGTTGAGAACATGGGCTGGACAGCCAATTCCTATCAAGTTTTAATTAACTTTTTTTTTGAAGTTTTGAATAAACATTATTTGTTCCCTGTCTTTTACAGCCACCAAAATTTGTGTTGCAATTGTTGCCGCAAAATGCAATACACTTACATAAAAGTCCATTTCTATTCAAAGCGTCAACAACAAGATCAGAAATTAAGTCCAAAATTTTACATTTAATGCCTCCATTTTTAAAATCAAAATACTGTATGACTATTGGAAACATTTTGGTTGTCAAATGATTACTAGCGTCTGTGAAAACAGAAATATATGAAATATTTTCTAGCTCACATAAAATTTGCTTCACAGAAAATGGTCCAAGTACATTATTTATTATTGCTGTAGCTTTTGTTCGCGCACATGTAATTTTTTTACAAATATCAGAATCTGAATATATTTTCTTATTTATTGTAACTGTGCAGTTTAACGAATTGTATGACTGGTGATGACATACTGTATGGAACGAAAGTGTTGCTTCAGCAGCTGCTACTGATTTTATTATATCTGGTTTGGTAACAAATGACTTTAAGCAATTTGATGTACCAGCTACACTCCTGAGATTAGTTTGATGTTTTTTACTACCAATATGGTCATCAATGTCGCTTTTGCCTTTATTTGCAACTGAAATAGTGCAATTACAAATTACACAAGTTGCCTCCCATTCTCTTGGTCCTTCTTTAAAAGACGAATATTTCCGTTTTAGTTCATCATTGAATACGCACTTCCTCTATGGCATTTTATGAGTAATCTGACTCACACAGTCTTAACTATAAATTATACAATCAATAATTAATTAATGTAATCACACGAAGACATGTAAAATAACACGTAGATCTGCAGTATAACTTCAAAATCTTAAGAAGTTCTTAGGTTTTCGGTTAGGACGAACACTTCACACCAATTAGTTACCTTTTAACAAATAAAAACAACAGAACAGCTAATTCTGTATACTTCACGGTCACCAAAAACTCACAATGTAAGGTAGTCAGGTAGTGTGCAATGAAATGTCAAATGCTACGCATCTATCGCTACTGACATACAAAACTTAATCAACCATGTTGAATGCGTGAACGCTTGTGTGCACCAGACAAAATTTCTGCAGTATATTTAAATTTTAGAAAATACCGGACACATTCAAAATCCTCCCCGGACATTCCCGAACATCTCGTTTTCCCGGACGTGTCCGGGAAACCCCGGACGTCTGGCAACCCTACATCATTGTGAACGTTCATCCCATTGTACTATTTAATTTATCTTCATTATTATAACTTAATTAATTTTACTTTTATTCACTTTTCATTCTCATTTTTTCGGGTGCCATCTTGTTATCAACTACAAGAGAACAAAATATGTACTTAACGTTTGGGCCAGGTTCGATTTTAGGAGAACAGGACAACAGATTATGGTTATTCGAAATAAAGAAAACTTTACTTGTTTCCCATGAATTATGTTTTATTAATTACTTTCTTCAAACGTAAAATTTTTTTAAATCATTTACCTTCCATCAAAAAAAATTTTTCTTCCCTTTTTACATATTAGTAATCAACTGGAAACAATTCTTTTTCTTATATAAGGAGAAACCTTTATTTTCTTATATATGTATCTATTTATAAGTTTACTTCCTTCCACAAAAACAGAACAAGATATTCATTATACAAATTAACTTTATACTTACAACAAACCAGCGCTTCAGTCACACACACATTTATACCTTTTTGAGATCTCAAAATTTAATTTGAATACATTATTTTCTTAATTTTGTTTAACCCTTTTTGAAATTTTCTGGTTTATACATTCTGTGTTACTTATCTTGTCATTTTAGTCCGAAACAGTCCAGGCTCCACCCGTATTCTCGTTCACTACGCACATTTCCTTTTTTACCATTTTCACTGTCACTTCGTTTTATATTAATAAAATGAAACTGCTTACTTCCTTAAAATGTTACATTTTAAGTGATTTTAACTGGGCGAAAGTTTTAAAATGTTTTACACGTGCGGTATTCACATTTTTGTGCGGGCGAGACGAAAACTACGCCCGGCCGGCGGACTGCTGGCATCCGGAGTTGATAGATGTTCATTGCCGACTGCCTTTGTCCTCCAAGCGTCAACGAAACTGCTGGCGTTGACACACCTACATTCCAGTGTGACGTATGAACTGACGTAATATCGTACGATCCGTTTAATTACATAATATGCTTGTCACTGGAGCTGACCTTGGCACAATTTCGCATGTTTGTCTATTGCGTTGTATAATTCATGAACTCTATTTGTTTACTTTTCCCATAATTGATATTTATATTACTTTTTATGTTTCCCCAAAATTAACATCACATAATAAAACATTAGTTTTTTTATTAAAACACAATATTTTTTATATTATCCCAGGTAGGCCTAAATGTCCCGTTACAATACCCCTTCAATGAGAGGTTTTATGCTGAAGCATAAAAACTCTCATTGACACACTCATACTTCCTAAAGGGATCAGTCAGGATATGTCGCCACAACCCCCTCTACAGTTTACATAAAACAAATATCTAACTTACCCTTGGTCCAGTGACCGTGACCGCACCTGAATGACCTTACTGGACTTCTCTCTAGAGATCCCAACACCGCAAGGCCAGTCAGGCACTTGACGCTCCTGCTCTGACGCACTGGCCAGCTCAGGACTGCCGCCACAGCATCACCAGACACTGAAACATCAAATCAAAAATATCAAATAGTGGCCTTGTATAATACCATATCCCTAACTGATCTGTCTCCCCTTAGCTGTGCGCTGGTTTGCTTTAAGAAGCACTGGTTTTTCTTAATTCTTAACACACATGTCTATATGAACACTTAAAATAACATGATACATTTGTAAACTTCCTTAACATCATTCTGTATACTCTCTCTTAACTTTTCTTCCAAATTCAAAACATTTCCCTGATTTCAATCAGAATTTAAATAACCACCTCCCATTACATCATTAAAAATATCTCTCATCACCCAAATTACATCTAAAAATATTTAGATTCATTATTGAAATTCTCTTAAACACATTTAAATCAACTACATAATAACAAATTATTTACTTATATCTTTCTCAAACTTTGTTAACCATCTCCATCAAAACATCTCAAATCAACACAAAATCATTTAAGTACATTATAAAATCAACTACATATTCTACATCATTGACATAATTCAATCTAATATTCAATAACTCACTACTAACAGTTTAGTAACCTCCTTCTACATCAAAATCTAATATCCCCCCTTTACCCAGTTACAATTAGGTAAATCACCTCACGGGTAAACCGTGTAAGGCATTTACCTGGTTGCATAAAGGCTCTATTGTTTATGCCCCTGGCTTGTAACGGCCAGCTCCTTTTCACACACTCTATTGTTTATTGATGGTGGACTGTAGCACCCATTTGCATCCACAAGAACTGCAATTTTAATTAGGGTGTAGACACTGCCTACCCCGTTCTTGCTTCAGCGTTATATAAAAATTCGGCATTACTGATGTCCGAGGACAACAGTAATCCTACTATAATGATTCATACGCCCTTAATACGGCACTATCACCCCCTTCGATGATAGCCGGTGTTCCATAGTTGTGTAGATTCCCCAGATATAACACCCCCTGTTGATTTCTAAGTTATACCAATTTCACAGGCAACCAACTATGGTCAGTTTTACAATAATTCTGCCCACAGCTGATTGTCATCCAAAACCACGGTCTGGGCTGGTAAGGCCGGGACCGCCCGAAACTGGGGAATCTATAAAAAAACATACAATTCGTGTTTAAGATTCCTACACTAACATAATACACTCATAAAACATAGTACACTCATAATGAACATTGTTGTTATTATCTTAAAATAAACAATTCACATTTAAGTTTGACCAAAATTACGCACCTTACAGCTTTATTTTATTTTCAAATTCTATTAAATCTTTCACTTATTTCATTTATTATTATATTTCAACTTATGATTTTCTATTTAACATTTTCATCCTTAATTAGTTTGGGTGATTCTCCATTATTCACAATGATTCGATTTATTGAATTGGCATTTATATATCTAACCTTACTCACCTTCTTCCTTCTAACAACCACTAACAGATTTGCATAGGGTGACACCAATCTCTCAATAATAACCCCCTTCAACACTAATTCCACTTAAATCATTTTCCTCTTATAATAAAATATCTAATACCCTCTTTGTAACTAGGATGCATGTTCCCTAACCTGGCAATTCCATTCATAACCTTTTGCCCTCCACCAAATATCGGCAAACACTCTTCGACCCTTCACAATTACCTGCCCAACAATGCACGTTGATCACTCCTTACCACCTCACCGTCATCAACAAAATTTCACCATCAACTATTTAATCTCCCTTTACATTACTCTCACTTTTTCTATATACAGGGACTCCTGCTACTGTGTCCCTACTATTACCCTATTCTGTATTACTTTTGTAATACACTTTTAGATATAGGCCTTATATTACTACTATTTTGTTACTACTCTCCATACTACTTGGCCTACGAGCATGTATAAAGTAAGGGTTTATCAAATTAAATTATTCAATGACAAAATTAATATTCATCACATATCAAATTTTAACAATAAGATATCACACTTACTTTCGTGTACCGACTCTTTAGAAATATCCCAGGGCGCCAGTAATAAATAAACACAATTTAGTTGTTATTAATTAAGTTTTTTAATAACGATTGCATTCAAATATTACAAATTTATAATTCAGTACTTCAATCATTTACTATAAAATTTGTTAGTGTTTATTTCTTAGCAATGGATTCTTAGACTGATTGAGTCACCAAAACAAGATTGACATATACTTGATATTAATAAGCAATATGAAAATGATTGTTCATTGTTGTTATTTATGTGTTTGTTGAATTAGTGTGTGATGCGATGTCATCCACGATGCGGGTTCCAGGCTGGTGATCAGAAGTATCCGTTGAATAGTTATCCTTGTCAGGTCGCACTATTTACACTGGTTTCACAAGTATACAATTCACTCAACTTGTTTAGTGATAATTACACAGGTGCTGTATATTAATACACTTGTAGAAAAACACAGTATTTCATTAACAAAGCTAAGTGCGTCTAACACCGGATTGATAACTGCTCTTGATCGACTGTCCAATGACGTACAATGACGTTTCACACATTTAAATCGCTAGGTAACTCGACTTTTAAACGGTTGATGTTGTATTAATTAAAACTTAGATATGTTACTCGGTTTTAAGTTGACCTTCTTTAGTTGCGCTAGAGTTCTTCTTATGAACATTTATTAAGTGTTTACGATGCTAACTTCGGCACAGATTATTATCGCGTTACCGTAACTGATTTACGTGGCGATTGAAATATACTTATTAAAATTACTGACAAATTTGTATTACAACTAATACGAGTCTTAGTGTTGTGATTTTCCCGTAGACTGCCTTAACTTCTTACTCTACGTAATTTTATACTTCGCTACAAACCACCCTCACTCAATATTGACAAACTACACGCCTATTGGTCTGACTTACCGCTAAATTCAAATCTACTCAATCAGTTTAATGAAACAACCCGCGTAAAAAATGACGCTATCCATTATTCGTCAACTACATGCGTGTGAACACGTGGTAGGAAAACTTCGCGTCACTCTCCATCTCACTTGATACGCCTCTTTCGAAAAAATAGCTCCTTTTGTTAGATGCACTTAACTTTTACAACCTTGGTGAATGTTTCTTACACCCTAGCAAACAATACAGTTTTATGACGGTCCATCCCGTCCGTGACTATTTGTAATTTTTTGGCCGACTTACAGGCGTCAACGCAAGGTCGTCTATTGAATATCTGCCGCTCCCTACTACATATTTTAATGTTTTCTTACTTTTAAAAAAAAACCACCGCTTTCTATAAATTTATATTTCTCCCTGGATATCGTATGACTTTGTCCTCGTAAAATTGTTGAGAATGCAATTTTCCGTGATATCGTCCCCCGATAGAATTATATCAAAATTTTAATAGAATTTGGGATTGATTCTATTGATGCGTCCCTAATCCCCTGCTAAAATTTTATATTACTAGCAATAATTTGTTTAACCTTTGCTATAACCTAGATTTGTTTATACATCACATTATATTAATTACTTTTAATTCATTTAACACAACATGGTAATATTAGCTAGTTTATGATCTGTTGTTGTACTCTAAGTGTCAACGGCATTTGAATGTTTGTTTACAAACAGACTCTCCATCCCACCCTTGACAAGCTGGTCAAACAACTACTTTATATTAAATATTTACTTTATTTAAATATTCTGCTCCACTCTCACTTTCATCTCAACACATGTTACAATGACATTTCGCCCTAACATCTGTTTACGTTCTACTCCCTTAACTTACTCTTACAATGTAGTAAATTCATAATAACTACGCTAATATCTTTTGGAATCCTTATACAATTTAGTAATTAATAATGATTATCTTATTTATTACAACAGTATTCTAATCTTACAATTATTACATATGTAGACGTTTGTGTGCTATTACAATCTGTTTAGTATCTATGTAGTATCAGTGTTCGTGTGTGTAGTAATGGGTCATTGCTCATCCGCAATTCCTGAATGGCTCTAATTTTATCCGGTGCAGCGGTAATATCCTCTATTGTTAAGCGATACCCACCTAATCAATCTCTTTCTTATCCACTCGATTCCTCGATATCTTCATCGGTATATGAGAGTTCTATTAGTAGTATCTCCGCTGTAGTTCCTTCCTGGTTTTGATCTCCCTGAATGATTAATCGTTTGTTGCTCAGGTCGATCACGCACCCATTTTCTTCCAATAACCCCACGCCTAAGATACAATCTTTTATTAATTCTGGGACAACTATGAAGACACTATCGACTCTTAAACTTTCGATTTGGACAGTTAATAGGATTTGTTGTGTGACACTTTTTGACTTACTGCCGGTTGCACCCTTAATACGGTATTCGACAATTTTAACATTTCTAGATCACCCAATTCCTTTTTATTGTCTTTAAACCACTGTTCTGAGACAGCGTTTACTTGGCTCCCTGTGTCCAATAAGGCACATGTAGATAATCCATTCAACGTGACTCTGACTTCCGGACATTTCTTAACTTTATATATTATGTTGAAATTATCATTATCCATTAAATCATCTTCTAACTCTATAAAAGTAGTGTTAATATATTTACTAATATTACTTAAGTCTACTTCATATTTACAGAACTTAGCTAGTTTTTTGGCATAATGGTATTAACTTTGTTACCGTTCGCACCGCTGGTCGATGGAATAGGTTCGTTCTCATTTTTAAACCTGTTTGGTCGTTTGGGGTAGTGTGAAGTAAATGGCCTACTTTCAGTTTCATCAGCGCGTCCATGCTCAGCTGGTCGCTCTCTCTCCTCTTCACTCCTTGTCCATGGTTTACGATCTCGCCGTCCTTCATAATACCCTCGGCTCGCCTCCCTGGTGTCAACTCTCAGACTCATAAATTCTAATAAGACCTGCTCGAATTCATTGATTGTCACTACACCACGAGTAATTATCGCAACTTGTATTTCATGCGGATAATGTTTAGTAATTTTCCTAATTAAATACTTATCAGGTATTGGCGGAATTAATTGTCGGTTTTCTAACAGTTTACGCTCTAAGTATTGGATCATGTTCATTCCATTCTCTGCATGATACCTTCCGAATTCCAGTTCATTGCGTACTCTCTCTTGAATGACGTCATTCCAATATTTATTTATAAATGCGTCAGCGAAATCCACAAAACTGTTAATGTTATCTTTTACTAACCTCCACCATACTGCTGCCTCTCCTTCAAGATGTCTTGGTATCCATTTGATGTTTCCAGCCTCTTGATAATGTTCTCTGAATATTTCATTCAGTTCTTTAATAAATTCCATCGGGAAATCACCCGTGCCATTATATTTTATGTCCCTCACCTGTTCGTTTGTCATGCTCCGATTACATGGTGTGTTGCTTATTGACGCTAGTTTAGTTCGGACTTCCTGTTGTATTTGTTGTAATTTAAGGTGTGTCTCGTCAGACTTGCTGTCAATTTTAGTTTCCAACTCTTTCAGTTTTTTGACCTTTAATTCATTTATAGCTGCTGTGTTATCTGCACATCTTTGATTGTTTACACTTACTGTTTCAATAATTATTTCAAAATTATTATTGTATTTTTCGACAAGTTCTTTAATTTGTTGTTTTGTATTGGCACTAATTTCGGTATTAATCTTATCAAAATTTTCTTCGATCTTATTATCAATATATACTCTAAACTCCTGAAGAACTTGGTTATTTGCTTTTTCTTGATTGAGTTGCACGATTACTTCGTTTCTCAGTTCCATATGTTGTTTGTGTATCTGCTCTGATATTTGCTGTATTTGTTGTTTGTGTTGTGTCGCTTGTTGTGCTAGCTGTTGTGTTGTTTTTTCCGCCAGTTCTTTTATTTGTTCTTTTGTTTCTTTCGATTGTTGTAATAGTTGTTCTTTTATTTGTTCTTTTGTTTCTTTCGATTGTTGTAATAGTTGTTCTTTTATTTGTTCTTTTGATTCTTTCGATTGTTGTAATAGTTGTTCTTTTATTTGTTCTTTTGATTCTTTCGACTGTTGTAACAGTTGTTGGAGTATTGTATATATATCAGTGTCTTTGTCTGTCTCTGGTAATGTCTGATATGCCGGTCTCTCTCTAACCTCTACTAGTGTTTTTTGTGTAATCTGTTGTGTCTCTGTATTTTCTTCGTTCGGTCCCCACGTCCCTGACTCTTGATTCCCCATTGAAATGTGTGCGAGCGTCTGCGAATCTCCTAGCTGATTGTTTATATTGTAATTAGACGAAACTTCCTCTCCTTAATCCCCGTGTTGGGTTCGTCAATTTTGTAACTAGACGATGTGTCCGTCTATAATTTATGGTTTAAATATTATTATTATTATTAAATTGTCTCAGGGTTCTTTTACGGTTAATTGGGTCTTGCTCTCGGCTAATCGTGATTGTTCTATATCAAATTTTATTATTATTTTATACCGTTTAGTGACTTATTCCCCTCAATTCAACCTATTGTTGAATCCAGGATTGAATAACTCGGTACTTACTCTTTTTTCGTCGTATTAGTTGTCTGTTTATATA
The DNA here is from genome assembly GCA_034769895.1 of Magicicada septendecula. NCBI lineage: Eukaryota > Metazoa > Arthropoda > Insecta > Hemiptera > Cicadidae > Magicicada > Magicicada septendecula. The sequence goes on along the minus strand of CM068375.1, from coordinate 398,390,534 downwards.
ATTTAATTTTGTATATTATATTTACTGTTAAAATTCTTTCACTGGACGTTCCGTTGACTCTTTGTAGATCAGCTGTCTTGAGGAGATCAGTTGTTTCTTCCTATACACTAACATACACAAACACAGATATGGTACACATAACAACTCATATATATTATTATTGTATAAGATTGTAAGTATGTTGATCTGAACGGTTGTAAACAAAACAAGGAATCATTCAATTTGAATAATTCGCATTCTCAGTAAGGTACCAACCGCCTCGTTTTTCTCCTCTAAGCTGTAATTTTACTGTTACAAATAAAGTCAACTCTTTCACTGGTAAAAAACAATAATGGCAATTTATTCAAATAACACACAGTGAAATTCAATACAATAAGGAGTTTTATCCTTCTTTTTAGTTAACAATAAATACTTTTAAAGTAAACATGAACTCTAAAACAAATGATGAGCTCTAGTTGGCATGACTGCCTCTGATTAGTAATACAATGTGGTTTGACAAATTTGTAGGTTATGTCGGATTGTTCGACTTGAAAATTTAATAATGATGATAATAACAAAAGTAGTAGGTTCTTTTAAACTGCAAAATACACCTTCTTGGAATAATAGCTACGGTTAGAGTCAACATAAAAATAAAAATTCAATGATTATTAATGAAAAAACATAAAATATGAACCATTGTTCATAGTTAGGCACATGCTTTATACATAGTTTAGTGCAACCTTATTTGATTAAAAGTAGTGAATTATTTATTAATAATTAATAGTGATTGTTATAATCCATTATCATGTACTACAATCATCTATGAAATTGGATACTCCCATTTCAGGTAAATGTACTTTGTTTATTATAGTTATCGCACACCGGCGAAACTATTAGTTGAATTTAATAACAAAATATTTATACTTCCATCTACTGATGGTATTAGAGTACGTATACTCTTCATTGATATCACAATGTCTTTGCTTATCCTAGCTATTTACAGTATACAAATAGTTAAACTGTCATTACTCAGAACGTTCAATTTCAACATTGTTCATTTGTATATATTGGTTCCCTTCTATTACGGATAGTGAATTGAATTGTTTCCATATTTCAATTTTAATCGCTTTTAGCGTTCAATTATTTTGCTTATAGACTATCATGACATAATATTCGTAATTAATAATACTTGCGTCTCTCGTCGGTTGAAGATTTACACTTTATTGATTATTAACACTTTTTTAATTAATTAAAATTGATTAATTAATTATTTGAATTTTATCACAACACTGCACACACTCCTATGCGCATAAACTCCGATTAGATTACACTTGTAAATATACTGCACTTATTCTTCTGATAGATAACTTATGTCTCAATTTGAGGTTAACATGGTTGATGCTGTTTTGCTGTCAAACGCACGTTTTTCTGAGGCGTTGATTAGCGTGCATTCCGCTTCACTGTTGTTGTAAGACTGTCTCCGGCTCATGGGCTGGAATGATGAATTTCGGATTTTTTATGTGTTCTGATTGGTCAGTTTTTGCCAATTCGTTTATTTACGGTAGACTTCGTCAAAATAGACGCTATCCTAAGCGTCAGCCTTTGGGGACAAGATTATGAAAATTTGGTTTACATGACTATGCGGAAGGGCTAAGCACAATGCAATTATTTTTAAAAGTCTAATATCTTTCTTATAATTGCACTGAGAATGTTGTGCTTACTCTCATTGTTCGTGTTTTTGAAAGACGATTAATTTGAGTCCCCTTATCATATATTTCTGATAAGGGTTATCAGACTTAGCACTTAGCATTTATGCTTGGTGTCCATTAAACCATTAATTATTAACAATTCATGGTTTTTATGTTATTTTTTATAGTAATGTCTCACTCTTAAGCTACTGTACAAATTTCTCTTAAAACTATGTCCTATTATTAATACTATGTCCTTTTTCATAGCTTCACTCTTAAACTTATGGTCATACATTTTTGGTTTGCTCATTACACAGTAATAATAGTATTTGATTAACTTTTAACAAGTTGTAATGAAACATTGATGGGTTAAGTCACTACTGACAGTGTTCTTTTCCCTAAATTATTTGTTTGATGCCTTAATTATTACTTATGAATCAGGCTTGCTATGCCTATATGGCTTCACTTGGTAGTATTGTCATACATTTTGGTTTTTCTTATATCCTATTAATAACAATATTTGATTAGGTTCTAACATAGTATATTTATACCTTGGTGGGTTAAGCCACTATTGGCAGTGTTCTTTTTCCCTAAATTATTTGTTTAATTGCCTTAACTATCATTTATGACTCAGGCTTGCTATGCCTATATGGCGTTACTTGGTAGTATGCTTAATATCATAGACATTTTAGATGTATTGTTCTCTGATTGATAACTGAAATAGTCACTAGGACCCTATAGTTATTGTGATGCAGTTCACTTTGCATTTTACTCTGTTATTAGCAAGGTTTGGCTGCAGTAAACTTTATTAGCAGCTAGTTGTCATAATGGTTGAGTTATAATTACATTTATATAAACTATTTAAATGGTTATTTTGGTTACAATTGCTCGTAGGAATAGTATTCTGTCCGACACCAAATCATTAATTGGGTTACTTGCTTTGTACAATGTGTTTATTACATAATTTTGGTTGCATAGTGTCATATTGCCATTACAAGCATTTGGTCATACTTGTATTACTTAAATATATCTTTTATATACTATTATACTATTAGCTATCGTGTACAAAACATTCCTTATATGCTCTATTTACTTCCTAGCTCATTACATTTTGGTCTAACATTGTTTTGGTTCATTTTTTATCAAGTTTTATTGAAAACTGGATGCCCAGATTAGGTTATGTCATAGGTTCAGTAAACATTGAAAAGTTGTTTATGGCTGTATATTTCTATCTTAAACTATTCGACTGGTTTTCATTTCATGTTTGTACATTGGTTATTGGTTATCAATAGTTCATATTTACTTTACTACTGTACTATCTTATTTGTTGTTAATTAGTGGGTTTGTATGTACATCATTCCCACTGTACAATTGGTCATTCACTATTTTGGTTGCATAGTTCTCTGTTTATTCTATAACTACACATCATTTAGCTATCATAAACTCATCTTGTCATAAATCAGGTTGCTTGTGACTCTTTATTTACCATAGTTAATACTTATTTACAATAATGTGTGTTACATAAACAATAAATGTGTTCATTAAATGAGTTGTTGTCAATGTTGACTTTGTCATACAGCTTAGGGATTCATATCATATAATTAACTAACATTTCTTCCTTCTTCTTAATACAAATATTCTTTCAGGGTTTATGTTAGTTTGTTTTACTTCAATCTTCTTCCCTTATTCTTCTGGTGTTTGCTCTGGTGGTCTTCCTTCTTCTTTCTTCACTGATCTCCTCCTCACTATTGTTCATTTTATACATGATGTGGTTTTCACTTGTCTTCTTCACACTGGTTCTTCCTTCTTCTTTCTTGAAGTTGTCCTTGTTGTGTGCTTCTTCCTGAATCTTCTTTCTTCTTTTGTTGTCTTGTCCTCCTCACTGATTTTTCTTTCTTCTTTGGTTGTGTGGTGTCCTTCTCACTGATCTATTGGGTATAGTATGTCGGTCGTCTCGTCTTGACTCTTCTTTTCTTCTTTCTTGGTGCATTTACTAGTGAATTCCTTTCAATGATGCTTCACTTATTCTAACTTATGGTACTTTTCTGTAGTATACTTGGTGGTATTCTAGACCTTTTAATGTATTTTTTCTAGTGGTGGCCTTCAAATTAATTTTCAGTACTTAGGTGGATGTGGTAACATATGTACTGTTACAATATCGAAGTCCATTTCGTTACCGTGGGATGTTGTTTCTGTATTCATGTTATTGTTTTCTCCGTGCGTGTTGTTCTGTGTGTTTATATTTTTCCTACTCTTACTCCGCGTAATCATACAACTATATCTTATATTATTGTTATTCTTAATTCTATTTTATTCTTATTTTACTAGTCTATTAGTGACTCAATAGTCCCACGTTCCGGGCGCCAGAATGTAATACACTTTTAGATATAGGCCTTATATTACTACTATTTTGTTACTACTCTCCATACTACTTGGCCTACGAGCATGTATAAAGTAAGGGTTTATCAAATTAAATTATTCAATGACAAAATTAATATTCATCACATATCAAATTTTAACAATAAGATATCACACTTACTTTTGTGTACCAACTCTTTAGAAATATCCCAGGGTGCCAGTAATAAATAAACACAATTTAGTTGTTATTAATTAAGTTTTTTAATAACGATTGCATTCAAATATTACAAATTTATAATTCAGTACTTCAATCATTTACTATAAAATTTGTTAGTGTTTATTTCTTAGCAATGGATTCTTAGACTGATTGAGTCACCAAAACAAGATTGACATATAATTGATATTAATAAGCAATATGAAAATGATTGTTCATTGTTGTTATTTATGTGTTTGTTGAATTACTCTGTGATGCGATGTCATCCACGATGCGGGTTCCAGGCTGGTGATCAGAAGTATCCGTTGAATAGTTATCCTTGTCAGGTCGCACTATTTACACTGGTTTCACAAGTATACAATTCACTCAACTTGTTTAGTGATAATTACACAGGTGCTGTATATTAATACACTTGTAGAAAAACACAGTATTTCATTAACAAAGCTAAGTGCGTCTAACACCGGATTGATAACTGCTCTTGATCGACCGTCCTATGACGTAAAATGACGTTTCACACATTTATCTCGCTAGGTAACTCGACTTTTAAACGGTTGATGTTGTATTAATTAAAACTTAGATATGTTACTCGGTTTTAAGTTGACCTTCTTTAGTTGCGCTAGAGTTCTTCTTATGAACATTTATTAAGTGTTTACGATGCTAACTTCCGCACAGATTATTATCGTGTTACCGTAACTGATTTACGTGGCGATTGAAATATACTTATTAAAATTACTGACAAATTTGTATTACAACTAATACGAGTCTAAACTACCCTCACTCAATATTGACAAACTACACGCCTATTGGTCTGACTTACCGCTAAATTCAAATCTACTCAATCTAACGAAACAACCCATGTAAAAAATGATGCTATCCGTTATTCGTCAACTAAATGCGCGTGAACTCGTGGTAGGAAAACTTCGCGTCACTCTACATCTCACTTTATACGCTCTCTTTCTAAAAAAATAGCTCCTTTTGTTAGATGCACTTAACTTTTACAACCTTGGTGAATGTTTCTTACACCTTAGCAAACAATACAGTTTTATGACGGTCCGTCCCGTCCGTGACTATTTGTAATTTTTGGCCGACTTACAGGCGTCAATGCAAGGTCATCTATTGAATATCTGCCGCTCCCTACTACATATTTTAATGTTTTCTTACTTTAAAAAAAAAACCACCGCTTTCTATAAATTTATATTTCTCCCTGGGTATCGTATGACTTTGTCCCCGTAAAATTGTTGAGAATGCAATTTTCCGTGATACTTTATTCCCAAATTCTTATTTCATCTAACACCCATTAAAATTCACTTTGGTAGACTCAAATGCCTTATTGAAATAATCATCACCCAAGCTCTATCTTTTACGACATTTTACATTAATTACTACCTCAAATTAATTTCATCATTTCATTTAAAACCTTTTAAACACATTTAACATTTATTATTCAAACATTAAACATTTTACTTTATTTAAATTGCATTATAAAATTCATACTTAACATTACATCACTCAATTGAATAGACATATGATTACTGTCATAGACACAAAATTATAAACATTCATTACTAATCACATTTTACATTTGTTCATTTACTATTTATTTCAAAGTTCAAATCTCATAAAATAATTTAAATTCATTATCAAAATTTATTTCTACCACATTTAAATCAATTAATTCGTCTACAATTTATTTTAATTCAATCAGTTATTTAAACACATTACTTTAATTACCTTCTTCCAAAACAATTACAATTCATTTATTACAAACGCTCATTATTTATTTAGTCTAATAAAATATTATTATTATTATTACATCAATTTCTACTACATGCATACCTTGTTTACATAAAATATATAGCAATACAAACACAATTAGTTTCACTATAAATTTATTTACAATGCTTTGTCATTAATTTTCTGTTTACCATACCTCATTTCATAATCTAGCCAGGTCATTACCATATTTGTCCATTCACTGATTTTTTATTTAACCCCCATCATCATATAATAGTCTGATCTTATGACTACACCACTCATTTACAATTAAATACATATTTTTATTATTATAATTATAACAATCATCATCATTTTTCCATTGTCTCAATATTATTGAGAATACAAATATTATCGCATACCATTATTTCAAAATTCCTGTCGACATTGGGTATAACAATTTCTCCCTCAGTATTTTCTGTCACAGTCAGGTAAGTTACTAATTCGTCAACTACAGCTGCTACATCTGTTTCAGTATAAGGTAAGTACTCACTATAATTATTAATTCTCTCTCTACTCACTCTCTCTCTTTAATTCTGCATAACTCCTCCCAACATCAAACAATTCTATCTTCCTATCACCATATCTCTCTCTCTCAAAATATCTCTCTCCATAACGCCATATCACACTTTCTCTACCATCCCATACAGAGGGCACTAACTCATAAAAATTCAGGGAATAACTCAAAGACCTCAGGTCTTCCAATAATAAGGGACTCTTGACCTTCAACAACAACATTTGTAAACACCTTGGTTCACAATAAACCTGGGGAAAATTTACCCTCTGCAACCCCTCTACCTCTATACTCTCTCTCTGACTCATCAACACACACTAACATTCCATTATTACATTCTACCTCCTCTAAAATTTTGTCACCCCTATTTTTAATTATATCATCGCAATTCTCACCCCTACTTACCTCATTATATGTCATCTGACCGTCTTTATTTTCATCGAATTTATCGGACTTTTCACTATTCTCTACCCCCACTATACTTTCATACTTGTAATTAATATCATTATCATCACTATTCAATATTTTATTCTCTAACACTACCTCTTCAACTATTTTACTTTCACTAACCCCTTCACTTACCTCGTTACTTCGTTTACTAGTGTTATCACTATTCTTGTTCAAGATACCGTAAGCGTATAATCCCATTTTTTGTTCTTTCATTTGTCTAAGCTCATTATTGAATTTACACCAATCATCCTCAGTCATTCTTTTCAAAACCCTTTCAAACTCGTGCATGAATTCCGTACTATTCCATGCCTCCCCTGATCCACTTACTTTATTTTCACGTGCCTCGGCCATGTTCAAAATTATTTATTATATAATACCCCTTTATATAATACAACTCTCCTCATATACACTAGTTATACATATTAGCTCACAATACTCATAAACAAATAATTAACTATATACATCACATTATCAAAACATAACCCCATATCTACGTCTATTTTACGTACCTTATTTATACATTTTTTATTTCAAATAGCCATTCTGCTCTCCCCAGTAGGCCTATATTTATATAAAATTTCTTTATATAAACATCCCTAAGTTCGGGCACCAATTGTTAAGTTATTTCTCTACCACATTTTAAATTTATAGTAAATTTCATTTCTTACCTTGTATAGCCAGGAATCCGTCACACGAACCTGTGAATGTTAAGCGTGACTTAGGGTTCACGTATTTCAATAACTACTCTCATTATCTACATTAATCATCTCGGTTTATTTTAAACTTCAACATTTCTTTTACTTTTCTTTCAACTTTAATTTATTTATTATTCATTGATAAATAGTACTGTTTATTTTCATTACTTTGCTTCAGAAATTATCAAAACATTTAGGCTATTGTTACATAATACATATTTTCATTGCTAGCTTCACACTCTAACGTGAGTAAATAATCAACTTAACTAATTAATCTATAAAGAAAAACAACCCAGCTTGCTCGCTCACTCTCTCATACATGATTTAAATTATTCCCTTTTAAAAAAACTAGAGCTCTTTAGATTAAAATTTTGGTCGATAATAACTTTACATGGTCGTCGGTGTCTCCTCTAACACGTGCCGCACGCTGAATGGTTTATTGTATGTTCACCATATTACTCACTGTACTTGAGAATTTACTTGTTTATTTAATATTGTTTTGATGTTTGCACTTTAAATTACTTTGAAAGATACCGTTTTACCACATTTCGAAGGCTTAAAAGTGTTTTCGGCCCGCGTGCCTATTTTGTCCATCCAGCCGGATGTAGATTTTTTAGTCGACTGGGGCAGCAATCTGCCGGGGTGGCGCTCTTCGTCCTTTGTATGTAAATCACCACGTGGCCGCTAACCGGATGTCTTTTCCATAACTCATTCTCTCATTGGCTTAAAAGGCACCATGTCACACGATAATTAGTTATATTTTCGTGTTCCTTCCGTTATCGACTTTGAGTTGGAGAGTACAGAAAGCGGCACACGCGCGCGCTCACATCCACATTCCAACGCTTTATCGCTCTTGTACCTGGTGCCGTCTGGCACAAAGTTGAATACAGGGTGTTACATAAATTAAGTTTTCGTGACCATAAATGGTGCCCAAACAGATTAGCGCCAAATAATTATTAAATAAAAAAAAAATAGACCCTTCTCTTAATTTGCCCCATTACACCATAGCCAGTCACTTTACGTTTTGACTCCGTATTGTTCGTACCTTTTACTGTGTTCAAAAATGAGTAAACGTGGTTTGTATAAATCGCTCACGATAGAACAAAAGATTGACAAAAAGATAGAAGTTTTAAAATGTATTGACAAAGGTGATTCAGTTCAGTGTTTTACGCGATTTCGGTATCAGTAAATCAACATTTTACGATATTAAAAAAGCAGATCAGCAATTACAAATTTTTCATTGAATAGAGACTTTGATAGTGCCAGTGAAATTAAGCGAAAACGGATGACTCCTGCCAAAATGTCTGACATTGACGAAGCAGTTTGGACGTGGTATAAACAACAACGAGCTGCTGGTGTACAGATCCGTGGGATAGAATTGCAGACTGCTGCTGAACGTTTTGCTACTCTATTTCAAAACCAAGATTTTAAGGCAAGTACAGGGTGGTTGTTTAGATTTAGAAATCGACATGGCATAGCAAACCGATCGATTTGTGGAGAACTTTTAAGTGCAGATCATGAAGCTGTTCAACCATATAAGGATAAATTACAAAAGATTATTAATGATAATGAACTTGAACCGTGGCAAATCTACAATGCTGATGAGACGGGATTGTTTTGGAAGGCAATGCCAAAAAATACACAATCGAGTAAAAAAGAAACCCATACACCTGGACATAAAATAAATAAAATGAGGCTGTCTGCATTACTGTGTGCCAATTCCGATGGTACGCATAAATTAAAATCTGTCGTTGTAGGAAAATCTAAAAACCCAAGAGCAATGAAGAACATAAACGAAACTGATCTTCCTGTGATTTATAAAGCTCACAGAAATGCGTGGTTCAGCTGTGAAAATTTCAGTTCTTGGTTTCATAACAATTTTATTCCATCAGTCACAACATTTCAGATGGGGTTGCTAGGGAAGAAGTTAAACCAGTGTTGTTATTGGACAATGCTCCAGTGCGTCCTGCAGAGGACATTTTACGAAATGATAATGGAAAAATAAAATGTCTATTCATGCCTCCTAATACATCGGCACTAATACAACCAATGGACCAAGGAGTAATCTATAGATGCAAATGGCTGTACAGAAAGAAACAGCTACAAGACTGTCTCGTATTGTTTGAAGATGAAGAGGGTTGCAGTACCAGTTTAGGTGAACAGACTTTAATCAATATGGAAAATTACAACATAAAAAATGCTTTATTTAACTGGGCTTCAAGTTGGAAGGAGGTGAAAGCCACGACGATAGCTAATTCTTGGAAAAAACTTCTTAACCCTGAAGATAACGAAGAAGAGGATTTTAATGGAATCGAAGAAGATGATTACAGAAATATTTTAGAAAATGCAGAACATGAGACAAACAAGGAAAATATTCGAGAGTGGCTGGATGAAGATGCTGGTGAGGTAGGGTACGTTGTGCAGTCGGAAGAAGAAATAGCTGCTACTATAGAAGGTCGCCAAACTCAGGGACTGATGACAGACGATCAAAATGATGATGAGGAAGAAAACGATCACGAAGAAAGTGAGAATGTTAAAATAAGTGAGGCAATAAAAAACGTACAATCCTTGTTGAAGTTCGTAGAAATGCCTGCAAACTCTAACTTAAGCAAATATTTTTTTGTTTTAAGTGAAATGAAACAGGATTTTGTGAGGAAACAGCTAAAAACAAAATACACGCAGAAAAAAGTTAGTGATTTTTTTTAAGAAGCTGTAGGCTTGCTAGAATACGTACTGTGCAGTGAAAATAGAGTGTTTTGTATTTAAGTACTGTATTTAAGTTTTGTTTTGTATGTAAGTTACGTACTACAGTATAAAACTGAATCGAATTTTTTTAGTAAACATCACACAAACAGGTACTGTACGTTATTTCTTATTTTATACCTCTTCTACTACTAATTAATAGAGTATTAAATACAGTATTTTTAACAAGAACATGCAGTAGACCTCTTGTAGATTCAAACTGGGTTTCAGAATGATTTCTTTTATATTGTCTGGTATTGGTAACCGATAGACACGCAAAAACTCGCAATTAGTTCGTAATGTTCTATAATTTGGACTTTCTGCAATTCGGACTGAGCTTGGTCCGCTTTAGTCCGAATTAGCAAAGTTTCACTGTATAGCCATCTTTCCCAAATTAATTCTGGATAGTATTTCTTTGTATTGCAAATTAATTCGTCGTATTTCTTTGTCTTGCCTGCCACTGGCCATAATTTTCACCCCTAAATACTTGTATTCCTCTGTATATGAAATCTTACCCATGCCGTCTTCCAATATCAAGGCTTGCTGAGGGTCAGCCATTGCCATGTATTTTGTTTTATTCAAATTTATCTTTAGTCCCCATTTCTGATATTCCTGTATCAATTTTCAGGACATCTACTCTATGTCTTCAAAATCTTGAGCCAAAAGTAATCGGTTACAGGGAAATTTTATTTTATAAAGACACAGTTATTTGATTCACTGGAGGCACAATGCACAGTTTCAGTTGTTCTCATACAATTTCTTCTCTCCAGTTAAAAAAAAAACTATTTTATATCAATGCTAATCTATTTTCTAAAATTAAATCTAGAAGATTTACGTAGTCTAACCTAACAAAATTTTTACATCGTATACATAGCCTAGCCTAACATAGTCTAGTAACTAATTAGAATTAATATTAGGCATTACCTGTATTAACTTCCCGTCTTGTGACTTATCTGTTTTAATTTCTAAAACGACGCGTTTCGAGGATAAATCCTCATCTTCAGGTTTTTAATATTATAAAAACATCAAATTCACCCGAACGGGGTCGTCAATTACTTAAAACACACAAAAACACCACACATAATTTTGCACTGATACAGTCTCGGCACAGTCCGATGCGCATCGTCTCATTGCCAACGATCAACTGTTGTACTTTATCCTGTATGACCATTATCATTTCCCGTGGACACATCGATATCGATGGCTGTGTTGTACAGTAGATTAGATCGAAATGAAACTTTATCATTAAGTAGTTGGTCCGCTTGTAACTTAGAAGCCTTGTATATCTCATATTCCTCCACAGCGTTCATGTATGCACCTTTTTTGCAATTATGAAGCAGTTTAAAGTTTGTGTGGAAGTCTGAGTACTTATGATTATACAGCATTAAATGTTGAGCGTAACTAGATCTTGTTTTCGAGAAATCACTTTTGGGTAGGTGTTCCTTAAAACGTTCGGTTGATTGTCTGCCCATTTGTCCTATATAAAATTTGTTGCAGTCATCGCATTCAAGCTTGTATACTCCAGTTTTCTCTTCATCCGGGATGTGAGTTCTTTGTCCCAAACGTTTTTTGATGTTATTTGTGGTTTTGAAAGCCACTATTATTTTATGTTTATTTAAACTCATTCTTTACAATGACTGGTAGTACATTCGTGTATTCAGTTACTATAAACTTAGTATCTTTTTTAGCTGGGCCGGTTAATCTGCTTTTACTATTGATTTTTACTGAGTGTTTTCTTAATAGCTTGTCTACGATTTCACTGTTATACCCACTAGTACTAGCTATACTTTCGATGATATTAGTCTCTTCTACTCTGTCTTTTTGCTCAAGGGGAATAGCAAGCATTCTATGAACAAACGCGTTGAAGGCTGCCATTTTTTGGGAATATGGATGGTACGATTCAGCATGAATAGTGATACTCGTAGTGATGGGTTTTCTATAAATTTTGAATCTAAATTGGTCATTATATTTGCTAATAGTGAGATCAAGGAAGTTCAGGCAGTTAGTGTTTTCCATTTCCAGGGTAAATTGGATTTTCATGTTTATACTGTTCATATATCCTTTCAAATTTTCTATTTGTCTACTCGTTCCATTGAATATCATAAAAGTATCATCAACGTAACGTACGTCAAATTTAATTTTATCTCGCTGTTTATTAAAACTAGACATTAAAAACGTATTCTCAAAGTGGTTCAAGTATAGGTCCGCTAAAACTCCCGATAAAGGTGACCCCATTGCTAGACCATCCTCCTGCATGAAATATTCATTATCATAAGAGAAATAATTTTGTTTAAGTATTGTTTTAGCAATTGCATAAGCTCATCAATTTCATTTCTACCTAACCTATTTGTTGTAATTAAGCTATTTATGAGAATTACCATTGTCTCATCTACCGGTACATTGGTGTACAGATTAGTTATATCAAATGAAGCCAACTTATATTGTGGTGCTGATTTAATAGTTTTAATTTTTTCAACGAGATCGTAACTGTTTTTTATGCTGTAGTTATTTATTATGTCAATGTTCTCTTTTATAATCTTTACTAATCTTTTAGCCGCCCTATAACCAGGGGCAGTTGTGTAATTTAGAACCGGGCGTATTGGCATATCTTTTTTATGTATTTTGGGTAAACCCGTAAGTTCTGGGGCCCTGGCATTTATGGGTTTTAAATAACGTCTAGTGCTTTCGTTGAGGAGATTGGGGCATTTATTTATAGCGTTGTTTAATTCCTTGACATAGGCGCTGGTCAAGGAATTAAAACAAAATGAATAGTCTAGTACAAAACGATTTATTTCAACAAAGAATATAAGTGGCTATATTTTCTGTAACTAAATTTATGTAATTTTCTGTAAATTTTTGATAACATTCTTATTGAGAGCTACATAAAATTAGATCAGGGGCAGCAAATTGGACAGCTCTGGACTACACCCTTGTGTGGTAATAGGGTTCAAAAATCATCAGTACCCTTGTGTGGTAAAGTTCAAACCGAGCCTACAGTCCTTAGATAAGAACAAGTACATTAATCAAACCATTTGTAATAATAATAATAATAATAATATTGTTATGACATTACAGAACAATTTGATTTGTTGTAAGAGACTGTCTTGTTAATTACAAACTGTTTGTGATAATTAAAGCTGGTGAATAGTGACGTAACTGGTGTCTTGTATTTTGTTTTCCACTGTACTATACGACGACTGTTAGACCATCGTAACAATATAATAATAATCTATAATAAAATAATAATTTTATTTTATTATTATATCTATAATAATAATTTAATAATAAAATCTGTAAACAATTAAACCTATGGGCTCTCCTTTATCACCTTTATTAAGTGAAATCTTTATGACATTTTTGGAGGGAAGCATTTTTCGATCCAATAACCCCAACATAAAATATTTTTTTTCATTGGACAAGATGTGTTGACGATATATTTTGTATCTGGACGGGAACAGATAGACAGCTCCATATGTTCTTTAGATTATATTAATTCCTTTTATAGTACTGTGCAATTTACACTTCAAACAGAAAATATGAAAAGTTTAAATTTTTTGGATCTCACCATTACTAGGTTAAAAAACAATCTTAGTTTTCAGATATATAGAAAACCTACTTTTACAGATACTGTTATACATAAACAGTCAGTAACGTCATGGCACATAAAATTAAGCAGTTTTCATACAATGGTTAATCATCTCCTCATAGTTCCTTTATCCAAAGAAAGTTTTAATAAAGTAGTTGATATTATAAAAACTATAGCAGAAAATAACGGTTATGACAAAAGAATAATAGACTCTTTAATTTACAAAAAAAAAAACTGAAGAAAATTATTTTAATAGAATTTTATTCCTTAGAGCCAGATAAGGGTAACAAAAAATTTCATTTAACAAATTACATTCCGTTTATAACAGATAGGATTAATTCGTAGTCCTTCAGTCTTCGACTGGTTTGTACCCTCCCCGCATATACCCGTGGTGCGTGTGGTACTGATATAGGATTAATAATAGGTTAAAAAGCATGGTCTTACCATGGTATCAGTAAAAAACGTAATATTTTTTCATTACTAGTAAACAAGTAAGAAAAAACAAACATACTAGAGAAAAATGGAGTTTATAAAATACACTGTGCAGAATGTGATGCTATTTATATAAGACACAGTGGCCGTGCTCTGAAACATCTCATTTCTGAACATAAGAAAGCGATTTTAACTAATACAGCCAATACAGATTTTACAGATAATTGCTTACAACAGAATCACTTCATAGATACAAAAATCATAACTCTACTGCACAACATACAAAAAGGTAAAAAAATGGATTTATTAGAAATTCTAGAAATTAGAAAAGCAATCGAAAGTAAAAAATTTAACAAACGAACAAACTGAATTCTGTGTAACCCCTTTATTAAACCCTTAAATTCATAGTGACCATCAATCAATGAATTTTTCCGTGAAGGGTTTGTGAGGATTGGTCAAAAAATATAACACAAATAAGTTAAAATTTGTGTTATATTTTTTTGACCAATCCTTACAAACCCTTCACTAGAAAAATCCTTTTATATTTTGCCTTCCGATTATACTTAAGTTTTTTCAGACACTTGACCTTCCCTTCTCCACCCCCTACATCATACACACCCCACACACATGTCCGGATACACACCCTAAACGCATGTTCACCACCCTTACGTTCTTTGGTTAGTTGTTCCTTGATCTCTTTGAGAATAGCTTAATAAGCTGAAACAGCTGTCAGAGATAAATAATAAACTGTGAAACTGACCAAGTGTTTGTGTATATATATATATATATTTTTAACCTTTGCATTTGTAATAATTTGTATTCTTTATTAATAATAAACATGTTCATTTTTCTACAACACCAGAAGGATTTCATATTTGTCTACTAACTGATCTGAATATGGTCTTTTGTTATCTCTCTTTCACTACGAGTCTTCACTGTTTTTAAATAAAAAAGTAATAGAAAAGCAACAACTGACACAAGAAACAACAGCTGAGATGAGAAATACATTATTCCCTTGACGAATCTCTTTAGAACAAAAGTGTTTAATTGAGCACTGTCAATACAATTTCTTCTCTTTCAATGTTACAAAACAGATGCCAAATAAGTTCTGTTGTATCAAATTGAACATAAGAAATAATTGTTTTTTGAATAACACACACACACACACGCGCGCGCGCGCGTTTGAAAACTTGGAATTAATGGAAACTGTTTTTACATCTTACATTCTCTAAATCTTGTTCGAAGTAATGAAAAGTTGACCCAATTTTTTTTTATTGGGGGCGTTACTTAATATTTAAAACTAGACGCATGGTCTAGATGGAAATAAAATGCGCTGAGCCCATCGTGACAGGTCTTGCAAAGAAACACTTGTTTAACAACAACATTTTTATTAGTGCATTACTTGATTTTAGACATATTCGTTTTACAAGCTGCAATTCTTTTCGTCTTAGTTTTTAAAGCTAAACTTCAATCAATTTCTTTTTATAAGCACCATGGGTTGGCTTGCACTAATAACATCCCAGAATATCTCTCACAAATAAATTACATTATATAACAACCAGACGCAGATTATTTCATGTTTCAATCAACAGAAGATTTTTCATTTATATTAACAACGGTTGAGAATTTACTCAGCAATGAAATTACTAGAAGTACATAATAGTGAGTGCAAGTTATCCGTAGATAACGGTTAAAAAGTTTGAATATAATTTCCTAAATGTTTTCAAACTAGACAACTAAACTAGACATAAATGTTTCCATCTATCTGTCCCCAGCACTTGGAATTAATAATACGAATAACAAGTATCGATAAGGTCACTCGCTGTGATGACTGCTATGCAGACATTAAGAAAAAAATTTTCATTTGTATTTATAGTTATAATTAAAAAGTAGTACCAAATTAATTTCAAATTATAAATAAAAGAAGTTTCGATTTAGACTAATTTGATCTGGTAAAATGGTTAACCAATGAAATCACAAATCATATGACAGGTAGATGCAAGTTGTTCATTGTCTGGATATTGCAATTTTTTAAAGTTTAATTTTTTTTTGTAAATTTTAAATTGGCTTCCTTTTGCAGAAATTGAAATTAAAAACAATATTTACATTGTAATAATCGTAACCTTCAACACCATGAATAATTAATATACTAATTACATTATAACATTTTCATAATAACAGTCATCACTATGAGCACAATTTACAGCATGTCTGCACAGAACATGTTCCAGGCAATCTTAACTCTTAGATATGAGTCTATTTGGTTTAACCGAGTTTTTGTGTTGGTTACGTTATAACTGGCGGAGTACTGTGTGTGTGATGAATAAAAGGAAACTTCCCACCTGATCTCTGAGAACACATAGAATAGAAATTCCTGCCATGCAAGTCTGGGTGTGGGTGATGGTGATGATTACCAGGACGAACCTCTCCGAATAGCGAAATACTGTGTTTGGGAGCGGTTCAGCTGTAGATTGATGGTCTAGCGTGGCGTGACGGCGTTGGGGATTCTTTCGCACTGCTCTTCGGATGGGGAAGGATGTAATGTCCCCATCTCGGCGACCCCCTTTCACCTCCCGACTATGCGGGGAACCCTGAAGCTCTTTATAAAATTATAGACTCATAGTAAGATGTTAACTACAGCACGCCGCCATGATCCGCTCTGCACCAGTGTTGGAAGAGAAAGAGAAGAGAATTAACGCAGCCATGGACCGAGAAATAAGAAAACAGCTGATGCACGGCTGAACAGATTTCGTTGTCATAGAAGCTTGCAGCGCGGCCAACCGAATAACGTCACTGATCAAGGTCACGGTGACTGACTAGATCTCGCTATCGCTAGCGGGCAGCCTAACTTGTAACGATAACGCACTAAACGTACAGAATTGCGTTTAAAACTTGCCGTGGAATTTACATTTAATATTGCCACGGCACAGTAATACAATGTATATTTTTCACATTACTGAGCAGTGAAACAATTTGAGATTTTACATGTTCTCAAAAAGAAATATATACATTAAAACATATAAATATATAGATAAAGTAACACTAGGAAAAAATAACATCAAAAGAAACTACAGAACTGGAAGAAACAATACCTTAGTATGTTTCTATAACTATACACATGTTCCATAAACTTTATACAAAATCGTCTTTATCAAGCGATTATAATTGTGTGTGTGTGTGTGTACAGGGAGAGAGTAAACTAGTCAGATAGAGAGAAATATAAGAGAGGTTCAATAAATTAAAATGCCATAATTAGGGAGAAAGTGTTACATGAATTAAGAGTGAAAATGTAAGTGATAACAATATTAATGTTACCTGGGTTTTTGTGCCACATGTCATGTATACGTGTGTATGTAATAATGAATGTTTTTTTATTTTATTAAGTAATGTGTTAGTTAATTATAAGTATAATACTACCTCCTCGGAACACTACTTTTTTTATTGGTAAAAATATAATATAAAATTTTTACCTTATAGATTGAACCAGTTTTCGCTTATTGTAAGCTTTGTCAGAGGCTGCCACTAGGAGCGCTGTCCGTCTTGTTCTTGGCGTCGGTGCCGTCATTTGAAAGATGGATGTCGTGAGTATGTGGTGTAATATGTTCGAATAGTATGTGTGATTTGAATTGTATCTGTTCGTTTAGGATGTCGTTTTTGTGCTTTTGTATATTTATAATTGTTCAAGAGTGTCTAATTCTTGTGTTCTGTCTACAAACAAAACAGAACACACTCTTACAAAAAACACACACAAAGAACAAAACAAATTTGGTTTACCTGGTCTATACAAACTAAACTGCTCAGGATGTGATAAATTCTACGAAGGCCAGACAGGACAGAGCTCCAAACAGAGATACATTTAACACACAAAGGCACTACACGCCACATCCTAAAGTATGGATCAACCTGAAGAATGGATGTAACAGTGCCAACAGGATTAGAAATGAAGTTCACGTGAGTGACGGCCTGAACTATGTTTGAAAGATTACACCACTTAGTATAGACTGTTTAGGCCTATATGTAATTTGTTTTCAAATGATTGTGAAGGTAACATTTTTTATTAACATCGGTTTATGCTTTTAAATTGTGTATTGGTATTGCTTAATATCAATTATACTCTGTAATACTTCACACCTCTACAGTTATTAAAGGTGTGATTTAGGAATATTTAATTGGTGTAATAAAGCCTAATTCAAATTAAATGTTTGTTCTCATTATTTGATTGAGTATGGCGATTAGTCTGGAGTTTAATATTTTTAATGTTTCATTCATATTGCATATAGGTATTTTTCTTATTGATTATTGTGTTATGATGGTGTACATATTCAGGGGGATACTTACCAGGTGGGGGATGAACAGAACAGGACTAAACCCCCCCCCCCAGAGGGTTGAAAAAGTTGACAAATTATGTTAATTCTTTTTTTTACTAATACTAATGTACTAATACATTAGCCTCTTAATTTTTAGGCTATTTTATTACTTTTCACCTGTGTACGCTAACATGAGTATACAAACCGGTTTATTAAACAGCATTTGCATATAAATTTGAAACATGACATATAGGAAAATCAATACTCTCAATAAATATTTTCTAAACAATGTTTCAATAATGTGTATTTTTATTGTGAACGTTATTACCATTTATTTTAATGGGATTGATGTCGTCAGGATATTACATGTGTTTTTCAACCACTTTAAAGATAGCAATGTTGATTAGTCGTAACTTGTTTTTTTCTTTTGTATGAAGCTGACTCGACTGCCCCCTCCCCTCACAGCAAAATTCTAGATATGCCACTGTACACATAGTGACTTAAATTTTTCAAATTGTTATTTTGTAGCTTTCTTGTTTAGACGTGCTAGGTGGTGGAATATGTCTGTAGCATATAAATATGTATGCAAGAGACAGCAACTGTTTAGGCTTATTTCATATGATTCATACTGTATTACCGTATATACAGATGTTAACTGTATACTGTCATATTGTATGTACCGATAGCATATTTTGACATACTGATTTCAATCTAGTTTACTTCTGAGCAGCTTAATATTAAGAAAACTGATCAGTCACCCTATAAGAACTGTGGATTTCACAGTTTAAGTAGATTCTGCATTAAAGCCTTCAGGAGAAAAGTAATGGGCGCAACACTGTGCAAACTGTATAGCAACAAATTAGATTTTTGTAACAATGGCTTTCATTTTTAAAATTTTATTTGAATAATTACTCCTAACATATATTATTAGGTAGGATAGTTTTGATTTAATTTCTTTCACAGTGGTAATGAAAAAATTTTTAAGGCAAAAACTATTTCAGTTATAGCCTATTTAGTACAAACTAATTAAAAATAATATTTATATGTTGCTGAATATACAGACTCAAAAATTGAAAATGCATGGAGCACGCCAAAAAATTAGAATACTGGTAGTGTAAATTGTGTGGTAACTACACTGTACCATGACTACACTAGAAAGTCTGTTGTAAAGTAAAAAATATAAGGTTACTGGGCAAAAACATGACATTTTACCAACTTGCAGATGGAGACAATATTCTTGTTTTGTTCAATACTTTTTTAATAAAAAGTGAAAACTTACAGTTATAAAATAACTTATGGTGTTCATACAAAAATATATGAAATTTAAAGAATTAACTTTTTATGAATTTCTCAGTCGGCACACAGAATAACTTATAAATGCCAAATTCAGACAGATTCTAACTATACACATATGGTGATTTAATTTCTTTAAATGTGTTGAAGTACATATAACGTGAAAACAATAAATACAGTTTCCGGAACCATACTAACTGTGTCTTGTGTGCTTCCATTGCTTTCTTGATTTCAGACTTTTCTGTCCAGTTCACAGAATAAAAAACTGAAGATGTAAAGTATGAAATAGGTCCATCTAACATACCTGAATATTTTCGCAAGATGTTGATAGTTTCTAATACATACGCTCGGCAATACGGTGGTAATCTTCTCTTCATACACAATGACCGGACAGCATAAAACAAAGCACAGTGATTCAGATGACCACTAACACCATTTTCATCAAACGTGATCACTAAATCGGCTTCAATAATCTCTATGTGGTTCAGAATCACACTAGCGACTTTGCTTTTTTCCCATATCACAGTTGGGTCATCCGGTAAATGAAGGCTTCTGAAAAGCGTGATGTGGCCGCAAGGTATTCCGAGTACATTACATGCATCCCACAGTTCCTGTTTACGCTTATCTCCCAAATTATATGCATCACCTGTTGATAAGCACAGCAGATAAATCTGACAGTTTTCTTCTTTTAACTTCATTATTACTGGGCCAAAAAACATACACTCATCATCAGGATGGGCAGTCACTAACAAAACTCTTCTCACATTTTGAAAAGGTTTACGTGCTATTTTATATCTTCCAGTCAGCATGTAGAATATGACACAAAACAGTTTATACATAACTATTACGTACAACATATTAACTGAACTGCACTGTTGCTGACTTAATATTCTCTTCCAAATTAAAACTGTATTTAGAATTTTGCTAACAGATGTTTTACACTACACTCTATCACTGATAAAATCACTGATAGTGTGTTGTTTATTTTTTAATTATGCCAGAAATACCACAATGTTTTTAAAACATTAAAAACTGCAATACTATTAAAAATTAAAACTTTACTTAATAGATAATTTTATATCTATAATGTTCTCAGCTGGAGGAACTTTTTATCCTACTGCACAAAATACCTTTTAGGTTATGTTATTTATCAGTTCTCGAGTTAACAAAAATGTGTACTAATACGAAAAGACATCCACTTTAATTTGTTATATTATTGCTACTGCTACAGATTAAATCAGATTCAAATACACTTAATGTACGATGTACTTTAACGTACACAATTCAAAAAAGACTGTCATTCACTTCCAATAAACAACTGAAGACCTACTTATTTACTAGCACAATATGTGCGTCATTGCATTAACGTTGTGCTTATCAAAACATTAACGCACCACACTCCGTAATAAATGTTTGTTTCCAAATACATTATGTTAAAACACAGACATTTAATATCCAACATCTGAAGATAATTAGAACTTAGCGCGTTTATCTCCTAAGTATCGTACATTATCGATAGATAAAGTTCATCTCGATATTCAATTATTGAATTTCATATATTCTTGAACGATGATGTCAGTAGACATTTTGTCTCTCTATATATTAAATTGTTAGTAGAAATAAACATATAGTGGAGTCTTGGACTCTTTTAGGACCATTAGGTCGTCACAGTCGCATGTATGTGTTAAAAAACGTGTGATTTTTTTTGACGTAACGATGTATGCGTTATATCTAACATATCGATCCACTTTTAACGTTAGTCGTGGTTCGATAAAAAATTGTTAGGCCGCAGAAGTTGTGCTTAAGCAAAATAATATTATACTGTAATGAAACCCCTAATCAAAACCCCAAAAGAGCCTCTCACAGCATATGTCGTTTCTAAAACTCGCAAAACATGTTTTACGTATTGTCATATTTCGTTTTTTATTGTAGTTCTATTCTGAAAATCATTTTTCTGAAAAAGTTTCAAATTATGTGTAATCAACTATACCAAAGTCACTTAATCATTCACCTTTTTACATATTTGTTTTTTTCTTTTTTTTGCAAGCTATAATCTTCATGCGAAATCAACCAGAAATTCTAACGAGCTGCACCAACCTTAACTAATCTTCATTTTTAAACATGACATTTTTTATTATATATATAAAAACTTTCACATATGAACTTACTTTCTTTATCACTTCCCCATACGTTTCGAAGTGATGTGCCTCTTCCTCAGTTGGTGTAAATACAGTTTTTATATATATAATAATATTTTATAAAGTGAACGAAGAGGATGGATCAACAAGATAATTATGATATTTTTGCAAAATACTAACTTAAAAAAAATCGAAACTACAGTTTTCGTGTATATTTTTGCGTTCTTTACATTCGTTATTTATTTTAAAGATTTATTTATTACTTACATTCTCAATTTTATGAAAGAGGCTCCAAAACCTTTACTTCAGGGTAAAGTACAGGCTTGTCTTTAGGAAGAAGACCATCTGTATGATAGTTTTCTCATTGTCCAAAAAACCTAGCATCAAAGCTGAAAACTCCAAGCTTATAGAACATGTTATAGAACAATCACATTTCTATAAGAAGTACCAGTGATCAAAAGCATGGCTATAATGAACTTGACGCATTCCGCATTTAAACCTCACTGAGGAAGGAGAATACCAATCCGAAACGACGTTTGAGGAAATAACAACAAGTAAGTTTTTTACAAGTGGAAGTGCCTTAAATAATAATTGTTAAGTGCTGTGAAAGAAGTGATGAACATTCAAAATAATATAATGAAGTCTCAGGCACATCAATAAATGTTGATGAATGTTGATTGTCAATAAATGTTGACGTGACAGATTTTTCTTTACACAAGTTGAAAGTTACACATTCATTTACATACTTCTGTCCCTGATGGTACTTACCCATCTAGTTACTGCAGTCTGTAAATCTTCATTATTCTTCACAGCGTCATCCTCTTATGGAGAAGGGCTGGTCTCATTCTGAAGCTTTATACCTTGCATCTTGCTGTTTGTTCTTCACTTACACTGATTGAGAATCTTATACATGAGCAGTGGCAGCCCGTGCTTAGGTTGCACGGTTGCACAACCACAATTAAATCCAGAATTGTATTTTAAATTATAGAATTATGAATAAGACAATAAGTAATAATAGTGTTTTCAAGCTACATCATCGTAATTAATAATTTGCCGATTGAAAAGCGCAGAGCAATTACTAAAAACCGTACACGCTCTTGCAGCGGTGTACATGGCAAGTGGCAAGTGTGAACCAACTGTGATGCACTTTGTATATGGGGAAATACAATGGAGTAGTGGTCTGGCTGGCTAGACTCGGTTGTCCCTATTGCAGCAGTATAGGCTCGCTTGGTGTGATTAGGGACTGCAAACCCCGCTTGGACATCACAGCGCCACCAGTCTGTTTGCTGAGAACAAAGGTAGCCGACGTTGTCCGAGCGGTTTCACAATCCTCAGTCTGCAGACTCAAGTGTAAATAACATGGTCCGCCGGGTTGGAAGTTAGTTGTTAGTGTCAGTTAAGCGTCCAGTTCATCGCTAAATGTAAATAATAGTACATATAAAGAATTAAGGTGTCATAGTGTAAATATTTGTTATATTTAACTGGTAGGACGCAATTGATTCTGTTGTAAACTTAACAAAACGCTGTTCAGTTTACGTCTTATTAAAGGAAAAATTGAAATTAGAGAGAGTAGGTAGGCTTACACCAGACCTTTCAAATTTTAACCAAAGTGTAAAATCAGGTAACAGAATATTTAATCATAAATTTAAAAAAGATTCATACAATAAATAATATTTGTGGTTATGTGGGTGTGACACTAAAATTGCATTATTTTGCTTTCCTTGTGTATTGTTTGGAGGCGAGGAGACTTGGACATTTTCTATTCAGAGAATAAAACAATTTAATACCATCCAACCCAACTGCACCCCCCAAATTTTTCAACCACCAGCCGCCACTGGTAGTAGTAGTGGTGGTAGTAATAGTAGTAGTAGCAGCAGTAGTAGTGGTAGTAGTAGTAGTAGTAGTAGTAGTAGTAGTAGTAGTGGTGGTGGTAGTAATAGTAGTAGTAGTGGTAGTGGTAGTTGTCACTGTGAACATTTGTAATGCGAAATAATTTACAGTAAGTCTGTATCTGTATTGTTGTTTATATGATCAGCAATATCGTGTATGATACCTCAGTCTTACAGCGCACATTGAAATATCAAAAACAAATAAACAAATTCATAATAACGCGAAACACATAATCAAAACAGACAACATCAAATACCTCAAACAAATCAAACCAAACCACCCACAACTAAATGCATTACCGAAAATACACAAACCCAATACTCCCACCAGACCATTAATAACAACACACAAGCACCCTCCCACAAAATCGCAAGACACCTAGATAAATTAATCAGGAAAAACATAAATCTAACTAACAACACTTCCATCAAAAATAACATAGAATTAGTTAACAGAACTAAACACATCCATATTCCACACAATTCAACTTTAGCTTCTTTTGACATAACCAATCTATACACCAATGTACCCATCAAAGACACCATACTAACACTTGAATATTTACTAAGACAAAACAACACACCAGAAACGCACATACAGGAGATCATCACACTCACCAAAATAATCACTGAACAAAATTACTTCTCATACAACAACACGATTTACACACAAATAGATGGACTCCCCATGGGCTCCCCTATTTCAGGAATACTAGCTGAAATATTCATACACAACATAGAACAAAAACATGTATTAAACAACAACAAATACACAAACAAAATCATCTACTGGTACAGATGATATTCTACTTCTGTACAAAGGCAATAAAAGACAAATCGAAAATTTCCATAAATACATAAACACAATACACCCCAAACTAAAATTCATACTAGAAATAGAACATAACAATAGTATAAACTTCCTGGACCTTACAATTAACAAAACAAACAACACACACACATATAAAATATACAGGAAACCTACCACAACAGACATGGTCATACACAACACATCTAACCATCCAACACAGCACAAACATGCCGCATTCAACTATATGCTCCATAGACTCACATCAATACCACAAAGTAAACAAGATTATCAGGAAGAACGTAACACAATCAAATACATAGCAATAAAAAATGGATACACCCCCGAGCTAATAAACAAACTACACAGACACATCCTAAACAAAAACACCAAAACACAAATTACCAACAACACACAACCTAATAAATACATCACACTTACATACTACAACTCTAACACATACAAAATCGCAAACACATTCAGGAAACACAACTATAAAATAGCTTACAGAACGAACAAAACCATCAAAAAACACATAAATGATACAAACACAGACACTGACACATACAACAAAACAGGAGTATACAAATTAAACTGCAGTGATTGCAAACATTTCTACATAGGCCGGACGGGAAGATAGTTTTCTTCAAGATTTTCAGAACACATAAAAGCCCTCTCTAATAACTACATACACTCTGCATTCGCCATGCACATACAGACTGAAAACCACAACTACACCAACATAGAAAGCAACCTGGAAATACTACACTGCTTACCAAAAAGTAGGAAACACAACACGGCTGAACATATGAAATATATAAACACCACACACTACAACCAAACAACATACTAAATGACCAACTACACTTCAAATCACATGTACTATTTGACACAATCATACAGAAACCAAACAATACTTTGAATCCCAGCGCCAACTCCACCCATACTTTATTCATTCCACCAACTCCCCCCACACATACCACCAACCTGAAAAAATCCGTTACAACTGTTTCAAGACATTCTGTATTTAAACCTCGCTGAAGAAGGTGAATAGCACACTGAAACGTACGAGGACATTAAGAAACATAAGTGTTCACAAGGAAAGTTATCATTTATCACTAATATTAAGTGCGTGAATGAAGAGGATGAACCAACAAAACAACTGTAATATTATTAGTTTATAGTTAAACAAAATGAAACAATGCTTATTTAAAAAGTAATTTCTATGGATACAAAATATTTTAAAACACTTCAGTTGAATAATAATTTCTTTAATAAATGGGTCTGGGCAGATTTGTACTGAAGTCAATATCTTTGTATTGCACATTTACAGCTATTTCTTTGTATCCTCTGTACCTACGAGAGAAGTTAATAAAGACAGCAAAAGCAAAAGACAACAAAACAACAACAACAACAACAACAACAACAACAACAACAACAACAACAACAACAACAACAATTAATTATTGTTTTCTGAAATTTCTGCTGTATAAATTAATACATCATAAAATTAATACAGCAGTTTGTACACCAAGCTGTCTAAAGACTAAGAAGGGATTCTGCTACTGGTCACAAAGAAACAACTGTTTTTGTTTATTATTTGACCTGAAGATAATCAGTAATCTTTTTATAATTTGACCTGAAGATTATTTGTTGTAGATCAACACATTTTCTTGTAATATAAATAAAGAAATATATTGTCTTCTTGATGTATTAGTGTTCTTTTTTCATTTATTGAATTCACGTTTGCTACTATAAGGAGTTGTAAACAATAAAGTTAGCTTATGAAACCTTAATATAATAAGTTACCTGGGGAAACAGATGTGTAAATGGACTCAGATTGGTGGACGTGGCGCCTAACAATAATCTAGACAATCTTGGATTCAATTCCCAGACAGCATTATAAAATCGAGATGTATTTGTAATCCCCTATGAAATAAATACCTGGAATATGATAGCATGGGGTAATTATGAGCTGCTGAATGTAGTGGTGGTAGATCTCACAAGCTATTTCAGTAGCACAAGATGATAATCATTATACTTATTTAACAATGAAACTGAAGCTTCAGTATATGTAAATCAGTGTCTATTAACTATAAATGCACCGTAATAAAACTATGAAATATGTGAAACACATTTTTCTCAACTTCACCAATAAAACAGTTATACACTCTGGTACTTATACGTGTAAATAACTGTTAAACAACAGTTTACTGAAGTTTTTCATTTTTCCGAGTCTCTGCCTTTTTACTGATAAGAGTTTTGTTTACATTATCTTTATTCATTACTTTTTAAAATGTTTCCTTCTTGAGTATGGAGTGCGAAGATAGCGTCACTGTTTTTTGTGCAGTCACAACACTTTTCAAGTGAACTCATGAGTAATGTCTGTTCTTTAAATATTAAGAAATATTAATTTTGGTAAGTTATAATAAACACATTTCAATAATTTCATTAATTTGCATAGCCATTGTGAAGATGGCAGAAACACTTGAATTCCGTACACAACAAAGGTATATATTTTGTAATAAAAGTATATTTTGAATGCAGAGTTATAGTTTTTGTAACTAACTGTGAGGTCTTTGTTTTTAACTGAGCCATGTTTTGTAACTGTATAGCTTTCAATTTGCAGGATGAGGGTTCCATAATTTTCTGTTGTTATTTCAGAAGGGGGCACTCCTGGACCTGCTGACATAGCCACATTGGATTCACATGAAATGACTTCATTGTCAGATAACATTGACTCCACTGATGACCTCGTCCCATCCCTTCATGTAAATAGTTGATGTTTTACAGATGAAATCCTGCTGATATTGTCATACATGTAATGCTTTATATTGTGATTCTGATTCGCTGTTTTGGTCATTGAATAGAACTAGTTCAGTTGTTTTGTCCCATAAAGATATATTAACCTCGAACCTCATATAACCTCTAAAAAGATTGAACTTAATCACAAGGTCAGAAATATCTACTGGCTGATAAGCAGAAAATCACGGTTAAGTCTCGTCAACAAACTGTTAATTCCTTTTTTCTAAACTTGTTTTTTTCCATCTGAAGATGAGCCGAGAGGCTTGAAAGCGCTCATGGAAGTGTAAGTGAATATTAGTGGTAGCAACACAAGTTTAGCAAAAGTTAGACTTAACCACTAAATTGTATTTATCGTTTAAACTGTTAATTTATAAAGCAGTTCTTAAACCGGTATGAACTTACGGTACTCAACTTTGGGGTACTGCTAGTACAAGTAATATCGAGATTATCCAGCGTTTTCAGTCCAAAACTTTAAGAACAATAGTCAATGCTCCATGGTTTGTCTCCAACAACTCTATACACTGCGACCTCAAAGTCCCAACCGTGAGAGAAGAAATCATGCGCCTCTGCAGAACTCACATCTCTAAATTAGAAAAGCATCCAAACCACCTGTCAATTAATTTGTTAGAGATAATAGTGAAGATATTTATAGACTAAAAAGGCACAAACTCTTAGACTTACCATTCAGGTTTAACTAATACTGTATTCTCTGTATTATCTGTATTGTAATGTCTGTGATATCTGTTCTGTAATATCTGTATGTTTTGCATTCATGTCAACATTAAGTGTTAATGTCAACCAGTATAATGTGCCTTATGTGTTTAGCATTTTGAACTTATTGTATCATGCCAGCAGTAAGTGGAAGTGATTTTTGTTCATTTGTTTACATGTTTTTGTCATTTAGTTTTGTAATTTGTGTATCTGTTTAATCTGTTAACAATAACAAGAAGAGCTGTCAATGGTCAGCTCTTCATAATCCTGTATGTGTGTTGTCAGACAATTTTTCAATGTTCGCTTAGTCGAACAGATCACAAATCTGCAATAAATTGAACAAAAAATACAATTAAAATAAAGCTATATTATTGCAGGACTTTTAAAACAGTGGGAGTGCATATGAAATGCCATATTCGTCCTGTTTTATATAAAACCAACAAACACAGGGCAGATGTGTTGGAGCTGTATTGGATTTGACTGTGTTGAACTTTGTCTTCTGCTGGATGTTTTCTACCATCCCAAAAGATATTGATGTATGAACACAGAAAAAATAACAAATGTATGAAATCCTTAAGGAACATAGAATAAGAACATGAAAATGTTAAATGGTTTCCCTAGTCTGCTTGTATGGAAATACAGTATAATAATGGAAAAAACAGAAAGCCAGTTAAAAAAACTAATATTTACATATAATAATATTTTATAAAACTGTGAATTATAGGTGTTAATAAATAAAAACCCGTTGCATCTACTAAATAAGCTTACCTGGACTGCTTACTGTTTAAAATGAAATACATTTATTATTTACATAATTCCAGTATTAAATAATTTTCCATTTATCAGAGGAATTACAAGAATCCTAATTACTGTACCATTTTTTTCATGAAATAACAATTGTAAAGCAATCACATAATGAACACTAAAAATTCCAAACAACTGCACTTGTTTCTTACTTAAATTTATAATCATAATGCCTAAATGATGAATAAATTAGTCCTGGCTTTCAAGTTTCCATATGATTCCACATATACCTATTGGCCTAAATTTGATAGAAATACAAATAACTGATAAAAGGATGTAAAGCTTACAGATTTTTCAAGGCGGTCAAAACTTTTCATTGCTAGGTGAAATATTAATTCTATCAAATTATGAAAGCTAGAGTTTGTATTTTTTTAAATAGTTCCTCTTAACTTGATCAATCACATAGACTTTTACTTTTTTTTAAACTTAGATATCCATTTTTGGCCCACAGTGCTCTAAAGTAAAAAATTTTCACGGTAACTATATTTGGATCTGGTTAAAATTCCCTTTCGTTTGGCACCTGGCTGGATTTTTACAATTTTTTATCCTTTTTTTGGGCCTTGGTGTCCTAAAATGTTGAAATTCCCAAGACTTTACACAGCATTTACATATTCGTTATATATCCTTTAATTTGATACCCACATGGAATTTGTGATTTTATTAAAAATTTGAGCTATTGTTTGGGACCTAGTGTTGTAAAGTGAATGTTTTCTTTCAAATGGAGCCTGTACTTTGATTTTCATTAGAATTTCTTTCAAATTGATGCTCCTTGTGGTTTTTTGCTGTCTTCCACATTTATTACCTCCTTAGTTTTAAGGGGATCCAGTCTCAAAAAAGAGTAAAGGTCTGTTGAGTAAAAGAGTGGGCGTGCATGCCAAATTTTAAGAAAACTGGTCAGTGCAAAAGCTCAACAAAAGGAATGATGTTTACGCTCCTTAATTACCCACAATAATATATGGTGACAGGGGGACACATTAAAAGGGAAGGCCAAGAAGTATTTGCTTGAACAAGTAGTTGCAGAAATGGGTGTGGAAAGCTTCTTCTTTTTCTTTAGCACTACAGCCCAACGTAAGCCCTGGCTTCCAACACCAATCTTCTCCAACGTCTCCTATCCATCATGGGCATCACCGGCCCCGTTGAGGGAGGACGGGACATAATGATACTATCAAATATTTGGTGTATTGTCATTTTTATGGAAAACTAGGGCCATTCTTTTCTACTTATAATACTTACTAATATAATTTATGTAATATTGTAGATATATGTGAGGTAATTGAAAAACTGCATTAACTTGCTAGATTAAAATTAGGTGTACAAATTAAGATGACTAAAATAGAGAAATCCAAATATTTATTTACAGAAAGTACTGTATTTTAAAAATTTGTTAAAAAGTTTTACTAAGTCAATTATACACATGTGCACAGGCACGCACACACACACACACACACACACACACACGCGCGCGCGCACACGCGCGAAGAAGTATAATGACTCTCTGGGGTGTGTGTGTGTGTGTGTGTGTGACATAAACCAAAAATTTAACAGTATTTAGATACGAAAACATAAGACATTAATTCGGAAGGCATATATGGGGTGTTCAGAGCACAAGTAGACCAAGTCCATTTTTGTCATATTCTCTATTTTGCATGTAGTACTAGCACAAGAATGAATACTTTTCAGAGCAACAACAGACTAAGTCCATGCTTTGTTATTTAGCCACCTGTAGCAGCCCTAGTGGCAGTCATGGTTTCAATTCACATATATTTTCAGAGCACAAGTGAACCAAGTCCATTATTTATCAGCTGTTAAATTTTGAGCTTTTGTAGACATTTCTAATAAGTTTGTTTTTATTTATAAAACGTGTTAGATAATATCTCATTTGTTTTTATCTTAAGTGACATTTTATTTGAAAAATGAATAATGTAGATGTTTCAAATTATGAAGTATCACGTGACAGTGAATCTTCTGATTTTGATGACTTAGGTAAGATATTGATTGCTTTTATTGCATTTTAGGTTACGTTTTTGCTAGAAATTTCTTTTAGTTTGAAGATTGATGATTTTTGTTGTTGAATAATATTATTTATTCTAATAATATTATTTGGTATTTTATTTTATTTTAGAAGTATTATTTACAACTGGGCCTACAAAGAAACCTGATCAAGCAGATACAAGGAAAACGAATGAGAGCTCACCAGATGATATTACTGAACGCGGAAGAAAGAGGAAAAAGGAAGAATCTAAATGGAAAAGAAACATCAGAAAGCAGTGTAGAAACAGTGGACAGGAATATACAAGTCGTAAAGGTGTAGTAGTTCCTAAAAAAACTCTTCCAGTTAATATTAGTTGCAAAAACTGCAGAAATAAGTGTAGTATTAAAATTTGTGCAGAAGATTGTCAAAAGATATTTGATTCCTTTTGGAAGTTAGGTGATTTTTCCCAGCAAAATACTTTCCTCAGAGGACTTGTGCAGTCATGTGCTGTTGCAAGAACTAGAACCAGGGATGGATCCAGTTCTGCTAAAACTGTTAGTTACAAATACTTCTTACAGGTGGGAAAAGAAACCGTTCAAGTCTGTAAACAGTTTTTCTTACAGACATTACAAATTAGTTGGTGTAGACTGTACAGATGTCTATCAAAAGAAGAGGTTTTTGCTGTTACTGACAGTCGAGGTAAAAAAAATCCCAGGCAACAAAATTGATGATCAAGGTGTTATTGATCACATTAATTCTTTCCCAACATTCCAAAGTAATTACACGAGAAAGGATAATCCTAATAGAAAGTACCTTAACCCAGATTTAACAACACATAAAATGTATCTGCTTTACGTAGAAAAATGTAAGACTGAAAATAAAATACCAGTCAAAGAAAAATTTTACTACAATGTATTTAGTAAAAAGTTTAATTTGGACTTTAAGCAACAAGCTAAAGGTACCTGTCATATATGTGATGGATTTGAATTGAAAATTAGTATTGAACAAGATGAAATGGTGAAAAAAACTTTAGAGTTAAACAAAATAATTCATTTGACTAAGGCAGATCAAGCAAGACAGTCTCTTAAAGAAGATCAAACACTAGTTTCTTGTTACAAATATGTCCTTACATTTGACCTACAAAAGGCTCTTCCATTCCCCAAACTAACTACTTCCATAGCATACTATAAAAGAAATTTATGTTTTTATTTTTGGTATTCATAGTTTTAATTCTGGAAAATCCTTCATGTTCATGTGGGATGAAACAGAAGGGGGAAGGGGCTCCCAAGATTTAGCATCATGCTTAATAAAGCATTTGAAAACTAATGCCTCGACTCAAAAAAGTATAGTTTTATATTCAGATTCCTGCACAGGCCAAAATCGGAATATAAAAATGGCTTTGATGCTCATGAAGTTGTCACAGGATCCTGACATGGCTGTCAAAACTATTGACCACAAATGTTTGGTGAGTGGCCATTCTTATCTTCCTAATGATGGAGATTTTGGAATAATAGAAAAGGCTAGTCGGAAGAAACAGTTTATTTATTCACCAGAGGATTGGTTTGAAATAGTAAAGGAGTCTAAACATAAGGCTCCAGCATTTGAAGTAATTCACATGAAACGGGATGAATTTTTTTCAATTAAACTACTTCAAGATGCAGTGACAAACAGAAAAAAACCACTGAAGGCCATGGCTTCAGCTGGTTAAATATTAAATGGTTATGATTTGAAAGAGACTCTCCGCTGACATTTAAATTTAAAACAACATTGAATTCAGACACTGAATTTGACACTGTTAATTTGGAAAGATAAGAACTGGTCGTCCGACGGGAATGCTATCGAATATTACACTAAGTCCTCTCTATCCATGTCAACGTGTGGTAACAGATGCAAAAAAGAAGGACATGAAGGATTTGTTGCCTTATATTCCACCTGTATACCATCACTTCTTTAAACATCTTCCATGTGTTTCACATACACGATCATCATCTCAAACAACATCTGATGTCAATGAAGAATCAACTGATGAATTATTTTATGTTTAAAAACTGTAAAATTAATGTGAACGTTTTGTTAATATGCTTAATTAAATTTATAACTTATGAATAATGTAGTACTGTAATTTTATTTTTTATTATACCTCATTTTTTACTATTGCTATGAACCACCTATTGAAATTTTTCAGAGCACAAGTGAACCAAGTGCACATATTTTGTATTATAGAAAGAAAATTGTATTAAAATATTAATAACAGCACTTTTGGTTATGATCATTATTTAAGTTAATACCTTAAATGCAATTATAACAGCCAAGAGAGATTGAAAATGCTCCCCAGAATTAATTATTGATGATTTACATTATCCTTATGTTTCTCAAAATATGACAGAATGGACTTGGTCTACTTGTGCTCTGAACACCCCATATAATCATGATACATATCCCAAATAGACAGACAAGCCAGTGAGTCTTGTGAAAACTGAGAACTTGTTTTACTGGTTCACTATGTATATATCCTATTTGAAAGAACCTAATCAGCAGGGCTGGATTAAAGTATCTTGGCGCCCTAGGCTAATTATATTTTATCGCCCCCTCACCTCCCATAGGGTACTCTTACATTTATTTCCAAGGGGCTGAATGAAGCTTTAAACACCCTACAATATATTTCTTAGTTAGGAATGTTTCAAATATCTTACCGTTTTTGGAAATAGTCTCAAGAATAGAAAACAGGCTATTTTTCAGACATTGTTTTAGAGTTACACCTTCAACCATTTTGCATGGCTTTTATAAGGAAAAAAATAACTAAGTAGTTACAGAATTATAACAGTTTTATTAAGAGTACATTTAACATCATTTACATAAAGAAGACAATCAGTTAAATATCTTGTGGATTTGTTAAGACTCGCGTAAAATTTAAGATAGATTTTTTTTCACGCTTTAGATTGAGCAAACATTTTAATCACCTCACTGAAATCAAGTCCTTGCAGAAAGTCACTTTCAGTGAACAAGAAGGCTACACCGATGACTCATAACTGGAGAAAACAGTTTAGAAAGCACTTATATTATTTATGTACAGTTTTACCAAAATTTCTCGCAAACAGGCGCCTATGTTCAAAATGAACTCAAATTTTTATGCTTGTAATTTATTACCAATTTTACATTTAGCTGTAAAATTTTATTATTTTTTAGCTAAAATTTTCTGCCCAAAAGTGCCACAGCCTAGTCAGCCTAATGCTTAATCCGCCCCTGCTAATCAGTAAGTATTTACTGTGTCCTTGGGAATGGTCCACACATGTCAACAAATACTTGTTCCGACGGCTTTTTAGAATGGTTAGTGATCACAGCTCCTTCGTACCTGATATTGGGCATTTTTACTTTCTGCAAGATGTCACATGTCTCTATGTTCTTGAAGACCCGATCCTTATTGGACAGCAAATTAGAGAAAAGCACTGATATACGGGCACTCACCAATAGCCCAGAGCCGTCCTCTTTTTTCCTGGCCGGTGAGATGTTTGCTGGTGTCAGATGGTCCTTAAAAGGTCTTCTGCCAGCTGCCTCTTCTACCAGCTACTCAGTTCACCAGCAGCAGTTGGCTCCTGGGTCTTCTTTCCTGGTGAAGAAAGCTGATTCCTCTTCTCAGTGGAGAGGCGGGCGACTGCAAGTGAATCGAAAATTTCTACTGGCGCTGTTTTTATGCACTGACCGGGATCGCTGATTGACTCCTCCGAGCACGTCAGGTGTCACGTCTCGGCTGCTGATCCCTGATTGGCTCGCTGTGTGTTCATCAGGTGTCACGCGCTGCTGGTACCGGAGAGCAGATGTTCGCATACCGCTGCCGTCACAACATCAGTCAGAATTGACATTCTTGACAACTAAATTGTGCTAGATTTAACAATAGATGTCTCAATGCCACAACTAGACTATGTATTACTTGGGCGAGCATAGGTTAAGGCGCATAATCCCACAGGGGATTATGTACAACCAAAACAATAAAACAACTAGAACCTAATTGATGAAAAAAATGTATAGGCCTAATCACGACCAGTCACAAACACATTGATTTTATTTTATTACACTGTGTGCTTGAATGTAAATATATAAAAGATTCATATAAACAGAACAGCAAAGGACCTAAACTAAGCATAATTACCTTATAAAATATATGACCTGTTCGATACTTTATGATTTGTTTAAAGATTGTAAAAAGCTTTTATTTGAAAAAATAGTTGTTGATAATATTTAATAAAAAAATAATATATTAACATTTTTAACTTTAGTTTTATCAGCCTAACAATCAAACTCGAAGTTTCTTAGTTTTACCAGTTAATTTTAACATATTTTGTTTTCTGGAAATTTGTTTAATTACTATAACGGCTTAAATTTTCTGTCTATTTGATCTCAGTTTGAAGTGATTTGATTTTTTAATTCATACTGTTTTAAAATTATTTAGATTCTCAGAATACTGAGACTATACTAAATACTTCAAAATTTTACATACACAATGTTATAGGTGTGTTAAAAATTTCTGTCATTTTGGTAAAACAGTGCTTGGGAAAGCATATTTCCTGCTTGCCTCCTCGCCAGTTGCACCGGTAGCTTATAAATGGCATCATGTATTAGTAACAATTAGAATTCGTGGTACTTGAGATTAATAGATTTAACAAAATGTGTCTCTAAAATGATACAGAATAGAGAAAGTAGGTATAGGCTAGTGACTATCTGCAATGGCCTCAGCACTACAGCCCAACGTGAGCCCTGGCTTCCAACACCAGTCTTCTCCAAAGTCTCCTGTCCATTGCCATCTCAGTGTAAACCCCTCACATCCATTCTTCTGAGATCCTCTAGCACATCACCCAACCATCTTATCCTAGGTCGACCCCTCTTTCTGCTTTTATACATCTCTGCTGTCAGGATTTTATTTTTGGCATACTGAAAGTCTACATACTTCTTAGTAAATAATATATTTAAATAATATACACAATCACAATTGCCTTACCTGCATCGGGCCAGAGTCTTCACGTGAACTCGTATCTATAAGTGATTTAGGGTTAAGTGTTATTAATAATTACTTTCATTGTATTTGTTAACTAACTCACTTGATTTATTTATTTTTTATGTCATGATCCTTTTATGGTTCAACAAACATACTTCCTCCTTCTCTACATTTTTTATGAACAAATTAATACTGGGATATCAATCCCCTCTGACAAAATTATAACCACATTGATACATAAAAACCATTTAAATCTTCTACTTCTTATAATTAACACTTAAATCATTTATTAACTAATTAATAAAAACAACCCAGTATTTGCGCACACACACATGCATTCATTTAGAGCTCTTTGGAAATTAAAAGTTTTAATTTAGTTGATATTGAATGGATAGTTACGTCTCAACGGTGTTCCTGCTGACCACGTGCTGTCTCCACATTGTTTTCACTAATTGTCTCAACGACATTTCACTGTTTTAATTTTGGAAAAGTTCTTTACTTACTGCCTCAAAATGTTATAATTTTCACTGTTTTCTCGAGTTCTCATTTTATACATTTGAATAAACTTTTCGGCTCGCGAGCCGTTGTTGCATCCGGCTGCGGCCATGGCTGTTAGACGACAGACACCATTTTCTTTACATTTTAGATGCGAACGAGATGAAAACTGGTAGCTGGCGGACGCACGCCACTGTTCGCGTCCGTTCCCTTCAGATGTTATTAGCCGACTGCCATTGTTCTCCGCACACCGGGCGAGAAAGAATGTACCTGTGCGTGACCAAACGCCTGAGAACCTTGGCCGCCTCGGCGCGCACTTGGGGGCGCGTACGCTCCCTCGTTGACAATTTTGCATTCCTGTACCACGCCGCGATAGTGTCAATGCAAAAGTCAATTCACCATATATTCTTTGTCACAATTCCCAATGCATACCTTGCACTGATGATTACTGAATAATACAAAGATTGGTTTAAAATAATTAAAATTTGTTTTACCCCATTTTGCCCCGTTACAATACCCCCCCCCCAATGAGAGGTTTTCTGCCGAAACAGAAAGACTCTCATTGCTAAACCCTAAGAGGATCAGTGAGGATATGGCGCCAACAACCCCCCTTTAATTCTTAACACATCATGGGTAAACTACCCCCCTAATTAGGCGACTATGGCTGTATCTGAACGAGATTACTGACTTCTCTGTGCGAGATCCCAACACCGCAAAGTCGGACAGTTACTCACCACAGTACCATCTAACCTTGTAACATACTGAATAAAATTCCAACACTGGCTTTATACCATACCAGATCCTCAACCGATATGTCTCCCCTTACATACATACTGGGTTCCCTTTAGCAAGTACTGGGTGTGTACACATATTCATTACTAATTACACACTATCTGCACATTAATATAAAATTCAAATTTGGTTCCAACTGTTAAATAAATCTTCGTACCCTATCAAAAATTTACTTGGATGTTACTTTACATTATTTGGTTCAATTAATTTAAACATAGTTTTCAAAACTCTTAAGTTTTTATGCATTTATTTTCTTTACTACTCCTCTTAATTTACCTGTTAACAATCCTGTTACATAAAATAAAATAAACAACTTGTCCCTATCCACTTATTCAAACACAACTACACATGATTATAAAATATACCCTAACATAAACATCATATATCAGCTGACACCTTCTCTACCTATAGTGAACATAAAGAATTAAAATAAAATCCTTTACGGCAAAAAAATTTTTTTTTTTTTTTTCAAAAAAAATTTAATTTCCAAAAAGAATTATTTTGTCAATAAAAAATGTTATTCAATCATTTAGTTTAATTGATTAACAAAAGAATCTACAAATCAATTATAAGGAACATACTATATATCTAACACCAGTTATCAGCTGATGTCTCATAGTCAGGTGAATGACCTTACCCTAGATACATTTCAAAAAATTATACAGTGTAAAATGCATCACACATGTTTATAATTCTTACACTCTAACATAGTACAACATAATAAAACATATTAAACACCTTCTCTCCTAGAATTAACCCTTTCAACCAGTAAAGTCATTTATAAAATTATCATACAGAGCATAACATATTCAAATCAATTACTTCTGAACAAGTTATCTATTGGAAAACGTTAATCATCTGCCTTTTGCATAGTATCTCTTGACTCAAAATAAAATCATTTAATTAGCTTATCAGCTAGTCAGCCTCATTCAGTTTCAAATTTTAATTAGTTACTCCCCTGAGTAACCTCCTTACCACACACACTACGAATTTCTGTTTAACATTTTCACCTCTAATTAGTTTGGGTGACTCCCAGTCATTCACAATGATTTGATTTTTGAATGGGTATTTAAATATGACTTTACCCCCTTCTTCCTCCTACCAACCATTAACGGATTTATAGTATGACACCAATCTCTCAAAAATATTTACCAATAATTCTCTAACTCCACTTAAATCATTCTCCACTTATAATAAAATACCTGTTACCCTCTTTGTACTTAGGATGTGTGTTCCCTCCCTTATACTCATTCCCTTATTAGTTCCTGGCCCTTTCCCAGGTAACTTCACCAACGCACATACGGTTCACCTCCCGCCACAACGCCTTTCGTTGAGGACTCCTTATCACACCACCCTCTTTACAAATTTTCACCATCAATTATTTACTCTCCAATTACATCACTCTCATTACTCTACATATATGCACTATCGCTACTGTGTCCCTACTAATACTCTGTTTCTGTATTACTTTTATTCCAAAATTCTTATTCTGTCTAACACCCATTTAAAATAACTTTGATTGACTTAAATGCCTTATTGAAATAATTATCATCACCCAAACTCCAACTTTTACACCATTTTACGTTAAATTAACCATTGAAAGCTACATTAGAAAACTCATAACTATCTCAAATTAATTTAATCATTTAATTTAAACCTTTAAAACTCGTTTAAAATTTATTATTCAAACCTTTCAACATTTTACTTTATTGAAATTGCATTATAAACTTCATACTTACATTATATCACTCATATACTCGAATACAACATGATTACCTACTGTCATAGACACAACAAATATATAAACATTTATCACCACCAAATCATGTACACAACTCCATGTATCTTCTGAAACATAACAATCATATGACTCCACAACTAAAGACATTTTACATTTATTCATTTACTATTTATTTTAAAGTTCTAATCTCAGAAACCTCCTTTAAATTCATTATCAAAATTTATTTCTACCACATTTAAATCAATTAATTCATCTACAATTTATTTTAATTCAATCAGTTATTTAAACACAACATTACTTTAATTACCTTCTTCCAAAACAATTACAATTCATTTATTACAAACTCTCATTATTTATTTAGTCTGCTAAAATATTATTATTATTAAAACCACTTTCTACTACGTACACACATTGTTTACATAAAATACCTTTTACAATACAAACACAATTAATTTCACTATAAATTTATTTACAATTCTTTGTCATTAATTTTCTGTTTACCACACCTCATTTCATAATCTAGCCAGGTCATCACCATAAACTAAAATAATAAAATGTTTATTCACTGATTTTTTTATTTAACCCCCATCATCGTATATTAACCTGATGTATTTATAACACAACTCATTCTTATCGACATACATTACATTATAATTATTATTGTAATGACCAATTTCGTTAATTATATTAACACAGTAATTAACTACATATTTGTCTCCCATTATTTCATAAAACCCGTCTACCTTGGTAATTTTCGTCCTGTCTCCGTCAGTATTTTTGGTCAACATAAGGTAATTTATGTTATCATATTCTTCTACTATATCCATAACTGTACAAGGTAAGTGTTTATCATCTATAGCGGTATCATCAAAATCATCCATCTTTATTTCACAAGGTAAGTCAATTTGCTCACCTCTCTCAATATCTAAAATCTGCACTAACATTTCATAACCTCTATTGACCTCAAAAATCTCTATCTCTCTCTTTCTCTCTCTCTCTCATCACAATACCTCTCACAACCCCCCTGAACTATCTCATTCCATGCAAAGGGCAACACAAAATCACTAAAATACTTCCTGGCTTTACCAGGTACATCACCACAAAAACTTAAGGGACCATTTGGAGACACCATGTCTCCCACATAACCTCTGGAGGAACCTTCGTCCTCATAAAACACATGTGGAGTATTTACTCCACTTATACCACAGGGAAATTTGCCCTCTGCCTCCATACTCACCTAACTTCTCTTCACGCTCTCTCTCAATCTCATTAACAACTACTACCTCATCACTAATTTCTACTCCTACTAAACTCTCATCGTCACTATCATTATTCAATGTATCACTCTCTGATACCACATTTTCAATTACATCACAATTTTTAATTATATCATTGTTATCACTTGTTAACTCATTATTAGAATCACTACCGTAATTACCACTTACCTTGTCATTAATTATCTGAGTTACTTTACTTTTAATCTGTTCCCCCACTGACTCTACCACTTGTTCCTTAAATGTCATTAACCGTTCGTCAATCTCGTTCAGATGTTTATTCAAATTACTTTCGTTTCTTATATTTTGCTGTTCCATCTCCCCCTTTATTTCATTAAATTTAGCATCAAACTTATTATTCTGTTCATTCAATTTACTCTCATTAATATCAAAACGTTTGTTAATCTCACCCCTTAATTCATTAAATTTTTTATCATTACTATCAAAACGACCATTTATGTTTATAGTATGCTTTTCTAACATTACTTGTATCATTTTGAACATTTCATAACTATCGTCAGACTTTTTACTTTGGACCGGCGTCAACTGACTCGTTACGCCTTCCATTAATTTTGACTCGGTCAAATTACTTTTACTTATTAACATTACCTCTGTTTGAATTCCTGAATCGCTTTTATCAGCCGATTCAGTTGACATACTTTCAAACATCGATTTATTTTCGGCTTCGTCGCCTACAATTATGTCAATTTCATTTATATTATTTTTGTTATTTCCTCCCATTTTTATAAATTTACTGATTTTCGTTTAAATGAGTCTCTTAACTTACATATAAAACATCTTACACTTAACTCAAAATCATTTTATCACTCACTTAACCTAACATCATTTTTTGTACGTAATTTATACGTATTACTACTCAACTTCTAAATCACTTATTTACGAGTAGACGTGGTCTGTACAACATTTAATTTGTACAAACAGTTCCTGTTCGGGCGCCATTGAAAGTCTACATACTTCTTAGTAAATAATATATTTAAATAATATACACAATCACAATTG
This sequence comes from Magicicada septendecula, assembly GCA_034769895.1. Lineage (NCBI taxonomy): Eukaryota > Metazoa > Arthropoda > Insecta > Hemiptera > Cicadidae > Magicicada > Magicicada septendecula. The sequence goes on along the minus strand of CM068375.1, from coordinate 398,349,064 downwards.
CCTTACCTGCATCGGGCCAGAGTCTTCATGTGAACTCGTATCTATAAGTGATTTAGGGTTAAGTGTTATTAATAATTACTCTCATTGTATTTGTTAACTAACTCACTTGATTTATTTATTTTTTATGTCATGATCCTTTTATGGTTCAACAAACATACTTCCTCCTTCTCTACATTTTTTATGAACAAATTAATACTGGGATATCAATCCCCTCTGACAAAATTATAACCACATTGATACATAAAAACCATTTAAATCTTCTACTTCTTATAATTAACACTTAAATCATTTATTAACTAATTAATAAAAACAACCCAGTATTTGCGCACACACACATGCATTCATTTAGAGCTCTTTGGAAATTAAAAGTTTTAATTTAGTTGATATTGAATGGATAGTTACGTCTCAACGGTGTTCCTGCTGACCACGTGCTGTCTCCACATTGTTTTCACTAATTGTCTCAACGACATTTCACTGTTTTAATTTTGGAAAAGTTCTTTACTTACTGCCTCAAAATGTTATAATTTTCACTGTTTTCTCGAGTTCTCATTTTATACATTTGAATAAACTTTTCGGCTCGCGAGCCGTTGTTGCATCCGGCTGTGGCCATGGCTGTTAGACGACAGACACCATTTTCTTTACATTTTAGATGCGAACGAGATGAAAACTGGTAGCTGGCGGACGCACATCACTGTTCGCGTCCGTTCCCTTCAGATGTTATTAGCCGACTGCCTTTGTTCTCCGCACACCGGGCAAGAAAGAATGTACCTGTGCGTGACCAAACGCCTGAGAACCTTGGCCGCCTCAGCGCGCACTTGGGGGTGCGTACGCTCCCTCGTTGACAATTTTGCATTCCTGTACCACGCTGCGATAGTGTCAATGCAAAAGTCAATTCACCATATATTCTTTGTCACAATTCCCAATGCATACCTTGCACTGATGATTACTGAATAATACAAAGATTGGTTTAAAATAATTAAAATTTGTTTTACCCCATTTTCCCCGTTACAATACCCCCCCCAATGAGAGGTTTTCTGCCGAAACAGAAAGACTCTCATTGCTAAACCCTAAGAGGATCAGTGAGGATATGGCGCCAACAACCCCCCTTTAATTCTTAACACATCATGGGTAAACTACCCCCCTAATTAGGCGACTATGGCTGTATCTGAACAAGATTACTGACTTCTCTGTGCGAGATCCCAACACCGCAAAGTCGGACAGTTACTCACCACAGTACCATCTAACCTTGTAACATACTGAATAAAATTCCAACACTGGCTTTATACCATACCAGATCCTCAACCGATATGTCTCCCCTTACATACATACTGGGTTCCCTTTAGCAAGTACTGGGTGTGTACACATATTCATTACTAATTACACACTATCTGCACATTAATATAAAATTCAAATTTGGTTCCAACTGTTAAATAAATCTTCGTACCCTATCAAAAATTTACTTGGATGTTACTTTACATTATTTGGTTCAATTAATTTAAACATAGTTTTCAAAACTCTTAAGTTTTTATGCATTTATTTTCTTTACTACTCCTCTTAATTTACCTGTTAACAATCCTGTTACATAAAATAAAATAAACAACTTGTCCCTATCCACTTATTCAAACACAACTACACATGATTATAAAATATACCCTAACATAAACATCATATATCAGCTGACACCTTCTCTACCTATAGTGAACATAAAGAATTAAAATAAAATCCTTTACGGCAAAAAAAATTTTTTTTTTTTTTCAAAAAAAATTTAATTTCCAAAAAGAATTATTTTGTCAATAAAAAATGTTATTCAATCATTTAGTTTAATTGATTAACAAAAGAATCTACAAATCAATTATAAGGAACATACTATATATCTAACACCAGTTATCAGCTGATGTCTCATAGTCAGGTGAATGACCTTACCCTAGATACATTTCAAAAAATTATACAGTGTAAAATGCATCACACATGTTTATAATTCTTACACTCTAACATAGTACAACATAATAAAACATATTAAACACCTTCTCTCCTAGAATTAACCCTTTCAACCAGTAAAGTCATTTATAAAATTATCATACAGAGCATAACATATTCAAATCAATTACTTCTGAACAAGTTATCTATTGGAAAACGTTAATCATCTGCCTTTTGCATAGTATCTCTTGACTCAAAATAAAATCATTTAATTAGCTTATCAGCTAGTCAGCCTCATTCAGTTTCAAATTTTAATTAGTTACTCCCCTGAGTAACCTCCTTACCACACACACTACGAATTTCTGTTTAACATTTTCACCTCTAATTAGTTTGGGTGACTCCCAGTCATTCACAATGATTTGATTTTTGAATGGGTATTTAAATATGACTTTACCCCCTTCTTCCTCCTACCAACCATTAACGGATTTATAGTATGACACCAATCTCTCAAAAATATTTACCAATAATTCTCTAACTCCACTTAAATCATTCTCCACTTATAATAAAATACCTGTTACCCTCTTTGTACTTAGGATGTGTGTTTCCTCCCTTATACTCATTCCCTTATTAGTTCCTGGTCCTTTCCCAGGTAACTTCACCAACGCACATACGGTTCACCTCCCGCCACAACGCCTTTCGTTGAGGACTCCTTATCACACCACCCTCTTTACAAATTTTCACCATCAATTATTTACTCTCCAATTACATCACTCTCATTACTCTACATATATGCACTATCGCTACTGTGTCCCTACTAATACTCTGTTTCTGTATTACTTTTATTCCAAAATTCTTATTCTGTCTAACACCCATTTAAAATAACTTTGATTGACTTAAATGCCTTATTGAAATAATTATCATCACCCAAACTCCAACTTTTACACCATTTTACGTTAAATTAACCATTGAAAGCTACATTAGAAAACTCATAACTATCTCAAATTAATTTAATCATTTAATTTAAACCTTTAAAACTCGTTTAAAATTTATTATTCAAACCTTTCAACATTTTACTTTATTGAAATTGCATTATAAACTTCATACTTACATTATATCACTCATATACTCGAATACAACATGATTACCTACTGTCATAGACACAACAAATATATAAACATTTATCACCACCAAATCATGTACACAACTCCATGTATCTTCTGAAACATAACAATCATATGACTCCACAACTAAAGACATTTTACATTTATTCATTTACTATTTATTTTAAAGTTCTAATCTCAGAAACCTCCTTTAAATTCATTATCAAAATTTATTTCTACCACATTTAAATCAATTAATTCATCTACAATTTATTTTAATTCAATCAGTTATTTAAACACAACATTACTTTAATTACCTTCTTCCAAAACAATTACAATTCATTTATTACAAACTCTCATTATTTATTTAGTCTGCTAAAATATTATTATTATTAAAACCACTTTCTACTACGTACACACATTGTTTACATAAAATACCTTTTACAATACAAACACAATTAATTTCACTATAAATTTATTTACAATTCTTTGTCATTAATTTTCTGTTTACCACACCTCATTTCATAATCTAGCCAGGTCATCACCATAAACTAAAATAATAAAATGTTTATTCACTGATTTTTTTATTTAACCCCCATCATCGTATATTAACCTGATGTATTTATAACACAACTCATTCTTATCGACATACATTACATTATAATTATTATTGTAATGACCAATTTCGTTAATTATATTAACACAGTAATTAACTACATATTTGTCTCCCATTATTTCATAAAACCCGTCTACCTTGGTAATTTTCGTCCTGTCTCCGTCAGTATTTTTGGTCAACATAAGGTAATTTATGTTATCATATTCTTCTACTATATCCATAACTGTACAAGGTAAGTGTTTATCATCTATAGCGGTATCATCAAAATCATCCATCTTTATTTCACAAGGTAAGTCAATTTGCTCACCTCTCTCAATATCTAAAATCTGCACTAACATTTCATAACCTCTATTGACCTCAAAAATCTCTATCTCTCTCTTTCTCTCTCTCTCTCATCACAATACCTCTCACAACCCCCCTGAACTATCTCATTCCATGCAAAGGGCAACACAAAATCACTAAAATACTTCCTGGCTTTACCAGGTACATCACCACAAAAACTTAAGGGACCATTTGGAGACACCATGTCTCCCACATAACCTCTGGAGGAACCTTCGTCCTCATAAAACACATGTGGAGTATTTACTCCACTTATACCACAGGGAAATTTGCCCTCTGCCTCCATACTCACCTAACTTCTCTTCACGCTCTCTCTCAATCTCATTAACAACTACTACCTCATCACTAATTTCTACTCCTACTAAACTCTCATCGTCACTATCATTATTCAATGTATCACTCTCTGATACCACATTTTCAATTACATCACAATTTTTAATTATATCATTGTTATCACTTGTTAACTCATTATTAGAATCACTACCGTAATTACCACTTACCTTGTCATTAATTATCTGAGTTACTTTACTTTTAATCTGTTCCCCCACTGACTCTACCACTTGTTCCTTAAATGTCATTAACCGTTCGTCAATCTCGTTCAGATGTTTATTCAAATTACTTTCGTTTCTTATATTTTGCTGTTCCATCTCCCCCTTTATTTCATTAAATTTAGCATCAAACTTATTATTCTGTTCATTCAATTTACTCTCATTAATATCAAAACGTTTGTTAATCTCACCCCTTAATTCATTAAATTTTTTATCATTACTATCAAAACGACCATTTATGTTTATAGTATGCTTTTCTAACATTACTTGTATCATTTTGAACATTTCATAACTATCGTCAGACTTTTTACTTTGGACCGGCGTCAACTGACTCGTTACGCCTTCCATTAATTTTGACTCGGTCAAATTACTTTTACTTATTAACATTACCTCTGTTTGAATTCCTGAATCGCTTTTATCAGCCGATTCAGTTGACATACTTTCAAACATCGATTTATTTTCGGCTTCGTCGCCTACAATTATGTCAATTTCATTTATATTATTTTTGTTATTTCCTCCCATTTTTATAAATTTACTGATTTTCGTTTAAATGAGTCTCTTAACTTACATATAAAACATCTTACACTTAACTCAAAATCATTTTATCACTCACTTAACCTAACATCATTTTTTGTACGTAATTTATACGTATTACTACTCAACTTCTAAATCACTTATTTACGAGTAGACGTGGTCTGTACAACATTTAATTTGTACAAACAGTTCCTGTTCGGGCGCCATTGAAAGTCTACATACTTCTTAGTAAATAATATATTTAAATAATATACACAATCACAATTGCCTTACCTGCATCGGGCCAGAGTCTTCATGTGAACTCGTATCTATAAGTGATTTAGGGTTAAGTGTTATTAATAATTACTCTCATTGTATTTGTTAACTAACTCACTTGATTTATTTATTTTTTATGTCATGATCCTTTTATGGTTCAACAAACATACTTCCTCCTTCTCTACATTTTTTATGAACAAATTAATACTGGGATATCAATCCCCTCTGACAAAATTATAACCACATTGATACATAAAAACCATTTAAATCTTCTACTTCTTATAATTAACACTTAAATCATTTATTAACTAATTAATAAAAACAACCCAGTATTTGCGCACACACACATGCATTCATTTAGAGCTCTTTGGAAATTAAAAGTTTTAATTTTAATTGATATTGAATGGATAGTTACCTCTCAACGGTGTTCCTGCTGACCACGTGCTGTCTCCACATTGTTTTCACTAATTGTCCAAACGATATTTCACTGTTTTAATTTTGGAAAAGTTCTTTACTCAGTGCCTCAAAATGTTATAATTTTCACTGTTTTCTCGAGTTCTCATTTTATACATTTGAATAAACTTTTCGGCTCGCGAGCCGTTGTTGCATCCGGCTGCGGCCATGGCGGTTAGACGACAGATACCATTTTCTTTACATTTTTATATGCGAACGAGATGAAAACTGGTAGCCGGCGGACGCACATCACTGTTCGCGTCCGTTCCCTTCAGATGTTATTAGCCGACTGCCTTTGTTCTCCGCACACCGGGCGAGAAAGAATGTACCTGTGCGTGACCAAACGCCTGAGAACCTTGGCCGCCTCAGCGCGCACTTGGGGGCGCTTACGCTTCCTCGTTGACAATTTTGCATTCCTATACCACACCGCGACAGTCTCGACGCAAAAGTCAATTCACCATATATTCTTTGTCACAATTCCCAATGCGTACCTTGCACTGATGATTACCGAATAATACAAAGATTGGTTTAAAATAATTAAAATTTGTTTTACCCCTTTTTGCCCCGTTACAATACGCTGATTATCCACCCCTATAGATGACCTAGCCATTGTATCCATTGAGCCTTACAATGAATCTCATAACGTCCTCATGATTCCATATCTCATTTATCACCTGGTTATTCCTTATTCTCCATTCGTCATCTCCTTTAACCTGGCCATAAACACGTTTTACGATCTTTCTTTCAAACCTTCTTAGTGTTTCTTGTTCCTATTTTGTCAATGTCTATGTCTCGCCTCCATAAGTAACAACCGGTCTGATATGTGTCTTATATATTTTTATTTTTATAACAAAATAAAATTAAAAAAATATTTGTAAGCTATGTTTACATCTTATCCTATAATAATTTTGGTGGTTATTGGTATAGATTTTTGTTAATTATACGGGTTGGCTTATGATACTGATGCTTAAAACTTATTGTGGTCCGATCTACAGTTAATGGAACTTAAAAACAACAGCTGATGTTGTAAAAGAAACTTTTTTTATATGCATAATCAAAAAAACAAATCATTAACTTCATTTCAAATTTTAAAGAATTAAAACTATTGTCCTTCTTTAAGTTCCTACTATCTAATACTAACACCCTCAGTTGCTGCTTTAAAACTTCAGTAACACTGAGTACATAAAATGTATATCTATATGTATTTAAATATAATTAATTCACTACCGACTCGGAACACAAAGTTTTTTATGGGTAGAAACGTAAAAGTTTTATCTTATAGCTTGAACTAGTTTTCGCTTTTAAAAAGCTTCTTCAGAGGCTGCCGTTGGGAGCACTGTCCATCTTGTTCTTGGTGACTGTATCGACTTTTGAAGGATTGATGTTGTGTGTGTGTGGTGTGATATGTTCGAATAATGCGTGTGATTTGAATTGTATCTGTTCGTTTAGGATGGTGTGTTTTCGTGTGTTTAATAAGATAAAACTTTTACGTTTTTACCCATAATAAACTTTGTGTTCTGAGTTGGTAGTGAATTAATTACATTTAGTTAAGTAACGGACACGTCATGAACAACGACATTCAAGTATATTTATTTATAATATTTGTAATATTTACTACTATTTTACAATCAAACTGTTTTGTTTCCTTACTTGGCACATGTTTCGGGATTATACATTTTTCCCATTCTCAGCCATCTTAGTTTTTGATCTTGTGGAATATTTGTTCTCCAAGTTGGTTGTTGCTATGGCTTCTAAATAACCCATACAACAAAGACAATACAGTGACCAATGGAATATACAAAAACTGAATCCCAAGACTGCAATAGATGTTATACAAGCCAAACAAAAAACAATTGAAAAAAATGTTATTTTTATGGATACAAAAGCAGACACATAAATCCAATTTGGCCATACTGGTACATGCAATAAATACAGGACATGAATTCCCAGACATACCAACATGACACTGATAAAACATTTATCACACAAAGGCACAATAATGAATGTGTAGGAAAATTTGCAAATATATCAGTGGTGGCTGGTGGTTCGAAATTTTGGTGGTTGCAGAAGTTGGTTGAGTGGATGGAAGAGGAATTAAAAGACATTAAACTATCATAATCACAGTTATACAAAATTATTACAATAATATTATAACCTCAAACAACGGATAACGCTTGCCTTGAACCAACGTAAACACTAAACCTAACATAACTTATAAATCAAGAAGGCTGTGCTGAAATCCGAGTCAGTAGTAATATATTTATAACTGGTTAATCAACGGACACGTCATGGACAGCTAAATCTACGAATTTTATTAACTTGTTACTTACAGAACCTGATATAACCTTATATGGCTACACACAATAGTGTACTTTGACTGTAATTAGAACAAAGTAATTTATATCCTTCTTGTGGATTGGCTGCAATCCAAATGTAGCCAGTACTCTGTTTCAATCATATTAAGAGTATCAAGTGATACATTTCTTTCATAAAGACTTTCCTTCATGTTTTAGCAACACTATTCCAATTCTGCCCCCTTTCCAATGCCTTATAAATTAAGAACTGTCTGATAACATATTCAATATCCATGTGACTGGAAAATTCTATAAAAGATGTACAGCAACTTTAACACTCATTAAATCTTCTTTTGAATGAAAATTAAATTAAATGAAATTTTGAATGAAATTAAATTTGATGTGAAACACTTACCCATTACCCTTAAACCCCTTACATATTTGTAATAAAGGCCACTACATGAACGCTTTAGAGTAGTTCAAAATTTACAAAGCATACAATAACACACACACTCGGGATTTCCTATTGAATGACCGTTAAATCGAACCCGCTGTACGTTACAGCCTTGAATTTGCAAAAACATTCATAGACAACTTCAGTATCCGGTGAGCCTTCAAAGGGTGCAGACCCATACTGACGTGTGTTTTTAACATTTGAGTAATGTGATTTTAACATTTAACGATTTCATCTGAGTGAAGTAATCTGATGTTGGAACATATGTTCCAAAACACATCATTTTAAATATAAAACAAAGTCTATTTCTTTTATGAAATTGCTAAACTGCTACAATTTTTGTTCAGACAAAGCTTTTCGTCATCTCTGACATCATCAGGTCTTGAACAACGTCTGTCGCCAGAGTCCAGAGTGGTACGGAGCAGCAGCTAGTCGTGCTCCGGTGGTCGCAGTGTCCGGGTGATACCCGATGACTGCATGTTGCCTGCTTGTTACTTTGGCTAGCGATCTCGCGCTTTCAAAGGAATGGAGCCTCCATCAATTTTATTTTGGAGGAACAGGATGTTATGATTTTTCTTGGACCCTGGGACCTCGAAGAGACCCGTGACGGCAGAATGGGGGAGACCTCGAAGACTTTTCGCTTGAGAAGCCGGAATTACCCTCCCACAACGGGTAGGGCGCCCCTAGCCGCTCAGGAAAAGTCGCCGAGGGCTGCCAAGCGGCAATGTCGGCGCACGGGAGAGAGCGTAGGAGGAGGTAGCGTCCACCAGAGGTGGCACTAAGCACACCTAGGGCGAGCGCAGACCCCTCTCTAGTCTGTCGCCGAGCGCCAGCACGGACAAGAGAAAGAAGGAAGGAGGAGGAGCGTGAAAATACTCAAGGTCGGGGGGATTGGGCAGATGTTCTGTAACTGCTTATGGGGGGTCGTCGAGCAATGCTCGGGGGCGTTTGTGTCGTCTAGGTGGTGGGCCGATATCTGTGCTTAGTCGACGGATGTGGGGATGGGTCGAGACATAGGCTCGGGAGAATAGTTTGAGGGCTAGGGACCGAACGAATTCGGTGAGTGAAGGAACCTTCAACCCTCGCCTGATGGCATCATTTCTGACAAACCAGGGAGAGTTGGAGATGTAGCGGAGGGTTCGGGATTGGAAAGCTTCCAAACGGGCGACAACGGATGGGCTGAGTAGTATCCAAAAGGCGGGGGCTGCGTAAGTCAGGATTGCCCTAAGAAAGAGCAAGTAGATGGTGAGTTAAGTGCGCACAGGCACTGAACCCCGATGAGAGAGAAAGGGAAATAGTTTGGCTCTGACGCCTCTGGCGCGCTGGAGACTCAGAGAGACATGAGGTGCAAAGCTTAGGCGTCGGTCAAGAGTGACGCCCAAGTACTTTACAGTCCGTTTCCACTCGATTGGGCTCCCTTCAAGGGAGAGGGACTAGCAGCGGGAAGTTAATTTATGAGAAAAGGCGATCGTCTCGGATTTCTCCGCATTGACCGCCATCCTCCACTTCCTTAGCCAGTCCGGAAGTACGGCGAGCTGACGCTGCACCAGGCCAGCTGCGAAATCAAGACTCGCTGAGCTGGCGTGGTACATAGCGTCATCCGCATAGAGCGAGAGAGTGACTCCAGGCTGAACAGGCAGGTCGTTCGTGTACACGAGGTACAGAACGGGGCCAAGGACAGATCCTTGAGGTACGCCTGCGGCGACTGGTCGGACGGATGAGTACGACCCATCGACGCATACCCTAAAGATGCGATCGCACAAGTACGATCGGAGAAAATGAACGAATGAGGCAGGGAGGGGGGAGTGGGCCAGTTTGTAGAGAAGGCCTTCGTGCCACACTCGATCGAAGGCCTTACTCACGTCGAGCAATACAGCGACGGAGGACAGATGCTTGTTGTAGGCGTCCGTCAAATGGGTAACAACCCGGACGAGTTGAAGGGTCGTCGAGTGCTCTCTGCGAAAGCCGAACTGCTCCTGCCGAATGAACCATCCAGCAGTGGCGCGTAACGACCGTGCAGGAGTCGCTCGAGTACCTTCGATATGACTGGCAACAGTGAGATGGGTCGATGGTTTGAGGGGTCAATACGCAGCTTGCGAGGCTTGGGGATCATAATGATTTTCGCACGCTTGTACAGGCTGGGGAAGTAATGGAGCCGGAGACATCCATTGAACAGCTCGTGGACCAAGTTGATGAGGCTAGGGGGAGCGTGTTGTAGCGCCGCCGCTCCGATACGATCATCGCCGGGCGCCCGCTTAGGGCGAAGTCGACCAATAGCCGAGACAACATCGGCTCGGTCGAACGGGTCAGGGATGTCAGCTGGAGGGCGGGAAAAATATCCAGATAGGAAGTCTGCGACCTCGGCCGAGTGGACGGGGTCGCAGACGCCTCCGTGGACGGTGAATTGCTCCTCCATGGTTGCGGCAAAGACTTCAGCTTTGCCGGCCGCGGAGTACACAATGCCGTCCGGTGATCTGAGGGGTGGCGGGTCCTTTTGTCGCCATTAAGTCGACTCGCAGCCTGCCAGACAGACTCGGGCCGGACTTCAAGAGACTCGAGATACGAGTCCCAACGATGTGCAGGGGCATCAAGCAGAAGCTGCTTGACAAGGTCAGATTGGGCGTTTAACCTGCGTTTGATAGCAGGATCCCGGGTTTGTTGCCATCTCCGGCGGAGTTGGCGCCGAGTTTGGATGGCGAGGAGCACCTCTTCAGGTAGTTGAGACCGGCGATTTGTCTCTGGGACAAGATAGGTGTGTGTGTCCATAGCGGACGTAAAATTCTTATCTTCTTTTTTTATTTTTTACTCTGTTATTTTTATTTATTTGTATTTGTTATTTTGTTTATTTTTATTCTGTATATTGTAACGATAAAATTATTTATATATATAATGATTGATTGAATCTTATTGAAACGTAACGTAGCCTCACCTCAGGTTCGTCTATTTGTAACCAGAGAATATTTCGTTACATACAATGTTATTGTGAATAGGTTACTTGTATATAAGTCGTGTGCACTTGAATCACACCGCCCGTTAGAAGTGTCAACTTGTAATATGGATAAATAATGTAGCGACAAACTCGCACTGGAGTCGTCGATGTGTAATTATAAATGTGTTATGTTGAACGGCGAATGATTTTGTAAATTGCCGCTTACTCCCACTATGCTGCTTCTTTTCCGTGACGTCACTCAACGATGCCAACTGTCGGGTTCGCTGCAATCTGTGAATTCTATTTACTAAATGTAACAGCAATAATAACGACACACAAATTCTATCAAACATATATCCTTGTGGAATCCTTTATTCGGAAAAAACACTGGTTAACTGTTTTAATAAATTTTAAACAGGATAATCACAATTGTATCGTAAGCTATAAGTCTTCTTTTACCAGTTGGCAGCAGTAGCCAAACGTTTAGTATTTCTTCGAGACCAAAACAATGCTTTTTGTTAACGTTTTTAAATAAAAATTTTAATTATCTCAGGGCGTATATGGTTCGGGGATAATAATTATACAAAATATTACACTATTAATCAAAATACAAGTTTACAATTACAGGATATTACAACGTTAGAGTGATACGTGCACACAGAAATTGTATAGTGGTTACCAGTTTTAAAAAGGTTATGTCCAGTTCAGGCTTTGATAGTTATTATGTAAATTAAAAGTTCTTGTTGTGTTTAAAAAGGTGTTAGCCTTATATGGTGTTATTAGTGATTGTTTTTAGTGTTTGTGTTATATGGTGTCTGTAGTTTAGTTGATTATTACTTAAAATTCGTGTATACAAATGTGTGTGTTAAAGTACGATATAATGAGATGTCAGAATCACCAAATCCTCTTCTTGTACTCTTCTTGGTTGAAGATAGGGCCCACGTACACGTCAGATCTTCTTTCTCGTCCCTCGTCCACTTCAAATCTTCTTCCTGGTTATTATATCTTCTATTCCATATAATGGGTGTTCTTCTGTTATTGCAAAAAGTTCGTGTAGTGTACCTCTAACTGTATTTATCTGGTTGTATAGTTTTTTCACACTTTATAACGCATAATGTAAGACGATTTAAAAACGCGTCTATCTGCTAAGATCGTTGTCAAAGAAGTCTGTTTTTATTTATCCGAAATTTCTGGTTGCTAAGGGTAAACTTGGAATCTGGTTGGCCAATTCGGATATACATTGTCATATACTTTCATTATTTCGAAATCTAAAATTTGTTCAAAATCTTTAAACTAACATAACTTTTCTATACTGAATGGGAGTTTAAAACCATTATCAGCATTATTTTGATCTTCACATTTGATATATTTAGACACCAAACGTGCCTATTTTTGCTTAAGAACTATGGATGTTACAATTTTGTTATTTGGAATTTTCTTAAATAACTTGATATGTGTTATTTTGTTTCTATATTCCTTGTATACATTATTACCTATAAATACATCTACCCTTTCACATTTGCTTTACAAAATTTCTAATATAATTGTTCAAAATTTACTAAAGTTGGTTTCACCTGGCCTATGTAATAGTATTATTTTCATCACCATGTTTTAACATCTCTAACAATTAAATCAACTTCTAACACTCATCAAAATGGTTTAACATATAACGTTATTTTAACAACACAAAAGATATATTATTCTAATAGTTAAATTCATGCCCACATGGCTATGATTATACCAAATCCTTGCACAAATAACTGTTTTCTACTCAAACTGTATAGGTGTTTGACACTTAACAAAACATCTTTGTATAGTCCATTCTGTTTGGTCAATTAATTTACCATGGTTTAACATCAGCTCTATTGTTATATTTGTTAACACAACATAAAAAAAAATGGAATTAATATCATTAAATTGACATTCCTTTAAACTAACTGTATCACCTGTTACATACAAAAAACACAACACAAATACTATGATATAACACTGTGCTATAACATAAAACATGCACATTTTAAAAAACAAATTCTATACTAATTAGTTAGTCCATTGTCAGCTAATTTACTCATTATTCTGACACTGTCTATGTCATATTTACTATTTATATGGGTTTCAACATCCGTATACTTACTGATGTTTGACTTACAAAAATTACAATAAAGTGAACACTGTTGCTCTACCTCACCACACAGTTCTAATAATCTTGTTACATTTACTGTTTATCTGGGTTTTACTCTTGTTATAAATGTTATTGTGACCATGTTATAATTTGTTGTTTACTGGACAACCCTATGAACTCTATGTGTGACAATTATTTGTATGGTTCATGTATCTATAACCAGGTGTATTTATATTTTTGTTACATCAATTAACTTAATTATTTACTAATATTTCTCTTACATAATATTACATGTTTGGGCCTATTATCCCTCACTTTGTATTTTGATTATCTGGATATAATGATACATTAACTGAAACCATTTGTTTCTTTATAGTCCTGGTTCATAAACCGTTTGTCTTTATAATTCTTTGTTTGGTCATTACTGAAAGTTCATTGTCATAGTTGGGGTTAAAGGTGTTTTGCCTGACTTAGCCTAAATCATTAATTTGGGTACGGTCAGTTGTCTTACTAGTCAGTCTAAAATTGTTAGTCGTTCCTCTTCACTATCATCTTGGAAGATATTGTTCTCCTTGTCAGCTTCTTAACCAAAATCTTCATTAAATCAGGTACGATATTATGTTGTTCCAAATGTAATGTTACATATTACCCTGCCACCAAATTTGATCATTTTAATAAAATATTGTTTTTTGTTGAAATTATCAATTATCTTAACTTTCACATTGTCATTTGTTATTCTTATTATGATCTGGTATACTTGTCTTTAATTATAAGTGTTCTATCCCTGGAACATGTTACTTCCCTAACAAATTAATCACCATATATTCTGGAATCAGTCGGGGGGCTCTCTTGACCTAATACCCCGCTGTCCTTACAATACATAATACATAAATAATATCGATTGCTGGAGCTATCTCGTCAGTCAATCACATTTAATAATCACTAGTCTATTCACGACTAAAATAAATAAAATAATATAATATATTCTTGGGATTGTTCACTCAGTCTAACTTCTCAGATCTAAATATTTCTTTCCATTGATTCTTTCAGATGTTTATTTTCTTGTGGCGATATTAATAACATTTTTTATTTTCTATTGGTACTATCTTCCTTCCTTCTTTATCAGTACTGCTTAATCTTCATTTTTCATCCACTATCTTCATTTAAATTAAAACATAACAAGTATTTGCATCTTCAGTTGTTGTTGATTCTCTCACAATCATGATAGGTTATTTGCAATAAATTCGTTTCTAGTCTTGTCTCATTTTCATCGTCGATTGTCTACATTTGTCTTTCCTTATTCATTTTATATCACTATAGTTTCTTCTAATTTATGGATGTTGCATCTTTCTTTTATATTCCAATAATAAGTTCATAACTGTGTTTAATAAGATGTGCTTATTTTGTTTAGAATTTGGAAATTTATTCCCAGTTGTTTATCTGCTTGATTCATAATTACATTATCAAACTGTACTTACTATTTACTATTATTTATTTATTATTATTTATTTATTATTGTATTTACTATTATTGGTCCTTACTATTTATCTAAATTCTGAGATATTCAACTTTGTTTATTGGGCTTCATTTAAAATTATATTCTGAATTATCAAAGTTGGTAAGATGAGCTTACTATATTTTTTCCTCAATTTCGTGGTATTGTAATAATAAATTCTTCAGTTTCATATTAATTCTCATAAATAATTAGTTGTAAGTTGTTCTTACTATTTGTTTGGAATTTTGTTGGTTTTATAATAATAAATTCTTCAATTCCAAATTAATTCTCATAAATAATTAGTTGTAAGTTGTTCTTACTCTTTGTTTGGAATTTTGTTGTTTTTATAATAATAAATTCTTCAATTCCAAATTAATTCTCATAAATAATTAGTTGTAAGTTGTTCTTACTCTTTCTTTAGAATTTTGGTGGTATTATAATAATAAATTCTTCAATTCCAAATTAATTCTCATAAATAATTAGTTGTAAGTTGATCTTACTATTTCTTTAGAATTTTGGTGGTTTTATAATAATAAATTCTTCAATTGCAAATTAATTCTCATAAATAATTAGTTGTAAGTTGATCTTACTATTTCTTTAGAATTTTGGTGGTATTGTAATAATAAATTCTTCAATTCCAAATTAATTCTAATAAATAATTAGTTGTAAGTTGATCTTACTATTTCTTTAGACTTTTGGTGGTATTATAATAATAAATTCTTCAATTCCAAATTAATTCTCATAAATAATTAGTTGTAAGTTGATCTTACTATTTCTTTAGAATTT
Organism: Magicicada septendecula; assembly: GCA_034769895.1. Lineage (NCBI taxonomy): Eukaryota > Metazoa > Arthropoda > Insecta > Hemiptera > Cicadidae > Magicicada > Magicicada septendecula. Next base: position 398,333,222 of record CM068375.1, on the reverse strand, counting down.
TGGTGGTATTATAATAATAAATTCTTCAATTCCAAATTAATTCTCATAAATAATTAGTTGTAAGTTGATCTTACTATTTTTTAGAATTTTGTGGTTATCACAACTTCTACACTTCTTATTATAGTGCTTATTGTCATATGTCCTTCTGTACCCAGCATTGATGATCTTTTGGTAATTTTCGTTATGTCAGTCAGTTGCTCATACCTTCATTTGTATGGTTCTGTTTCTTTATTCTTTATTCATATTATTGTTCCTCAATGAAACTTATTTCTCGTCTCCTTAAAATGGTTCTTTGGCCGTAGTCGGTTAGCGTAGCATCCGTCCCTTTTCTTGATGGTGTGTGGTATATAATTTATCCCGGGTCCATAATCTCAGTTGACCTTATTGTCCGCACTACCATTGTCTTTTTAATTATTTCTTTCCTTGCGGCATCTCTCGCTTCTTCCTTGCACTTCATTCTTCCCGTTCTTATTCTTTCATTTGCTGCAAAGCTTATTCGACTCATCCTATCATATTGTTGATTAAAACAATATGTTACTGGTCCATCAATGACTAATGATATCATTGATATTTTCCCACGTATTTCTATTTCTGGTATTTCCCATTTATCTCTGGTCTTCTCTAAGTTGTAACCTATAGTTTTATGGTAAGTCATTATTGAAATTGCTTTCAATCTCCTCCTATAGTCTCTGGCATTCATGATTTCTTCATTGTTGGTAATTGGAATATTCAGTACATTAATTAACCCATTGTTCATCATCTCCCATTCTTCCGGTGTTTTTATTAAATTCTTTAGATGCGTTCTTCTTACTTTCTTTGGTTCCATTTCACTATCTTTAGTATTTTCTTTGTTTCCGTTAGTTTTCTTTTCAGGTAATACTACTCCTGGTTCCTCTGTTTTGGCGTTTGGTATTTCTTCTGTTTCTGGTTTGCTATCATTTTTTATTTCTTCGGTTCTCTCATTTCTTAATCCTTCCCTCCACAGTTTATTATCATTTATTATTTCTTTGGTCATTTCCTCCATCTTTTCCTCCCTTTTCTTAAAGTTCTCGTCCAATTTCTTCATGATTTCCTGGTAATTTTCCTTCAATTCTTCCCTCAATGCTTTATTATTTGCGTCAATTTTCTCCTCCATTTTCTTGCTTTTCTCCTTCAATTCTCCCATTTTTTCTTCAATTTTCTTACTAGTCTCTCCCAATTTTCGGCTCAACTCCTCCGTAGACTGTTTATTGTCCATCTTTAATTCTTCCTTCAATTTTTCTAAGTTCTTATTATTCTGTTTTAAATATTCCATAATGCTCTTCAGGTCAACGCTCTCTGTGACTTTGTCCGGTTCTTTTTTATCTCCTTGGTCCTCTCTTATTATTACTTCTACTTCTTCGACCGTTGTCGCTTCTTTATCTTCCATATTTAACTCGTCTACCTTCTCGGTTTCGGCCGCTCGTTTTCGCGATACCTCTCGCTTCCTCATCTTGTTTATTCTGGTTTATTTGTCTATTAATAATAATTTAATTTATATTAAATTACACGCCCCACGTTGGGCGCCAATTTGTAACGATAAAAATATTTATATATATAATGATTGATTGAATCTTATTGAAACGTAACGTAGCCTCACCTCAGGTTCGTCTATTTGTAACCAGAGAATATTTCGTTACATACAATGTTATTGTGAATAGGTTACTTGTATATAAGTCGTGTGCACTTGAATCACACCGCCCGTTAGAAGTGTCAACTTGTAATATGGATAAATAATGTAGCGACAAACTCGCACTGGAGTCGTCGATGTGTAATTATAAATGTGTTATGTTGAACGGCGAATGATTTTGTAAATTGCCGCTTACTCCCACTATGCTGCTTCTTTTCCGTGACGTCACTCAACGATGCCAACTGTCGGGTTCGCTGCAATCTGTGAATTCTATTTACTAAATGTAACAGCAATAATAACGACACACAAATTCTATCAAACATATATCCTTGTGGAATCCTTTATTCGGAAAAAACACTGGTTAACTGTTTTAATAAATTTTAAACAGGATAATCACAATTGTATCGTAAGCTATAAGTCTTCTTTTACCAGTTGGCAGCAGTAGCCAAACGTTTAGTATTTCTTCGAGACCAAAACAATGCTTTTTGTTAACGTTTTTAAATAAAAATTTTAATTATCTCAGGGCGTATATGGTTCGGGGATAATAATTATACAAAATATTACACTATTAATCAAAATACAAGTTTACAATTACAGGATATTACAACGTTAGAGTGATACGTGCACACAGAAATTGTATAGTGGTTACCAGTTTTAAAAAGGTTATGTCCAGTTCAGGCTTTGATAGTTATTATGTAAATTAAAAGTTCTTGTTGTGTTTAAAAAGGTGTTAGTCTTATATGGTGTTATTAGTGATTGTTTTTAGTATTTGTGTTATATGGTGTCTGTAGTTTAGTTGATTATTACTTAAAATTCGTGTATACAAATGTGTGTGTTAAAGTACGATATAATGAGATGTCAGAATCACCAAATCCTCTTCTTGTACTCTTCTTGGTTGAAGATAGGGCCCACGTACACGTCAGATCTTCTTTCTCGTCCCTCGTCCACTTCAAATCTTCTTCCTGGTTATTATATCTTCTATTCCATATAATGGGTGTTCTTCTGTTATTGCAAAAAGTTCGTGTAGTGTACCTCTAACTGTATTTATCTGGTTGTATAGTTTTTTCACACTTTATAACGCATAATGTAAGACGATTTAAAAACGCGTCTATCTGCTAAGATCGTTGTCAAAGAAGTCTGTTTTTATTTATCCGAAATTTCTGGTTGCTAAGGGTAAACTTGGAATCTGGTTGGCCAATTCGGATATACATTGTCATATACTTTCATTATTTCGAAATCTAAAATTTGTTCAAAATCTTTAAACTAACATAACTTTTCTATACTGAATGGGAGTTTAAAACCATTATCAGCATTATTTTGATCTTCACATTTGATATATTTAGACACCAAACGTGCCTATTTTTGCTTAAGAACTATGGATGTTACAATTTTGTTATTTGGAATTTTCTTAAATAACTTGATACGTGTTATTTTGTTTCTATATTCCTTGTATACATTATTACCTATAAATACATCTACCCTTTCACATTTGCTTTACAAAATTTCTAATATAATTGTTCAAAATTTACTAAAGTTGGTTTCACCTGGCCTATGTAATAGTATTATTTTCATCACCATGTTTTAACATCTCTAACAAATTAAATCAACTTCTAACACTCATCAAAATGGTTTAACATATAACGTTATTTTAACAACACAAAAGATATATTATTCTAATAGTTAAATTCATGCCCACATGGCTATGATTATACCAAATCCTTGCACAAATAACTGTTTTCTACTCAAACTGTATAGGTGTTTGACACTTAACAAAACATCTTTGTATAGTCCATTCTGCTTGGTCAATTAATTTACCATGGTTTAACATCAGCTCTATTGTTATATTTGTTAACACAACATAAAAAAAATGGAATTAATATCATTAAATTGACATTCCTTTAAACTAACTGTATCACCTGTTACATACAAAAAACACAACACAAATACTATGATATAACACTATGCTATAACATAAAACATGCACATTTTAAAAAACAAATTCTATACTAATTAGTTAGTCCATTGTCAGCTAATTTACTCATTATTCTGACACTGTCTATGTCATATTTACTATTTATATGGGTTTCAACATCCGTATACTTACTGATGTTTGACTTGCAAAAATTACAATAAAGTGAACACTGTTGCTCTACCTCACCACACAGTTCTAATAATCTTGTTACATTTACTGTTTATCTGGGTTTTACTCTTGTTATAAATGTTATTGTGACCATGTTATAATTTGTTGTTTACTGGACAACCCTATGAACTCTATATGTGACAATTATTTGTATGGTTCATGTATCTATAACCAGGTGTATTTATATTTTTGTTACATCAATTAACTTAATTATTTACTAATATTTCTCTTACATAATATTACATGTTTGGGCCTATTATCCCACACTTTGTATTTTGATTATCTGGATATAATGATACATTAACTGAAACCATTTGTTTCTTTATAGTCCTGGTTCATAAACCGTTTGTCTTTATAATTCTTTGTTTGGTCATTACTGAAAGTTCATTGTCATAGTTGGGGTTAAAGGTGTTTTGCCTCACTTAGCCTAAATCATTAATTTGGGTACGGTCAGTTGTCTTACTAGTCAGTCTAAAATTGTTAGTCGTTCCTCTTCACTATCATCTTGGAAGATATTGTTCTCCTTGTCAGCTTCTTAACCAAAATCTTCATTAAATCAGGTACGATATTATGTTGTTCCAAATGTAATGTTACATATTACCCTGCCACCAAATTTGATCATTTTAATAAAATATTGTTTTTTGTTGAAATTATCAATTATCTTAACTTTCACATTGTCATTTGTTATTCTTATTATGATCTGGTATACTTGTCTTTAATTATAAGTGTTCTATCCCTGGAACATGTTACTTCCCTAACAAATTAATCACCATATATTCTGGAATCAGTCGGGGGGCTCTCTTGACCTAATACCCCGCTGTCCTTACAATACATAATACATAAATAATATCGATTGCTGGAGCTATCTCGTCAGTCAATCACATTTAATAATCACTAGTCTATTCACAACTAAAATAAATAAAATAATATAATATATTCTTGGGATTGTTCACTCAGTCTAACTTCTCAGATCTAAATATTTCTTTCCATTGATTCTTTCAGATGTTTATTTTCTTGTGGCGATATTAATAACATTTTTTATTTCCTATTGGTACTATCTTCCTTCCTTCTTTATCAGTACTGCTTAATCTTCATTTTTCATCCACTATCTTCATTTAAATTAAAACATAACAAGTATTTGCATCTTCAGTTGTTGTTGATTCTCTCACAATCATGATAGGTTATTTGCAATAAATTCGTTTCTAGTCTTGTCTCATTTTCATCGTCGATTGTCTACATTTGTCTTTCCTTATTCATTTTATATCACTATAGTTTCTTCTAATTTATGGATGTTGCATCTTTCTTTTATATTCCAATAATAAGTTCATAACTGTGTTTAATAAGAGGTGCTTATTTTGTTTAGAATTTTATTCCCAGTTGTTTATCTGCTTGATTCATAATTACATTATCAAACTGTACTTACTATTTACTATTATTTATTTATTATTGTATTTACTATTATTGGTCCTTACTATTTATCTAAATTCTGAGATATTCAACTTTGTTTATTGGGCTTCATTTAAAATTATATTCTGAATTATCAAAGTTGGTAAGATGAGCTTACTATATTATTTCCTCAATTTCGTGGTATTGTAATAATAAATTCTTCAGTTTCATATTAATTCTCATAAATAATTAGTTGTAAGTTGTTCTTACTATTTGTTTGGAATTTTGTTGGTTTTATAATAATAAATTCTTCAATTCCAAATTAATTCTCATAAATAATTAGTTGTAAGTTGTTCTTACTCTTTGTTTGGAATTTTGTTGTTTTTATAATAATAAATTCTTCAATTCCAAATTAATTCTCATAAATAATTAGTTGTAAGTTGTTCTTACTCTTTCTTTAGAATTTTGGTGGTATTATAATAATAAATTCTTCAATTCCAAATTAATTCTCATAAATAATTAGTTGTAAGTTGATCTTACTATTTCTTTAGAATTTTGGTGGTTTTATAATAATAAATTCTTCAATTCCAAATTAATTCTCATAAATAATTAATTGTAAGTTGTTCTTACTATATTTTTAGAATTTGGTGGTTTTATAATAATAAATTCTTCAATTCCAAATTAATTCTCATAAATAATTAGTTGTAAGTTGATGTTACTATTTTTTTGGAATTTTGTTGGTTTTATAATAATAAATTCTTCAATTCCAAATTAATTGTCATAAATAATTAGTTGTAAGTTGATCTTACTATTTTTTTGAAATTTTGTTGGTTTTATAATAATAAATTCTCCAATTCCAAATTAATTCTCATAAATAATTAGTTGTAAGTTGTTCTTACTCTTTGTTTGGAATTTTGTTGTTTTTATAATAATAAATTCTTCAATTCCAAATTAATTCTCATAAATAATTAGTTGTAAGTTGTTCTTACTATATTTTTAGAATTTGGTGGTTTTATAATAATAAATTCTTCAATTCCAAATTAATTCTCATAAATAATTAGTTGTAAGTTGATGTTACTATTTTTTTGGAATTTTGTTGGTTTTATAATAATAAATTCTTCAATTCCAAATTAATTCTCATAAATAATTAGTTGTAAGTTGATCTTACTATTTTTTTGGAATTTTGTTGGTTTTATAATAATAAATTCTTCAATTCCAAATTAATTGTCATAAATAATTAGTTGTAAGTTGATCTTACTATTTCTTTAGAATTTTGGTGGTTTTATAATAATAAATTCTTCAATTCCAAATTAATTCTCATAAATAATTAGTTGTAAGTTGATCTTACTATTTTTTAGAATTTTGTGGTTATCACAACTTCTACACTTCTTATTATAGTGCTTATTGTCATATGTCCTTCTGTACCCAGCATTGATGATCTTTTGGTAATTTTCGTTATGTCGGTCAGTTGCTCATACCTTCATTTGTATGGTTCTGTTTCTTTATTCTTTATTCATATTATTGTTCCTCAATGAAACTTATTTCTCGTCTCCTTAAAATGGTTCTTTAGCCGTAGTCGGTTAGCGTAGCATCCGTCCCTTTTCTTGATGGTGTGTGGTATATAATTTATCCCGGGTCCATAATCTCAGTTGACCTTATTGTCCGCACTACCATTGTCTTTTTAATTATTTCTTTCCTTGCGGCATCTCTCGCTTCTTCCTTGTACTTCATTCTTCCTGTTCTTATTCTTTCATTTGCTGCAAAGCTTATTCGACTCATCCTATCATATTGTTGATTAAAACAATATGTTACTGGTCCATCAATGACTAATGATATCATTGATATTTTCCCACGTATTTCTATTTCTGGTATTTCCCATTTATCTCTGGTCTTCTCTAAGTTGTAACCTATAGTTTTATGGTAAGTCATTATTGAAATTGCTTTCAATCTCCTCCTATAGTCTCTGGCATTCATGATTTCTTCATTGTTGGTAATTGGAATATTCAGTACATTAATTAACCCATTGTTCATCATCTCCCATTCTTCCGGTGTTTTTATTAAATTCTTTAGATGCGTTCTTCTTACTTTCTTTGGTTCCATTTCACTATCTTTAGTATTTTCTTTGTTTCCGTTAGTTTTCTTTTCAGGTAATACTACTCCTGGTTCCTCTGTTTTGGCGTTTGGTATTTCTTCTGTTTCTGGTTTGCTATCATTTTTTATTTCTTCGGTTCTCTCATTTCTTAATCCTTCCCTCCACAGTTTATTATCATTTATTATTTCTTTGGTCATTTCCTCCATCTTTTCCTCCCTTTTCTTAAAGTTCTCGTCCAATTTCTTCATGATTTCCTGGTAATTTTCCTTCAATTCTTCCATCAATGCTTTATTATTTGCGTCAATTTTCTCCTCCATTTTCTTGCTATTCTCCTTCAATTCTCCCATTTTTTCTTCAATTTTCTTACTAGTCTCTCCCAATTTTCGGCTCAACTCCTCCGTAGACTGTTTATTGTCCATCTTTAATTCTTCCTTCAATTTTTCTAAGTTCGTATTATTCTGTTTTAAATATTCCATAATGCTCTTCAGGTCAACGCTCTCTGTGACTTTGTTCGGTTCTTTTTTATCTCCTTGGTCCTCTCTTATTATTACTTCTACTTCTTCGACCGGTGTCGCTTCTTTATCTTCCATATTTAACTCGTCTACCTTCTCGGTTTCGGCCGCTCGTTTTCGCGATACCTCTCGCTTCCTCATCTTGTTTATTCTGGTTTATTTGTCTATTAATAATAATTTAATTTATATTAAATTACACGCCCCACGTTGGGCGCCAATTTGTAACGATAAAAATATTTATATATATAATGATTGATTGAATCTTATTGAAACGTAACGTAGCCTCACCTCAGGTTCGTCTATTTGTAACCAGAGAATATTTCGTTACATACAATGTTATTGTGAATAGGTTACTTGTATATAAGTCGTGTGCACTTGAATCACACCGCCCGTTAGAAGTGTCAACTTGTAATATGGATAAATAATGTAGCGACAAACTCGCACTGGAGTCGTCGATGTGTAATTATAAATGTGTTATGTTGAACGGCGAATGATTTTGTAAATTGCCGCTTACTCCCACTATGCTGCTTCTTTTCCGTGACGTCACTCAACGATGCCAACTGTCGGGTTCGCTGCAATCTGTGAATTCTATTTACTAAATGTAACAGCAATAATAACGACACACAAATTCTATCAAACATATATCCTTGTGGAATCCTTTATTCGGAAAAAACACTGGTTAACTGTTTTAATAAATTTTAAACAGGATAATCACAATTGTATCGTAAGCTATAAGTCTTCTTTTACCAGTTGGCAGCAGTAGCCAAACGTTTAGTATTTCTTCGAGACCAAAACAATGCTTTTTGTTAACGTTTTTAAATAAAAATTTTAATTATCTCAGGGCGTATATGGTTCGGGGATAATAATTATACAAAATATTACACTATTAATCAAAATACAAGTTTACAATTACAGGATATTACAACGTTAGAGTGATACGTGCACACAGAAATTGTATAGTGGTTACCAGTTTTAAAAAGGTTATGTCCAGTTCAGGCTTTGATAGTTATTATGTAAATTAAAAGTTCTTGTTGTGTTTAAAAAGGTGTTAGTCTTATATGGTGTTATTAGTGATTGTTTTTAGTGTTTGTGTTATATGGTGTCTGTAGTTTAGTTGATTATTACTTAAAATTCGTGTATACAAATGTGTGTGTTAAAGTACGATATAATGAGATGTCAGAATCACCAAATCCTCTTCTTGTACTCTTCTTGGTTGAAGATAGGGCCCACGTACACGTCAGATCTTCTTTCTCGTCCCTCGTCCACTTCAAATCTTCTTCCTGGTTATTATATCTTCTATTCCATATAATGGGTGTTCTTCTGTTATTGCAAAAAGTTCGTGTAGTGTACCTCTAACTGTATTTATCTGGTTGTATAGTTTTTTCACACTTTATAACGCATAATGTAAGACGATTTAAAAACGCGTCTATCTGCTAAGATCGTTGTCAAAGAAGTCTGTTTTTATTTATCCGAAATTTCTGGTTGCTAAGGGTAAACTTGGAATCTGGTTGGCCAATTCGGATATACATTGTCATATACTTTCATTATTTCGAAATCTAAAATTTGTTCAAAATCTTTAAACTAACATAACTTTTCTATACTGAATGGGAGTTTAAAACCATTATCAGCATTATTTTGATCTTCACATTTGATATATTTAGACACCAAACGTGCCTATTTTTGCTTAAGAACTATGGATGTTACAATTTTGTTATTTGGAATTTTCTTAAATAACTTGATACGTGTTATTTTGTTTCTATATTCCTTGTATACATTATTACCTATAAATACATCTACCCTTTCACATTTGCTTTACAAAATTTCTAATATAATTGTTCAAAATTTACTAAAGTTGGTTTCACCTGGCCTATGTAATAGTATTATTTTCATCACCATGTTTTAACATCTCTAACAATTAAATCAACTTCTAACACTCATCAAAATGGTTTAACATATAACGTTATTTTAACAACACAAAAGATATATTATTCTAATAGTTAAATTCATGCCCACATGGCTATGATTATACCAAATCCTTGCACAAATAACTGTTTTCTACTCAAACTGTATAGGTGTTTGACACTTAACAAAACATCTTTGTATAGTCCATTCTGCTTGGTCAATTAATTTACCATGGTTTAACATCAGCTCTATTGTTATATTTGTTAACACAACATAAAAAAAATGGAATTAATATCATTAAATTGACATTCCTTTAAACTAACTGTATCACCTGTTACATACAAAAAACACAACACAAATACTATGATATAACACTATGCTATAACATAAAACATGCACATTTTAAAAAACAAATTCTATACTAATTAGTTAGTCCATTGTCAGCTAATTTACTCATTATTCTGACACTGTCTATGTCATATTTACTATTTATATGGGTTTCAACATCCGTATACTTACTGATGTTTGACTTGCAAAAATTACAATAAAGTGAACACTGTTGCTCTACCTCACCACACAGTTCTAATAATCTTGTTACATTTACTGTTTATCTGGGTTTTACTCTTGTTATAAATGTTATTGTGACCATGTTATAATTTGTTGTTTACTGGACAACCCTATGAACTCTATATGTGACAATTATTTGTATGGTTCATGTATCTATAACCAGGTGTATTTATATTTTTGTTACATCAATTAACTTAATTATTTACTAATATTTCTCTTACATAATATTACATGTTTGGGCCTATTATCCCACACTTTGTATTTTGATTATCTGGATATAATGATACATTAACTGAAACCATTTGTTTCTTTATAGTCCTGGTTCATAAACCGTTTGTCTTTATAATTCTTTGTTTGGTCATTACTGAAAGTTCATTGTCATAGTTGGGGTTAAAGGTGTTTTGCCTCACTTAGCCTAAATCATTAATTTGGGTACGGTCAGTTGTCTTACTAGTCAGTCTAAAATTGTTAGTCGTTCCTCTTCACTATCATCTTGGAAGATATTGTTCTCCTTGTCAGCTTCTTAACCAAAATCTTCATTAAATCAGGTACGATATTATGTTGTTCCAAATGTAATGTTACAATATTCAGAATAAATTAATGAATATAAAAGTGGATTTCACAAATGAAGAAATATTTTATTATATATTAAACAATAAACAAAAATAAATTAAAATAATAAGAATAACACACTAAAATTGACGAAATGCAATAAAAGGTTACAAAAAAGTTACAAGTCAAGAAAATAAAATAGTGACATGAAGAAAATAACGGGAGATTCATAAAATAAGTGACGGACGTTGGTAAAATGCCTAAAGGAAAATATAGACGAAATTCCCGTGAAGAGCGGTAGCCGTTAAAACAATGAACTCACTATATGCAAGACTTTAATAAACTATATAAAAGTGAATTTACAAATGAAGAAGTATTTTAAATATAGTAAACAATAAATAAAATTAAAACAATAAGAAAAATACACTAAAATTGGCGAAATGTAATAAAAGATTACGAAATAGTTATATGTCAGAAAGTAAAATAATAACATGAAGAAATTAATGATAGATTCTGAAAACAATTGACGGACGTTGGTAAAATGCCTACCGGAAAAATGTGGACAAAGTTCCCGTGAAGAGCGGCAGCGGCAAGAACCATTAGGAGGGGCGATGACAAAAGGGGAGGGGCCTAAATTATAAAAGCCTACAACGTACAAGCTTATCCGCGTGCTTGGTAGTCAGTCCGCTAGTCTGTACCGCCTAAGGCGTAGGCTTCGCCTCGCCGATGGCTGCCCACCTTCCGTCGGCCCTTCTAAGGGCCAACCTGCCTCCGTCGGTCCTTCTCAGTCCCTGCCAGCGCTCTCGCGCAACCTCTCCCGGATGGCCCTTCTCAGGACCACCCGACACCTACCTCTTCGCGGGAAACTCACGACGCGGACTCGGCCATGGAGACCGATGGTGCATGGCAATCTGTCAGCCGGAAACGGCGCGTCAGTGCCACCTCCACTGACTCTGGTCGCACTTCGCGTCGTGGCTCAACCGCGGGGCAATCCACCTTGGCCTCCCAACAACAACCTGACCAGCCCCGGCGTATCCCGCCTCTGATTTTCACCCGGCCCTCGGATTGGTCGAACTTCATGCGGCGCTTACACCGGTGCACTCCCTCTGGCACCTTGACTGCTTCGGCCCAAGGTGACAGTTCCATTCGCCTCAACCCCACGACCGTGGAGAGCTTCCATATTGCTCAGACGTTCCTCACAGACGCGGGTATCCCATACCACACCTTTGCCTTGCCGGAGGAGAAGGAATTAAAGGTGCAGATCATCGGTATCCCTGCGGATACCACGCCCGAGTTCATTCATAATGAACTTCTTAATCTGGGCTTTAAAGTTAACAGTGTAACGCCTCTCTTCTCCCCCGGCAAGAAAGTGGCGCGGAATGCGTTCCTGGTTAAGATCCGTAAGGTAGGTGAATACCAGGCCATTTACGAGATTAACATGTTGTTTTTCTTGAAGGTTAGGGTAGAAGCCTTCGAAGCCCAAGCCGGACCGAAGCAGTGTTACAACTGCCAGCGGTACGGCCACTCATCGGCATTTTGCCACCATCCCACCCGCTGTTTGCGCTGTGGCGATAGCCATCGCAAGGACACTTGTCCTCGCGATCGTGCTGCCACCACTTGCGCCAACTGCGGGGACCCTCACCCGGCGTCATCGAAGTCATGCAGGTTCTATGCTGCGGCTTTGAAGAAAGTTTCAAAGTCTTCGCAGCAGCACGTTCCTGCGCCTCCAACTAGGCCCCAAGCATCAAGGCCTGCCGCCTCGGCGGCACCTACCCCTGCTGCGGCACCGGCACTTGCGCCTGCCCCAGCTCGTCCGGCGTCTACCGGGGCGCCCAGTTATGCGGCTGCAGCTGCTTCTCAGCCTGCCTCGCAGCCCGCGGCCCAGCAGCCAAAACCTGCTGCGCCGTCCAAGAAAAAGACTAAACCATCGCCCCCCGCCTCCTCGCAGCACACGCCCGCTGCACCTCAGCCACCATCTACTCCAGATGTCCAAAATCCAAGGCAGCCGAAACAAAAGGCCCCCACCCAGAATGGCATCATGTTCAAGCACCCGGCGCCCAAGCCTCAGGCGGCACCGGCGTCTGCCGCGTCCTCGGACGTGACTTTCGCCGACCGCGTGCGCGCTTGGATCAACGCCTTGATCCCACAAATTCTTGCTGCCAAGGATGTCCAGTCCTTGTTAGTTATCGTTCTTACCTCCGTGACCTCGCTTATCCCTCTCGATGGCTAGGCCCCTTCGGCTGGTGGCATGGAACGCATGTGGCGTTCTATCTCGCCGTGCCGAATTGGCCGCCTTCGTCACCGAATATGACATAGACGTCATACTCCTTAATGAAACACATTTAATTCCCGCACACTCGTTCCAGCTTCCGGCGTACACGACGTATCGCACAGACCGGCCTGGCCAGAACAGGCTGTACGCCTCTGGCGGCACAGCCATTCTGGTTCACAGGCGCATCGCCCACCGCCCCCTGCCGCCTCCGGCGACTCGTCGCTTGGAGGCGACGGCGGTTGCTCTCTGCATCGGGGATCGAGAGGTTCGACTGGTTTCAGTCTACCTCCCCCCCGAGGTGGACCACCGCCCGACGAGGATGAATGGGACGCTCTACTAGAAGACCCCCTACCAACCATCGCAGCCGGAGACTTTAATAGTAAGCATCCCCTGTGGAACAGCCGTGTCTCAAACCCATACGGCCGCTCTCTGTACCAATACGTTCAACGTCATCCTCATGTGAACGCTCTTGGTCCTAGATCACCGACCTATATCCCCAATAGAGGGGGACTACCAGACGTCCTTGACATTGCTGTTGTCAAAGACTTGGCCTATCCTATCGCTATCGAAGCCGTGTCAGACCTCTCGTCAGATCACGACCCGGTACTACTCACTGTTCGGCCCACGCTGGACACACCTCTCCAGCCTCCCCATCGTGTAACGAGAGTCAACTGGCGATCGTTCCACGATGAACTGGGTCGAACAGTACCATCTGACCCCCAGGTCGACATCTCCAGCCCGGATGATGTAGACCGCTTGGCCGACTATCTTCAAGAAGTCGTCACGTCCGCTATGGACAAACACACCTATCACGTCCCTGCGCCCAACAGACGGTCGCAGTTACCTGAAGAGGTGATTCTAGCCATCCGAAAACGGCGCCAGCTCCGCCGGCGATGGCATCAAACCCGGGACCCTGCCGTAAAACGCAGGCTCAACGCCCAATCAGACCTCGTCAAGCAGCTTCTGCTTGATGCCACTGCTCATCGATGGGACTCATATCTTGAGTCTCTGGAAGTCACGCCCCAGTCCGTTTTTCGGGCTGCGAGCCGACTCACTGGAGAGAAAAGGACCCGCTACCCCCTACGATCACCGAACGGGATTGTGTACTCCGCGGCCGACAAAGCAGAAGTCTTTGCCGATACCATGGAGGGACAATTTACTGTTCACAGAGGCGTCTGTGACCCCGGCCACTCGGCCGCGGTCGCAGACTTCCTATCTGGATATTTTTCCCGCCCTCCCACAGACCCAATCGACCCGTTCGACGAGGCTGAAGTAGAAACGGCCATTAGTCGACTGCGCCCCAAGCGGGCGCCCGGCGAGGACCGTATTGGTGCAGCGGCCCTACTTAACGCCCCAGCAAGTCTCGTTTCACTCATACACGTGCTGTTCAATGGATGTCTCCGGCTCCATTACTATCCCATCCCTTGGAAACGAGCCAAAGTCATCATGATACCGAAGGCTCGCAAGCTGCGTACACTCCCGGAGAATCATCGTCCAATCTCGCTTTTGCCAGTCTTATCGAAGGTGTTCGAGCGCCTCCTGCATCGCCGAATTACTCCCGTGCTGGATAATTTCATCCGGCAGGAACAGTTCGGCTTCCGCAGGCAGCATTCGACCACTCTTCAACTTGTCCGAGTTGTCACGCAACTCACTGACGCAATAGAAATCATCAGACTGTCGCCGTCCTTCTGGACGTGAGCAAGGCCTTCGACAAAGTCTGGCACGAAGGCCTTCTCTATAAACTAGCCACCTCCCCTCTCCCAGCCTCATTTGTACATCTGATGCGGTCGTATCTCTGCGACCGCAAATTTAGGATCTGCGTCGACGGGACGTACTCTTCTGTCCGCCCCGTCGCCGCTGGCGTCCCTTAAGGATCTGTCCTCGGTCCCGTTCTGTACCTAGTGTACACGAACGACCTGCCAGTTTTGCCTGGAGTCACGCTCTCTCTCTATGCGGACGATGCGATGTACCACACCAGTTCTGCAAACCTTCGTTTTGCGACTGACGTGGTGCAGCGCCAGCTCGCTTTACTACCGGCCTGGCTAAGGAAATGGCGGGTGGCAATCAATACGGAGAAATCCGAGGCGATTGCCTTCTCCCGTCAGCTCACTTCCCGATGCCAGAACCTCTCCCTTGAAGGGAGCCCAATCGCTTGGCAACGTACTGTGAAGTACTTGGGCGTCACTCTTGATCGACGCCTAAGCTTCAGAGCTCACGTGTCCACAGTGCTCCAGCGCGCCCGAGGCGTCAAAGCCAAACTATACCCATTCTTATCGCCTCGAGGGCCACTGCCATTGCGCACGAAGCTCTCGATCTATCTGCTCTTTTTATGAGCCGTCCTTATGTACGCAGCGCCTGCATTTTGGACCCAACTTGCCCCCGACGTCGTTAAACACCTGGAAGCCTTCCAATCCATTACCCTTCGCCTTATCTCCGGCTCTCCCTGGTATGTAAAAAATGATTCTATCAGGCGAGGGCTGAAGATTCCGTCGCTCGATGGATTTGCGCGAACTCTCACGTTCAACCTCTTCCATCGAGCATCCATTTCTGACTTTCCTCACCTCCAACACCTCGATAACAACGATGGACCACCACCAGTTAAACGTCGCCGCCCTCGAGCTCTGCTCGACGACCCTCCATAAACATAAAATAAAATCACCCACTCACCATCTGTCCACACACCGACCTATCGAATCTGACCACCTTCCTACCTGTCAAATCTCCGGTCCGTTGCAGGCCGACAGATGGATCGGGCGTTGTGCCGGCTTTAGGTGTGCCTAGCGCCCCCTTCAGTCGGCAACTTCCCCACTCCAATCTCTCGCCTGCCTCGGTATCGCCATAAGGCAGTCTACCGGACTCTAACCGGGCTGGCGGAAGTGTCTCGACCCGTTGTGGGCGAACAAATCCCGCCAATCCGTGCGAAGCGTTCTCGTAGACTTCCCTCTCAGGCCATTGGTGGATCGCGTCAGCGGTTCAGCCAATCACAACCCGTCTCCTTCACCTCCGACAAAATAAAAAAGTGGGTCCCTATCCGTTTCTGCGACCTAGAGCATTTGCCCGGGTAGGCTGTGACTGTTTTTGCTCTGCAAAATTTTTCCAAATTGTGCGGAAATATTCAGTTTTCATCATTTTTATTATCATCATCGTATTCAGCATCATCATCACTACAAGTTTCATCAACAGTTCAGTGCAAATCAGTTTTATTTAATCTGTGCGGGAGTGTTTTTGTTTCCGTGTGCTGTGCGGTCTGTGTCGTGTTCTATTGCTGCTTGTGGATAGTTCAGTGTCTGGTGATCCCTCTATCCTAGACTAGCGTAGACGTTCATTTCGGCTTGTCCGAAATGGCGTCGAATACGCTCCCGAATCCTCTGCCGGCGCCGCTTGTCTCCTTAATGGAAACATGCTCAACCGGCTTCCGATCTACTCCACTTCCTCACGACAGTGAAAGTGATAGTGAAAGTGATAATAGTGCGGTCGTATGTGCAGTGTTGGGTCGGGGGACGGACAGTTCTCGCTTGTGGAGGCCATATCTGCCAAACGCAAGCGAAAACTGGCCCAAACTCCGCCGCCCGCCTCAGCTGCACATCAGCCGCCTAGTCATGGTAACAGCGGCACTCAGCGCGTGCAACGTGAGTATTCAATTACCACCCAAACTGTGTCTTCCCCACGCATTCCACCCATTGTAATTCCTGATAACAGGAATTATTCTGACCTTTTACGTTCAATATCCCTAGCTCTCCCTTCGGTCAAGGTCGAGGCGAGGTGCCAAGGCGCTTCGCTAAAGCTGGCGACCGCTACGATCCCCGACTTCCGCTCTGTTCAGTCATTCCTGACAGAGCGCAAGATCTCTTTTCACACTTTTGCCCTCCCGTCAGAGCGAGAAATCAAGGTCGTTCTGTCGGGAATACCTTCCTTTACCGAAACTGATGCCATCAGGCAGGAACTTGTTGCGCTCGGCTATGCGCCGACCGCGGTAAGCGTCCTGCATGTTGGCAAAGGTGATGACCGCCGACTTGTTAACAGCTTTCTGGTCAAACTTCTAAAAGTAGGCCCTTTCGAGGAGATTTATAGTCTCCAGAATCTTCTGCACCTACGGGTGCAAGTCAGGACATTTGACCCGCGGCCTGGCCCCTCGCAGTGTTTTAACTGCCAGAGGTTCGGCCACAGCAGTATCTTTTGCCATCAGCCCCCGCGTTGCGTGCGTTGTGCTGAGCATCATCGTGGCTGTGATAAGCCAAAGACGGGGTACACAGCTAAATGCTGCAACTGTGACGGAGCCCACCCGACTAATTACCGAGGCTGCCCTAACTTTATCTCCGCCATGAAACCGCAGCGACCTCCTGTGCGCCCTGGCGCGCAGGCAGGCCGTGTAGCTGGTCCTGGCCCTAACCGGCGAGAGGCATTCCCACCTCTCACTGGTTTATCTGCCAAGGTCCCGGCAGCAACTCCGGTTGCTTCCGGTGCCGCTGTCTTGCCTGCAGTCGTCGCTTCGGCGCCGCCTGCAGCGGCCTCAACCCCGGCGCCTGCCGGAGCGCCCGCACCTTCCTACGCGGCCATGGCCGCTAAATCTGTCCCGCCTCCAGCCCGTTCGGGCAAATCGAAGCGCTCTCGTCGTCGCCGGAACTCCGCCGGCCGACCTACATCGTCACAGGTTCCACCTGTACCCACTCCGCGGGCTCGACCCGCCCCCAGTCATCGTCCTCACCCTCCCAGCGAGCAGTCTACTACTCAGTCCGACAGCCCAGCGCCATCTGCTACCCCTGTCGAGGCCAGTCAGGCTTGTCCTCCTGAGTCCCGGGAATCTTCTCGGGCTTCGGCGGATCCCCTGACTGCCTGGGCAGATAATCTTGTTGCGTCTATCAGGACTGCTCGCGACACTACCACAGTGCTTGCCCTGGTCTTCCAATCATTAGTTACCCTCTTTCCTCTACTTCCCCTAAATGGCTAATAGCCTGAGGATCGTTGCGTGGAACGCCTTCGGGCTACTCCCCAGACGATCTGAACTGATGACTTTCGTGACGGAGTATGATGTTGATATCATACTTCTTTCCGAGACTCATCTGGCTCATTACCACTCGTTTTCCCTTCCTGCCTATGCCTGTTATCGTCAGGATCGTCCCCTACGGCCTCGCTGCCCTCCCTCGGGGGACACAGCTGTTTTAGTCCACAGGCGGATATCCCATAGGCTTTTGCCTCCTCTAGATACATCTATTATTGAAGGCTGCGCGGTGGCGGTGGACGCCGGCGGATCGGAGCTGCGCGTTGTTTCTGCGTACCTCCGGCCTGGCCGGCGAACTCCGCCACCGCCCGAGGAGTGGGACGCCCTCCTCGACCACCCCCTCTCAACCATTGTAGCCGGCGACTTAAACGCCAAACACCCTTCATGGAACAGCCGCGTTGTCAACGCCTATGGAAATTCTCTGTTCCGGTTCGTCTCTGGCGACCCGGCACTTAATGTCATCGGCCCTGAAGACCCTACCTACTTCCCCTTTCACGGCCATCGGCCGGACGTTCTTGACATAGTAGTTGTCAAGAACGTTGCCCGCAACATCGAGGTCTCGTCTGTGTCGGACTTTTCGTCCGATCACAATCCCCTTGTTATAACTGTTCGAGAGCTGTCGGCGTCACCCTGACTTACCGCTCAGATTGTTAGGAGAGTCAACTGGCGATCCTATCATGACGAGCTCTCTCGAAAGTTACCATCTCTCCCGGCGGACCCAATCGTCACTCGTGACGATCTGGATCTCCGCGCCACAAATCTTCAGGAATTGGTCCAAGGTGTCATGGATCGACACACCTACGCACTCGAGGTGAATCATCGTAAATCGGCCTTACCTGCGGAAGTACTCCACGCCATCTGGCTACGGCGCCAGCTCCGCCGCAGATGGCAAAGAACCCGTGACCCAGTCGTCAAGCGACGATTTCAACAACAGTCCCTTTACGTTCAGCAGCTACTGCGGGACGTAAACTCTGATCGATGGGACTCATACCTTGAGTCTCTTGAAGTCGACCACGCCTCCGTCTGGAGAGCGGTGAGTAGACTGACCCGCGAGAAGAGAACTCGCAACCCGCTGGAAACCCCGAACGGGATTGTGTCTTCATCAGAAGGCAAGGCTGAGGTCTTCGCCGACTGCATGGAGTCGCAATTTACCGTTCATCGAGGCGTTTCGGACCCTGCCCACTCGGCAGAAGTCCGGGACTTCCTATCTGGTTATTTTTCTCGCCCTCCCGCTGGCCCTGACCTCCCGTTCGGCAGAGACGAACTCGTTTCGTCTGTCTGTCGACTGAACCGCCGTCGCGCCCCCGGTCCTGACCGGATCGGGGCCGCTGCATTACAATATCTCCCGGCCTCAGGCGTTGACCTCGTTCTCACGCTGTTCAACTCTTGACTCCGGCTACAGTACTTTCCCCGCCTGTGGAAAACTGCCAACATCGTTATGGTTCCTAAACCCCGCAAGCCGCGCATGCTTCCTGAAAGCTATCGGCCAATTTCTCTCTTGCCAGTTATCTCGAAGGTGTTCGAGCGGCTCCTGCTGGCCCGCATCTCGCCGTTATTGGATAATTTTATCCGCAACGAACAGTTCGGGTTTCGCAGAGAGCACTCGACCACGCTTCAGCTAGTCCGCGTGGTAACGCAACTCTCTGACGCCACCAACAGGCGAGCGGCTACGGCCGCCGCACTGCTGGACGTGAGCAAGGCCTTCGATAAAGTCTGGCACGAAGGTCTTCTCTTCAAACTTGCCAACTCCCCCTTACCATCGTCCATAGTGTTTTTCCTCCGGTCGTATCTCAGCGACCAAACCTTCAGGGTGAGCGTCGACGGAACCTGCTCTGCAGTTCGTCCCGTCGCCGCCGGCGTACCTCAGGGATCTGTCCTCGGCCCCGTTCTGTACCTTGTGTACACGAACGACCTGCCTGTCTTGCCCGGAGTCACGTTGTCTTTGTTCGCTGACGATGCAATGTATCATTACAGCTCTGTGTCACCGCGTTTTGCGAGTACACAGCTGCAGAGTCAGTTGGACCAGCTTCCGGACTGGCTACGGAAATGGCGGGTGACGATCAATACGGAGAAATCCGAGGCGATCTGTTTCACTTGTAAGTCCATCTCCCGATGCCAGCCCCTCTCCCTGGAAGGGAGGCCTATCGCCTATAAAGAGTCGGTGAAGTATCTAGGCGTTCGGCTAGATCGTCGCCTTTGCTTCAAACGCTCACGTGACGGAAACCCTTGCCAAGGCTCGCGGCGTCCGAGCCAAACTTTACCCATACCTCGCGTGCCGCAGCCCCCTGGCGCTGCGCACGAACGTTACCCTCTATCTGTTATTTCTCCGGTCTGTATTGACCTATGCGGCACCTGTTTGGTGGTCACTTGCCTCCGCCACCAACAGGCGTAGGCTGGAAAGTTTCCAATCCAGAACCCTCCGTTCCTTGTCGGGATCTCCTTGGTTTGTTAGAAACAGTGTAATTCGAGGAGGTCTACGAGTTCCTGCTCTCTCAGCCTTTGTCTGGTCATTAGCTGTGACTCTCTTTGCCGCAGCTGAGACCTCTTCCTTCCCTTACCTCAGGACCATCAGCACCACGCAACCACCTCCCCCTGTCCGGGTCAAACGCCCTCGGGCGATTCTCGATGACCCGCCATAAGTTTAAGTAAACTTAAACCTCAATTAATTTGCATATTCACTATCTGCCCATGCCCCAGAATTTACCTGCAAAGCTGTTTCCTTCCTCCCTTCCTAGTATGCCGACCGCGCTGAATGCCGCTGCTACGCGCTATCACTGGCACGGAGGCTCTCTGCCTCGCGGGGAGCGACCGACGCCTCACGGCGTCTGCACGCGGGACTGGGAACGGGTGACATTTGTCACCTGAACCCGTTCATGCGGCAGTGCCCACTGATTGCTGAAATATTAAAATAAATAAAAATTTAAAAACCTTTCTCCCCCGCCTTCTCAGTTAACTGGTTGGCGGTTGTCCATTCCTGTTTTTTCTAGGTTACCTGTCGAATGAACCAGAACTACATGTATCCACAGGCAGCCATTGGGCTCGTCCCAGATGCTGCAGTCATGCACCGGGTGCAAAGACGCCCCGCTACCACAGTGCTACATGCTACATGCTACGTTTCTGCGACCAGTTTCGCACCAAGCACGCAGCAAGCAACAGGCAGTCATCGGGCTTGCCCGGACGCTGCCGTCACTGGGGCACGCACTGTGCTGTGCCCTGCATCATCTGGCATCTGGCATCTGGCAACAGACGTGAGAATGAATGTGAGTGAGGTGACGTGACAAGAGAGACGAGAAGGGTGGCAGGTGACACATTCGACTGCCTGCATTCGAAGAGTTAACAGCATCGAGAACAACGCAGAAGAGGATCGCCTCGACCTCAAGAACCTGCTATGAAGAGGCTATCTCAACAATCGACGGAGGCTGTTAAGAAGAAGCCGCCGGATCAACACTCGCAGCATCGCCAGCGACAACACCAAGCTGCAGCGATGGAAGTGGACCAGCCGCCTTGCCAGCAAGTCGAGGAGACGAAGCGCACAACTGGGACCTGCCGCACAGTGCCGGTAAGTCGAGTAGGTAGCGCTGTCCAGCGGAATCCGAGGAGTCCGAGAGTAGGACTCACGAATAGAGATGCGGGTTGCGCCGCCACTGTGACGGTGTCACAGTTCGGCCCCCGGATACCCGCTGGACAAAGAGCTGAGTTATTCAGCATTGGACCAGCTGATAGTGCCCCTGAAGCACTGTGCGGCAGCGACGAGCCCCCCGGCCGGCCACTTGGGCCAGTCGGGAACCTTACGACTCGCGCGGGAAGCCCTGCTCAACCCGCGCAAGTTCGTGAAAATAATCGGTCCTTATTAGGGCCGACCAAGCCCGTAAAGACCGGACCTTCCGGCTGCACGGCCGCTAGTAGGCCAAGCAGCCCGCAACCTCTGCCGGAGTCTGACTCCCCAGCCATGGAGACCTCGGCTTCCACCGACTGGGTGGTAGTAGGGCACGGTGGTAAGCCGAGGAAGTCTCCTTCCCTGACCTCTCTGAGTTCGGTTACGGACTCGGCGGCATTCAAAGTCTCCGCTGAGGTTGCGCCCAGTCGCACCTCCGAAGGAAGGATCCCGCCGGTGTTCGTCACGAACGTCCTAGATATTATCGGCTTCAGTCGCCGACTCCGCAAGGTCGTTGCGCTGGCAGATAACGCTTCGGTCAAACTCCTAGCGAGTGAGACTGTGCGCGTTACCTGCCACAGCGCTTCCGAGCACTTGGGAGTGATCCAGTGGCTGGAACGTGAATCGTTCCAGTTCCACACATATTCCCTTAACAGAGTCAAGCCTGTAGCCATCGTCCTTCGGGGCCTGGACATACAGGCGGATCCGTAGGTCGTTCTCGACGAACTGCGCGACGCGGGTTATAAGGTTGTGGGAGCCTCTCGGCTGTACACCACTTATGGCTCGCGTCGTCCCCTCCCCCTCATCAGACTCCTGGTAGAGAAAGGCGATTCTTCCCAGGCCCTTTTAGACTTGAAAAGGCTTTTCGGGCTCTGCGTGAGCGTAGAGCCCTGCCGTCAGACCGGGCGACTTTCCCAGTGCCACAGGTGTCAGCGGTTCGGCCATAGCAGCTTCGGTTGTCGGAACGCGCCGACCTGCGTCCGCTGTGGAAATGACCACTTTACGCAGGCCTGCGCTGTTCCGGACAACCACCGATATTGTATTAACTGTGGCGGCGCCCATGCTGCAAATAACGGGCGCTGGCCAGTCTACAAAGAGCAGCTGGACAAACTTAATAAACCTGTCCAGCCTAAGCCTCGTCAAGTTGTTAGTCAGACAGTAAAAACGGCCAAAGCCGCTGAACCTGTGGCCCGGAAACCAGCCCCTAGGTCTGCTCCGGTTCCGAAACCCAGTGCAGTGAGCCCGAGCATAGCTCAACAGGCCAAACCACCTATCGCGCCCCCGGAACCTGAACGCGAAGTTCCCCACTATGCTCTAGTCCCGCTGCCGGACGATAACGAGGAGATCGATCCTCCACGGCCGCCGCCACCCAAGCCTCGATACCCCAGATCGGGCAGAAAAGGTAAAACCCAGGCCAAGAACACGGGCCAGCCAAAGTTACCTGTCACTGGACCCAAGCCCGTCCACCAAAAGCCAGAGCGACCACCCGCTCCAGAACCTGCCCCCAAGGCTTCCACCGCCTCGCCCCGCCGCAGCTATGCAGCTGCCGCCAAGCGTTCCCCCCAGGCCATCTTCCGATGATCTCGCCGTTGTATCCGACTTTCTGGCAAGCTACGACTTGCAGAAAGTAGCCCAAACTTTGCTTAAAATCAAGGAACGCTTGGCAACAGCCTCGCCCCAAGACACGTTCCTCCTCTTGGTGGAAGCCTGCCGAATTATAGGTCTGTTATGAACGGACAACCACGGCAATCCCTCAAGCGAGACCTCGAGCTAGTGGCGTGGAACGCCAACGGCCTCGCTTCCCGGCATTCTGAGCTCTTAGAGTTCGTTGCCCGACACAAGCCCGACGTGCTTCTTCTTGGTGAGACGCACCTGACCCCGCATCGTCGTTTCCGACTGCCCACCTACGTGTGCCACCGGGATGACCGGTCGGGTCGCGCAGGAGGGGGCACAGCCATCGCGGTGAAGGCGAGTCTTCGCCATCACCGCGTTGTCCTGCCTTAGCGGCGGAACCTCGAGTGCACCGCGGTTGAGCTCCATGGTGCTCTCGGCAGTCTACTCGTGGTTTCCGCTTACAAGCCTCTACAAACGGAGCTCCTGTCGAACGATCTGGAGGCCGTCTTTGGCGCACACAGGAGGGTAGTCCTGGCGGGCGACCTGAACTGTAAGCACCCTGATTGGGGGAGCCGCTTGGCGAACCCAAACGTGGCCCGCTTGCGCAGGTATGCTGATGCGGCTCGGGTCACAGTCATGGATCCTACCGGGCCTACGTGCTATCCCTCGAGGGCTAACTCCCGCCCTGACGTACTGGACATCGCCGCGGTCAGGGGCGTTTATTGCCCGGTCCACGTCTCCGTCATTTCGGAACTGTCCTCGGACCATTGCCCTATAAGTGTGCATATAGCTACCCAGCACGCCACCGTCCGCGACGAGCGGCGGGTAATCGAGTGGGACCGCTTTGGCCCGGCGTTCAGTCGCCGCCTACCTGAGCATATCCCGCTCGACACTACCCAGCATGTCGACGAGGCAGTTGCCTTATTCGACACAGCCGTAGTCTTGGCGGTAGACGTGTCCTCCCGGATGAAGCCGGGGCTCACGCCCGACTATCAGCGTATCCCCGAAGAGGTGTCTCATCTCGCTTGCGAGAGGAATCGCCTCCGGAGACGCTGGCAGAGGACTCGTGACCCGGCTGACAAGGCTGCGTTCAACAGAGCGTCCGGCAAGTTGCGTCGCGACATGCTGGCGTTCCGTAGACGCAACTGGGAGCTAGCTGTGACAAAGATGGATGGCCCTGCCGAGGACCGTAATATCTGGCGGATTCCCAGTGCCCTAACGGGAAAGCGCAAACGCGCGCCTCTCCCCGCACTGGCCGGACCCGGCGGTCAACCCCTTGGCCGGCCCCTCGAAAAGGCAGAGTTCTTGGCTGACAGTTTAGAGCGAGAGTTCGCTCCCAACCCATCCAAGAACCCGGCTTTCACTGAGCAAATCTGCCGCGAGGTAGAGCGCTTTCTATCGGCCAATATCACAGTCCAACCGGAGCCCATCTCCCCGGAGGAGGTCTCTGAGAGGATTGTTCAGCTCAAGCCCCGGAAGGCGCCTGGCCCGGACGGAGTCATGAATTCCGCCCTCCATCGCCTTCCGGGGCGAGGAACCCAGTTCCTCTCTGACCTGTTCTATTCATGCCTCAGACTGGCCTACTTT
Organism: Magicicada septendecula; assembly: GCA_034769895.1. NCBI lineage: Eukaryota > Metazoa > Arthropoda > Insecta > Hemiptera > Cicadidae > Magicicada > Magicicada septendecula. The sequence goes on along the minus strand of CM068375.1, from coordinate 398,308,296 downwards.
CCGGTGAAATGGAAAATGGCTACAGTAATAGTGATACCCAAGCCGGGAAAGAATTCTTCTCGCGTGAAAAACCTCAGACCCATCAGCCTCTTGTCCGCGACGTCCAAGGTTTTCGAGCGATTGATCCAGCGTAGGATCCGCGACCATCTAGAAAGACTAGACGTGCTGATCCCCGAACAGTTCGGCTTTCGTGAGCTGCACTCCTCGACTCATCAGCTGATGAGACTCGTGGAATGCATTACCGAGGCTGGCTGCCAGGGCAAACAGACGACTGCGATCTTCCTAGACGTAGAGAAAGCCTTAGACCGCGTGTGGCACGAGGGTGTCCTTTACAAACTGACGGAAGTCCTTCTCCCAGACTGCTACGTTCACTTGATCAGCAGCTTTCTGCGAGACCGTAGCTTCCGAGTGAGAGTAGACCACGCTCTCTCTTCGGAGAGGCGTATTACCGCTGGCGTCCCTCAGGGAAGTGTCCTTGGGCCTCTCCTGTTCTCGCTGTTTGTCAACGACACGCCCCGAGTTCCTGGAGTAAAATTGTCGCTGTTCGCGGACGACACTGCGGCTTTTGCCTCAGAGCCGAACGCGAGTTATGCGGCAGTTAAGCTCCAGCGCCAACTCGACGCGTATGTCGGTGGACCGATGACAGGAGAGTTGCCGTTAACGCTTCCAAGAGCGCCGCGGTAATATACTCGCGCAAACGCAAGCGGCCTCGGCCGCTTAAAGTAGGCCCCGTCGAGGTGCCCTGGACCAATACCGTCAAGTACCTCGGACTCCACGTGGATTCCCAACTCACCTGGCGAACCCATACAAATTACATCCGACAACGCACTTCGGCGCAACTCAGTAGACTCTGGCCCGTGCTATCTAATCCGGCAATGACCCCCCGGCTAAGGTAAGCTCATAGTCAACACGTACTGTACGTGTTGCCCGTGATTACCTACGCCTGTCCTGTTTGGGGATACCTGGCTCGTGGTCATAGAACAACGCTCCAGCGCGTACTCGACCGGGGACTGAAGCTCGCGTGCGAAGTCCCCCGGAGGTACTCTTCTCGTCTTTTGAGGAGAGGACTCGGTGTCCGCTCTCTTGATGACACCGTGAGACGCCTGGCGCGTAGATTCTATGTTCGTTCCGACAGAGTGACCCACAATTCCCTCATTACCGGAGTTGGTAAATACACCCCGCGACCAGGTGAGTCCTGGAAGCGACCTCGTCTATTAGTCCCGGTGGTATAATCCACCAATCGCAGGTCGCTTCAGACCCCCCCTAAATAGATAAAACAATATAAAAGAAACTCAAACTGACCCAGTGGCAGGAGTCCTTCCTGAGACTCGGGACACTGCACCACTCGCGACCCGCGCTTCGCGCGGTCCGCGCAACCCCCAGTTGTGTGCGACAGACGTTGTTCAAGACCTGATGATGTCAGATATGACGAAAAGCTTTGTCTGAACAAAAATTGTAGCAGTTTAGCAATTTCATAAAAGAAATAGTAAGGATGGCTGCTAATTCAAATAATATGAAGAATAAAACAAAGTCACATGATAGATCTAAGGTAATTTATTAATTTATAAATAACAAAGTGATTTGGATACAAAGAACAATATGTATCTCTTTCAATGCATGATTTGTTTCTCTAAATGAGGTACCTTCATTGTCTTTTCATTCATTATCTTTGGAGAACATTTTTCATGTATACAGTGACAGTGCCTGTTCTCTTGAGCTTTCTTACTTAGCCTGTCATAGGTCACTATAAGAGAATTTCTCTTACAATGATTTTTTCGCATGAATTGTGTGGCGAGGTGGTAAGTGATGGGGATGGCTCTTTCTCTATCTGCCTTTGGAACCATTGTCAGTTCTGTGTTTTGCTGTGTAATGATTCTGTCATGTCTGTGAATTTTTAGGAGTAGGAGTTGCAACTTTGTGAGAATTTCTCTCATCACACAACCAAAATTGTGTTATCAAATTATTAACAATTTTTTTTGAACTATGTTATTTTTGGTTTTCGTGTGTGTTTCAGAGCATATAATGGTTTTTAATGTTAATTTTTACAAATTATTTTCATTTTGACCTTTGATATAATAGTAGTGTGTTAATTGTTTAAAATATACACTCTTTATATGGTGACATACTATATTCATGTGAGTTATAATCATTTTTCCTAACATGAGTAGAGGTAAGACAATTTTAGAGTTAGTGCTTCTAATAGAATGAAAAGAAGGAAATGTACGATTTCCTCTGTTTATTCAACCAGAATTGATTAGAAAAGATGATACTGACATATTGGAGCAAAATGATGTTCAAGATATCGAGGCAGATATTGAGGTAGAATCAGAGAAGAGCGACCATTTTACTGATACTGAACAATTCTGTGATCATGAATCAGACAAGGAACAAGGTGTATAACCAGAACCTTCATGTTTGGGAAAAGGCCATAAAACAAATTGGTTCAAGTTCTACTGAGAGTACTAAAAAGAAACATATTGTAATATATGTAGGCTTACCAGGTGCAAAAGCTGTGTCTAAATTAAAAACAAATGAACTACAGAAACAAAACATTCACTTACAACTGGTCTTTGTGCATTCTGTCCTCACAGAAAAAAATCGGTATGGAGAACCATGCATGGCTTCCATGTTCTAACATTTATATTTAAAACCATTTACTTGGATTCGGTTCGATAATTTCTAAAAAAATATCCCCCACCTTGTAAATCGAGTTTTATGTTTGACAAATTTAAATGAAATGTTTGCATAGAAACTACTTCTTTGTTGTTGATAACATAGTATACATAAAAAAAATTATCCCCTCCCGCTTCAACTATCATTTTCATTTATAGAAAATGACCCCCTCCCCCTCCAACTACCCTTTTCATTTATAGATATTGTAGCGTGACAGAAAATCCACTACATTTTAAGTCATATGAAATCATAAAGTTTAATTACATCAACAAATGTTGTAATAATATTAAATGACATTTAAATAAATCAGAGGAATGAAACACAATAAGATAAAAATCCTCACTACATAATATATAAAAACCACTGTTAAAAGAAACCAAAGAAAGTATTGAAGCAACTCATCAACTCATAGTATAATACCAGTAAGTTACCCAGGAAGCTCAGAGCAGTAAACCAGTTACATAAGACAATATCCCGAAAAAAGAGACTCAATCAAAGAGTGGTGAATACCAAAATACTCTAAAAACAAGAAGAGGGAAGAATAAAGTTTGTGAACAGGAAGAAAACAATACCCTGAAACCTGTATAGAAGAATAAAGTCAGTTCAGTGAAGAAATTAAATACTCCAAACTAAACCTCAGTCGTGATAACACCAAGTACCTTGGTTTACCCAAGAATGAGGAAAGAAGAACAGAAGAGTGAAGACTAGACGAGGGACAAGAATGAAAACTAGAAGAGGGACAAGAATGAATACCAGAAGGAAGATATGAAGAAGGACAAGAAGGAAGACAGGAGGAGAGGAAGACATAGTATGAAAGAAACACCGTAGTAAAACCTATTATTATGTAAACTACTATCAATCCCAAACCCACAAAAACTATGCCAAAGAAAGTATAACATACCCAAAATCTTATAAAAATGTAATTATTGAGAAAACTAACGTGTTGTATAGCGTTATAAGAAGTGCACCGGCTAAAGCTATTGTGTAATAAAGAAAATAAACTAGTCTTAACGGTCCATGGTTACTAAAGGTCTGATCTGAGATAATAAGACTCAGAATATCAGAACCAACAGTGAAAGTGAATTTGTATAAGTGTTTTTTAAAAAATGCAATAAACTTAAAGTTGGTGATACTATAACTTAGTAGTATGCTATATCACAACTTTAAAATCTAAATAATAAACAGCATAATAAAATAATAAAATGGAAGGTTTCCAGTATTTTCTTATTTTAATGTAAATCTTTATTTACAAGACATTGGTAAAAAATGATAATAAATAAAGTATGGGAGTTGGTGTTTGCTGATGTGGGGGATCACAATAATAATGATTTAAACCAAAAAGGACTGACACTAATATAGTGTGAATAAGTGTAACATGTTCAAATAGACTGTTATTTCACAGTCCTAAAATCAATGTGTTAAATAAATGTATTTGTAAGGTTTATTAGAAAATAAGATTTATGTTATGTGTTTTAAAAAGAATTATGTTTGATAAATAATAACCTACATACCAGTAATAATGTTCTAAGAGGTATGCTATGTTAGATTAAAAATAGTTAAAAAAGATATGTTTAAGCTGTATCTGCAATATGTTACATTGTGCAAATTACTAAACAATGTTAATAATTAATTATTTTAATAACTGTAGTGTTAATTAACTACTACACAAAACAATAAGTTATAGATCATGTTATTTTCATATAATTGTAATTATGTAAAGTCAGAGGAGGAATTAAGTTTAAATTATTTGAGAAAGAAAGAAATATAAAATTCTAAAATCTAGGCCATTTGGTGAAATCAGAGAACCAATATAAAATAGTATAATTCACTAATAAATCCTGTAAACTACCCAGATTTATATAAGATAACACAATTAACTACTACTAGGAATGATCCTATGAATTAAAAATGACAATAAGGAAATATACCTTAACATTTTGTAAATTGTCAAAATATATAAATTAATTAATTTTAAAGAGCAATGTCAAATCTACAAATTAACACAAAAAACCAGTTCAAAGGTGTAATTTATATGTATTTAAGGAAAGGAAGAGAAATATGACTAATTAAAATTTATTATAATAGTATTAATAATATTTAAAATGGAAGGAATTTTGTATAAAGACGGAAATCCAATTTTGAGCCTATATTTCCAAAGTGTGAACAAAATTTGTTAATTTCCACAAAATGTCTACAGATATGGACTATAATACATCAATTTAAAGGGAATAAGATGATTAAACTAATAATAAGATTAGTAATTCATAAAAGTAAGGAATAAAATAGAAAAATTCCATATATAATGTAATATTTTCTAATGTGTATGAAGTTGAAAACTGTTAACAATACTTTTTCAAGGATTAACTGGGCAAGATTTATGACCAAGTTAATTAGTCTTTTGTTGAATATCAAGCTGAATAGGTGTGTGACAAAAACGTTCTTTAAATCGAGTCGAACATGATGCTAACGTTTAGCCATTGAAATCAGTGAACGGGAGTTAGACAAATTAGACACTTTTTGAAGCCAATACTATAAAAACATTCACGACAATAGTGAAAACAAACCTCTAACTCCACTATACGAGTGACAATAAACAGTAAAACATTATATTACAACTGATTCACTCTACAAACCTAACCGCAACTTGAAAACTTAACCGTAATAGTTGAACAAATAGAAAATAAACTAACTAACGCAAGTTTACACAGAACACTTCACCAGAATACACTAAATAGATTAACAGACTTATTACACCAGTGCGGGGACATTTTAGACCTTGATGAAGGTAATTTTATAGTAATTTTCTGACTCGACGCATATTCAATAGCCAAGACCAACCCAAGGAGCGGCCATCTTGAAAACGTAAACTGCCTACTACATCCTAGTTACTGACGTCACATCAGTCTTCATTGGTTCGACAAAACATTTATTCTAATATCATAACCTGAATTATTTAAATACTATTAAATAGTAATTATTGTATTTATGTGTTAATTGTTAATGTTATACTTTCTCGTCACCCTTCTCTGACTATTAATCCTAATCGCTCAAAGAACCTGTCTTTAATATAATATAACATAAATTTTTGTTCTGTATGACACAATCGATAATTCCTGAGACAGAGTCGATAATTGCTCTCCATCGATAAAATATCGATTATTTATTTAAAATTGTCAATAAATCTTTATATTTCTATTATTTTGTATCTGTACTTATTTCACAGGGTAATTTAAGGGTATTTATAAGGCTGAAGGTATTAAGTGAAAAGAATATACTCTATTTTGAACAAGATATTGGACCAGTCAGAAAAGTCACCAATCGATTATTACCTGGAGTTAATCTATTTAACTCCAGACTTGGTGCAAATCTTCAAGAAGTGCTCGACGGTCAATAAATACCTACCTGTTATTAAAATTTTACCAGAAACTTTTAAAAAACAGATTGATCTTGTATACATACCTCTATAAACATAAACAAAATTATATTATTGTTTGGAAATTCTATTATTATTGAATTTTCCATTTTATTTTTATTCTTTTGTAACGACCGGCATACAGCGGTCTGGTGACCTAGTGGCTAGCCCAAACAGTGGGACAGACAGATTATAGCCACACATACAGGGGTCTTCTTACAAAGTGACGAACCCAATACGGGGTTTTAAGGAAGAAGGCAGCCACCTAAAGGTCGTCTTGTTACAAAGTGGCGTCCAACTTAGAGGGCTTAATAATCTAAGCTTGGCAGCGATTGATTGATAGACAGCAGAAAGATGCAGAGACGAGCTACATCGAAAAAGAGAGCGGCAGAGGCCGAAAAAGAGATTGACATGGGGGATAAGGAGGCAACACCTGTGGAGGATCAGGAAGTGTTACTTATCCAGGTGGAACATAAACAACCTGAACCACCAGAGGAACAACCTGAAGTAACAACACAGACAAGGGAAGTCAGTGTCCCAGAAAGGGAGAAAGAGAAATCCAATACCGATGGAGATACGAAAATGGATAGAGTGATGGAAATGATCTTACAAATGAGTAAAGATTTAAAGGAGGAAATCAAATCCAAAATAGAAGGAGTAACTAAGAAAATGGATTCCACTAGCAAGGACAATAAAGAAACTAGCAAGAAATTGAGTGAAGACTTGAATAACAAACTGGATTCCACTAACAAGAAGATGGACGAAAACAGTAAGGAAAGGAAGGAAGATAACCATTCATTAAATGAAAAACTAGAGGATCTGAAGGAAGATAACCGATCCACAAAGGAAGAATTGGGCCGTAAGATAGAAAATACCAATAAGAGGATCGAAGAAACCAGTAAAAATTTGAGTAAGCAGATGGAAGAGAAAATGGAGGAAACAAGTAGGAAAATAGAAAGCGACAACCAGCAACTGAGGGAGAAGTTGGAGGAAAATAATCAGAAAATGGAGGAGAAAATGGACGAGAATAATCAAAGGTTAAGAGAAGAATTAAGGGAAGTTAACCAAGAGAACATGAATAAATTGGACGAGAGGATTGAGTTAGCCAAAGAGGAGATAAATAAAAGATAACAGAGACCAAGAAATCAATAGTAAAGAAATTAGAACAGGAAGTTGTGGTTGTTAACCAGCAGATCCGAGAAGTAGACGAAAGATGTCGGCTAACAGAAAACGAAGTGCTGGAAGTCCGTGAAGTAATAACAAAGGAAATTACTCAGGTCCAAGAACAGCAGAAAACAAAAATAGAGGAGACCAAGAAATTTGCTCTGGAGGAAGTAAATAAAGTAAAAACCCAAGTAACAGAAAGATGCGACGGCGTGGAAGCCGCCATGGTAAACATAACCGGACAGATGCGTCAGAGCCAGGAGGAGATAGAGTCAATCAGAAACAGACCATCGGGATATCACAGTTTCCCCATGTCAGAGAACCGAGAATGGCTGAATTTCCGACAATACAAACGGAAGCCAATGGAGTTCTTGGCACGAATAGAGGAGTACATCGAGAAACACCGAGGGAACCGATGGGTTCAGAATAGAGAGATCCTTGACGAGTCGTTTCGGGAGGTGAATGACCATTGGTGGATGGCAAACCGGAGCGACATCAATAACTATGAACAGTTCAAGGGCATGTTCAAAGCCAAGTACTGGTCAGAGACCACGCAGAATCTCATCAGAGATAATATCTGCCACGGCCGCTATCAACCACAAGTCGGCAGCTCAATGACAGCGTATTTCCTCGGCAAAGTGTGTATGGCCAAGCACTTAGAACCAGCCATACCGGAGGAATGCTTAATAAACAAGCTGTCTTATCATTATGATGAGGAGGTGATTCGCGCTAGGAGGGGCAGCCAGATAAAAACCATCCAGGCAATGACCGAACTCCTGGAGAATTACGAAAACGAAGATTACTATAGGCAGAGCCGCAGAAGAAGTGATGGGCCCGAACCAAGGACGTACCAGAATAATAACCAAGGTGCGAACCACGTAAATACTGGGTACCAAGGAGGTCGGGCATACCCGCGAAATAATAATTATAATAATGGAAATACTGGAAATAATACCAATTACAATGACAGTAATAGAACGGGTCCCAACCAGCAAAACCCGAATCGACCCTCTAATGGTTATCAGGGTAACCACAATCCCAACCCTGGTAACGTAAATAGTCAGAGAAGCCCCAATTATGGTAATAGTCCTTACCATAATAATGCTAATCGTGTGGGTCCCAATAATAGTAATTTTAGTAATAATAGGTTTCCTCGCCCAAGAGTGAACTTCATACGGGCCACAGATGGAAGACAGCGAGGTTTCAACCACCATAGAGGGAACAGTTACCGAAGATACGAAGAAAGGCGGAGGAGCCTAGAACGGGACCAACCGAGGTACTATCCGGCGCGTAGGAGTAATAGTTTGGACAACACTGAACAAAGGTCGCACCATGAACAACCGGAAGACCATAGAACAGATCGGCAAGTAACCACTCTGAGCATCCCGAATGAGGCATCCAATAATATGGCTCAAAGAAACAATGATGCCGAGCCTTTAAACGGGCACAGGCAGTAAGAAATAACCAGAACCCATTACTGCTGCTGACTACTGGGTATGATAGTGAGAATGAGTGCAATATCGTAAATAATCACAATCGTATTACCATCATCGGGTGCAACTACCTGAAGGACATCAGACAGGAGTTATTGGAAGAGGATAACAGGAGTCCCACCAATAACTTCAATAATGAAATTATACATGTTGACGCCAAGGTAGAAGGCATCCCAGCCAAGTTAATGATCGATACTGGGTCAAACGTATCAATAATAAATACGACGGAACTGGAGAGGATACAGCAAGAGTGCGGAAGAACTTTACCAACATTGCCGTTGAATAATGTTGTTTTGTTGGAAGCAACCGGCCGACAAAACAAAACTATACGTAGACAAGTCTCCACCAGTGTGATGAGCTGTGGTATAGCGATTGACATGGAATTCTTGGTGGCGAGCGGTCTGCCATTTAATATACTGGTCGGGTGTGATGTGCTTAGGAGGAATTCCGCCATCATTAATCTAAGAACGGAAACGTTATCACTGTTTTCAAACGGACATACTTGGACGGCGAACTTGGTGGGTAGTGACCAAGTCGTTCCCGATAGTATCCATCAGCAAATCCGAAAAATCAATTACATCCAACCAACATCCATAATTGAACAGAGAATAGACGACACATCCAATGAGGATTTATGGTCGCAAAAAATCCAGGAGATCAGGGATTTCCGGAGCGGTACAACTGGCGAAGGTTTAACAACAAACCAAGCGAACAAATTAATCGATATATACAATAAATACAAATCAGTCTTTTCTGATGAGCCCGGTAAAGTGAAGAATTTCCAGTGTACTCTACAATTCCGAGACACTGTAGACTTTAACCGGAAATCTTACCCCATAGCGCAATCACGAAAGCAGGCAGTAAGAGCTGAAATAGAGCAAATGATTAACCGTGACATTATAGAGAGTAGCCATTCCCCTTACACAAGTCCTATCGTGGCTATTCCTAAGAAAAACGGACAAGTCCGTTTATGTTTAGATGCGCGCGAAATAAATAAGATGATCATAAATGACAGGACTTCGCCCGGTGAGATTGAGGAGATATTAAAACGATTCCACGGTACCAAATACTTCACTACCTGGGATACGGTGTGCGGATACTGGCAGGTGGAATTACATCCACAGAGTCGCCAGTATCTGGCCTTTATATTCGAAGGGCGGAACTACCAGTTTAAGAGGTTGCCCTTCGGACTGGTAAACTCAGTCGCAGTCTTTGTGCACTGCATGGATCAGATACTTGGCCAAGAAGCACTAAAATTTACCACCGTATACGTCGATGACTTGCTAGTGTCCTCAGAAACTTGGGAGGAACACTGCTACCGTGTGGAACATGTCTTACAGAAGCTAGCAGCAAACAATATTACTCTGAAGTTAGCAAAGTCTCATTTTATTGCTAAAGAGATACAATTCTTGGGCTTCATATTAAATGATAAGGGAATCTCACCATCGGCTGAAAAAGTCGAAGCAATTCAGAACTTTCCTACACCAAAGAATCGAAGGCAGTTACAGTCGTTCCTGGGACTCTGTAACTACTACCGCAAGTTCCAGGAAAGGTACTCCGAACTGACTGCCAGATTCCAGCCGCAACTGTCATCTAAAAATAAATGGATCTGGGGTAATGAACAACAAAACATATTGACTCTCATAAAACAAAAATTTCTTAAACATATTATACTCCGTCATCCAGATTTTAACAAGCCTTTCTTTCTTAATTGCGATGCCAGTGACATCAGCCTTGGCACTACTTTATATCAAGAGGATGAGGAGGGCGAGCATCTTGTAATCTGTTTTGCCAGCAGAGCTCTGAACCAGAGTGAGAAAAACTATCATGTGACAGAGAAGGAGTTATTGAGTGTCGTGTTCGTGTGCGGAAAGTTCCGTACATATATTCTTGGTTATCCCGTTACCGTCCGGACAGACCATAAATCTATCTCGTTCCTTAAGAGATGTAAGCTGAGCCATAGAAGGTTAACGCGGTGGATACTATTGCTGCAAGAGTACGACCTGAAATGGGAGTATATCCCCGGAAGGAAGAATGTCGTCGCGGACGTATTGTCTAGAGTTGACATTGACAAGCAAACGTTCGAGGGGGAGAAGGAGAGTATTCTGAAGGTGTACCATATTCTCAGCAGCAGTGCCGGTCTACAATCAGTTCTAGAACAACTAAGCACACACCAACAAGCTGACCCGAAATTAATTAATATTATCTCAAGATTGGAAGCAGGAGATGAAACCATATCCCGATATTATACTATACATAAGGGAATCCTGTTTTCCAAACCATCATTATTTAAGGAGGAATGGAAGGTAATAATTCCAACCCATATCGAGAAAGAGGTAGTGATCAGTTATCATGTTCGATATGGGCATATGGGCGCTTTAAAGGTGGTAAAGGCCCTGGAAGAAAACTGTTATATAAAGGACATCAATCGGAAGGTACGGAGGTATATTAGAAACTGTCGCATCTGCCAACTCGTAAAAAATAATAACGAGAAAAGAGAAGGGCAGATGATTCCAATAACATCACAGTTCAAACTTGAGAAAGTATTCCTGGATATCTGCGGACCATTTCCCCGCAGTGGAGGCCGCCACCGATACAGATATATCGTCATCATTATGGACCATTACACTAAGTTCATAAAGCTATACCCAGCAAATCGGGCGACTACGAAGAAAGTTCTTAATATCCTGATCGACCAGTACTTCCCAACCGTCGGAAGACCGGTATCGATCATAACCGACCACGGAACGCAATTCAAGGGGAGAGATGGCGAGATACACTGCTATCCATGGGGGTTCACACATACAAGACATCCGTATACCACCCAAGCAGTAACCCGGCCGAAAGAGTCTTACGAGAGGTAGGGCGCCTATTAAGAACATATTGCCATGATCAGCAGAGAAGGTGGCAAGAATACTTGGAGGCCACTGAAGAATTCCTCAACCTGGCCTACCATCCAGCCATAGGAATAACCCCATACTCCGCAATGTACGAGAGACAACCCCCTAGAGAAATTGCAGACATCTTGGAGTTCCCAAGAGAACATAAATATAAATTCAATAAAATTCAATTTTGTAATAAGGTGGCCGAAGATCAGGAGAAACGGCGGAACAAATACAATAAATGCATGGGTAAGGTTATTCATTATACCATTGGAGAGAAGGTGTTGTTGAAGAATAGGGAATTACCCAGTTCCCTAGAAGGGATAACAAAAAAGTTATTGCTCCTGTATACTGGTCCCTATATCGTCTCAAAAGACAATAACAACAACACCTACGAAATCAAAGAAATAAGTTCAAGTAAAGTCAAGGGTGTTTTTAACCAGGCATCCATGAAGAGATTTTATGATTAAAAAATCCTATAAATTCTAAAAAAATGTAAGTTCACCTCACATACCAAGAAAATGTAGAAAAACTTTATGGCTAGAATAGAAGAGAAGAATTAGAGTTTAAAACCACAAGATTCTAAACATCCGTGAGATCACCTTACATACCAATTATTTAAGAAAAACTTTATGGCGATGATAGAAGAAGAAGAATTAGAGTTTAAAACCACAAGATTCTAAACATCCGTGAGATCACTTTACATACCAATTATCTAAGAAAAACTTTATGGCTATAATATAATAATAAAGAAGGAGAGAATTTAGAAATAAAACCATCTAAGGTCAAAAAACAAATAAGGACAGTTTACTAAATATTTATTTGAAGAGAAACATTTTGACAATAATACCAAGAGAGTTTAGAAAAATAAAACCAGCCAAAAAACATATAAGCCCACCTTACATACAAATTATTTGAGAAAATTTTATAGAATAACATAAGAAGAATGAATTTTGAATTATGAATAAATCAAGTTTCCCAAACCAAGTATAAGTACAACTTACCAACCAATAATAAATAAAACAATATGGTGTGATAAACTGATGAGATTTCCTACCAGATTTATGGTAAGCATAGAAGATAATTACCATGGTAACAAAGGATCATAATGGGATGAATAAGAGGAAACAGAATTAGAATTCAAACAAATAATTCTAGACAGTTTAATCATGTCTAAGTTCAATATGAAGAGTGAAAACCTTTCCGTAAAATGTTGTTGAAGGAAATAAAAAAGAAAAAATTCGTTAATACAATTTAAGTGATTGAATAAAATAAAGTACAAAAACTTCTTTGGAATTATGAGAGATTGAAACTTTAAGTGGTATGAGGAGAAAATATGACCTCATAATGAAATAAATAAAAAAACCAGCATTTGCAAGTATAATCGCAATGACCGGAATAATGTGAAAATAATGTCAAAATGTATGTAATTAAATGAATTAATATAAAATGATTTATAAATTAAATAACAATTATGATAATGACAGTTATAAAAAATTCTAGAAAATAGAACAAGTGGAAATTTTAAGAACCAAGAAACAGTCTAAAAATGTCACAAAGATATGCTACTACAAATAATGCAGATTATAATGAAAAAACCAGAAGGTAATAAAGAATTTATAACCAAAAGATTTATATGATAATAAAAGTATAAAAAGGTAATACTAGAAGAGCTTCCTACCATAATATCAAATGAAAGAAACATCCAGATAATAAGTCAGATGAACAACTGAGATAGAAATATTAAAATCTCTGAGAAGTATAATAAGTAGTAAGTGAAGTATCCCAAAGATATTTTTTAAATAGTAACAAATGTGTACTATTCTGAATAATTTTTTTAATCTGTCTGATGATAATTCCAGCAGGATTAATATATTTTTTGAGCAGAGATGATTTGCCTCTGTACTCAAATATATGTGAAGTATTGGACAGCAGAGGAAAGTAGCGTACAGTGCCTCTCTGAACTGAACCAGCTCACAAAGTAGGGAACGATAGGGAGAAAATATCCCAAGGAGAAAATACTAAGAAGAAATATAAAAATGAAATAATAAATATGAAACTCAGAAGACTATTACTATCAAGGAAGATCAAGTGAGAGTGATATAAACTCAGATATAAATAAGAGAATTTTAAAATGGAAGGAAGTCCAAAATAATAACAAACTTTGAATAATTATCATAAGCAATTGTTTCAGACAAAGCAAGTATAGTCTGAAAAAATTACTTCTGGAGAAGGGCATTCTGTAGCGTGACAGAAAATCCACTACATTTTAAGTCATATGAAATCATAAAGTTTAATTACATCAACAAATGTTGTAATAATATTAAATGACATTTAAATAAATCAGAGGAATGAAACACAATAAGATAAAAATCCTCACTACATAATATATAAAAACCACTGTTAAAAGAAACCAAAGAAAGTATTGAAGCAACTCATCAACTCATAGTATAATACCAGTAAGTTACCCAGGAAGCTCAGAGCAGTAAACCAGTTACATAAGACAATATCCCGAAAAAAGAGACTCAATCAAAGAGTGGTGAATACCAAAATACTCTAAAAACAAGAAGAGGGAAGAATAAAGTTTGTGAACAGGAAGAAAACAATACCCTGAAACCTGTATAGAAGAATAAAGTCAGTTCAGTGAAGAAATTAAATACTCCAAACTAAACCTCAGTCGTGATAACACCAAGTACCTTGGTTTACCCAAGAATGAGGAAAGAAGAACAGAAGAGTGAAGACTAGACGAGGGACAAGAATGAAAACTAGAAGAGGGACAAGAATGAATACCAGAAGGAAGATATGAAGAAGGACAAGAAGGAAGACAGGAGGAGAGGAAGACATAGTATGAAAGAAACACCGTAGTAAAACCTATTATTATGTAAACTACTATCAATCCCAAACCCACAAAAACTATGCCAAAGAAAGTATAACATACCCAAAATCTTATAAAAATGTAATTATTGAGAAAACTAACGTGTTGTATAGCGTTATAAGAAGTGCACCGGCTAAAGCTATTGTGTAATAAAGAAAATAAACTAGTCTTAACGGTCCATGGTTACTAAAGGTCTGATCTGAGATAATAAGACTCAGAATATCAGAACCAACAGTGAAAGTGAATTTGTATAAGTGTTTTTTAAAAAATGCAATAAACTTAAAGTTGGTGATACTATAACTTAGTAGTATGCTATATCACAACTTTAAAATCTAAATAATAAACAGCATAATAAAATAATAAAATGGAAGGTTTCCAGTATTTTCTTATTTTAATGTAAATCTTTATTTACAAGACATTGGTAAAAAATGATAATAAATAAAGTATGGGAGTTGGTGTTTGCTGATGTGGGGGATCACAATAATAATGATTTAAACCAAAAAGGACTGACACTAATATAGTGTGAATAAGTGTAACATGTTCAAATAGACTGTTATTTCACAGTCCTAAAATCAATGTGTTAAATAAATGTATTTGTAAGGTTTATTAGAAAATAAGATTTATGTTATGTGTTTTAAAAAGAATTATGTTTGATAAATAATAACCTACATACCAGTAATAATGTTCTAAGAGGTATGCTATGTTAGATTAAAAATAGTTAAAAAAGATATGTTTAAGCTGTATCTGCAATATGTTACATTGTGCAAATTACTAAACAATGTTAATAATTAATTATTTTAATAACTGTAGTGTTAATTAACTACTACACAAAACAATAAGTTATAGATCATGTTATTTTCATATAATTGTAATTATGTAAAGTCAGAGGAGGAATTAAGTTTAAATTATTTGAGAAAGAAAGAAATATAAAATTCTAAAATCTAGGCCATTTGGTGAAATCAGAGAACCAATATAAAATAGTATAATTCACTAATAAATCCTGTAAACTACCCAGATTTATATAAGATAACACAATTAACTACTACTAGGAATGATCCTATGAATTAAAAATGACAATAAGGAAATATACCTTAACATTTTGTAAATTGTCAAAATATATAAATTAATTAATTTTAAAGAGCAATGTCAAATCTACAAATTAACACAAAAAACCAGTTCAAAGGTGTAATTTATATGTATTTAAGGAAAGGAAGAGAAATATGACTAATTAAAATTTATTATAATAGTATTAATAATATTTAAAATGGAAGGAATTTTGTATAAAGACGGAAATCCAATTTTGAGCCTATATTTCCAAAGTGTGAACAAAATTTGTTAATTTCCACAAAATGTCTACAGATATGGACTATAATACATCAATTTAAAGGGAATAAGATGATTAAACTAATAATAAGATTAGTAATTCATAAAAGTAAGGAATAAAATAGAAAAATTCCATATATAATGTAATATTTTCTAATGTGTATGAAGTTGAAAACTGTTAACAATACTTTTTCAAGGATTAACTGGGCAAGATTTATGACCAAGTTAATTAGTCTTTTGTTGAATATCAAGCTGAATAGGTGTGTGACAAAAACGTTCTTTAAATCGAGTCGAACATGATGCTAACGTTTAGCCATTGAAATCAGTGAACGGGAGTTAGACAAATTAGACACTTTTTGAAGCCAATACTATAAAAACATTCACGACAATAGTGAAAACAAACCTCTAACTCCACTATACGAGTGACAATAAACAGTAAAACATTATATTACAACTGATTCACTCTACAAACCTAACCGCAACTTGAAAACTTAACCGTAATAGTTGAACAAATAGAAAATAAACTAACTAACGCAAGTTTACACAGAACACTTCACCAGAATACACTAAATAGATTAACAGACTTATTACACCAGTGCGGGGACATTTTAGACCTTGATGAAGGTAATTTTATAGTAATTTTCTGACTCGACGCATATTCAATAGCCAAGACCAACCCAAGGAGCGGCCATCTTGAAAACGTAAACTGCCTACTACATCCTAGTTACTGACGTCACATCAGTCTTCATTGGTTCGACAAAACATTTATTCTAATATCATAACCTGAATTATTTAAATACTATTAAATAGTAATTATTGTATTTATGTGTTAATTGTTAATGTTATACTTTCTCGTCACCCTTCTCTGACTATTAATCCTAATCGCTCAAAGAACCTGTCTTTAATATAATATAACATAAATTTTTGTTCTGTATGACACAATCGATAATTCCTGAGACAGAGTCGATAATTGCTCTCCATCGATAAAATATCGATTATTTATTTAAAATTGTCAATAAATCTTTATATTTCTATTATTTTGTATCTGTACTTATTTCACAGGGTAATTTAAGGGTATTTATAAGGCTGAAGGTATTAAGTGAAAAGAATATACTCTATTTTGAACAAGATATTGGACCAGTCAGAAAAGTCACCAATCGATTATCACCTGGAGTTAATCTATTTAACTCCAGACTTGGTGCAAATCTTCAAGAAGTGCTCGACGGTCAATAAATACCTACCTGTTATTAAAATTTTACCAGAAACTTTTAAAAAACAGATTGATCTTGTATACATACCTCTATAAACATAAACAAAATTATTTTATTGTTTGGAAATTCTATTATTATTGAATTTTCCATTTTATTTTTATTCTTTTGTAACGACCGGCATACAGCGGTCTGGTGACCTAGTGGCTAGCCCAAACAGTGGGACAGACAGATTATAGCCACACATACAGGGGTCTTCTTACAAAGTGACGAACCCAATACGGGGTTTTAAGGAAGAAGGCAGCCACCTAAAGGTCGTCTTGTTACAAAGTGGCGTCCAACTTAGAGGGCTTAATAATCTAAGCTTGGCAGCGATTGATTGATAGACAGCAGAAAGATGCAGAGACGAGCTACATCGAAAAAGAGAGCGGCAGAGGCCGAAAAAGAGATTGACATGGGGGATAAGGAGGCAACACCTGTGGAGGATCAGGAAGTGTTACTTATCCAGGTGGAACATAAACAACCTGAACCACCAGAGGAACAACCTGAAGTAACAACACAGACAAGGGAAGTCAGTGTCCCAGAAAGGGAGAAAGAGAAATCCAATACCGATGGAGATACGAAAATGGATAGAGTGATGGAAATGATCTTACAAATGAGTAAAGATTTAAAGGAGGAAATCAAATCCAAAATAGAAGGAGTAACTAAGAAAATGGATTCCACTAGCAAGGACAATAAAGAAACTAGCAAGAAATTGAGTGAAGACTTGAATAACAAACTGGATTCCACTAACAAGAAGATGGACGAAAACAGTAAGGAAAGGAAGGAAGATAACCATTCATTAAATGAAAAACTAGAGGATCTGAAGGAAGATAACCGATCCACAAAGGAAGAATTGGGCCGTAAGATAGAAAATACCAATAAGAGGATCGAAGAAACCAGTAAAAATTTGAGTAAGCAGATGGAAGAGAAAATGGAGGAAACAAGTAGGAAAATAGAAAGCGACAACCAGCAACTGAGGGAGAAGTTGGAGGAAAATAATCAGAAAATGGAGGAGAAAATGGACGAGAATAATCAAAGGTTAAGAGAAGAATTAAGGGAAGTTAACCAAGAGAACATGAATAAATTGGACGAGAGGATTGAGTTAGCCAAAGAGGAGATAAATAAAAGATAACAGAGACCAAGAAATCAATAGTAAAGAAATTAGAACAGGAAGTTGTGGTTGTTAACCAGCAGATCCGAGAAGTAGACGAAAGATGTCGGCTAACAGAAAACGAAGTGCTGGAAGTCCGTGAAGTAATAACAAAGGAAATTACTCAGGTCCAAGAACAGCAGAAAACAAAAATAGAGGAGACCAAGAAATTTGCTCTGGAGGAAGTAAATAAAGTAAAAACCCAAGTAACAGAAAGATGCGACGGCGTGGAAGCCGCCATGGTAAACATAACCGGACAGATGCGTCAGAGCCAGGAGGAGATAGAGTCAATCAGAAACAGACCATCGGGATATCACAGTTTCCCCATGTCAGAGAACCGAGAATGGCTGAATTTCCGACAATACAAACGGAAGCCAATGGAGTTCTTGGCACGAATAGAGGAGTACATCGAGAAACACCGAGGGAACCGATGGGTTCAGAATAGAGAGATCCTTGACGAGTCGTTTCGGGAGGTGAATGACCATTGGTGGATGGCAAACCGGAGCGACATCAATAACTATGAACAGTTCAAGGGCATGTTCAAAGCCAAGTACTGGTCAGAGACCACGCAGAATCTCATCAGAGATAATATCTGCCACGGCCGCTATCAACCACAAGTCGGCAGCTCAATGACAGCGTATTTCCTCGGCAAAGTGTGTATGGCCAAGCACTTAGAACCAGCCATACCGGAGGAATGCTTAATAAACAAGCTGTCTTATCATTATGATGAGGAGGTGATTCGCGCTAGGAGGGGCAGCCAGATAAAAACCATCCAGGCAATGACCGAACTCCTGGAGAATTACGAAAACGAAGATTACTATAGGCAGAGCCGCAGAAGAAGTGATGGGCCCGAACCAAGGACGTACCAGAATAATAACCAAGGTGCGAACCACGTAAATACTGGGTACCAAGGAGGTCGGGCATACCCGCGAAATAATAATTATAATAATGGAAATACTGGAAATAATACCAATTACAATGACAGTAATAGAACGGGTCCCAACCAGCAAAACCCGAATCGACCCTCTAATGGTTATCAGGGTAACCACAATCCCAACCCTGGTAACGTAAATAGTCAGAGAAGCCCCAATTATGGTAATAGTCCTTACCATAATAATGCTAATCGTGTGGGTCCCAATAATAGTAATTTTAGTAATAATAGGTTTCCTCGCCCAAGAGTGAACTTCATACGGGCCACAGATGGAAGACAGCGAGGTTTCAACCACCATAGAGGGAACAGTTACCGAAGATACGAAGAAAGGCGGAGGAGCCTAGAACGGGACCAACCGAGGTACTATCCGGCGCGTAGGAGTAATAGTTTGGACAACACTGAACAAAGGTCGCACCATGAACAACCGGAAGACCATAGAACAGATCGGCAAGTAACCACTCTGAGCATCCCGAATGAGGCATCCAATAATATGGCTCAAAGAAACAATGATGCCGAGCCTTTAAACGGGCACAGGCAGTAAGAAATAACCAGAACCCATTACTGCTGCTGACTACTGGGTATGATAGTGAGAATGAGTGCAATATCGTAAATAATCACAATCGTATTACCATCATCGGGTGCAACTACCTGAAGGACATCAGACAGGAGTTATTGGAAGAGGATAACAGGAGTCCCACCAATAACTTCAATAATGAAATTATACATGTTGACGCCAAGGTAGAAGGCATCCCAGCCAAGTTAATGATCGATACTGGGTCAAACGTATCAATAATAAATACGACGGAACTGGAGAGGATACAGCAAGAGTGCGGAAGAACTTTACCAACATTGCCGTTGAATAATGTTGTTTTGTTGGAAGCAACCGGCCGACAAAACAAAACTATACGTAGACAAGTCTCCACCAGTGTGATGAGCTGTGGTATAGCGATTGACATGGAATTCTTGGTGGCGAGCGGTCTGCCATTTAATATACTGGTCGGGTGTGATGTGCTTAGGAGGAATTCCGCCATCATTAATCTAAGAACGGAAACGTTATCACTGTTTTCAAACGGACATACTTGGACGGCGAACTTGGTGGGTAGTGACCAAGTCGTTCCCGATAGTATCCATCAGCAAATCCGAAAAATCAATTACATCCAACCAACATCCATAATTGAACAGAGAATAGACGACACATCCAATGAGGATTTATGGTCGCAAAAAATCCAGGAGATCAGGGATTTCCGGAGCGGTACAACTGGCGAAGGTTTAACAACAAACCAAGCGAACAAATTAATCGATATATACAATAAATACAAATCAGTCTTTTCTGATGAGCCCGGTAAAGTGAAGAATTTCCAGTGTACTCTACAATTCCGAGACACTGTAGACTTTAACCGGAAATCTTACCCCATAGCGCAATCACGAAAGCAGGCAGTAAGAGCTGAAATAGAGCAAATGATTAACCGTGACATTATAGAGAGTAGCCATTCCCCTTACACAAGTCCTATCGTGGCTATTCCTAAGAAAAACGGACAAGTCCGTTTATGTTTAGATGCGCGCGAAATAAATAAGATGATCATAAATGACAGGACTTCGCCCGGTGAGATTGAGGAGATATTAAAACGATTCCACGGTACCAAATACTTCACTACCTGGGATACGGTGTGCGGATACTGGCAGGTGGAATTACATCCACAGAGTCGCCAGTATCTGGCCTTTATATTCGAAGGGCGGAACTACCAGTTTAAGAGGTTGCCCTTCGGACTGGTAAACTCAGTCGCAGTCTTTGTGCACTGCATGGATCAGATACTTGGCCAAGAAGCACTAAAATTTACCACCGTATACGTCGATGACTTGCTAGTGTCCTCAGAAACTTGGGAGGAACACTGCTACCGTGTGGAACATGTCTTACAGAAGCTAGCAGCAAACAATATTACTCTGAAGTTAGCAAAGTCTCATTTTATTGCTAAAGAGATACAATTCTTGGGCTTCATATTAAATGATAAGGGAATCTCACCATCGGCTGAAAAAGTCGAAGCAATTCAGAACTTTCCTACACCAAAGAATCGAAGGCAGTTACAGTCGTTCCTGGGACTCTGTAACTACTACCGCAAGTTCCAGGAAAGGTACTCCGAACTGACTGCCAGATTCCAGCCGCAACTGTCATCTAAAAATAAATGGATCTGGGGTAATGAACAACAAAACATATTGACTCTCATAAAACAAAAATTTCTTAAACATATTATACTCCGTCATCCAGATTTTAACAAGCCTTTCTTTCTTAATTGCGATGCCAGTGACATCAGCCTTGGCACTACTTTATATCAAGAGGATGAGGAGGGCGAGCATCTTGTAATCTGTTTTGCCAGCAGAGCTCTGAACCAGAGTGAGAAAAACTATCATGTGACAGAGAAGGAGTTATTGAGTGTCGTGTTCGTGTGCGGAAAGTTCCGTACATATATTCTTGGTTATCCCGTTACCGTCCGGACAGACCATAAATCTATCTCGTTCCTTAAGAGATGTAAGCTGAGCCATAGAAGGTTAACGCGGTGGATACTATTGCTGCAAGAGTACGACCTGAAATGGGAGTATATCCCCGGAAGGAAGAATGTCGTCGCGGACGTATTGTCTAGAGTTGACATTGACAAGCAAACGTTCGAGGGGGAGAAGGAGAGTATTCTGAAGGTGTACCATATTCTCAGCAGCAGTGCCGGTCTACAATCAGTTCTAGAACAACTAAGCACACACCAACAAGCTGACCCGAAATTAATTAATATTATCTCAAGATTGGAAGCAGGAGATGAAACCATATCCCGATATTATACTATACATAAGGGAATCCTGTTTTCCAAACCATCATTATTTAAGGAGGAATGGAAGGTAATAATTCCAACCCATATCGAGAAAGAGGTAGTGATCAGTTATCATGTTCGATATGGGCATATGGGCGCTTTAAAGGTGGTAAAGGCCCTGGAAGAAAACTGTTATATAAAGGACATCAATCGGAAGGTACGGAGGTATATTAGAAACTGTCGCATCTGCCAACTCGTAAAAAATAATAACGAGAAAAGAGAAGGGCAGATGATTCCAATAACATCACAGTTCAAACTTGAGAAAGTATTCCTGGATATCTGCGGACCATTTCCCCGCAGTGGAGGCCGCCACCGATACAGATATATCGTCATCATTATGGACCATTACACTAAGTTCATAAAGCTATACCCAGCAAATCGGGCGACTACGAAGAAAGTTCTTAATATCCTGATCGACCAGTACTTCCCAACCGTCGGAAGACCGGTATCGATCATAACCGACCACGGAACGCAATTCAAGGGGAGAGATGGCGAGATACACTGCTATCCATGGGGGTTCACACATACAAGACATCCGTATACCACCCAAGCAGTAACCCGGCCGAAAGAGTCTTACGAGAGGTAGGGCGCCTATTAAGAACATATTGCCATGATCAGCAGAGAAGGTGGCAAGAATACTTGGAGGCCACTGAAGAATTCCTCAACCTGGCCTACCATCCAGCCATAGGAATAACCCCATACTCCGCAATGTACGAGAGACAACCCCCTAGAGAAATTGCAGACATCTTGGAGTTCCCAAGAGAACATAAATATAAATTCAATAAAATTCAATTTTGTAATAAGGTGGCCGAAGATCAGGAGAAACGGCGGAACAAATACAATAAATGCATGGGTAAGGTTATTCATTATACCATTGGAGAGAAGGTGTTGTTGAAGAATAGGGAATTACCCAGTTCCCTAGAAGGGATAACAAAAAAGTTATTGCTCCTGTATACTGGTCCCTATATCGTCTCAAAAGACAATAACAACAACACCTACGAAATCAAAGAAATAAGTTCAAGTAAAGTCAAGGGTGTTTTTAACCAGGCATCCATGAAGAGATTTTATGATTAAAAAATCCTATAAATTCTAAAAAAATGTAAGTTCACCTCACATACCAAGAAAATGTAGAAAAACTTTATGGCTAGAATAGAAGAGAAGAATTAGAGTTTAAAACCACAAGATTCTAAACATCCGTGAGATCACCTTACATACCAATTATTTAAGAAAAACTTTATGGCGATGATAGAAGAAGAAGAATTAGAGTTTAAAACCACAAGATTCTAAACATCCGTGAGATCACTTTACATACCAATTATCTAAGAAAAACTTTATGGCTATAATATAATAATAAAGAAGGAGAGAATTTAGAAATAAAACCATCTAAGGTCAAAAAACAAATAAGGACAGTTTACTAAATATTTATTTGAAGAGAAACATTTTGACAATAATACCAAGAGAGTTTAGAAAAATAAAACCAGCCAAAAAACATATAAGCCCACCTTACATACAAATTATTTGAGAAAATTTTATAGAATAACATAAGAAGAATGAATTTTGAATTATGAATAAATCAAGTTTCCCAAACCAAGTATAAGTACAACTTACCAACCAATAATAAATAAAACAATATGGTGTGATAAACTGATGAGATTTCCTACCAGATTTATGGTAAGCATAGAAGATAATTACCATGGTAACAAAGGATCATAATGGGATGAATAAGAGGAAACAGAATTAGAATTCAAACAAATAATTCTAGACAGTTTAATCATGTCTAAGTTCAATATGAAGAGTGAAAACCTTTCCGTAAAATGTTGTTGAAGGAAATAAAAAAGAAAAAATTCGTTAATACAATTTAAGTGATTGAATAAAATAAAGTACAAAAACTTCTTTGGAATTATGAGAGATTGAAACTTTAAGTGGTATGAGGAGAAAATATGACCTCATAATGAAATAAATAAAAAAACCAGCATTTGCAAGTATAATCGCAATGACCGGAATAATGTGAAAATAATGTCAAAATGTATGTAATTAAATGAATTAATATAAAATGATTTATAAATTAAATAACAATTATGATAATGACAGTTATAAAAAATTCTAGAAAATAGAACAAGTGGAAATTTTAAGAACCAAGAAACAGTCTAAAAATGTCACAAAGATATGCTACTACAAATAATGCAGATTATAATGAAAAAACCAGAAGGTAATAAAGAATTTATAACCAAAAGATTTATATGATAATAAAAGTATAAAAAGGTAATACTAGAAGAGCTTCCTACCATAATATCAAATGAAAGAAACATCCAGATAATAAGTCAGATGAACAACTGAGATAGAAATATTAAAATCTCTGAGAAGTATAATAAGTAGTAAGTGAAGTATCCCAAAGATATTTTTTAAATAGTAACAAATGTGTACTATTCTGAATAATTTTTTTAATCTGTCTGATGATAATTCCAGCAGGATTAATATATTTTTTGAGCAGAGATGATTTGCCTCTGTACTCAAATATATGTGAAGTATTGGACAGCAGAGGAAAGTAGCGTACAGTGCCTCTCTGAACTGAACCAGCTCACAAAGTAGGGAACGATAGGGAGAAAATATCCCAAGGAGAAAATACTAAGAAGAAATATAAAAATGAAATAATAAATATGAAACTCAGAAGACTATTACTATCAAGGAAGATCAAGTGAGAGTGATATAAACTCAGATATAAATAAGAGAATTTTAAAATGGAAGGAAGTCCAAAATAATAACAAACTTTGAATAATTATCATAAGCAATTGTTTCAGACAAAGCAAGTATAGTCTGAAAAAATTACTTCTGGAGAAGGGCATTCTGTAGTGTGACAGAAAATTCACTACATTTTAAGTCATATGAAATCATAAAGTTTAATTACATCAACAAATGTTGTAATAATATTAAATGACATTTAAATAAATCAGAGGAATGAAACACAATAAGATAAAAATCCTCACTACATAATATATAAAAACCACTGTTAAAAGAAACCAAAGAAAGTATTGAAGCAACTCATCAACTCATAGTATAATACCAGTAAGTTACCCAGGAAGCTCAGAGCAGTAAACCAGTTACATAAGACAATATCCCGAAAAAAGAGACTCAATCAAAGAGTGGTGAATACCAAAATACTCTAAAAACAAGAAGAGGGAAGAATAAAGTTTGTGAACAGGAAGAAAACAATACCCTGAAACCTGTATAGAAGAATAAAGTCAGTTCAGTGAAGAAATTAAATACTCCAAACTAAACCTCAGTCGTGATAACACCAAGTACCTTGGTTTACCCAAGAATGAGGAAAGAAGAACAGAAGAGTGAAGACTAGACGAGGGACAAGAATGAAAACTAGAAGAGGGACAAGAATGAATACCAGAAGGAAGATATGAAGAAGGACAAGAAGGAAGACAGGAGGAGAGGAAGACATAGTATGAAAGAAACACCGTAGTAAAACCTATTATTATGTAAACTACTATCAATCCCAAACCCACAAAAACTATGCCAAAGAAAGTATAACATACCCAAAATCTTATAAAAATGTAATTATTGAGAAAACTAACGTGTTGTATAGCGTTATAAGAAGTGCACCGGCTAAAGCTATTGTGTAATAAAGAAAATAAACTAGTCTTAACGGTCCATGGTTACTAAAGGTCTGATCTGAGATAATAAGACTCAGAATATCAGAACCAACAGTGAAAGTGAATTTGTATAAGTGTTTTTTAAAAAATGCAATAAACTTAAAGTTGGTGATACTATAACTTAGTAGTATGCTATATCACAACTTTAAAATCTAAATAATAAACAGCATAATAAAATAATAAAATGGAAGGTTTCCAGTATTTTCTTATTTTAATGTAAATCTTTATTTACAAGACATTGGTAAAAAATGATAATAAATAAAGTATGGGAGTTGGTGTTTGCTGATGTGGGGGATCACAATAATAATGATTTAAACCAAAAAGGACTGACACTAATATAGTGTGAATAAGTGTAACATGTTCAAATAGACTGTTATTTCACAGTCCTAAAATCAATGTGTTAAATAAATGTATTTGTAAGGTTTATTAGAAAATAAGATTTATGTTATGTGTTTTAAAAAGAATTATGTTTGATAAATAATAACCTACATACCAGTAATAATGTTCTAAGAGGTATGCTATGTTAGATTAAAAATAGTTAAAAAAGATATGTTTAAGCTGTATCTGCAATATGTTACATTGTGCAAATTACTAAACAATGTTAATAATTAATTATTTTAATAACTGTAGTGTTAATTAACTACTACACAAAACAATAAGTTATAGATCATGTTATTTTCATATAATTGTAATTATGTAAAGTCAGAGGAGGAATTAAGTTTAAATTATTTGAGAAAGAAAGAAATATAAAATTCTAAAATCTAGGCCATTTGGTGAAATCAGAGAACCAATATAAAATAGTATAATTCACTAATAAATCCTGTAAACTACCCAGATTTATATAAGATAACACAATTAACTACTACTAGGAATGATCCTATGAATTAAAAATGACAATAAGGAAATATACCTTAACATTTTGTAAATTGTCAAAATATATAAATTAATTAATTTTAAAGAGCAATGTCAAATCTACAAATTAACACAAAAAACCAGTTCAAAGGTGTAATTTATATGTATTTAAGGAAAGGAAGAGAAATATGACTAATTAAAATTTATTATAATAGTATTAATAATATTTAAAATGGAAGGAATTTTGTATAAAGACGGAAATCCAATTTTGAGCCTATATTTCCAAAGTGTGAACAAAATTTGTTAATTTCCACAAAATGTCTACAGATATGGACTATAATACATCAATTTAAAGGGAATAAGATGATTAAACTAATAATAAGATTAGTAATTCATAAAAGTAAGGAATAAAATAGAAAAATTCCATATATAATGTAATATTTTCTAATGTGTATGAAGTTGAAAACTGTTAACAATACTTTTTCAAGGATTAACTGGGCAAGATTTATGACCAAGTTAATTAGTCTTTTGTTGAATATCAAGCTGAATAGGTGTGTGACAAAAACGTTCTTTAAATCGAGTCGAACATGATGCTAACGTTTAGCCATTGAAATCAGTGAACGGGAGTTAGACAAATTAGACACTTTTTGAAGCCAATACTATAAAAACATTCACGACAATAGTGAAAACAAACCTCTAACTCCACTATACGAGTGACAATAAACAGTAAAACATTATATTACAACTGATTCACTCTACAAACCTAACCGCAACTTGAAAACTTAACCGTAATAGTTGAACAAATAGAAAATAAACTAACTAACGCAAGTTTACACAGAACACTTCACCAGAATACACTAAATAGATTAACAGACTTATTACACCAGTGCGGGGACATTTTAGACCTTGATGAAGGTAATTTTATAGTAATTTTCTGACTCGACGCATATTCAATAGCCAAGACCAACCCAAGGAGCGGCCATCTTGAAAACGTAAACTGCCTTCTACATCCTAGTTACTGACGTCACATCAGTCTTCATTGGTTCGACAAAACATTTATTCTAATATCATAACCTGAATTATTTAAATACTATTAAATAGTAATTATTGTATTTATGTGTTAATTGTTAATGTTATACTTTCTCGTCACCCTTCTCTGACTATTAATCCTAATCGCTCAAAGAACCTGTCTTTAATATAATATAACATAAAATTTTGTTCTGTATGACACAATCGATAATTCCTGAGACAGAGTCGATAATTGCTCTCCATCGATAAAATATCGATTATTTATTTAAAATTGTCAATAAATCTTTATATTTCTATTATTTTGTATCTGTACTTATTTCACAGGGTAATTTAAGGGTATTTATAAGGCTGAAGGTATTAAGTGAAAAGAATATACTCTATTTTGAACAAGATATTGGACCAGTCAGAAAAGTCACCAATCGGTTATTACCTGGAGTTAATCTATTTAACTCCAGACTTGGTGCAAATCTTCAAGAAGTGCTCGACGGTCAATAAATACCTACCTGTTATTAAAATTTTACCAGAAACTTTTAAAAAACAGATTGATCTTGTATACATACCTCTATAAACATAAACAAAATTATTTTATTGTTTGGAAATTCTATTATTATTGAATTTTCCATTTTATTTTTATTCTTTTGTAACGACCGGCATACAGCGGTCTGGTGACCTAGTGGCTAGCCCAAACAGTGGGACAGACAGATTATAGCCACACATACAGGGGTCTTCTTACAAAGTGACGAACCCAATACGGGGTTTTAAGGAAGAAGGCAGCCACCTAAAGGTCGTCTTGTTACAATATTCATGGATCTCCCACTCCACTACAGAATCCACCTTTGCAAACCACCTCATTGAAGCAAACCACACATACAAAAACATCGACAATAACAGGAACATTCTACACGTACACACAAAAGGCCGAAAATTGGACATTCTAGCAATTGGAAATATACAAACACATGAAAACAAATAAAAACGACATCCTAAATGAACAGACACAATTCAAATCACACGCATTATTCGAACATATCACACCCCACACACACAACATCTATCTTTCAAAAATCGATTCCGTCGCCAACAACATGACGGACAGCGGCAACCTCTGAAGAAGCTTTTTAAAAGTGAAAACCGGTTCAGGTTATAAAGTAAAACTTTTACGTTTTTACCCATAAAAGGTTTTGTGTTCTGAGTCGTAGTGAAATAATTATATTTAGTATAGATATTGTAGCATGACAGATTATCCACATTATAATGAACGAAATAATGATCATAAATAAATTAAAATTAAAATGAAATCAAAGAAAAATACAATAAAAAACAATTAAGGACCACAATAAAGTGCACTCATAGTTTGAAGAAATAAAAATAAATTAAAAACAACTATGCAATATAAATGAGTAATAGAAAATAAAACAAAAAGCCAAGATAAAGTAAGAAAGTACCCAGGTAGGATAGGAGTAAGTAAGGCAATACCCAGAACAAACCGACATCCCTAATAACAGGACTGAAATTGGAAGAAACCACGTAGTAGAATAAAATAAAGTAGGGAAATACCCAAAGCAAACCCAGTAATAAGAAAAAACGAAACCCCAAAAGAGAGTATATGTAACTAATGAAAGTATAACACCAAAAAATAAAAAATAATGTAAAGTAGATATAAACAAAAGTGTCTAAAGGTAGAATTAAAAGTGAACCAGTGGAAATTATTTATATAATGGAAAGAACAAATCTTTATAATCCTCTATAAATAAGATTCTTGATCTTATAAGACTAAAAAACTGATTAGAGATAAGATCAAAGAATACCAGTGCAAGTTATTTTATTATGTTAAATAAACTTCATGTGTCAGTGGTAAAACACTTAAAATAAGTACATTTGTGTCTTTACACAACTGTAAGGTTTTCTGTATTGACTTCAGAAATAATATTTTGTAGAATATTGTTATTATGAAAACAGTGTATAAAAATGTTTCTAAGTGAGTGCCACTCTTTATCTAACAACATTTATTAAAATGACTAAAGATAAACAAGAGCAGGCATTAAATAAGTGACCAAGGGTACATCCCCAAAATAAACAAAAACAGCCAAGACTGCACAAAATTAGTTTTAAGAAATACTTTAAATAATGAAGGGACAGATGTGTTTTGTTTATATTAAGGTCAATGAACTCTATACTTAAATGTTTGAAATAGAGTATAATGTTTTTTGTTATTCTAAAATATTTATTATGTTTAATAGTATTAATCAAGGCTGAAACGTCTGAGTTTGAGTACAACTCTTTTGTTTTAAAATATTTGTTATGTATTAATAGTATTAATCAAAGCTAAATGTTAATGTAGTTAAGTAAGAGAATTTTAATTAAGATTGTATAAGAATAGAAAGTCAGAAGGGGTATAAGCAAGCTGTAATAGTCATAAAACATTATATGTGAACAAAACTAAAATCTGGACAAATGGTAAATCTCAACAACCTTATCAATGATAAATAAGTAAAATAAATTAAGTAAATTGATGAAATTTGTATAATGTAAATCCAACACAGTGTATAATGTACCAATACTTTATAAAGATATTGAAGATATGGATAAAGGATTATTGAAAAAAATGCAAGTGTAATAACACTGTAACCTAAGGGGAAGATTTAAATTAAAGATATAATTTAAAAAAGATAACTAATTCATAAAATTACAAGGAATTAAGGAAAAATAAACATTTTATTTCAATCAGGGATCTTGTTCAATAATAATTATAAATTCATAAAGAGTGTAAACCATTTAATGTGACAGGAAGTAAAATTATAGTCCTACATGTAAAAATACTGTAAATAAGGGCATTTTGAGATAGAAAACATTGTAAAAGTATCATATTTGGTATTAAATCACGTAGAATTAACTAAAGAAAGAGATTATGTATTAGGTATTTAATAAAATTAAGTAATAGTAAAAATGTATTCATTCATATAATGTAAAAGTCAACCATGTAAGCGGAAATGCTAGAGATTTAAAACAATGTCTTTTTAATATTAAATTGGCTAAGACGTTTCGGATGAAGAAGAAAGTTGAACAGTTGATTATTAGACGTTGATTAGTTCACATCAGAACGAGAGCTCGCGAAATATTCACTTATAGCGAAGGAAGAAGAAAGATGGCGAGCATCAACCAAGCCTATTCAATGTAAAATCGCGAATTTTGAAAAAACCTTAAATAACTATTAAATTCAGTGAATTAAACCAGTATAACTATTAATGTGAACCAATATTGAACAGTAAAAGGTGCAATAATCATTTTAACACACATAAACGATAATTCGGAATATCAAGACAAAATTTGCCAATATCGACTAAAGTGAATTAAAAACACTGATCAACAAAATTATCGAAGCGAATCACTGACCACTGATCCAGGGCAACTACACTATCACCAGAGGGATTAATCACTAATGCTGAGAGGAGGAAAACTTGGAAAAGCAACATTTATTTGAAGAGGATTTCTTGAGGTGCAGCAGCTGTCGACATCTGCGGTACGGAACAGCCATCTTTGAATTCCCACAATTCTCCACGGCCAGACTCCGTCGTCAGAACGAAATTGGTTCGATCAACATACTTTACTAACCATTATATATTAAATAATATCTTTGTAATTTTAGCTCTTAAGCTCTTAATTGTAAGTGTCATACTTTCCAGACTTTGCCCTTTCTCTGACTATTCTAACATAACAGCTTAAAGAACCTGTGAATTAATATTAATAATTTATATAAAAATAATCACTCGCCCTGAGAGAATCGATTCATCAATCGATATAAAATCGATTATTTTATATTTTGTCAATAAAAACCATTGAATGTTATAATTTTGACTTCTATTTATTTCTCAACTTATAAATAGAATAATATAAAACAATATCTGAAACATAACTACAAGAACAGCAGAATTAACAACTTTAAAAGAGAAAATACTTAGTATCACGAAAGATCGCAAATCGATTGTTACTGTAGACAATCTATTTAACGCAGAAATATAATTGTAATTACACAAGGTGTTATAATTTGACAAACCAAACATAAAAGAATTAAAATTACACCAAAATAATTAAAATAATTAATTCATAATTAATAAGAAATAAATAAAACAAAAAATAAATAAATTTTTATAAAATAAACCAAATTTTTATTTTGTTACAAAATTGACGCTCACACAGTGGGGCGTAAAACAAAATAAACTCGAGCGAAGTCTACTATTATTACAATATTCATCTACCTTTCTATAGTGGATTATTATGACATTCTTTTCAGGATACTTTATTTATCAAAATTAACTACTTTACTCTTGTTAAAACATAAAATGTTGAAGGTAAACTACCCCTTCCCCTTAACCGATCTTCACCAAAATCAATAGGCCTTGAGTCCTCTACAATTCAGGGACGTATGCAAAAAAGTATTTGATTCTGTTTGAATTTGCAGCAGTTATTGTTCGGCATAGAAAAAATTCTACACACACACAGAAAAACACACAGACACTTTTCGGAAAATGACTTTTCTTCATGTTTTGAGGGTAGTACAATGAGAATCAACCTTTATCTTGAACACAATTTTTTTGAAGTTCACCATACTTCCATTTCCTTATGGAACATGGAAGTAAGAATATATAAGACATTTATCAAACTGATTGTTAATTATGGAGGTGAGACATGGACACTGTCAAAAAGTAACAAGAAACACTAAGAAGCTTTGAAAGAAAGATCATAAGATGTGTTTATGGCCCGGTTAAAGAAGACAATGAATGGAGAATAAGAAATAACTAGGAGATAGACGAGCTATTGAAGCATGAGGATGTTGTAAGATTCATAAAGGCCCAACAAATACAATGGCAAGGTCACCTAGACAGGATGGATGATCAGCATATGCTGAAAAAAATCCTGAAGGCACAAGTCTATAAAAGGAGACAGAGAGAGGCCAACCTAGGATAAGATGGTTGGATGATATGCTAGAAGATATAAGAAGAATGGATGTGAGGGGTTACACTCACTGAGATATCTTCTTCTTCTTCTTCTTCTTCTTCTTCTTCTTCTTCTTCTTCTTCTTCAGCACTACAGCCCAACGTGAGCGTGAGTTCTAACACCAATTTTCTCCAATGT
This sequence comes from Magicicada septendecula, assembly GCA_034769895.1. NCBI lineage: Eukaryota > Metazoa > Arthropoda > Insecta > Hemiptera > Cicadidae > Magicicada > Magicicada septendecula. The sequence goes on along the minus strand of CM068375.1, from coordinate 398,275,615 downwards.
TTCCTATCAAATAAAGTGCATTAATTACGGGAGTACATAGGATAGCAGTAGGATTGTTCGACTCCTATGACTTAATAATCGTCGTACGCTCCATGCCCTGTATTTTTCATATGCCTCAGTTTACAACCAACCAGTGGGTAAAAGCAAACAGTTTCTTCATTGCAAAAGTAAATAAATCAGCTGACATGCCTCAAGCATAGTGTAAAGCACGCCGTCACATGAATCGGACAATCGTGTCCTCCTACTCTCTTTCAACTCGACTTCTTTTCATTTCCCACAATTTCTTTCAACATCTGCTTTACTTATTATTGAGTATAAGGAATACTATTATAGATTATTCAAACTTGTCAGTGGCCTAAATACTAATTTTTTAAAACTGACAAAACTTGGATGTAAATTAATTAGACTTCAAAAAACCTGCAGCCAGTTTAGAAATTTTGCTCCCACATAAAAAAATGTATTTTTCGGAATTCGAGGGGGATATATCCTCCAAATCCTCCCTTAGGATCGCCTCTGGAAACGGTAATAACAAAATAAAAATTCGTGTTATCGAAAGATTGTTTACAAGCTACTTACTGACTGAATCGATTTTGCTATATTTCATATTTCAAACGTATACGCTAATGCTGTGTAATAAACCTTTTTGTATACCGGTAGGTTAAAAAAGAGTATATTAGCGTACACAGCTGAAAAAATAATAAAACAGCCTTAATAAAAAAATTAAGATATTAACTAAATTCGTCAACTTTTCCGGCCCTTTTGTGGGGGGAGGGGTGTTCAGTCCCGTCCCATGCATCCCTCCGTAAATACGCCGCTTATTTCCGAGAAAAGAAATATGCGTACATGACATACTTATATGCAATCATAGGCAACCTTTGAATTTATGGGGGCGCATATACAACTGAGGACCACTTCGATAGGCGCACTCCTCCCCACCTCATCAATGGAAAATAGCTGGACATTACAAACATTAACTGTAGCTTTATAATACCCTTATGCTTATCATATATTTAGTGACGTGGAACACCGAATCAAAAGGCTTTGCAGTATTTTTCATATAAATTTGTGAAAATATTTCACATTAGGAGTAGGTCACCAACGTGTAGAATTTTTTCTATGGCGAACGATAACTGCCGCTAATTCAAACAGAATCAAATAATGTTTTGCATACGTCCCTGAATTGTAGAGGACTCAAAGTCTGTTGATTTTGACGAAGATCGGTTAAGGGTAAGGGGTCGTTTACCTGCAACGTTTCATGTTTTAACAAGGGCAATTTTTCCTATGAAGAACGATAACTGCCGCACATTCAAACAGAAGCAAATATTTTTTGCACACATTGCTGAACTGTAGAGGAGTCAAGGTCTATTGATTTTGGTGAAGATCGGTTAAGGGAAAGGGGTAGTTTACCTGCAACGTGTTATATTTTAACAAGGGTAATTTTACTTCCATGTGCCATAAGGAAATGGAAGTATGGTGATGGCGAAAAAAATCGTGTTCGAGATAAGGGTTAACTCTGATTGTACTACCCTCAAAACATGAAGAAAAGTCATTTTTCGAAAAGTGTGAGTGTGTTTGTGTAGAAGTTTTCTATGGCGAACGATAACTGCCGTAAATTCACACAGAATCAAATAATTTTTTGTATACATCCCTGAATTATAGAGAACTCAAGGCCTATTGTTTTTGGTGAAGATTGGTTAAGAGAAAGCGGTAGTTTACCAGCAACATTTTATGTTTTAACAAGAGTAATTTTTTCTATGACGAACGATAACTGCCGCACATTCAAACAGAATCAAATAATTTGTTGCATATGTACCTGAGTCGTAGAAGACTCAAGGCCTGTTGATTTTGGTGAAGATCGGTTACGGGGAAAGGGTAGTTTACCTGCAACGTTTTATGTTTTAACAAGAGTACAGAATTTAATTTTGATAAATAAAGTATCCTGAAAAGAAGATCATAATAATCCACTGTAGACAGGTAGATGAAATATCTATAAATGAAGAGGCTAGTTGAACGGGGTGGGGGTAATTTTCTATAAATGATAATGATAGTTGAAAGGGGAGGGGATAATTTTGATTTATATGTCATGTGTACTACCTTATCGGCAACAAAGAAGTAGTTTGTTGTTAAAATTCCTTCCCGGGCTGTTTGGCGTGGTCCAATGTTTTCTACAAAACCAGACGTTTCGGCAGTGCTATCGACTGCCATCATCAGTGAAAATCGAGTGCGGTAACATGAGGGTGGTATACGTTAGAGACCACAGTACTGTGGTTAAGGCTGATGAAAGAAGTAGTTTCTATGGAAATATTACATTTCGAAAATGACTTTAAATATAAATCTTAGAACATGGAAATCAGTTATGGTTCTCCATACCGATATTTTTCTATGGCGAACGATAACTGCCGCAAATTCAAATAGAATCAAATAATTTTTTGCATACGTCCCTGAATTGTAGAGGACTCAAGATCTATTGATTTTTGTGAAGATCGGTTAAGGGGAAGGTGATAGTTTACCTGCAACGTTTTATGTTTTAACAAGATTAAAGTACTTGAAAATTCATTTAAACATTTTCAAACAATGGTAATTGTTAAAAATAAAATAATTTTGTTGCCAGGCAATAAAATTATAATTTTTTCATTTTAATTTAAGTCATGTATGAGGGAAAATATATCGTTCCTGGCAGGCAAGCATCTCAGTTGTAACAAGATCTCTTATATCCGGTTACAAATAAATATTTTTGGACTGTACAAAAAATTAAAAAAAATTTTCATTTAATTAAAAAAAAATTAAAAAAATTTTATGTTTGTTTATTGTTTAAATAATTAATAAATAATTCTTGTAATGTGGTTTCGTCGAAAATTTAAAATTCTGTAAGTTTTTTATGTCAATATATTCACTTCTGGTTAACTGTAAATAAATCTGGAGTTAATAAGATTGTCTCACTTCACTAATCGATTGGCGATTTTCTTCGAATCTCAAGTATATTATTCTCCTTTAGTAATGGTCGCATTCCAGTTAGTCCTGTGGTTAATTAAAACTCTTAAATTACTTTGTGAAATAAATTTAAAACCAGATAATTGAATTATTATTATTTATTGATAATTATTGTGAAAATATCGATTTAAAATCGATATTTATATAAAGCTCGACTCTTTCACAGGGGTAATCGATTCTCAATACAGGTTATATTATATAAATATTTTCGAATGGTTCTTTGAACGGTTGTAATTATAATAGTCAGAGAAGGGACAAGTAGAGAAAGTATAAAATTCACAAAATAAATCTTAATAATTAATAAATGACAAAGTTATTTATGATATATAATGTTTATAAAATTGAAATTGTCAAACCAATGCCGAATGCTGAATCCAATCAGGAGAGTTCGCTTTGCATCACGGAACCAACATGGCGGCGACTTCGCTACTGCAGTAAAATAGAAATGGTGTCGCTGGATTTTCTGACAATAAAGTTGCCTTCACGACTGCTTCCTGATCTCCGTAATATTGGATAATGTCTATTGTGTTGTTAGAGGTGTCCTGGTTAAGTGTTCGGTGTTCACTGACTTTAAACGTTTTGTATTAGGTGTGCTCACTTTTGTCTGTGTATGGCGAAAATCGTGAAGTTCGTTTGTAATGTGGAATATTAATGTTTGATAGTTTTATGGGTTTATTTCACTTGTATTCGGTTACGTATTGTTTGTATTCACTGTTTGTGGTGGTGTTGTTCACTGATTTTATGTTTAATATACCAATTTCGGTAACTCTCGGTTGTTTCACTGCATGAAATGCTTAACCTTTATACGCCATTAAAATATACGCTATATAGGTTCTTAGCGCGGGCTTAAATCAACCGTTCGCTTCGAATGTTAATTAAGAACTGTTTTACTTCCTTCGTCTCCTGAAATATCTTGCCAAGTTAATATTAGAAAAGCATTGTTTCAAATATAAATCACTTCCTTTGCATGTGATTCAAAGTACATTATATTCAGAATATATTTTGGTTATTGATTACTTTCGTGAACTAGTAATTACATAATTGGTTTCTTTAACTCCGTCTGTTTAATTTGACATACAATAGTAGTATCTTTATAAAGTTTTTTGTCAAAATTGCTATATTTCTGTCATTTTGGAAATATAGGCTCAATATCTGCCTCCTGTTCTTGTCCAAAATTTTAGCCATCTTATGTGTTATAAATATGTTTATAATAAATTTCAGATTGATATAAATCTTTACCTTTCCTTAATTTCTTACAAATTTATCAATTGATCATTCTTTTAGTTATAATTCATGAATTTACTATTCCTCTTCTGAAATTATTAGGTATTACATTTTGCAAATTTTTAATAATTTTATACATCTTTTTATATTATTCTTTTAAAGTATAGTTTCAGTTATAGTAGTTGGTGATTGATTCACCTTATATAAATCTCATTAGTTTGTTTGGTTTATTTAACTTCCTTACTCAATTATAATGTTATTTGGAATTTCTTATTTGGCCTAGATTCTATTGTTTTACATATACTGGTTTTTGAATAATACTATTTCTATACCCCTTCTGACTTTCTAAAGTTAACACGATATTAAATAAAATTTTCTTATATAACTATTGGAACATGTAGCATTGTATTCCTGCTCATACTACAAAAACAATATTGAAAACTAACCATTAGTCTTTAAAGTTAGACATTTTAGTTTTAACTATTTTTTTATAAATACATAATAAACATTTTATAAACTAGTATAGTATACATACAGAAACATTTTAGGCTGTATGAACACTGTTATACATAATAAACATTCTTATACTAATTATAATTCTTATTCTATTATCATTTTGAAATGTGGAGTTCATAGGGTTTAAACACAAACCTAATTAGCCATTTGATTTTTATTTTTTCTGTTAAACTTAATTTAATTACAGTCCTTTCTGTTTATATTGGTCTTATATTTTAATCCCCTGTCACAGTAATTATTCCCCATCTGCTCTCTTTATCATTTACATTTCAAAGAATGTTTTTTGATAAAAAGTGGCCTCTTCTATGAAACATTAGAAATATTTTCACAACAACATTTCATTATAGTAAAAAATAAAACCATAAAATAGTTTTTGTGATTTCCACTCGTCAATTTATTAAAATTATAAAACTATGACAGCTGTTTCGGCAACACAGTGCCTTCATCAGATGGTATAAGCTGACTAATTTTCGTACACACAATACAGAATATAAAATATAATACAAGTGCTGTTGTATAGAGAGCGATAGTAATCTCGTGTCAATAAGATTTATACACATTACACAAATATATAACATAACATATACCAAGTCTATTTATTTATTTATTTTCCTTTATAAATAGACTTGGTATATGTTATGTTATATATTTGTGTAATGTGTATAAATCTTATTGACACGAGATTACTATCGCTCTCTATACAACAGCACTTGTATTATATTTTATATTCTGTATTGTGTGTACGAAAATTAGTCAGCTTATACCATCTGATGAAGGCACTGTGTTGCCGAAACAGCTGTCATAGTTTTATAATTTTAATAAATTGACGAGTGGAAATCACAAAAACTATTTTATGGTTTTATTTTTTACTATAATTTACAATGGATTTTCACCAAGTAAAGGCATCAAGCATTAATTACAACATTTCATGACATGTCATCTCGGTAATTATATAAAACTTTAAGTTATTTAATTGTACATAGTTAAAATATCAGTTACACCTTTACTTGAAGTTTATTATATAGAAATCACTTGCACTGGTACACTTACACTGTTGGTTCTGATTTATATTTGAGTTTTACAATATTCTAAGACCAAAACTTTTAGTCATAATGGACTGTGAAGATTTGTTTATTTTATTATATAATAACTTTAGTCGGTGCACTTCTATTCACACTACTAAACACTTTTGTTTATAATTATTATACATTTCTATGAGGTTTTGGGGTGTTATACTTTCTTGGGGTGACATTAAAATTTGGTTCGGGGTTTGTTATTGTTAGGAATAGGTTCTCCCATCCTACATCTTCTTTTCTTAATTTCTTCTTTCTTGGGTTTTCCAAGGTAAGTTGGTTTTATTTTGTCCGTTGGTTGGTTCGGGGTCTCTTCTTTATTACCTGCTCCTATCCTACCTGGGTATTATCCTGATAGTCAGGATATTCCTGGTATTAGTTTCTTCGGATTTAATTTTCTTGATACTTTACTGTTGCATTTTTATGATTTAAGTTTACTTTTTTTCTTTATGGTGGTATTTTTCTTTGATGTTTAATTATTTTCATTTGATATTCAATTATTTTCCTTTGAATTTTATTTTGAGTTAATGTCATTTAAATTTATTTATGATCATAATGGAATTATTAGTGGATTATCTGTCATGCTACACAATTATGTAATGTTTACGTTTCCAAAGTTTTATTATTGTGATTACCGCAATAAAAAGGCAGGCAGGACACACACACACACACACACACACACACACACACACACACACACACACACACACACAATTCGCGTTATTTCTGACCTCACTCATTGTTATTTTCTTACGTTTGCACGCTTTTTCAATGGAAAGTGCCGAAACCCACACCAACACAACGCGTGCAAGCCGAAAAAGTGTCCAGGGTGGACAGTGATTTGCTTCCTGTGGATCGCTCGCCAGTGTAACTGCACGTGTTTACAGAGGAACGGTTCATAGACAGAGTTTTCGTGTTTAGGGAATGTACCCTCTGCAAGATGCTCTGGGTCCATGAGAGACTTCGGAGCGCTCCTTCTTTTCCGCGTGTTTGTTCTGTGAAACGTACACTGTAGATTCGCAGCTTTACTCTGAGCAACGCTCCATAGGGAATGTTGAAAATGTTTGCCCACGGTGTACCCTCATACACACTAAAACCTGCTCTGATGTTTTGATTACGGACATCATAATATTAAAACTTTGGAAACTTGGGGACTACTTAATGGAGATCAAATATTAACTTTTACAAACCATTATATAGAGTTATGACATGGATCAGAATGGTGGGTGTTAAACAAAAAACACAAACGTATTAAGCAAGAAATGTTTTGCGATTGTATCGATATATTACGATGTGGAAAGAAGAAGTGTACTAACTGTAAATTATTGTCCTATTACTTAATGCACAACGAAAATACGTGTTGTTTTCATTTGTGAGGATGGGTGACAACGGTTTTTGGTTTTTAGTTTACTGTTGAAATAAATAAAAGCCATGTTTGAGGAAAACACAAGGTTTAATGTGTAGGGCTACGTACAACGCTTATAACACAGTAATATATACTTAAAATAAACACCGTAACGTTTTTGAGTTGACAAATTAACAAAGCTACAACAGCAATTGTAAACTGAAAAATACAAATATTTATGGTTAATGGAAAACACAAAAAACAATCTATTAAAGAATGACAACATACGCTCTACATAATGAACGTTTCCTTTTAGTTAGCCGGAAACGAGTAGGCCTACTTCTTCCAAAACGAATAGGCTAAAAAAAAAGTGGCGTGCATAGGCAAGGGTAATAGTAATAGGCCTTAATGGACCACTCGCATCCGCGAATATTTTTTTTTATTTTTTAATAAAGCTGATTTGCATATCAGGAGTGGGTGGTGTGTGGGGTGGGGTTAATGGACCACACGCATCTGTGAATATAATTTTTTTTATTTTTAATAAAGCTGTTTGCATATCAGGGGTGGGTGGTGGGTCAATTCTCTCTTTGAATGTAAATAACTATCTCTCTCCCTCCCTCTCTCTCTCTACACCAATCTCGTTCTTCTGATGTGCGGTAAAGTGTTACACAATTATAATGTTACAAATATGAAAAAATATATATATTTAAACTAGTATTTACAAAATATGTATAAATGGTACACCTATCTATCAAGTGAAAATGGATATTTGTCCGCCAGAATCTGAGACTCGAGAGAGTATGTTTGTCGTGCATGCTTTATTTTTTATTTTTAATAAAGCTGATTTGCATATCAGGGATGGGTGGTGGGTCAATTCTCCCTTTGAATGTAAATAACTATCTCTCTCCCTCCCTCTCTCTCTCTACACCAATCTCGTTCTTCTGATGTGCGGTAAAGTGTTACACAATTATAATGTTACAAATATGAAAAAATATATATATTTAAACTAGTATTTACAAAATATGTATAAATGGTACGCCTATCTATCAATTGAAAATGGATATTTGTCCGCCAGAATCTGAGACTCGAGAGAGTATGTTTGTCGTGCATGCTTTATTTTTTATTTTTAATGAAGCTGATTTGCATATCAGGGGTGGGTGGTGGGTCAATTCTCTCTTTGAATGTAAATAACTATCTCTCTCCCTCCCTCTCTCTCTCTTCACCAATCTCGTTCTTCCAATGTGCGGTAAAGTGTTACACACAATTATAATCTTACAAATATGAAAAAATATATATATATTTAAACTAGTATTTACAAAATATGTATAAATGGTACACCTATCTATCAAGTGAAAATGGATATTTGTCCGCCAGAATCTGAGACTCGAGAGAGTATGTTTGTCGTGCATGCTTTTTTTTTTTAATTTTAATAAAGCTGATTTGTATATCAGGGCGGGTGGTGGGTCAATTCTCTCTTTGAATGTAAATAACTATCTCTCTCCCTCCCTCTCTCTCTCTGCATGTTTATGTAAGGGGTCTCACTCTCTCTCTCTCTCTCTCTACGCCATCGGTTTTACTATGCAATTCTCTCTCTTTGAATGTAAGTAACTCTCCCTCCCTCTCTCTATGTCTCTAGACACAGTTATCCATCACGATATAAACTCTCTCTCTCTCTCTCTCTCTCTCTCTCTCTCTCTCTCTCTCTCTCTCTCTCTCACATTTGAATGTAAGTAAAACTATCTCTCTCTCCCTCCCTCTCTCTCTCTCTCTCTCGCACACATACATTTTAGTAGATTACTGTTGCATCTCTCACTGTGTGTGTATATGTAACGGGCCTCTCTCTCTACACCAATCTCGGTTCTGCCAAGTCTGTGTGGTAAAGTGTTACGCATAAAAACTCCTTGAAATAAGGTATTTTCAAAAGTTTTGTGTACACATACAAATCGTTATCGGACGATGTACGCGCTGCTCACACACACATTGTGTATGTCTCTCTCTCTCTCTCGCTGCAAACGTTGACAAGAATTCCCTTATTCAAAGCGATTTGTATGTGTACACAAACTTAAATATGCCTTACAGACCATTGTAATTTTAAAAATTCATTTTTGCATTAATTAAATATATATCGTAAACAATGAAGTAATAATATTTCGTCATTGTAAGATTTTAATAAAACAATTATCAGTTTAAATAAATAATAATTTTTGTGATTGCAAGATACAACCTGCGACTTAAAACAATATAGTTTTTACCGCTGTGGTAGGAAATTCAAACTATTAAATTGTCTCTCTCTCGCACTCTCTCTCTCTCTCTCTCACATTTCTGATTACTATACAAATAATTGCATGCATGTTCAGAGGTTTATAACGAAATAAATTAAAATAAACCATAATTTGTTTTAAATGATTAAATATATATTTACACCACTGTATACAAACTTAAAATATAGTTTACAAACTGTTGTAATACAATTATTCAAAAATACATTTTTACATTGATTAAATATATATATCACAAACAAACATTGTTATATAAAATAAATACAATATTAATAATATTGTTTTAAATGATTAAATATATATTTACAACACTGTACACAAACTTAAAATATAGTTTACAAACCGCTGTAATACAATTATTCAAAAATACATTTTACATTGATTAAATATATATATCACAAACAAACATTGTTATATTATATATATATCACAAACAAACATTGTTATATAAAATAAATACAATATTAATAATAATAATTTTTGACATTGTAAGATTTTTAAATAATAATTTCACGGCTGTAGATACAGTTCACAAGGAAGTTTATCTGTAACATAACAATACAATCGATACTAGAATCACTGATACGATAAATATTCAATTATCACACGCACACACACACACACACACACACACACACACACACACACACACACACACACACACACACACACACACACACACACACACAGTCAGTGGAAAGAAAGAATCAAATGCGTTAAGTAAGTAAACTTGTCAAGTATGTGTCATTTTCATAAGTTAATGTACTTTCAAATAATTTCTAATCAACCAAATATTATTCAATGGAAATTTGTAAATACTGCTTAGAATCAATGATACATTTATCACATAAAGTTAATGTACTTTCAAATAATTTCTAATCGAACCAACTATTATTCAACGAAACTTTTGCACACACACACACACACACACACACACACACACACACACACACACACACACACACACACACACACACACACACACACACACACACACACACACACACATCAATAAATTGTTTGTTAACACGATTGCTACTTACGACGTTAGGACACAATCTCCACCTGCGTTGTTTGATTTCTTGTCCCTCGATACACACTAAATGTAGTTCTTTGGGTTTGATATGCATGAAAACGTTTTTCTCAAAACCCTTCACAAACACATATTTATATATATACGTGTATATGATGTTAACAATGAAACGAGATTGTCGTACGGTGTCTCTCCTTCGCTCCATCTAAGTCTATGATAATTTGACGTTAACCAGTGGTTTGTCCTAGTGTATTTTGGATTCGTAACGGATGTAGCAGGCGGAGTCAAAATCCAATGTCTACCAGCAAATCTCAGAACGTCCATGATTGACAGTTCCTTCACAATATATTTTCCGTTGTCATCGAAAAAGCACTGGAAGTCAATTATAACTGCAGTGTTATCCATAATACTGTAAGACAAAGAAACCACACATTACAAACTCTATATGTATTATGTTTAAACACACAAATATCGTTGCGATATTAATATGCGAACTTACGTTTACAGACGTCTGGACTGAAGCACCGAGAGACATCAACTGACGAAAGAAACAAGTGTTGAGGGGGATACTATACATGGAGACAAATTTTTTTAGCAGGTGGGGAGGTGTCGTCATTATCATCGTCCTCCATGTTGATGCGTCGTATTCGATAATGACCGTATGCAAGCGTATCATGACCATTGTCTAGTATATAGCGCTTATCATCATACGGTGACAACGCTTGCTTATTTACACGCATCGTGTACAGCGTATGATGATCGCTACGTAAACAAAGCGCACTGGTAGAAAACTGACAATGATCAGTGAGACACTTGCGATACATATCGTGTCGTAGACTCCTCTTAATCGCAACTCGAGGCACACCTTTACATACACGTTTTTGACACTCTTTGGTAGGATCTTCGTGGGCCACAAGGAACGAATAACATTTCGCTCGGAGACCCACGAATTCTCTAATAGGACGACCACACGTTTCATCCTTGAACAGTCCAACTGAAACGTTTCGCATAACGTAACAATTCGGGAACCTGGTTAATTGGCTCAGGTCAATTAAACAGGCTGCCATAATCTTAACAAAATCATCAATACCTAATAAGTACTCAAATGTTAAATAGGCTCCCGTGAATTGAGGAGTATTGACAAGGGATTTGGTAGATATATTCACTCACCTTTTGGATAACCATAACATCTCTTTATTATATTTTCTTGAATAATACTTTAAATATGATTGTTATTTTGTTTGATTACATTAAACAAATAAATTACTCAAAAGTTGTGCATCAAATGCTCTTACGTCTTTTAACATGTTACTCTAGTGATCAAAATAAAATTATATATTTATTAACTACAACAAATACCTCGGATCCGGGTTTTAACTTAATAATGCTCTACAATAAGTCAACATTATGCAAGCTATTGGAATACTAGTTTGCTCAAATTTCGAATTACCTTTTACCTTTAACTATTATCAGATTACTATTTCATTATTGTAATTACAGATACTACTATGTTAACATTTACAAGATTAGAATAAGTCTTTGCAAAAATATACTGCTTTTGTTGCCATTGTTAAAAATATAATGGTTTGGTTTCACCTTGATACTATGGAATCAGAGGCAGGTTCTCTTGTTGTTACTCTTCACTTGGGTTTCCTAGAAGTTCTACGATGTCGTTCGGGTGTCTCCATTTATTTTGTAGATTCTTAGTTGCGATCATGACGAAAGGCTGCTGTTACCTGAAGCTCGTGAGTTTGTCGTTGTTGCTTCACTCCTGATGTACGGTGTTCACTTTTTTACACTTTACATTTTGCTTTTAACTGCACTAATGTTACTCTATAATGTTTGGATAGAACATACCTTACAATTTAAACATTTCGTTTCCTTTTTTAAAGAGATGTGTAGGCTAAGTTAGTTACTTTTAGTTATTTCACTACATTTCAACTACATAACTCGTTTTACTTTCACCACATTTCAATTACTTGTGGAGTCTGTCACCATGAAAGATTACGTTCAGTTACATCGTCATTAATATTTTATATTTACACTTTATTTTACGACACATGGTAAAGCTGTTACCTTGTCTCTGATTCTCGCTCGACTGGGGTTGGTTATGCGGCGGTTAGTAGGGAGAGGGAGCTGTTCGCGCGGAGAGAGAAAAATAGTTCGTACTTTACTATTATTATTATTATTATACTAATTAACTACTATTAATAATACTACATTTCCTTTATTGAGTTAGGTATTTTTATTATTATTATTACGTCTTTTTATTTAATTATCATAATTATTAATTTTCGCTTCAATGCAGAGTCATTTTCATGTCCGTACTAGATTTTTACAAGTTGATACAGGCATATAAGTACACAGGGAAGGGTTAAATATTAAGGGGTGTTATCGCAATTTTATTATAAAATTCTTTTAGGTTTTAAAACTATTTATTTTGGGTATTAAGGCGGGGTTACATTATCATTTACTTTAGGGGTTTACGTTCTGTTTTAATGTGAGATTTTAAATTTAAATTTTTTTTTTTAATTTCTTTTATTTCAATTTTTTTTTCTTTTAAAATCGTCACACAACAACCTTTTTGTTCTTAAGGCTATAACAAGGATGAGACGTAGGGTAATCCGAGGTGTCAAAAACGTGCAAGTCCTTCTTCATATCTGCATACAAGTCTGATGTTTGAATACTATACATCAGACTGTCTGTATCAGTCATTAACAATTTAACGTTGCGACCGTACTTGGCGACAGCATAACGATAATGAAAGTCGTACATTATCGTTTTGCTAACGTCAAGCACCGTGAAGCCGACATACACGGGACGAGAAAGAACAATGGATTTTTTACGGAGTGAGAGCCCCACCAGATCGTTCGTATAACGAATCATACGTTTTAGCCTAGGTGTGGAAACTAGTTTTTGAAGCCGTCGTTCATTCGAGACTAGTTCAAAGTCTATATGTTTCCGTACGTTCTCCAGCGACTTACCGTATACGGCGTTGTTCATCAGTTTGAAAAGGTCTTTTTCAAAGCTGTTGACGGCTGCTTGCCTCTTGCGGGTGTTGAAATCGATAAACGGTTTCAACCAAGCGCTTTGCTTAAAACACAACACCCTATGAGTCGCTTTCAGCTCTAAGCCAAGACTTAAATACAATTTCAAATTTCGATAATGGAGAACGTAATTTTGTTTGTCCTCCAAAGTTGTTAACAACTTCTCTACGGATGACCCTGATTCGTTATACGATGATCTGTATATACTCTCGTGTAAACGTTTGGAAAAGGGAGAAAGGATATCATATGTTACGCGCTGGCGCACAGGTGCAAGCGGGTAGTCGGAATGCAGGTCGTGTAAGGTATTAGGATAGTGTAGGTCGACTTCGAGGATGTACCCGATGTCGGAATCATCACTCACATTACGTACGTCCAAGGACTCGATTTCGTTACGATCGAGCCATCGGAAGTCTGCGTAAGGGAGTGGTTGCGACATGGCTGCACCGTATAAATTGTTACAGTCCGTATACAGAATGAAGGAGGTCGGTTTCGAAACATCGTACTGATCTGGGATCAAAGGATTGTTAGCGACTGCATGACGGTTGGATATCATCGCGCAGCCTCCGCGGACCCCAGACTCGACGAACAGATGTTGATTTATCTCTGTCAACAGCTCTAATTCGACCCCTGTCATTTTTAGCATCGCGTTCCAAGCGAGTCCGGGAGGCGAGTAAAAATGACACGGGTCCAAGCAGTAATCACGTAAGGCCATGTCTCGAAAACTTTCAAAGACATCGGCCAGCAGCATTACGTCTGTCAACAAATACAAATCATGGTAATCTCCAAACGTACGCAGATTGAATGCACTCCACACGTTTTGTGCGTGCTCGTAATCTGCGTCCGAAATAGACGATTCCATCAACCGGTTATCAAAGTGTTCACGAGCGGGTAGACTTGTTTCGTTGAACCGATCAATGCTGTCAACGTACGCGTAAGGGTATACCCCCTTGCGTACGAGCAGATTGGTCTGTTCGTCAAAACCCCGTCTAAGCATTTCCTCTCTGAGCAAAGGAAATTGGCTCCCGGACGTGGACAGATTGGTAACGAGTGTGTCCAGAGAGCGATTAAGAAATTGAAAGGGGTCTACGAAACGCAAGGGACCCAGGGAGAACGACACGTAACGCTCACTAGATGTTGCAATGCAGGATACGTGTTGGTCCTTATATTTTCCTAAACCCTGCATTAAATGGTGACAGTCGTAGCCACGAAGGTTGTGAAAGAAGACGGGGATATGACGAGGCATCTTGTAGCTTAGATTACAGCTATTGTGGGCTGCTCCCAAGAATTTCCCCGTAAGATGACAATGATTGCGTACCTTGTCATCGTCTGTCAAAGGGCGCTCACACAAATGACAAACGGTGGCGTTAGTGAACACAACATTGTCATCATCGGACATAATTAATTGTACGTTATGTCGTACTACCTTCATCATATCCTCGGCGTCTTTCATCAACCACGAGAAGAAAGTGTCTACGACGTTTTCACCCCGATAAACTTTAGCCTCTCTCCAGAGGCTGTGCGTGTGATCGACGATAGCATAGGAGAAACCTGACGGAATATGCATCGCTTCGTATGATGTGGACGATACAGGAGGAGAAGTTATTTTCTGACGGGCACCGTTGCTATCAACTGAGTAGAATTCACCTAACTCGTGCACTGTCGTCGGGACGTTGTTACCAGGTGAACACGATTGAAGCGGAGTGATGAGGGACTCGAAGTCGGCGTAGACGGTAAAGGGTACTTTAAGACAGTGAGTAGGGTAAAACTGACAGTTCTACCCCGGATGTGACGTCATATGGCGGGAAATTCAAAAATCTATGTGGTGGGGGTAAAAATCTGGTAGTCGGCTTTCGGTCATGTTGTGGGCGGTGAGTATAAAGTGGGGTTATGTGTGCGTTGATTGGTGTATACGTCGTCGACGTTGCCGCTTCGTGCATGTGTTATAGTGTACGGGTTTGTATATGCAAGGAGTTTTTCCGGTCGGCCATGTTGTAAAATCGTCGTGGTCGGCGTTGCCGACTCGTGCTGGTCAATCGCCGTAGTCGACTCTTGCGTGTGTTATAGTGTACGGGTTTTGTATATGAACGTCGCTGCGGGCGATGGTCGATGGCGACGGCAACGGCGTGTCAGTGTGTCGTGGCGAACTGTATCGCGAGCCCGTGTAGTGATCCGGTTCGCCGTTCGCCGTTCGCCGGCCGCCGTCCGGTTGATCTGCTGTCGGACGCCGTCCGCCGCCGACGGCGAATGGCGAACGGCGAACGGCGAACTGGTTCGTGAGGCTGCGTCGTGATCCGGTCGGTGCCGTTCGCCGTTCGCCGGCCGCCGTCGGCGGCCGGCGAGCGTCGAACGGGTCACGCGGTGATCCGGTTCGTCGTCGAGGATTGGTCTGTGTGTCGGATATTCTGATTGATATGTAATTTTCTATAGGTAAGTAAATATATACAGATTGTAAAAATACGTTCGCACCAACCTGTTGGTCTAGCGCTCGCTATAGCGGGCCCTACGTTTGTTGTTGTAAGAAACACACATGAATAATAGGGACAAGTGGCAGTTGGCTTCCGCTGAGATTTATTGTGGAACGCACACACACACACACACACACACACGCATCATGCATGGAAAAGGAAAGTTGAAAATAAACACTTAAGCAATTACAGATACACTCATGTATTTATTTACATGGACACATCTTATTTACAAAATATTTACAAAAACATAAATTAAAAAGTACATATATACAAAAAAAATATTGTGCACACTCATATATTATAGACACATATTATTTACAAAATATTTACAAAAACATAAATAAAAAAATAAATGCATTTTTAAATATTTACAAAAACAGAAATTAAAAAATAAATACATTTTTAAATATTTACAAAAACAGAAATTAAAAAATAATTACATTTTTAAATATATGTACATAAAAAACTGTTGTGCACGTTCACGTTCATCTGTAAGAAAAGAAAGAAAGAGTATTAGTGACGCACAGTTGATGCGAGTAGGATGGTTTAGAATAACGTTTATCAGTACTGTAACATACCTCAAAAATGCATACGTCTGTAGAATTCGCGTTTCGGCTTCCCGAACGCGTAGAATCGACATTGCGGACATCTCGGTTCCGCCCCCTCCGACGCCATGGTTCGAAACCAGTTGACGATGCACCTAGAATGGAATGTGTGGGTGCACGGCAACCCGAGGAGCCTCTCCCCATCCGTGTATGGAGCTAGACACGCACCACATGTGGCGTGTGGTAGCATACCCTGGATGGGGCAGTCCTCTCCACGGGTCCAACACCACGTTGGTAATGACCTTCTAAATAATATCATCATCAACGTGGGGTTGTAGTTGTTGTGCACCCTTGGTGTCATAACGTCAATGATTTCAAACAACGGTAATCTTTGTTGTGGTTCCCGTTGTTGTGGCTGCGGCTGAGGCTGAGGCTGAGGCTGCGGCTGCGGCTGCGGCTGCGGCTGCGGCTGCGGCTGCGGCTGAGGCTGAGGCTGTGGGTGATGTCTACAATGCAGCGGATGGTGTATGCAATTTGGGCGAGTGGTGCTTATCCGCTGCGGTTGATGCTGTGACAACGGTTGCGGCTCATACTGTGGTGTCCGAGGTCGTAGTGGCTGATGCTGCGGTTGTGGACGCGGTTGAATGTCACTGTGTGGCAGAATATAAATAAAAAGATAAAAACGTGTACAGTCATGGAAAAAAAAATATATGTACGCATAAGAAGATGACTTACACATCGCAGTTTGGGCGAGTGCTTATCCACTGCGGTTGATGATACGACAACGGTTGCGGCTCGTGCTGCAGTAGAGGCTGCGGTGTCTGAGGTCTTATTGGACGATGCTGCGGTTGTGGGTGCGGTTGAATGTCACTGTGTGGCAGAATATAAATAAAAAGATAAAAACGTGTACAGTCATGGAAAAAAAAATATGTACGCATAAGAAGATGACTTACATACTGACGTCGATTATGGAAATCGTTGATGATGATGAGTTGTTAAATATTTCATCATCAAGAAAATCTTCGTGACTGTCATTATCATCATCATCATCATCACTATCATCACAAAGATTGACCATCCTCTCATCAAATTCCACATCGTCCATGTGCATGAAGACACCGCTGACAGTGTCACCACTATATCCGCTAGATTCATCATTACTGGAAAAAAAAAAGAAGTACAAATTTAATATCGAACGTAAACACAACAGTACAACGGAATGTTAATGAAAACGGTCGTACCGACTCGTGCCGGGTTCAGGAGATGCAGGAGTTCTGCTGGCAGCAGTAGTTGGAGCGACAACATCACTGAAAAAAAAAGTATAAATTTAACACCCAATGCAAACGTAATAGTGCAATAGTTTGTTAATGAAAACGGACTTACCGACTCGTGTCGGGTTGAGGAGACGCTGGGCTCGTGCTGACAGCAGCGGGTGGACCATCAGCATCACTGAAAATAAAAAAATATATATATGAATTGAACGTCTACTGTAATCGTAATAGTATAAAAGATTGACAATGAAAACTCACTTACCCACTCGTCCTGGGTTGAAGAGATGTAGGACTCGTGGTTGCCAGCAACGCACGTTGTATCCGTTGTGAACTACAAAAAAAAACAATAAGTCAGCCGAATGGAATATATTGTTTATGCTCATTAATACATAAAAAAAGGTGTACTTACTATCTTACACGCCGCTGCTCCTCTTGAATATGGTGTTTGCATACTCGTCCTCGTCCGTTATTATGCATTCTGTAAAATGTAATGAATTATGTATATTAATTAGTAAAAGAACATAATAAAGTGTGTGTGTGTGTGTGTGTATTGCTGAAATTAAACAGAAAATACAGTAAGTACTTACATGCAAAATGTAAAACAAACTGAATATGATAATCGTAGCGACAAAAATCTTATATATATATGCATTTGCTCGGTGGGAGTCTGCTACAGACATGCTCCCCCCTATCATAACGTTCACAAGGTCAGACAACATCTTGTTGTTTAAAATTAAACGCATATTCCCCCTCTGTCTCGGCGGGAGTCGATTACATCACCAGCGGCTCGCGTCCGGTTTCACAAGGTTAAACTGACGTCATCTAGTCGCCTACCTCCCCACACTTGCACTGTGTGAATTGTATTAAATAATTTTTATACATGAAATACGAGTTTATTCTTACCATGAGTTACTGATCCGTATACCTCCGCCTCTTCACTTCATTGTTAGGACCAGCATTGTCGTCGGATATCGTGCGTTTACGCGTTCTGTAGTGTCCGTACGCGAGCGTAGTTACGCCGTCGTCCAGTACATACCTCTTATCGTCATAAGGTGACAGGGAAAGTTTCGTTATACGTTGCGTGTACAGCTTATGACGATCGCTTCGTATACACTCGGCAGAGGTGAAAACAGTACGACTATCGAAAAGACACTCGCTGTACAATTGATGACGTAACCTATTTTTTATTGCCGTCCTTGGCACACCTTTCGCCACCTTTTTGTCGGTGCGGTCGGACAATAGAAGCGAGTAACATTTCGCTCTGAGTCCGACAAATTCCCTGATGGGTTTCCCGTGGGTTTCATCCTTGAACTTCCCCACGACCTTTTTGTTGTCGTCGCTATGACAAGGATGATCCACGGGATAGTCCGACGTGTCGAAAAGGTGGAGATCCTCTTTCATATCAGCGTACACGTCGTCAGTCCGTATACTGTAAAGTAAACTGTCTGTATCAGTCATGAGTAATGTCAATCGTTGTCCGTACTTGGCAACAGCGTACCGATAATGAAAGTCGTACATTATTAGTTTGCTGACGTCGAGTACTGTGAAGCCGACGTACACCGGACGGGAAAGGAATATCGTCCTGTTTCGTAAAGCCAGTCCGACCAAGTCATCGGTATAGCGGATCATACGCTTTAGTCGTGGATTGGAAACCAGTTTCTGCAGCCGTTGTTCGTTAGAGACTAGTTGGAAGTCTATTCGTTTCCTCACGTTCTCCAGCGATTTACCATAGACGGCGTTGACCATCAGTTTGAAAAAATCCTTTTCAAAACTGTTTGTGGCTGCCGCTCTCTTTTGCGTGTTGAAATCGATAAACGGTTTCATCCACGCTCTCTGTTTAAAACTCAACACCCTATGGATCGCTTTCAATTCTAGTCCAAGACTCAGATACAACTTTAAATTTCGAAAATGGAGAACGTATTTTTGTTTGTCGTCCAAAGTCGTCAGCAACTTGCGAACGGACGACGAAGGCGTTTCCGATCCGCTAAACCCTTTTGTATAGTGCAGACGTGTGTGGAGTCGGTGAGAGTATGGTGAAAGCTTGTCGGGATTGACGCAGGAACGGACGGGCGCCAGTGGATAATCGGAGTGGAGGTCGTGAAGTTCACGTGGATAGTGTAGGTCGACTTCGAGTATGTAGCCTGTGTCACTGTCATCGCTCAGAGTACGTACGTCCAGTGAGTCGATCTCGTTACGATCAAGCCATCTGAAGTCGGCGTAAGGGAGCGGTTGTGACATGGCTGCACCGTAAAGGTTGTTGCAGTCAGTGTACAGTATGAAAGAGGTCGGCTTTGAAGCATCGTACTGATCGATGATTAGCGGGTTGTTGGCCTTGGCATGGCGGTTGGGTACCATGCTAACGCCACCGCGAACAGACGATTCGATAAAGAGATGCTGATCTATATCCGTCAACAGCTCCAGTTGCACACCGCTCATCTTCAACATCGCGTGCCAAGCGACGCCAGGAAGCGAGTAAAGATGAGCCGGGTCGATCTGGTAGTACCGCATGGCCATCTCACGGAACGCCTCGAAGACGTCGGCCAGCAGCAGTACATCTGTTTTCAGATACAGATCGTGATATTCACCCAGCGTACGGATTCCGAAAGTCCGCCACACGTTCTGCGCGTGAGCGTAATCTTCGTCCGACACAGGTGATTCACTCAGCCTGTTGAAAAAGTGTTCACGTGCAGGCAGACGTGTTTCGTCGAACTTCTTGCTACCTGTCATATAATCGTAAGGGTAGACGCCCTTACGTAAGAGTAGCTCGAAGTGTTCTTCGAAACATTGCTTTGTCAAAGGGAAATCTGCACCGCTCGCGCGCAAGTTTCCAACCAGCATGTCCAAGGACGTGTTCAAAAATTGAAGCGTGTCTACGGAACGCAGGGCACCCAACGAGACCGATACGAAGCGTTCACTAGTGGTAGCGATACAAGCGAGATTGTCGTATTTGCCCAACCCTTGTACCAAGTGATGCGCATCGTAACCTCGTAAGTTATGAAAAAAGACGGGTATGTGTCGGGGAGTCTTGAAGTTGAGGTTACAAACGTTGTGCGCTGCGCCCAGGTATTGACCGGTCAGATGACAGTGGTTGCGCACCTTGTCGTCGTCAGTCAGAGGTTTTCCACAGAGATGGCATACGACGGTATTTGCGAAAGATAACACGTCATGCTCACTCATAGTCATAGGCACGATGGAATGTATGATTCTGAAGAGTTCACGCTCTTCGACGACCAGTCTATCGAGAAAGGTCTCTACCACGTTCTCACCGTGATAAACGACCTGAGGTTTGAAAATTTTACGCTCGTGGTCGACTATGAGGTAGGAGAAACCTGAAGGAAGGTGTAACGACTCCGTTGTGGTGGACGATGTGTGAGGAGGAGCGTCGCAGCGATGGCAAGGGACGATAAAAGATTCAAAGTCTGCGTATATCGCGAAAGGGACCTTGTGACAGTAGGTGTAATTTTTGAAACACATCACTTTTTCCTCCTCCTTCACAGGTAAACGAATTCTCTGTTCACCGTACGGTGAACAGTGAGGGACGTGTTCGGTAAGGAGCCGTTCTTCGTAGAACCTGTGCAGACAGTAATCGCAATAGAAAGAACGCCCGTCGTGTTTGGTTAGTGAAGACAATAAGCGACTCATATTTTTTACTAAACAGTAATGTTTTCGGTCGTTAGTGGTAAGAAGTAATAGATTAACGTGATGTCGTCTACCAATGGAGGGAGTTATTCTTAACGGGTAAATTTCATTGTCTTCGTATCCGAAAACATTTATAGAAATGTCAGAATTGTCTCGTTCGAATTTCACAATGTCGCATAGACGGGTGGGATAAGTTATACCGGAAGTGATGATACTGTGGAAATGTGATTTGTATTTCGATACACGATCGTTGTGCGAGTGTTGAGGAAACAGTGCGGCCAATACTGACCATACGAAACACATTTGATCGCCCGTATTGTTCACGTTGATGATGGATTTAGTACGAGACAATTCGGGGGGTGTACGGATGAAACTGGAGGCGGCCAGCGGTTGGTACCGTGAGAGAACGAGTTCTAAAGAGACGATGTGGTCCAACACCCAACCGCTACCCTCGCGCGTGAATTTATAAATTGATTCAATGATTTTTTCGTACGAAGCTTCTAAACGATCCGGCAATATGTCTTGGTCACCGATCAGCGTCGTATGGCATCGTCCATGAAAATAGGCTTCAGTCGTCACTTCTTCGTCCTCGTCTGTGTCAGCGTTTACTATGTACTTGACAAATCTCGCTTTAACCGTTATATGCCACTTTATACTACGCAATCGTGTCAGTTCGTTTAGAATGTCCGTACGTAACGTATCGTGCATTTCATCGAAAAAGGTTATGACATCGTTGACACATTCTTCGTTCTCCGTAACAGCCGTGTAAACGTACGATATCAACGCGCCACGCAACGAATGTTTACGAGCAACAGCAAACGACTGCATTCTTGGTACAATTAACTACAACAACAACAAAAAACTTGAAACGATAAAAGCAAAACAATTACTTGCTCGCTTGAGGAACAATGTAATACTGATATGAAGTTAGAAATTAATCACCACTTTATATGCACCACGTGAAACTTAGTCTGCACGAGACTTGCAGGTTAACTACAAAGTGAACGTGAACAGCGATCCCCTCTCCGCTTACACTTCAGGCTGCGCGCGCAGCTATCCGCTCCCACCACCATGATACCGAACTATTTCCGTCAACGATCCCCCACTACCAACTGCGTGCGCAGCTATCTGCTCCCACTACTGTGCTTTATTTCATACCGACCAATCGACGACAGCCATCCCCACTACGGATGCGCGCGCAGCTATCGCTGAGGAGGTGAAATGCAACGCGACAAACTAACATTCTTGCTTCAGATATGGATGTGTACACATATTCTTTTGCAAGCCGATTAAAAAGCTTTTATAACATCAGTCGTCGTGGTAACATTAAATTTTACGTTCATAAATTTCCGAATGCGAACGTAAAAATTTTTGACCTAGCCAAAGCCGGGTTTATTTACGAAGACGATGGTGATGTTGTAAGATGCTGCAAGTGTAAAATACGAATTATGGATTGGGCAGTGGGTGACGATCCTGCCCAAGTCCATAAGGCGTCAATGCCCGCATGCGATTTCGTTCGTGAACACTTGTAGAAATCGACACACGCAAAAACGGCTCTTTTCAGAGCCGACATAAACTCATGTACAAACATACCCGTTTGGGTAGTACTAGGTGTTAGTACTACTACTACTACCGAACGACAGTAGTCACTCCAAAAGTGTGAGTGAAGACACCCATAATAAAAAAAATTATAAATAAAAAAATTCCTCAAACAATATGCGTATACACTATAAATATCACGATCATGACTAATAGCGTATCACTCACATCGCAGATCATCGACACGATGGACGTCTATCGATACGATGATGGGAAACATTTCACAATAACAAAAGCTTCACGAAGCGCGATACGGTCCAACTTATGTTCTGTGTATTTTGTGAAGAAAAGACGATTTTGCGGCAACTACTGTACACGTTACAAGTTCGGTGTTGACAGATATCACGGACGTTGTTGGCATCACATTAAAAAACGTACCAGTGATCTGCCACCTATAGTGCTGTTGATGATAGTCTCCGATCGTATACACAACAAATCACGTTGGCTTGAATTTATCGAAGAGTGCGAACGAAACAACGTACCGATAGAACTCGTAGTTTACGAAAAGAGTATGTTCAAGTGTACCGCACGTCATGGATGGAATTTTCTTTCACGTTTCCGCCCGATTCCCGAACTGTATCGTGCCGTTCAACGCGTGCACGGTTTACACGATTCGCATGGACGGATGAACTACGCAACGGTTTACACGGACATGCTCGCATATGGAAGTTCGATCCCTCACGCTTCGTGTTGCATTGTCATTACGGAGCGCACTATTCCGATACGTACACCTATTGAAATATACAGAAGCGCGACAGCGATAGCGCCAAAGTGCGCACTAGATCCTAGCTACAACGTAAGTTTTGACGTGCGCTGCCCACCGTCCTCGTTACCGACACTAGCGAGAGGGAAACAGTTCGCGATAGTGAACAACAAGGCGCAAGGATTGTTTTCGGTACCCTTTCTGAAGGAGGCGTTGCCTACGCTTCGCGAGTATTGTGAATACTTCGGTCTGCAGTATTCGCACGAACAAGGGTACATGGTGAAAGACCGACGTTTGTACAAACAGTGGCAGCGGTGCACCGGTGCTATGGCTGACGAATTTTGGTTGTTGAACTCGTACCTGATACGCCTGCACTTGGAGTCACGAAGTCAGCGCCCGATCGCTGAACTCAAAGCTAAACACATGTGCGAGCGTCTACCCGAGAACGATAACGTCATAGTCGCGGAAATGCACGAGTATCGCGAGAACGTTATACGTAGCGTCGTATTCAAAGACATGAATTCCGTCAAGACCGTACGAGCGTTGGACACGAAACAACATACGCTCATGAGATATTACAGCGGAATGGGTCTCGTGCGTAATGGGTGTATGAATATCAGTTTAGCTCACGTTTTAACGTACTTGCGCAATCACAAGAAGAACGCGCTGTTCTTCCGTTCAGTCGAGATGATATAATTGGGTGTGGTGTGGCGGCGTCGCGACAGTCATGTGATGGAAGGCAGTCGTACCAGAAGGGTACCAACGAGAGTTACGTTCAGCACAGAGCGGACGGTTTACGACGTGCCAGCGTATTGTGAATCACGGTTTGCAACGCGACGACATGAGAATGAAACAACGAGCGAAGAACGTACAGCAGACCGTTCGCAAGACTATTGCGTCGGAGTTACACAGACCAGTAAGACGGAATTTTCCGAGACGAGCGGTCGAGTTGAAGGGACTTCACGACTTGTACCAAGCGGACCTGGTAGAGATGATACCGCACGCGAAGGTGAACAAGGGATTCAAGTACCTCATGACGATGATTAACGCGTTTAGCAAGTACGCGTACGCAGTTCCGTTAAAAACAAAGACGGGTGTAGAGGTCGCACGAGCTCTGGAACCGATTCTGCGCGCTAATAAAATGAAATATCTTCAGACGGACAACGGGAAAGAGTACTACAACAGCGTCGTACAAACGTTGCTGAGGAGATATGGTGTCACACTGTATTCTACGTATAGTGAGAAAAAGGCGTCCATCGTGGAACGCTTCAACCGTACGTTGAAAACTCATATGTATCGTGCGTTCAGCGAACAAGGTCATTACCGTTGGTTGGATATGTTACCGGAACTGGTCAGAGTGTACAACGACAGCGTGCACAGAACGATCGGAATGAAACCATGTCAGGTGAACGAATCCAACGAACGCACGGTGCTACGACGGATTCACAAGAACACAGCGAGAAGCATCGACTATAAACAACCAAAGTTCAAAGTAGGCGATCGAGTGCGTATAAGCAAATACAAAATGACGTTCGCCAAAGGATATATGCCTAACTGGACGAACGAGATATTCCATGTTCACACGGTACGTACCGCCAGCGTACCCGTCACTTATTTGTTAAAGGATCATACGGGAGAAGTGTTGAAAGGCGGTTTTTACGAACACGAAATCAGTAAATCGAACGTTGGTGACGTGTACTTGGTAGAAAAGATCGTACAACGTAAAGGTGATCGTGTGAAAGTCAGGTGGTTAGGATTCGATGGTAAACACGATTCGTGGATACCCAAGAAGAACTTGCTATAACAAGGAATTGGCTTGCGGAATAGAACCAGTATGCGACGGTGCGTTACGATGACAACATGCGCGCTGTGTACGGTGTGAAAGATGTTGTGTTGCATCCTGGCTACGATGTGTACGTCGTGAACACGCCCGAGAACGAGATCGAGCGCATGCGCAGGATATTAACAGTACACGAGTATTGGCAACGGGTTACTAATCGTGTGACGAGATTCCGACTCAGCGAAATAGTACATAGAGGCACCGGATTCGATCACTACAAAGAATGTGTTTGGTCGGATCCGAACTGTGAAACGGGTCCTGACACTTGTGTGTGCAGTTACATATCTGTCGATTGTACGAACATACTGCGAATATTAACTAGACTTTGGACGGAACAAAATGAAAATATTACAACAAGCGCACAGACTAAAAATAAAGGACGTGGACTATTCGAAATTGTGTGGCGATGGTGGTGGCGGTGGTTGTGGCAGAAAAAAACGTAAGCACGGACGTCTTCTCCCCGATACCGTACGTTCGATCATCTGCGGACCTTCCGCGTGTGGAAAGACTAACGTCATGTTCAACCTATTGTTCGGTGTGAACGGGTTGAGATTCGCGAACCTGTACGTGTTTTCTAAATCATTGTTTCAACCCAAATATCAGATGCTGGAAACCCTGATGACACGACTTTCCAACGAAGGAATGGGTTATCACGCGTACAACGATAACGATGAGGTACCCCCTCCTGACGAGGTCGATCCCAATTCTATTATTGTGTTCGACGATGTGTCTTGTGAAAGACAACACAACATACGCAAGTATTTCGCTATGGGACGACACAGTGGAGTGGACACGTTTTACCTGTGTCAGACGTACAGCCAAGTGCCGAAACAGTTGGTACGCGACAACGCCAATCTAATAGTGTTGTTCAAACAGGACGATCTCAACTTGAAGCACGTGTACAACGATCACGTCAACATGGACATGAAATACGACACGTTTAAGAACGTGTGCGCTGAAGCGTGGAAAGATCGTTACGGGTTTCTCGTCGTGGACAAGGATTCTTCTATCGACATCGGTAGGTACAGAGCTGGTTTCGATCGTTTCATAGTAGTCACGTCTAACGATTAACAGCTGTTCACCAAAAAAATTGTCGAGCGTACGGGTAAATACAAGTGTCCCGCTGTCAGCAACGTTAGTCGACGTACCGACGTTTATCGAGATGGACGAAAAGAAGAAACGATTAGCCCACGATATCGACACGATCAGCGATGACATACGGAAGAAATACCGTGCGTTAAAACACGGTATCCGTGAAGAGGAAGCAACTTTATCCAAAAGTTACAAACCGATACTGGAACCGTTACAAACTATTTCGCAAGCGTTGGTTGAAAAAAAACGTAAAACAACAAACGAAAAGTCGACGAAAAAGATGAAGCGTGAGGAGGAGGAGGAGGAGGAGGAGGAGGAGGCGGTGGAAGAGGAGGATCTGATGGGCGCGAGTAGTAAGATCGATATAGGAACACCGCTCCGTCACCGATCGACACCACGTTTCCTGAAAACACCCGTGATAGCCGAAACATCGGACGAGGACGACGACGACGAGGACGATCCTAGTCTCAACATCGAAAAAATGTTAGACACACCAGAAGGAAGGCGTGAAGCGCGTAGATATTTTCTGTCCAAATACGACAGCGCATCGTTAGCGAACAAGTACATGCGCATGATCGTGTCGGCTGAACGTGATCGTCTGATGGACTATACATACGGTGTAAGAAACACAAATGGAAAATGGATGATCGGTGATTCACCGTTTGAAATCGAAACGGACGATACGATCCTCATCAACGGTAAACGATATAAAGGCACACCGGGTCTATACGAACTCGTGTTCATGAAGGACCCTAACGAAAACATTTACAACGAGACGGATATGAAGGCGTACAAAGATATACTACGCGCCACCAACGCGCACAAGCATTATTATTTAGCGAACGCACAGGTAAAGGCGAACAGAGGTGTAAAATATAAACGGATAATATCAAAGCTGTTCCCACCGAAACGTACAGGACACGGGTATAATACCGACAGAACGTATATGGTAGCGTCGAAAAAAAAAGACAAAATCGATTACGTGCACTGGGACGATCCGAATGAACTGGTGGACAGATTGCGAGTGTTGATAGCGTCACAGCGCGCTGGAAACGGTGGGCACACGAACGAAATCGTTTCAATAGTAGAAGAACTACGTGAAGCTGACATCATCGTATAAATTAGACGGGTATACGACGACTACCGTCATTAGCAACAGCATCGAGACACGATTCACACATGTATACCACGCTAGTGTTTATTATCGCGTCCACGAGAGTCGTCGCATCGTCCTTCGAGAGTAATAACGCGAACGATATAGACTTCGCTATCGATTACTTGACGCGTTACGGATATGTGCCCGACCATAGTTTACAAGACACAGACAACGCCACCGTCGACGGCGGCGTTATTACGTCCTACCTGCGGACGTTTCAAGAGAATTACAATTTAACCGTAAACGGAGAATTGAACAACGAAACGATGAATCTGATGCAGGCGCGGAGATGTGGTAACAAAGATTTTGCGTCGTACACCTTACGAACGCATTGGACCAAGAGACGACTGTCGTGGCGATTCGTTCACGGTACCGCTGACGCTATAAAAGCGACACGACAAGCGTTCGCTATATGGCGGAAACATTCAAATTTGGAATTCGAATATCGACCCAACGACATAAATGTGGACATAGCCATCGCTATGAGATATTTTAAACACAGGTGTCTGACCTCCAAGTGTACGATCTGTGGGTACGATTTGGACGGACGGGGAGGTATACTCGCACACGCTTACTACCCGCCCGATCTACCTTACAACACTTCCGAAATACATATGGACTACTACGAATCGTGGAATTATACGAACGCAACCGAAATACCGGACGATCAGACCAGTTTTCTACAGGTGCTAACGCACGAGATCGGACACGCGTTAGGACTGGCTCATTCCCTCGAGAAGGAATCGATCATGTACCCTTTCTACGTACCGCGCTCGGATGGACCGTTCGACCTGAGAGACGACGATATAAGAGGCATTCAGCACTTGTACGGGAAGCCGTCGATCGCTATGGCGACGACGACGACGACGACGACGACGACGGCGAGGTCGATGACGAACGACACCGTCCAGACGACGACGGATTTATGTCGACTAAAGAATGTTAATCAATTTTTAATAATCAACAGACACGTATATATAGTGCACGATAACTTTTTGTGGACAATGGACCTCGAGTCGAAGCGTCTGGGTGGTGGTGGGAGTCCGCTTCTGTTGACAGATTGGTTGACGTTCTTACCGTTAACGTTCACCAAAGTTTCGGCGATGTACCAGAGACCGCGCTCCGAAGAAGTGGTGCTCTTCATAGACGGATACGTGTACATGTTCGATATACACAGTCTACAGCCGGTGAACGGGTATCCAAAAGCGATCACGACTCTCGGTGTTCGCACGCTGACAAAAATAAACGCTGCGATACACACCTACACAGGACGTACATTTCTGCTGTATAACGATATGTATTACGGTGAGATAGACGAGTGCTCGTTCATGATTAAGAAACACGGATACGTTAAAGATCGCTTTGTCGGCTTACCTGAAGCCGTTGATAGCGCGTTTCGATATACCGACGGAAAGATTTATTTCTTCAAAGACGCACGTGTATACGTGTACGATGAATTTCTAAACACGATCGTGAAAGGAAAACATACCGACGGACTCTCCGTCGTCGGAATAAAATGTATAGACAGTACGATCGTATCAAAACTAATCGATTTATTACGTGAATACGTATAAATTCTGCGTACGATGGTCGACGCGCATCATTAACGAGATGAGCGTTGACAAGTTCGGCAGACACCAGAGCGCCGTCAGAGTCCAAAGGGAGACGCGACGCAGTCTGCGGGAGGATATCGGAATCGCGATGACAGAGGACGGACACTTCGATGTAGCGGGGAAAAAATACACAACTTGGGCGAACCGCATGATGGTAACGATGCCGTTTCACTGCGGTTCGTGCAAGACCACTGTCTGGTCGTCGATCCGTCAACGCAAGGTTCCTCGAGAATAGACGTGAAAGGTAGTAAGCTCATCAACGTCGGCGCTCCCATCGATCTCACGGATGCTGTCAACAAGCAGTATGTAGACTACACGTGTTTGCGTTTCACGACGGTACCGAACAAGAAGAACGGTACCGTCATCGATGCGCGGGACCATCGCATACAGTCTCTGAGAGACCCGATTCGTGCGAGAGACGCTGCGACCAAAGTATATGTGGACGCAAAGATCATACCGAAGGATACGAACTCTAACCTAATGGTCGGCAACGTGCGGATAACGCAGTTAGCGTCGCCTGTCAACAACAAAGACGCTGTAAACTTGGAATTTTTGAACCAGCATACAATCACAACGGTAAACGACTCTTATTTAAACGCACAAGGAAAGACTATTCTGAACGTCGGTGACGGTGGCACACGGCCCACAGACGCTGTGAACGTACGTCAATTGGAGGACACGAAGCGGTACGCGAAGAGCGAAACGTACAAACTCGCAAAAGTGTTCCAACACCGTTGGGAGAAAGTGGTATCGTATATCTATAAATTGCATACGCACGCAGCGCGTACTTCACTCGGCGCCGAAGAGGCAGAGTTACTACTCACGAGCAAGGCGGAGACGAGCAAATTGATTAGCGATCTTGACAAGTCCTTTGACAAAAAGGACGAGAACGATTGGAGATCTCTTTATCGACAGCAGGCGAAACAGTAGACATGTACGAACTTCGTAGTCGTGTTGATAAAAAAAAGGGGCGTGGTCTCATAGGAAAAATAGTTAAAAGCGCGGTACCATTCGTCACAAAGTCAGTACCTACACTGATCAATCGAGCGGTGGACGTATTACCTGTGGAACTACATCTGCCCGGCTACAGATTCTGCGGACCCGGAACGAAACTAGAGGAGAGATTGGCTCGTGGTGATCGAGGAATCAACGAGTTGGACGAAGCCTGTCGCGAACACGATATCGCCTACTCCAAGTATAAGGACAACGAACGAAGACGCGTAGCGGATCGTGTGCTAGCCGGCAAGGCGTGGGAACGTGTGAAAGCTTTGAATTCAGGCATCAGTGAAAGAGCGTACGCGGCGGCCGTAGCGGCAGCGATGAAAGCGAAATCGGCGTTAGGTAGCGGACTATGCTGTGGTGGTGTGCGTAAAAGGCGTCGTCGCACCGGTCGACGCAAGTCGATTCGGCGCACGATAATCAAGAGAAGGAGGAGGACGACAGGGACGGGACGACGAAGACGGACCGGTGGTGGTGGTAAAAGGGCTTCGGGACTATACCTTCGTCCGTACCGAAAAAACTAATCGAAATACCCGTGCGCCCGTTGTCCGATGGAGATCTGTACGAGTACGCGAAACGATTGCGCGTACCTCATTTCAGAGGCGTGTACATGCGCGACGCACTTCCTCGCTCACCGTGGGAGAACGAAAGCGCGATCGTGAATCTGGACGACGCTACCGGACCGGGCACGCACTGGGTATGCTACAAGAAGCGTGGTGACGGAGTCACGTACTTTGATGGATTCGGCAATCTACGCCCTCCCGTCGAGCTAATACGGTACTTTGGATCGTACGTGAACGACGTTCGTTACAATTACGCGCGTAAACAACCGCCGGACACGGTCATCTGCGGACATTTATGTTTGGATTTTTTGACATCAAACGATCAGTAAACGACGAGATGTCTTCACTTACGGTCACCGTCACGGGTACGGATCCAAGCGCACTGGTTTGTGACTTTTTTCCACCGCTCGAACTGACGGACGGTGAATGGTATGCAGGACTGCTGGACTTTACCACGTACAACTCTATACCGAACGTGGAAAGCGGAAGAAACAACGTCTTTCCTGTACTAAAGGGTCCACGTAAAACGCTAGAACTCATCAAAATACCGACCGGTGCGTACGAAATCAGTGATATCGAAACGTACCTGAAGAAAGAGCTATCAGACCCGAAATTTACTCTACGCCCTAACAACAACACGTTAAAATGTGAACTTTATTGCTCATACGAGATCGATTTCGAGCGTACAGAACACGGAATCGGTACCATGTTGGGTTTTTCCAAGAACCGCAAGTTAGAAGCGTATATATTACACACGTCGGACACACCAGTAAACATTAACAAAGTGAACGTTTTGGAGATAAGGTGTAACGTCGTACAAGGTTCATACAAGGCGGGACGAAACGACCATATACTGCACTCGTTCTACCCGACTGTCGAGCCTGGATTCAAGATAGTCGAAACGCCTGCCAACGTCATTTATCTTCCGCTTAACATACTACACTTGTGTAACGTTACAGTGTCCGTACACGATCAGGACGGTGATATTGTGAATTTTCGTGACGAAGTTATCACCGCACGTATACATTTGAAACGCGCGTAGTAATCATGGGATTTTATTTCAACGATACCGCTTTACCTACAGCATCGGTGACGAAGAGCGGTGGTACACACAAGATAAAAGTGGACGACACTTTTGGACAGAGTATCAGTAGACGTACGTCGTTGACACGATTAACAACGGCTAACCGACGCTACCTGATTTCACAAGGATTCAAACTCAAGAAAAACAAGTAATATGGCGGACAGTGGTATCGTCTTATCGGTCGAACGACGACCGTTTTTTGAAGACAACATAACACATTACGAATATCATCCTCATGCACCATACGCGTCGACGTCGCGATACGGAAATAACGATGAGATACGTATACCTATCCTGCAACAGGAAGTCTTCACTTTACCGATGGAAAGTTTCCTGTACGTTGAAGGCAAGTTGAGCAAGAAGACCGACAGCACCGATACTGTGAACGTGAAAATGGTCAACAACGCGATCGCATTTCTCTTCGAAGAAATCCGATACGAACTGGCCGGTGTGGAAGTGGATCGTACCAAGAGCGTTGGCATCGCATCCACTATTAAAACCATGCTATCCGTTGGTATGCATGACGTGGTTTCGATGAAAAACGCCGGTTGGGTTGCCCCCACGGCTAACGAGCTAACACCTTCCGGTAAAAACGGTGAATTCAACTTTTGCATACCATTGAGGATGCTGATGGGATTTGCTGAGGATTTCACGCACGTCATATTAAACATGAAACAGGAACTGATACTGTTGCGCACTTCCACTGACGTTAACGCACTGTTCTCGTCCACGGATACGTCAGCTAATGCCGATATAGAACTGACCAAAATCTCTTGGATGATTCCGTTCGTGTACGTGAACAACGAAGTACGGATACGGCTGTTGGACATCGTACGCAAGGATTTACCGCTTTTCTTACCGTTTCGCAGTTGGGAACTCCACGAGTACCCGGCTTTACCTTCAACTGACAGACAGACTTGGACGGTAAAAACAACGACACAACTGGAGAAACCGCGGTACGTGATACTCACGTTCCAGACCGCTAGAAAGAACGATCTGAAGAAACACGCGGACGAATTCGATCACTGCAAGGTGACCAACGCAAGACTCTTTCTGAACGACAAATACTACCCGTACGATAACCTGAACCTGGATATCGATAATGGACGTTACGCTCTGCTGTACGACATGTATACAAGATTTCAAAAATCGTACTATCATAGAACTCAACCCAACGTACTTCTAGCACCGACCGAGTTCATAACGAAAGCACCGCTATTCGTCTTCGATTGTAGCAGACAGGACGAGTCGCTCAAGTCGTCACCGGTCGACGTCAGATTAGAATTCGAGTCATCGACCAATTTCCCCCCTCAGACCGCGGCCTACTGCTTGATACTGCACGATTCGCTCAACGTCTACACTCCGCTGTCCAACACGGTGCGCAGACACAATTAAACTCACTCTATAATTGTTTTTTTGCTGTAAATATTATGTTGCTTTTTACAATATTATGTGTGTGTGTATTTCATGTATGTGTTTTTTTTATATTAAAAGATGTAATCAATTTTCATGTATTTTATTTTCTTAATACCTGTAACCTCCCTCTTTCCGAACGGTGGGAGAGGGAAACGTCTCCCCTCCTATTCTTCGCTCAGTGTTTCATCAGCGCGAGTCGTGAGAGGACGTGCACGATGCTTTCGTACGATCACAAGGATGACGATAACGATCGCAACGAAAACCGCTATTTCAGACAGTGCGGTGAAGCGATGACGATCAAGTCCGTATCTCCGGACGACAAAGAAGTGCAGATCGCACTGATTAAAAAAATCATATCTCCTTATCCACGTTACAGAAACATTGAAGACCGTTTAAGGAGTTTTAAAGATTGGCCGATATCGTTGACGATAACGCCTAAAGAACTAGCCGAAGCGGGTTTCTTTTACAACGGATGCAACGATAGAGTGATATGTTTTTGCTGTGGAGGCGGTTTAAACAAATGGGAGCGAGGAGAAAACGCTTGGACAGAACACGCACGTCATTTCCCCGTGTGCTCTTACGTAATGTTAGTGAAAGATAAAAAATTCATCCTAAAGGCATTGGGTATCATTACCGAACCGGAAGCAGCAGCAGGAGCAGCAGCAACAGCAGTGGCAGCAGAGAACGGACAAAGCACCGACTCGATCAAAGAGAATAACAAAAAAGAACCGGATGCAGCAGCAGCAGTGGCAGCAGAGAACGGACAAAGCACCGACTCGATCAAAGAGAATAAAAAAGAAGAAGAAGGGGGTCCGGATCGGGATACGATGTGCAAAGTTTGTTACGCACACATTGTTGAAGTCGTACTTATTCCCTGTCGTCATTTTGTCATATGTGTGAATTGCGCCATCACTCTAAATCAGTGTCCCGTATGTAGAGCCACATACACCGCTTATATGAGAGCGTATTTCTAGTTCATTTTCATGCACTGAGAACGTCTAAACAACGTGCAGTCAGAAAACGAACAGCAAATTCATACTCGCGCTTACCGACTGTTAATACAAAAGCAAGAACGTTTCGTCTAATGCATGAAATAAACCAGTAAAAATAGTTTAAAAAACAATGCTGCTGCTGTGACGGAAGTGCTTATAAATAAACGATATCTCACTACTTCCTCAGTGTTTCGGAAGGACGTGTCGAGAACGAACGCATGGAGCTGTTGACTTCGTACGAGTACAGACGATGCAGTGACTTAACGAACGCAGTACTGTACCCTGTAGATCTTTTTGTATACAACGTTTTGACGCAAGAATTTGTTGCACTGATTCGTGACGTGGAGACAAGGTACAAAGTAAACGTTCCGAAAAAATTCTTTACGGACGTTTCACAACATACAACGTGTCTGTTTCGTGAGACGGACGGATCGGCAGCGTTCCTAGTAGCACCGAACACATTGTTTGTAACGAAAAAAGATGGCAGTCGACGAGCTAGCAGTCATACTTGACTTTCACTGTTTCGTGGACGATAACGGAAACGAACTCGTCAAGGAACTGGCCGTTATGGATGTCACCGCATTTACCAGCAGACATTGGATATTTGCACCACCAGTGGACACGAACGTTTCGAATCACAAACACATGAGGACGAACCGATGGTTAACGGAGCATTATCACGGACTAGAGTGGAGGGACGGGGAGACATCGTACGAACATCTTGTGCCGATATTAGTAAAATACACGTTTCCTTTTAACTATGTGTTCGTAAAAGGTTTACAGAAAAAAAGATTTCTGGAAAAGCGTATCGTGCATTACAATATTATAAATTTAGAAGATTTCGGTTGTCCTAAACTCGAACAATTACGTCCGATGCACGGAACAGCATGTTTCGCGCACCGTTTATTTCCAGAAATATGTACAAATAATAGAGTGCACGCTTTACGCGAGTGGGTTATATCGGATTTTAGACTTATCAGTAGGTTTCTGGTAAATTATTAACATTTTGTTTTTATTTAGCATCATGTCGCTTGCATAAAAATTACTGCCTTCACACCCTGTCTAGACGCATAAAAAACTAGTGCCGCCGTCTGGTCGTCTTTCCCCTTCCGCGCTCAACAGGAATCAATGACATCACTCTGTCTAGACGTATAAAAAAATAGCGGCATCTTTCGCATGCATAAAAATTACTGCCTTCATGTCAGAATAAGATTACATAACCCTGTCTAGACGCATAAAAAATTAGTGCCGTCGTCTGGTCGCCTACCCCCCTTCCGCTCTCAGCAGGAGTCGATTACAACACCTTGTCTAGACAGATAAAAAAATAATTGCCGACTGGTTGCCTCCTCCCACCCACCGAACATGACGTGTGAAAGCGGCTTCATCCTGTTTCACAGGGTTAATAATAACAGTTTACTGCTCGTTGTCTGGTTCCCCCTCCCTCACGCTGTCTGGTTTCCCCCTCCTCAATAGCCTCCCTACTTATAACGACGCAAACGAGCGTTATTTAATTCAGACCTTGACAGAGACGCAAGCGAATAGTGATTCTTCTTCATTAGAAATGGCTTCATTCGTTGCTAAGTTCGCGGACATTAGTGCTATACAATATAGGAAAATTAAAGAACTAGTAATGGGTGTAAAATATCCCATAGTGCAACTTCAAAACGTAGACAGTAAATACGGAAATGCTGTACTCGCTACTATCCAGGACTATACGGACGATAAATTGAAATATCGTGTTTATCTTCCAAGGAGATACGCAGGCGTTTGGGAAGACGATGAGTTAAAACATTTAGCGCCGAACTCACTATATCTCGTTTACCGTGGAGAAAAAAACAGGGCCTACGTGGTGGACATTTTAATGTAATACTGGATGGACATCTTATGAAGTAACAAGTATATTTGTATGTCATAATGTACACATTATTAAATTTGTAATATATATAGCGCTTACATGTAATTCATTTGTTTTAATTACAATTCAATGTGTGTGTGTGTGTGTGTGTGTGTGTGTATGTGTGTGCATAATATGTATTTTAACTTGAATGCAATCATAAACTTGTAATATAGTGTGATTACATATATTTTTTAATTGTACAAAATTGACAATGTACAGGTGTTTACATATTATGTATTTTAACTTGTAATTAGTATGCATACATATATTTCTTAATTATACACAATTGAAAATGTACACGTGTTTACATATTATGTATTTTAACTTGTAAGTAGTGTGCATACACGTATTTCTTTTATTTTAATTATATGCAATTGTCAGTTCAATTCCTTGTGTGTGTGTGTTTAAATATTTTAACTTATAATATATTGTGTGTGTGTGCATAATATGTATGTTAACTTGAATGCAATCATAAACTTGTAATATAGTGTGATTGCATATATTTCTTAATTGTACAAAATTGACAATGTACAGGTGTTTACATATTATGTATTTTAACTTGTAATTAGTATGCATACATGTATTTCTTAATTATACACAATTGAAAATGTACACGTGTTTACATATTATGTATTTTAACTTGTAGTGCGTGTGTGTGTGTGTGTGTGTGTGTGTGTGTGTGCGTGTGCGTGTTTAAATATTTTAACTTGTAATATATTGTGCTTATTGATAAAATTAAACGATATTATCTTAACATTTCATTGTATTTAATTTCAAAAAAATCCTTTGAACTAACAGTACATTTAATCATATTTTAAATAACAGTATAACACTCAATCTACAAGCTTGAACGGTCGTTGCGCACCGACCGTTATTAGATACATTCAATTAATAAAAAATCAAATTTATATTAAAATAATTGCATAATGGTAATATATTACAGAAACTAAAGAATAATTTTAAAGCAACTTACCCTGTACGAGATATTCTGTCTTTCACCGATGATGTCAAAGCAGAATCCAACGATGGTATGTACTTCAACAGATCAAATCTGTCGGCTTTTTATACATCGCTGAACCCCGCTTAAGGAAATGAAGATATGCAGTCATGAACAATAAAAAAGTTAACGACTCAGGAAGGTAGATGTTCAGAGACTTGTTTGCCTAACCACGCCCGTGAACAAGGTCGACCACTACCGAATATCAGCTAACGCCCAGACGTCCTTACTACTACAATATATATTTAAATTCTTTTTTTATACAAAATAATTGTCAACTCCGAACAGACACTTATTACTTTTTTATACAAAATAATTGTCAACTCCGAACAGACACTTATTACATACCCGTAAATAAGATGTGTCCATGTAAATAAATACATGAGTGTATCTGTAATTGCTTAAGTGTTTATTTTCAACTTTCCTTTTCCATGCATGATGCGTGTGTGTGTGTGTGTGTGTGTGTGTGCGTTCCACAATAAATCTCAGCGGAAGCCAACTGCCACTTGTCCCTATTATTCATGTGTGTTTCTTACAACAACAAACGTAGGGCCCGCTATAGCGAGCGCTAGACCAACAGGTTGGTGCGAACGTATTTTTACAATCTGTATATATTTACTTACCTATAGAAAATTACATATCAATCAGAATATCCGACACACAGACCAATCCTCGACGACGAACCGGATCACCGCGTGACCCGTTCGACGCTCGCCGGCCGCCGACGGCGGCCGGCGAACGGCGAACGGCACCGACCGGATCACGACGCAGCCTCACGAACCAGTTCGCCGTTCGCCGTTCGCCATTCGCCGTCGGCGGCGGACGGCGTCCGACAGCAGATCAACCGGACGGCGGCCGGCGAACGGCGAACGGCGAACCGGATCACTACACGGGCTCGCGATACAGTTCGCCACGACACACTGACACGCCGTTGCCGTCGCCATCGACCATCGCCCGCAGCGACGTTCATATACAAAACCCGTACACTATAACACACGCAAGAGTCGACTACGGCGATTGACCAGCACGAGTCGGCAACGCCGACCACGACGATTTTACAACATGGCCGACCGGAAAAACTCCTTGCATATACAAACCCGTACACTATAACACATGCACGAAGCGGCAACGTCGACGACGTATACACCAATCAACGCACACATAACCCCACTTTATACTCACCGCCCACAACATGACCGAAAGCCGACTACCAGATTTTTACCCCCACCACATAGATTTTTGAATTTCCCGCCATATGACGTCACATCCGGGGTAGAACTGTCAGTTTTACCCTACTACAGTGCGCGTAATTTTTAAATGACATAAACTTCTCCTCCTCTGTGGGCATTTTGGTTTTCTGTTCACCATAAGGTGTACAGTAGGGGAGATGATCGGACAGACCATGTTCTGTGGAGAAACGATGCAGGCAGTAGTCGCAGTAAAATGATTTATGCTCGTGTTTTGTAAGGGATGATAACAATTTATTAATGCTACTGATAAGACAGTAATGTTTTCGGCTATTTGTATCGGACAGAAGCAAAAGATTAACATGATGTAATCTGTCCTTATTGGGGGTAATTCTTAAAGGATAAACCTCATTTTTTGATTCGTTTCTGATATTGTCTTCTATATCATAGCCGAAAACGTTTATAGAAATGTTGGGATTCTGTGTTTCAAATTTAGAAAGTGAGTTTATAGAAACAGGGTACTCGATACCGGACATATTTATTGTGTTTATGAATGAGGTGTATTTTGAAACACGCTCTTTATCTCTTACTTGATGGTGTATGTGGGCTACAACAGACCATAGAAAACACATTTCATCTTGGGGGTTCTTGATGTTGACTACTGCCTTGGTGAGTAAGAGTTTTCGCGGGGTTGGAAGGTAGGAGGACGCTGCTAGAGGCCGGTACCGTCCAACAACCAGTTCCAGCTTCAGTACAGCATCCACCGACCATCCGCTCCCGTCACGGGTAAAATTGGATATGCTATTCATAATTTTATCGTAGGATTCATCGAGTAGACAGTTCAACTCGTCGTTGTCGTCCGTGAGCAACGTACGACAACGTCCGTTGAAGACGGCTTCTTTGGTTACCTCTTTTTCTTCGCCGCTGTCACCATCTAACACAGTTTTAGTGAAACGTATCCTGCACGCAATATGCCATTTGATACTGCGTAAACGTGCTTGTTCTGCCAGAATATCCTTGCACAATAAAGGTCGCACCTCAGTCATTATCGGTAATATATCTTGATCTTTTTCTGTGTCCGTGTACACGGTATAACAAAGAGAATTGGATGTGGGTGTTGTGTAAATGTTTGTGTTGTAAAAATGTCGGGCGTTACCTCCGCGCACTTTTGTTACTTACTCTGTTGACTGGATACTCTGTAGTGATGTAGTCCTGTAACACAACTTAATACTATGCTTTTTGTGGGCGCCACTTGGAAACGTTTGTTCCAAGAAAAAAATATGTGATTGATAAAAAAATTTTTAAATCTACGAAAAAATTTAAACAAGTCAGTTTGGCTTGGAAAAGTCAGTTAAGTTTAATGGTTCTTTAAAAACAAACAAATCGTCTGAAGGACTAACATTCATAGAAAAAAAAAAATTATAAAATTGCAGAGAAAAAATTTTACAAGTTATTATTATTGACAAATTTTTTTTATATCCAATCAAGTATCGGCTAGTATATTTCAGATTCTGACTCAGTTGAAAAGCATGAGTTTAATACATGAAAAATCTTTACTCTCAGGACGTGACTCCTTTGAACTACCAAGACATATCAATTAGATGCCTTACAAGAAAAAACTAAGTGATTTGAAGGTGTATGTGTGGCGTGTAAAGTACAACTGTGTGATAAATGTAACCAGGTAACAAATGACTTTAATTTTGGTAACTCACGTTCCAATGGTTATTTATTCTCGCACTGGACACTCCTTTCGGGTAGTTTCTCAATCTCGCCTCTTCGGGTGTACACTGAATCTATTTAAAGTCAAATTTTGCGATCATTACTTTTTCCGCACTTTTGTAAAAACGTTTGGCAGTAGAATCTCGTTCAAACGCCGCCGCTACGAATCATCTGTTTAGCGTTGATTCAGAAATCTGCCACCGCAGCGCTGATTCCCATGCAGTGTCGAGGAAGGCTTTGTGTATTGTATGTTTACGTTAAAGGGGATTTTTTGTCAAGTTAGTCAGTCAATGCGAACACAGCAGAATTCGTTCTCTATTTAAATTTGTTGGTCCCTCCTGGGCCGTCGACGTTCTGGCTGCGTGATTTCTATTAAAATTTGCCGTATCGCTGCTCTATTTCAGCGATACATTTGGCGAAAATTCTCGTTGAGGTTAAGTCAGTCGGTTATGTCTATGTACGGGAAAAGCCTTCTTGCCGTGTCTTGTCGATTTCTTGCCTCTTCGGTTTCGCCTTAGCTGCGTTGATCAGTGTTGTGTGAGATGCATCAGTTCTGGAGTTCAAGTTTCAAGTGTCTTTGGGTCGAATTTGGTCTCGCTTTTATACTAATTCAGGATGACTGTTTTCATCGACTTCCGGTATATTTGTGTAAAAATTCTTTCTAGAATGTTCGAGAATAAACGAAATGGAATGTCATAGAACAATTTTCACTTCCGTAGAAGCTTTTAGAACGAATTTCTTATTCTTCATACAAAGGATATTTCAAAATTTACACTGGTATTTATCAAACAGTTTTACATTAGTACTCACAATTTGTATGCCATTAATACATTTAGATTCCCTGTTTTTAACTGAATCTAGCGATACTAAATATGATTGGTATCTAATTAACTTAAATCTAATAAACAATACAATATACAACCCTCACCTTGAGTTGTTGTCATTGAAAACTCAATTTTTATAACAAAAATTGTTGTGGAGTTACAAAGTTCCTTCCACAAGCTGAACATCTAATACTACTACTTTCCTACAACAAAATAAACAAATTTTAACATAAATAAAACACAAATAAATACAATTTTATATGGCCTCTGCTCATGGCCTAGATTCTTGTCAGTTTTCTAATACAATGATTAGTCTTTTTCTTTAATATATGTATTATTTCACTACTATACACACAGAGTTTATTATTTTGTCTATCTTTTGTGATACCTGGTTACTCTGTACATATATTATATTTATCACAAGATGACATAGCATCATTGATTGGTCTTGAGATGTCATTTTTTATGGTGTGACAAATCTCACTCTAATTAGTTAAATTCTTTTAGAATTGACTTTACTTTCAACTGAGTTTATTTCTTATTAAGGTATACTGATGTATTGTACCTTTCTATCTTATTTTTGTTAGTATTATGTAAGTATTTAGCCAGATATGATTATTTTTGTACTGGATAATTGGTTCCAGCCATACATGGTATAAGTAAATATTTTGCTAACTTGGCTATTACAATGTTAAAGTTGGTCAGGTATATTAGTATAGTTGCTTTATATCATATTACAGCTGTCTAATGCAATTTGGTTGCATTTTGGCAACATTAAATTTATAAATTATACAATATTAGATGCCTATTACATGTTTTTAGTTAACACTGTTTTTGGCTATTTTGACTGCTTTTTAATCATTTGACAGCTTCCTTTATTTAAGATAAATTGTTCACTATTGTCTGCTTGACAATTACATATAGTGTTTATTTAAATCTGATAATAATTAATTTTTTCATGAAATCTTGGTGTATGGTCTCAAATCCAACACATTAATATTTTTTTGTCATTGCAAATATACAATTTTTATTTTAACTTAGATTCTTTCTAATAATGTATTTAAATCATTTAATACATTTATTTTATTTACATCACATAATATAATAATGGATCATGTCCATTTATTCACAAAAAATAGTTTTTAATACTCTATTCATAGTTATAAAACTTAATAATCATTGACTTTATTCTGGTGGATTCTGACATTATGTCTCTCTCTTATAGTGTCTTATGGTTTTTTCACTCTTATTCACTTTAATAATATATATGGGGTT
Organism: Magicicada septendecula; assembly: GCA_034769895.1. Lineage (NCBI taxonomy): Eukaryota > Metazoa > Arthropoda > Insecta > Hemiptera > Cicadidae > Magicicada > Magicicada septendecula. Next base: position 398,233,228 of record CM068375.1, on the reverse strand, counting down.
TTGTCTTAGTCATAGTTTGGTCGTTTTTTTTTTCAAGTTAATAGAAATAATTATTATACAAAATTACACAATTTTTTTGGGACTACTTGGGTTCGATACTGTTCACCTCACTTTCCTCCTATGCTAACTTACTATATAAATGATTTCTTTTATGGAACGTTCTGTGACGTTACATATGCCTCTCCGTTAAAGTTGATAATTTTGGAAAAACATATCTTTGGTTTTGATGAAATTATCATCTCTATAATAACCCTTTATTAGCTTCTTTATATCTCATTCTTTTATCTTATAATTAAATTCCTGTACTACTCCTTTAATATATTAATCCAACTCAATATTCCTAGTTCGTTCTTTGTCGTATCACCTATTCCTTTCCTTTTTACCTTGATGTTTTATAATTAATCTTTGATATAATTCCCTATCAATTCCCTAACTTACATAGAGGGTTGGGAGTCAGAGTGGCTCGCTATGGCATACATTCTCTGTCCCTTCCTGTCTATAACTACTGAAATCAGAGGCAACACATCCCTGTTCAGAAAATAATAATTGCACCTTTGCAACAAATAATAATAATAATAAAAAAATACAATATTCAAAGATCATAGGCTCCTACACATAAATTCCCTTTCTTAAACTCTTCTGATTAATTCACAATTATATTAATATATCGTTCTCCGCAGGTTAAAATTATCGTTTAAAATCATTCAATGTTAATAGCTATATTCCTATTCATCATTACCTCCTTATGTAACACACTGTTTTCCCTTTTTTTTCATTTATCATTTCCATTTAGTATCAAATATATGACAGTATTTCTCCTTCTTTTCTCCTTTACTAAGTGTCCATCTCGTAATATTTATTTATAATAATCTCTCTCCTTCTCTAAGTACGGGTAAGTTGGTAAATATACGTTGACTTAGCTATTGGAAATAAATCTTGCCTATGATGGAATGTGTCCATCTCGTAATATTTATTTATAATAATCATTATACAATAATATTTATATTTATTTAATAATCTCTACCTCCTTTCTAATTATGGCTAAGTTAAAAAATTCACGTTAACATGTTTAGTCAAGGTACCTTCTCTATGATGCTGTATCTGACTTTGGTTTTTGGTCATGGTACTTGGTCACTGATTGAGTATTCGACTTGCGATTTTTTAATCATGGTACTTTTTTAATGAAGTCTGGTTATACGTACCTTTTACCTTGTTCCTAATTGTATATGTCCCGGCGACCAATGAGACGCGACCAGGCGTTGCGATTGGCTGAAGCCTTGTTCACGATTAAGTTCCCCGCCAGCACCTGCTTTGTTGATTTGGTAAGGTAATGACCTGAGACATGAGCTCCCGCGAGGTTGTGCAAGTGCCTTCCTTGCGAAAGCTGGCTGTCTCGGTGACATTACCCACCATTTCGGCCGACGCCCTAGGGCGCTCGAGCTTCTTGTCCTCGCCAGTGTGTCACCACGTTCCCAAAGGCAAGCCTGAGGGGACCATGGTGTCGCGCCTTGGCCGGACAATTGGCTGAAGCTAAAGCACTAGCTTGCCACCGTGGTGGCCATGTTAATTTATCATGGACCCGCGGACTGCATCATAACATCCTTGAGCAGAGCAAACGACCGCGCTGAACTGTTGGCACCTGGCGTTCATCAGGCTTAGGCCTGGACAACGCAAACAAATTAGGGCGCAAGACGCCCGTGCATCCATCCATCCATCCATCCTAATTGTGTCAGTTACCTCGTAGGTATTGTTTTTATTGTCTCTGGTTATCGTGAAAGGCCCTGTATATAAGAGTAGCAATTTCCTCGTTATGCCTTGTATAGCACTGGGCAATTCTCTATTTTTAACTAACACCTTTTCACCTACCTCATATTTAATTGCCTTAGGCTGTGATTTGATATATTTTTTCCGCTGCTGTTCCGTTTTTTCTAACACCTTATTATAAAATTTTGCCCCTTCAAATTGGTATGCGGGTTCGTCGGGAAAATTAATAATTTCTTTTATCTCTCGTGGTGGGGGTCTTTCGAACATAACCGTGTATGGCGACATCTCGATGGTATTGTGATGTGAGAAATTGAGAAAATCCTCGGTAGAGGCTACATATTCATGCCATCTTTTCTGCTCGTTATGGCAGTATGTTCTTAGTAACCGTCCTACCTCCCTTAACACTCTCTCGGCTGGGTTACTATTCGGGTGATATACGGACGTCTTGTACGTTTTTATTCCGTGTTCTCCCAAGCTTTCCTTCCAAAGTTTTCCCCTAAACTGAGTACCGTGGTCCGTAATTATAGAATACGGTCGGCCCACTTCCATTGTATAACGCTTGATTATTATGTCTATTATTTTCCTGGTCGTTGCCCTAGTTATTGGGTATAGCTTTGTATACTTGCTAAAGTGGTCGAAAATGATTATGATAAATTTATATCGGTGTCTCCCAGTGCTGCGTGGAAAGGGTCCGCAGATATCGAGAAATACCTTTTCCAATTTTTCGGTAGATAATATGGGTATCATGACCCCTTCTTTCCTCTCGTTATCACACTTTACTTTTTGGCAAATATCGCACGACCGTATCGCCAGTTGCACCTTCTTATTCATTCCCTTGATGTATGTTTGCTCTTCCAATGCCTTCCTTACTTTAAAGGCACCCATATGTCCGTACCTCTCGTGATAGTCGATTATTAGCGGTCTCTCTATCGCTGGTGGAATCACTAATTTCCAATTCTGTTGTTGCGGGGTATTCCTAATAAACAAAGTGTCGTCGTGTATACAATAAAATCTGTTTATGACCTCATCGCCTTCCTGTACCCTTTTTCTAATATCTCCTAATTTCGGATCGGCCTCTTGTTGTGACTTTATTTCGTGCAAAATATCTTTTAAATCCTCCCTGCTCTTAATAATGTGGTAAACCTTGGCTAATTGTTCCTTTTCGCCGTCAAAGGTTTGGTCTGGTATATTGACGCGAGATAAGACGTCGGCGGCTACGTTCTGTTTGCCGGGTATATATTCCCATGTGATATTGTACTCTTGCAAGGCCAAAACTCATCTAGTCAACCTTCCGTGGTTCAGTTTACAATGCTTTAAAAATGATATAGATTTGTGGTCGCTTCTAACTGTTATGGGGTACCCTAATATATATGTCCTAAATTTACCGCATGCGAAAACTACACTCAACAGTTCTTTTTCGGTAGTATTGTAGTTTCGTTCGCAACTGTTCAGCACGCGGCTAGCAAAGCTAATTACTAAATGGTTACCGTCCTGATCTTCCTGATAGAGGGCTGCACCTAAACTCACGTTACTGGCATCGCAGTTTAGAAAAAATGGTTTTGTAAAGTCGGGATGATGCAACATTACGGTTTCTAAAAACTTTTCCTTTATGACATTGAGCACTCCATCTTGCTCTGGTCCCCAAGTCCATTTGTCTTTAGCTGATAACTGCTTTTGGAACCTGGCAGTTAGTTCTGAGTAATTGGACCGAAACTTTCTGTAATAGTTGCAGATTCCTAAAAATGACTGCAGCTGTTTCCTATTCTTTGGAGTGGGGAACTTCTGTATGGCCTCTACCTTTTCTTTGGATGGAGTAATCCCTTGTTCTGTTAAATTAAATCCTAAAAATTTCACCTCATTTGCAATGAATTGGGACTTGTCTAATTTGAGGGTGATATTATTCTCCGATAATTTCTGTAGCACCTGTTCAACCCTATTACAATGGTCGTCCCAATTCGCTGAAGTCACCAGTAGGTCGTCGACGTACACTGTCGTAAACTTCAGTACTTCCTGCCCCAATATTCTGTCCATTATCTTTACAAACACCGCCACAGAATTTATTAAGCCAAAAGGTAACCGCTTAAACTGATAGTTTCTGCCCTCGAATATGAATGCCATATATTTCCTACTATCAGGGTGGAGTTCTATCTGCCAGTATCCGCATACCGTATCCCATGAGCTTATATATCTGATTCCGTGGAACTTTTTTAATATCTCCTCTATCTCCCCAGGTGATGTGCGGTCGTTAACAATCATTTTGTTAATCTCCCTAGCATCGAGACATATACGTACCTTTCCGTTCTTTTTTGGCACCGCTATGATTGGGCTGGTAAAGGGCGAATGACTATACTCGATTATGTCGTCCTCTATCATCCTGTTCAATTCTTCCCTGACTTCGTTCTTTAGCGAGTATGCGATCGGGTACGATTTCCTGTTAAATTCCACCGGAGTTTTGAATTTTATGGTGCACTGATAATCTCTGGCTTTACCTGGAGCGTTCGAGAATATGTGTTTATAATGGTTGTATACCTCGATTAATTGTTCCGCCTGTTTTTCGCTGATCAGACCCCTTGCTTTCGTCCTTTGGAAATCCCGTATTTCTTCTAACTTTTCTAACCACAACTCTGGGTTTTCCTCCTGATATAATGGCATATTGATTGGACGATCGGTACAATAATAATGGTTCACTATCGCTTGATAAGGTGTGTTGTCTGTACCACTTCCTTGGACATCGATTAAATTATTGGTCCAAATCCCCTTGTTAGTCTTAAAAGTTATCACCTTACTTTCCAAATCTATCACAGCATTGTATGGCCTAAGTATATCGCAGCCTATTAGTATACTCATGGGTAAATTACTCGCCACTAATAACCCTATTGGTATTGTTACCCCGTTACTAGTCATCTCTAATGACACCTGTTTCTTTATTGATTTATTTTGCCTCCCCGTTGCTCCGACTAAAATAATGTTATTTATCGGTAGAGTGGGTATTGGTAAATTACTATTTTGTTTAATCCGCTCTAACTCAATGCTATCAATAAGTGACACATTTGACCCCGTGTCAATGAGTAGTATCGCTTCTATGCCATTGATATATGCTTTAATCTGCACGATACTATTGTTCCCTTGGTTACTATTTTTAATGATATCGTCACCTTCTTCTAATAACTCCTCTCTAATATCCTTAAGGTAATTATTTATTCTTATCCTAGTCCCGTCTTTGTCCTGTCTATGTTCGTCGTTTGTCACCCCATAATATTGGTTCAGTGAAGGGCGGTTTTCCTTTTTCACTGCCGCGTTTAGTTTAAATGAGCCACTGTCTCATTGGCCCGGTCTCCCGGAACATTGGGTTGCTGACCCGTCTGTGTTTCCTGCCTGACCTCGGGATTACCGTTAATAGGTTGGCTATTCGCCGTGTTACCCTGGCTACCTGGCGCCTGTTGTGGGTAAAACATGTAAGTGGGTACATTAGGTGGATATGGCCGTCGGTTATTGGCCATTGTATAATTTACCTGGGGCCTATATTCATTTTGGTTTCTCCTATCGCCTCCTCCTTGGTTTCCCCCGTTGCGATAACCATTACGTTGACCATAATTACTTCCTCTATAATTATTCCCGCGATAACCGTTTCCCTGGTGGAAGTTCCTACCGTAGTTATTCCCGGTGTAATTACCTCTGTTTGGTCCCGGATAGTTGCGGTTAATTGGGCCCTGAGTGTTATCATTTCGGCCGTTTGGTGGGATATTATTATTCTGATTACTGGTGTTTAGATTATTACTGTTCCCACCTCCATTCCGGTTTGGTCCGTTATTATTGTTGTTGTACTCTACCTTACGATTGGGGGGTTGGTAATCCTGGAACCTTCCTGTGGATTCGCAATTTTCCAATAATTTGGCCAGATCGGCTATTTTGCTAATCTGTTGGTATAATTGGGCATCCTTGATACCATAGCTGTAATGTCCAGCTAACTGCCTTACCAAACATTCTTCTGGGATCGGCGGTATCAACTTCCGTGCTAAACATACCTTTCCCAGGAAATAAGACGTCGGGGACTGTCCATAGGACGCGTCGTATTTGCCATAGAAAATGTCCATTCTTACCCTGTTTTGTGCGGTCTCTGACCAATACTTTTCCTTAAACTGGCGTTTAAACTCTGCTAAATTCGTTATTTCGGGTCGTACCGCTATCCACCAGTTATCCTTAGTATTTTTAAACGTCTCGTCAAGCATCTCTCTTATCCTGTCCCACCTTGTTTCTCTACTTCTCCCAATAACCTCCTCCATTCTTTCCAAAAATTCCATTGGGTTTCGTCGATAGTCCTGGAAGTTGATTACTTCCCTGTTTTCACCATGACACGTATGAGTGTTTAGTATTGGTGTGTCTCTCAGCGCCTCTAATCTTTCCTGCAGGTTTTTCTCTCTCTGGTCTATTTCCATAATACTATTTTTGTTAGTTTTTATCTGTTCGTCCAGCCTGTTAGCGATGTGCTGGACTTCTCCCACCTCCTGCATGATGGCGTCTTGGTTCTGCCTTACCTTGTTTTCGAGATTTCTAACATCTTGTTTGGTCTCTACTGTTTGCTCCTCTAGATTTTCGAAACGTGTATTGTTTCCCTCCCGTAACCTTTCCAACTGTTTCTCCATGTTTTCGGCCTTCCTGTCACTATCGATTTTATTATCATCGATCTTTTTGGTTACTGTTTCGTACTTTATGCTAATTTCTTTTTTCAGGGACTCTATGCTTTTTTTGTTCTCCTCCTGAAATATCTCCAGTTTTTTCCCATTATCATTTATTTTCTTGGTTATATCCTCCCTTAAAGATTCTATGTTTTTGTCTAATTTCCCCATATTTTTATTATTCTCCTCCTTATCTTCCTGTCTATTTTTATTCAGGGATTCTATATTTTTGTTCATATCCTCCTTCAGGGATTTTATTATTTCCGCCTTGTCTTCCTGTCTATTTTTGTCATTTTTGTTCATATCCTCCTTCATTCCTAGGAGCATCACCATTATTGTATTCATGTCGACGTTCGCTATTTTTTCTGGTTCGGGTTTCTCTGTCTGTTCTACCATTTGTATGGGTTCTTCTCCCGTTTGTTCCTCTACCTCATCTGCCGTTTGTACCGGTCTTTCCATTTCTAGTGTGGGCGGTTCTAACTCCGTTTCCTCCATTTGTACTGCCTCTCCGTCTTCCACACTTAACTCTGGTTCCACATTCTTCTTCGTCTTTTTTCCCTTAGGTTGCGGCATTTTAATATGTTGGTAGTTGCCGGGCTTGTTCCGTCTTTTTCAAGCCTCACTAGTTGGGCTGCCAATTTATAACAAAGAGAATTGGATGTGGGTGTTGTGTAAATGTTTGTGTTGTAAAAATGTCGGGCGTTACCTCCGCGTACTTTTGTTACTTACTCTGTTGACTGGATACTCTGCAGTGATGTAGTCCTGTAACACAACTTAATACTATGCTTTTTGTGGGCGCCACTTGGAAACGTTTGTTCCAAGAAAAAAATATGTGATTGATAAAAAAATTTTTAAATCTACGAAAAAATTTAAACAAGTCAGTTTGGCTTGGAAAAGTCAGTTAAGTTTAATGGTTCTTTAAAAACAAACAAATCGTCTGAAGGACTAACATTCATAGAAAAAAAAAAAATTATAAAATTGCAGAGAAAAAATTTTACAAGTTATTATTATTGACAATTTTTTTTTTTATATCCAATCAAGTATCGGCTAGTATATTTCAGATTCTGACTCAGTTGAGAAGCATGAGTTTAATACATGAAAAATCTTTACTCTCAGGACGCGACTCCTTTGAACTACCAAGACATATCAATTAGATGCCTTACAAGAAAAAACTAAGTGATTTGAAGGTGTATGTGTGGCGTGTAAAGTACAACTGTGTGATAAATGTAACCAGGTAACAAATGACTTTAATTTTGGTAACTCACGTTCCAATGGTTATTTATTCTCGCACTGGACACTCCTTTCGGGTAGTTTCTCAATCTCGCCTCTTCGGGTGTACACTGAATCTATTTAAAGTCAAATTTTGCGATCATTACTTTTTCCGCACTTTTGTAAAAACGTTTGGCAGTAAAATCTCGTTCAAACGCCGCCGCTACGAATCATTTGTTTAGCGTTGATTTAGAAATCTGCCACCGCAGCGCTGATTCCCATGCAGTGTCGAGGAAGGCTTTGTGTATTGTATGTTTACGTTAAAGGGGATTTTTTGTCAAGTTAGTCAGTCAATGCGAACACAGCAGAATTCGTTCTCTATTTAAATTTGTTGGTCCCTCTTGGGCCGTCGACGTTCTGGCTGCGTGATTTCTATTAAAATTTGCCGTATCGCTGCTCTATTTCAGCGATACATTTGGCGAAAATTCTCGTTGAGGTTAAGTCAGTCGGTTATGTCTATGTACGGGAAAAGCCTTCCTGCCGTGTCTTGTCGATTTCTTGCCTCTTCGGTTTCGCCTTAGCTGCGTTGATCAGTGTTGTGTGAGATGCATCAGTTCTGGAGTTCAAGTTTCAAGTGTCTTTGGGTCGAATTTGGTCTCGCTTTTATACTAATTCAGGATGACTGTTTTCATCGACTTCCGGTATATTTGTGTAAAAATTCTTTCTAGAATGTTCGAGAATAAACGAAATGGAATGTCATAGAACAATTTTCACTTCCGTAGAAGCTTTTAGAACGAATTTCTTATTCTTCATACAAAGGATATTTCAAAATTTACACTGGTATTTATCAAACAGTTTTACATTAGTACTCACAATTTGTATGCCATTAATACATTTAGATTCCCTGTTTTTAACTGAATCTAGCGATACTAAATATGATTGGTATCTAATTAACTTAAATCTAATAAACAATACAATATACAACCCTCACCTTGAGTTGTTGTCATTGAAAACTCAATTTTTATAACAAAAATTGTTGTGGAGTTACAAAGTTCCTTCCACAAGCTGAACATCTAATACTACTACTTTCCTACAACAAAATAAACAAATTTTAACATAAATAAAACACAAATAAATACAATTTTATATGGCCTCTGCTCATGGCCTAGATTCTTGTCAGTTTTCTAATACAATGATTAGTCTTTTTCTTTAATATATATATTATTTCACTACTATACACACAGAGTTTATTATTTTGTCTATCTTTTGTGATACCTGGTTACTTTGTACATATATTATATTTATCACAAGATGACATAGCATCATTGATTGTTCTTGAGATGTCATTTTTTATGGTGTGACAAATCTCACTCTAATTAGTTAAATTCTTTTAGAATTGACTTTACTTTCAACTGAGTTTATTTCTTATTAAGGTATACTGATGTATTGTACCTTTCTATCTTATTTTTGTTGGTATTATGTAAGTATTTAGCCAGATATGATTATTTTTGTACTGGATAATTGGTTCCAGCCATACATGGTATAAGTAAATATTTTGCTAACTTGGCTATTACAATGTTAAAGTTGGTCAGGTATATTAGTATAGTTGCTTTATATCATATTACAGCTTTCTAATGCAATTTGGTTGCATTTTGGCAACATTAAATTCATAAATTATACAATATTAGATGCCTATTACATGTTTTTAGTTAACACTGTTTTTGGCTATTTTGACTGCTTTTTAATCATTTGACAGCTTCCTTTATTTAAGATAAATTGTTCACTATTGTCTGCTTGACAATTACATATAGTTTTTATTTAAATCTGATAATAATTAATTTTTTCATGAAATCTTGGTGTATGGTCTCAAATCCAACACATTAATATTTTTTTGTCATTGCAAATATACAATTTTTATTTTAACTTAGATTCTTTCTAATAATGTATTTAAATCATTTAATACATTTATTTTATTTACATCACATAATATAATAATGGATCATGTCCATTTATTCACAAAAAATAGTTTTTAATACTCTATTCATAGTTATAAAACTTAATAATCATTGACTTTATTCTGGTGGATTCTGACATTATTTCTCTCTCTTATAGTGTCTTATGGTTTTTAACTCTTATTCACTTTAATAATATATATGGGGTTTTGTCTTAGTCATAGTTTGGTCGTTTTTTTCAAGTTAATAGAAATAATTATTATACAAAATTACACCATTTTTTGGGACTACTTGGGTTCGATACTGTTCACCTCACTTTCCTCCTATGCTAACTTACTATATAAATGATTTCTTTTATGGAACGTTCTGTGACGTTACAACGGGCAGGTAATTAAATGTTGTGAGGGATCCTCTAATACTAGTGTTTCGCACGATATAAAATCGTGTCATAACTGAAACAATAGAAACACATGTATTAGCTAATAGGAATGATGAATAACACACACACACACACACACACACACACACACACACACACACACACACACACACACACACACACACACACACACACACACACACACACACACACACACACACACACACACACAATTCATGTTTGTGGTAAATAAATAGATAGTACACGTTAGTAATACGTTAGTTTATTGCAAACTGTGAAGATGGCAGCGACTCCTGATTTTAGCATTGAAAGTGAAAGAAGAAAATCGTTCAAGTATTGGGAAGTGACGTTTGTCAGCCCCGACGAGTTAGCGTTTGCTGGGTTTTACTACTATCCGCTAAATTATGATGTTTGTGGACATAGTATGTCATTCATAGACGATAGAGTTAAATGCTTTTGTTGTGGAATTGAATTAGGTCATTGGAGAGAAGGTGACATACCTATGGTGGAACATGAAAAATTTTCTCCGTCATGTCAATTTCTAAACGATGTCAAGAGACAATACATTGGGGAGAAGGTGACAAACCTATGTCAGAACATAAAACATTTTCTCCGCCATATCAATTTCTAAACAACGTCAAGAGAGTATCTTATACATGTTAGACAGAGTTGACTCATATGTTAATTCATATCAAACAAGTTTGGTTTGCTACATAATTATAGAGAGAGAGAGACAATTGGTATTTAAAATTGTTTACCTTGTTGAGGATGTTCCTGTTCCTGCTGATGTTGTTGTTGAGGATTCTGCTGAAGGTCAGACATGATGATGATGATATTCAGACGAGAGAGTGAATACTGAAAAACAAAGAAACTGTTATAACGCTGGTATTATGTTAGTGTATCTTAAACGCTTTATATCACACAAAGTAAATTAGAATATCAATTTGTAACATACAATTTGTAGCGCAGTAGTGTTCAGCAACACGAACGAGTTGTAAGTAAGACGCTGTTGTGAAGTTCACCGGTTATATATATAGTGCAAGCGTTGATGTGTGTGCAACTGTACTAAAAAAGCTGTTATGCGCATGCGCAAATAATTCAAATGCACATATGTAGATGACTGAAAAGAGATGATATAAAAGTGGTTGCACTGTAGTAATGTAATCAGTCCTCTTGCTAACACGCGATGGCGATGAATAAGGAGGAACGACTTGCGTATGATATAGATACAATAAGCGACAACATAAGGAAAAAATATCATGGTATCAGATATCATATAAGGTTACAACACGGTATCAGAGAAAGCGACGAGAAGTTTAGAAAAAATTACAGACCGATTCTGGAACCGTTAGAAGCTATTTCACGAAAGTTAAGTGGTGATATGATGGAGGAGGAGGAGGAGGAGAAGCAGCAGATAAAACAAGAAGAGCCTACACAACACGTAATAACAGAAAACGAAAGTGACATGCAAAGTCATAACGCTTCTCATTTCAGTGACGAGGACGCCTGGAACCCTAACGCTTCACATTTCAGTGACGATTCATTAGCAAACAAATATATGCGTTTGTGCGAATCGGCGGACTGTAAACGGATTATAGATCGTATGTATGGTGTTCGATACGAAGGTGGTAAATTTATGATAGGTAATTCAAATGTAAAAATCGATGATAACGACAACTTTCATGTCAAAGGAAAAATTTACGAGGGTACACCTGGTCTGTATGAACTTTTGTTTATGAAACTACCGAAAAAATACAATAAGGACGATATAAGGAAATATAAGTCCATAATACTAGCAACCAACGGACACAAACAAAAATATAAACACAATACGCGAATAAACAGTAACAGTGGCGTCAAGTACCGACTAGTAATATCTAAATTGTTTGCATCGAGTGCACGAAAACGTACAGGGAGTGGCTATATGGAGATGAAACCGAACACTGCAATCGATTACTTGCATTGGGATGATCCTAACGAGTTGGTTAATAGATTGAGACTGTTAATGGCGTCTCAAAATAGTGGCCATACTGGTCATAGGAATGAAATCGTTTCGATATTGGAAGAATTACGTGAAGCCGGCATTATCATATAAAAGCAGACGCACCGTTCTATAACCACCAGTTCTTTATAAATATGAGTGTAGACAAGTTCGGTAGACACGACAGCGCTGTAAGAGTGCGAAAAGAAACTCATCGAAGTCTGCGTGAGGATATCGGTTTAGGAGTGACTAACGACGGTCACTTTGATGTGAAAAACAAAAAGATACGCAACTTGGGTGATCCTGAAGAGCTGCACGATGTTGTTTCTTTACAGTACGTAAAGGACGCATGCTTACAGTACAAGAACGACGACGCTACCGTAGACGCAAAAGATCATCGAATAATAATGCTAAACGATCCGCTTAAATCAAGAGATGCAGCCACAAAACGATACGTAGACGAGAAGAGTTTGAAAAAAGATCGTGCAGGTAACGTAATCGTTAATGACTGTCGACTAACGCGTGTGCAAGCGCCTGTTGACTTCAAAGACGCAGTGAATTTGGAATTTTTACACGCACACACAATCAGTTTGCAAAACGATGCTTTCTACGCTGCCGGAAGAAAAATTACGAATATAGCGAACGGTGTCAATGACAAAGACGCAGTCACTGTACGACAAATGCACGAATTAAAATTACATATAAAGACCGAATTGTACAAGGTCACTCAGGTATTTCACGCTCATATAATCAATCTAATAAAGTTTGTCTATAAATATCAAGACAGCGCGACACAGCGTTCAGTCCTGTCTGAATATATTGAAGAGGTGGGACGTTTAATAGACGTTCTCGATACGGAAACGGAAATCATGATTGGAGATCTGTTTACAAGAATGCACGTACTTCGTAAGAAAAGAATGGGGCGTGGTGTAATTGGGAAAATACTTAAAAACACTGTGCCCGCTTTCGTTTCGTCAGTACCTACTTTGATTAATCGAGCGGTGGACGCATTACCAGTAGAATTACACCTACCCGGCTACCGATTCTGTGGACCTGGAACAAAACTCAAAGAGAGATTGGCACGTGGCGAGCGCGGAATCAACGAGCTGGACGAAGCCTGTCGCGAACACGATATCGCCTATGCAAGGTACAAAGACAACAGTCGAAGACGTATAGCTGATCGCGTTCTTGCCGACAAAGCGTGGGAACGAGTGAAAGATTGGAATTCCGGTGTTAGTGAAAGAGCGTATGCTGCAGCTGTAGCCGCCGCAATGAAAGCGAAATCATCAGTGGGTGGAGGGAGCTTGCGTAGTGGTTGCAGAAAAAAGAAGAAGAAGAAGGGTTCAGGAATTAAACGTCAATCCGCGAACAAACGCAAAACGACCTACAAACGCAAAACAGTCTCAAGGCATAAACGTAACAATAAAAAAATAGCGTCAGGTCTATACCTACGTCCTTACAGACAAAAAAACTAATTTGCATACCAGTGCGTGCATTGTCTGACAGTGATTTGTATGTGTACGCAAAACGTTTGAAAATACCTTATTTCAGAGGAGTTTTTAAGCGTAACACTTTACCACACACACGACCATGGAAGAATGAGAGTGCAGCTGTTAATCTGGACAGTGCAGAAGGACCTGGTACGCACTGGGTTTGCTACAAGAAGCGAAACAAACAAGTTTACTACTATGATGCGTATGGTAATATGCAGCCACCTCTTGAGCTGACACAGTATTTTGGAACCGGCACTGACATTTACTACAATTACGAGCGTGAACAGCCACCACACACAGTCATCTGTGGGCATTTATGTTTGGACTTCTTAACGCGGGAGTGATCAGTAAGCGACAAGATGTCTTCGCTGTCGGTCACCTTAACAGGTACGAATGCTGCTGCTCTTGTATGTGACTTTTTCCCACCTCTCGAACTAACAAACGGCGAATGGTATGTAGGTCTCTTGGACTTTACTACATACAACAGTATACCGACCGTGATTGAGGGAAAAAACAATGTGTTTCCAGTACTACGGGACGGAACAACGTGGGACTTGATAACTTTACCTACAGGTGCTTATGAAATCGGTGACATAGAAGCCTTCCTCAAAAAGCAGTTAGGAGACTCAACGTCCTAACAACAATACACTGAAATGTGAACTGACTTGTGCACTGGATATTGACTTTCAACAAACAGTGTGCGGTATCGGTGATATGTTGGGTTTCAAGGAAAAGCGTCTGCTTGAAGCGAATAAAACTCACACGTCTGACGCCACAGTTAACATTATAAAAGTGAACAGTATACTGATAAGGTGTAATATAGCGCAAGGATCATACAAGAACGGTAAAAACGAGCACACGCTGCACTCGTTCTATCCGTCAGTCGAACCAGGATTCAAAATAATTGAATCACCTACAAACGTCATATACCTACCTGTGAATGTGAGTCGTTTGGACAACATAACATTATCTTTACACGACCAGGACGGTGACGTAATAGATTTTCGCGGAGATGTCATCACTGTGCGTTTACATCTAAAACGACTATAGACATGGGCTTGTACTTTGTTTCTTCGCCACCGCTGCTACCACAGTCGTCAGTAATAAAAGAAGAAGAAGAAGAAAGATCAGTTAGGAAACGCATCAGTACTCGTTCGAAACTGAAACGATTAACATCAGTTAACCGTCGTTTCCTGATTTCACTGGGTTTTGTTGTAAACAAGTAACATGGCGAGTGGAATATTATCTGTGGAGCAGCAACCGTTCTTTGAAGACAGTATCACACACTTTTCATTTCACTCACACACACCGTACGCAACAACAAGATATGGAACCAATGATGAAATACGTGTGCCAATACAACAACAGAACGTCTTTACACTGCCGTCAGAAAGTTTCCTCTACATCGAAGGCAAGTTGGTTAAAAACCCTAGTGTGGCTGCAGATACTGCACTGAATGTGGAACTGGTGAACAATGCTATAGCATTTCTCTTTGAAGAGATTCGTTACGAGTTGGCCGGAGTGGTAGTGGACCATACCAGAAACGTCGGTGTTACGTCAACTATTAAAACTTTTCTATCACTCAACAACAACACACGTGACGCAATGGAAAACGCAGGTTGGGTGGCGCCGACCACGAACATATTAAAAGTGAATGATGACGGTGAATTCAACTTTTGTATACCACTGAAAATGCTAATGGGATTCGCAGAAGACTATACACGCATCGTGCTGAACGTGAAACAAGAACTTATACTCCTACGCACATCTACCGACATAAACGCTATGGTTTTAGCAAGCGGACAAACGACTGCTAATTGTGTTCTTGAACTAGATAAAGTTTACTGGAAAATGCCTTATGTACATGTAGCTAATGCGTACAGATTACCACTGTTACGACTCATAGAGAAAGACCACCCGATAACTATGCCTTTTAGGACCTGGGAGTTGCACGAGTATCCTGCCTTACCACAGACTAAAAGGCAGAATTGGATTGTCAAGACCTCGAGTCAGCTAGAAAAACCACGCTTTGTTGTGTTACCGTTTCAGACAGCAAGAAAGAATGTACTGACGGCACACGCCGATGAATTTGATCATTGTAACGTGATCAATGCGAGACTGTTTCTAAACGACAAGTATTATCCTTACGATAATTTAAACTTGGATATTGGGAAAGACCGTTTTGCATTATTGTACAATATGTACGCCAGTTTTCAAAGTTCGTATTACCACCGTTTAGACGTCAGCCCAGTACTGACACCAGAATTATTCAAATCAAAAGCCCCGCTGTTTGTATTCGATTGTAGCAGACAAGACGATGCGCTTAAGTCTTCAGCTGTTGATGTACGTTTAGAATTTGAATCGTCAATGAATTTTCCTACACAGACGACTGCCTACTGTATGATACTACATGATTCGCTTGTAGAATATACGCCATTGTCCAACACAGTACATAGACGTGTTTAAGTCTTATTTTATACATATTTTGTAAATACTAGTTTTAAATATATATATTTTCATATTTGTAACATTATAATATTAAAGCTGTGTGTGTATGTATTTTAATTGTAAAACTAGTTTAGATATATTTTAATACTTGTAACAATATAATCTTGGAACTGTGTATGTTTTTTTTTTAATTTGTAAATACTAGTTTAGATATATTTTCATACTTGTAACAATATAATAGTTTAGATATATTTTCATACTTGTAACAATATAATCTTGGAGCTGTGTATGTATTTTTTAATTGTAAAAACTGTTTAATATAATCTTGGAGCTGTGTATGTATTTTAATAAATGTATATAGTACACACACTTTATTATTATTTGTATAACCCACTCCATAATGTATACTTACTTGCAGCAAACTAGCGAGCGTTGTCCACACACACGTACCCTTAAATGACGGACGTTGTATGCACACTGAAGGCTTGCACGCTTAAAAATTCAGCTATACCTAAAATATATCTTCAATTAGAAGTGTAATATAAAAAGTACAGTAAGAATATATTTTCAGAAATTGTAATTTGATCACACACACACACCATACACACGCACACACACATGTATTAAATTCAATAAATAATGCGCTTGATAATGTTTTAATGCAAATAATTTTTACGTTTAAATAAAATCTGTACATACAATAAAAATTATGCTCAGTTATTAACGTATTCAAAATGTTTCATGTACACGTACTTATTTGAATGAGTCGTGTATTAAATTCAATAAATAATGCACTTGATAATGTTTTAATGTGAATAATTTTTACGTTTAAATAAAATCTGTACATACAATAAAATTAATAAAATTGTAACAGACATAATAATTTGATCACACACACACACACACACACACACACACACACACACACACACACACACACACACACACACACACACACACACACACACACACACACACACACACACACACACACACACACACACACACACACACATGTATTAAATTCAATAAATAATGCGCTTGATAATTTTTACGTTTAAATAAAATCTGTACACTTACCAAAGAAGTTGTGTATACTGAAGACTCGTAAGACGTACAGTAATACAAACAGTCTTTCAACTATTAAAAATGCAGTGATAGATTTCACGATGTATCAGCACACGCAGGTGGTCAAATGAGAAATTGCCACTAATTTACTTCGTGTATATATTGTACATTGGTAGTGGGGAAAGCTTGCGTGTCCGTTTTTAGAGTAAATACTTTCTAATCCATAATTAATCCTAATTACTGTCAGCGCTGCTAATGATTGACATGTGTCAAATTAGAAAGTAGGTCACAGCGAATGAACATTTATATCTCACTAATTATGTTGTGGACATGTACATACATGCATAGCTGTAAGCGGTGACTATTTCCTTATGAAAGTGGAATGTGGACTTTCCTAATGACATTGTTATATTTTTTGTGTCTCTAATTTCGTTTGGGTGGGGAACATGTTCATACATGCAAAGCATTACAACGGTTTGTAAACTATATTTTAAGTTTGTATACAGTGGTGTAAATATATATATATTTAATCATTTAAACAAATTATAGTTTATTTTAATTTATTTCGTTGTAAACCTCTATTTGTAAAGTACATTAAATTATGTGAAAAGCTACACCGAAAGATTCAAATCATACCTTATTGGTGCATTCAACTATTTGAATGTAGGAATTTCTACCGACGTTTGCAGCAGCAGCAGCAATACACAATACACATTACATTAAGACTATCACGATTATATTATTCATTGATGTACAAACAATTTACATAGCACACACACACACAATAGGCTAACATTTATTGTTAAGCCGTTAACGTATGGATTTGTCATCTGTAACAGCACACACACAGGTAATTACATTATAAACTAGGAATTTCTTCCGACGTCTGCGAGCGAGAGATGTTGTACAACAGATTTTTGAGGAGTCATCTGTAACAGCACACACACACACACAGGTAATTACATTATAAACTAGGAATTTCTTCCGACGTCTGTGAGCGAGAGAGAGAGAGAGATGATATATCACTGTAAAATCGATGACATAAAGAGAGAGAGAGTGCTAGCACATATGTTGTGTATATTAATTTATAAATCGCAGTCAATGACCGTCATGTGCCAAAATTAGAAGTAGGACACAACAAGGTAGGCGATAAATATATTTCCTGGTGATTACATTTTAGTATCGCTAATTACAATAATCCATAAGTAGCACGATTTACTGACGCTTATGTAAAACCGATGACATAAAGAGAGAGAGAGAGAGAGAGAGAGAGCTAACGATAGAGAGAGAGCGAGAGAGAGAGAGATGTCACATAAACACAGAGAGAGAGAGAGAGAGAGAGAGAGAGAGAGAGAGAGAGAGAGAGAGAGAGAGAGAGAGAGAGAGAGAGAGTGTGAGAGTTTATATCGTGATGGATAACTGTGTCTAGAGACAGAGAGAGAGGGAGGGAGAGTTACTTACATACAAAGAGAGAGAATTGCATAGTAAAACCGATGGCGTAGAGAGAGAGAGAGAGAGAGAGAGAGTGAGACCCCTTACATAAACATGCAGAGAGAGAGAGGGAGGGAGAGAGATAGTTATTTACATTCAAAGAGAGAGAATTGTATAGTAAAACCGATGGCGTAGAGAGAGAGAGAGAGAGAGAGAGAGAGAGAGAGAGTGAGACCCCTTACATAAACATGCAGAGAGAGAGAGAGGGAGGGAGAGAGATAGTTATTTACATTCAAAGAGAGAATTGACCTACCACCCGCCCCTGATATACAAATCAGCTTTATTAAAAATAAAAAAAAAGCATGCACGACAAACATACTCTCTCGAGTCTCAGATTCTAGCGGACAAATATCCATTTTCACTTGATAGATAGGTGTACCAGTTATACATATTTTGTAAATACTAGTTTAAATATATATATTTTTTCATATTTGTAACATTATAATTGTGTAACACTTTACCGCACATTGGAAGAACGAGATTGGTGTAGAGAGAGAGAGAGAGAGACCCGTTACATAAACATGCAGAGAGAGAGAGAGAGGGAGGGAGAGAGATAGTTATTTACATTCAAAGAGAGAGAATTGACCCACCACCCGCCCCTGATATACAAATCAGCTTTATTAAAAAAAAAAAAAAAAAATTATATTCACGGATGCGTGTGGTCCATTGAACCCCACCCCACACACCACCCACTCCTGATATGCAAATCAGCTTTATTAAAAAATAAAAAATTATATTCGCGGATGCGTGTGGTCCATTGAACCCCACCTTACCCCCCACCAACCCTTGATATGCAAATCAATATAATTAAAAAAATAAAAAAATCAAATAAAAAATTTTATTCGCGGAAATTCGCGGATGCTACGTGTCCAGCGGTGGTGGGGAGAGCGTGGGAAAAAATCGTTGACCGCGGGAACGGCGGCATCTCTTTGATCTAGGCTCGCGAAAGGCGGCATATATTTGAACTTGGCGCGCGAAAGGCGGCATGAAATTTTATTGGTGGAAATTCGCGGATGCTGCAGGTCCAGCGGTGGTGGTGGGGGAATAACGGTACTTGCGTCAGGACCGGCATTTTCCCTCTACTTACAATAAGGAATGAAAATATCAGAGCAGAAGTCGAAGTGAAGGGCATAAATGAAATTATTTCAATTCACAGAAGACAAAATGGGATCATCTACAAAGGATGACAGAGGATCGATTGCCGAAAGCGCCACTGAACTATAAAGCCATTGGTAGAAGAGACGTAGGTCGTCCGAGGATGAGATGGGTGCCGGAACAGGTTTATATAACCCAATCCTTGAAGAGAAGAAGAAGAAGAAGAAGAAGAAGAAGAAGAAGAAGAAGAAGAAGAAGAAGAAGAAGAAGAAGAAGAAGAAGAAGAAGAAGAAGAAGTTTGATACCCACAAAGGTGGCTCATGGCGCAACAAGTTTGGTCACAGCTGTCTTAATACATCACACAGAGCATAATACTTCACTTATACATTGTTATAATTACTTAAAATATTAATTTGTACTTAACGGATGAAATTGTGTCCAGTACACAGTGTACTACAGCTCCTACAGCTTTCACGGTCGGCGTCTACTGCGTCAACCGGAAACAAACTGACTAATCTGGGCCGTGGGTCCACTCCTGCTGTTGTTAAAAGAACTGTTCTTTTGCCACAATACTGTGGTTAATTGGGGAAGACCGTGTCAGTTAGCGGATCTGTGCAGGCAGACAATGCCTAACGATCTGGCTCAGAGCCGGCCCCATCGCTTCTGCCGCCCTGTGCAATATTTATGAGTGCCGCCCCCTCCCTATTTTAACTCTGAACACATTCACGCACACTAGAGCTACTCTAAAGATACGACGATTGCCTTCAAATGACGCCTAGGAATGTTTGCATTGTTGTGTTTATCAAAAAACTAGAACTTTCTCGCGTTTACGATGCGGCCAACGACCCAATTGTAGAGACAATACAAGGAAACGTGAGTCAATAAAAATGTATGCCTATGTGATGACTTAAAATTAAAACACTAACTGAAATTCATTATGATTGAAATATAACAGCCGTTAACGTAGTGAGGCAGTATTATCTGCTGATGACTCATGCACGGCAGCACTCATTGTCAGGTATACGTTTTCTCGTTCACGAGATTTCGACTCTTCGTTAAACTCCGCTGACTTAATACATAAAGTAATTCTTACTGATCTTACATACTGTGATGAAATTAAGTGAATAATTCTATTTTTTCCTCAATTTTAAAACTTAATCCCGGAGTGTGCTGCCCTGGGCGGTGGCACGGTTCAGCCCTGCCTGGAGCCGGGCCTGATCTGGCTAAAACTTTATCCCGGAGTGAGCCGCCCTGGGCGGTGGCACGGTTCGGCCCTGCCCGGAGCCGGGCCTGATCTGGCTAAAAGTTAATCCCGGAGTCTGTCACCCTGGGCGGTGGCACGGTTCCCCCCTGACTGGAGCCGGGCCTGATCTGGCTAAAACTTAATCCCGGATTGTGCCGCCCTGGGCGGTGGCACGGTCGCCCCTGCCTGGAGCCGGGCTTGATCTGGCTAAAACTTAATCCCGGATTGTGCCGCCCTGGGCGGTGGCACGGTCGCCCCTGCCTGGAGCCGGGCTTGATCTGGCTAAAACTTAATCCCGGAGTCTGCCGCCCTGGGCGGTGGCACGGTTCGCCCCTGCCTGGAGCCGGGCCTGATCTGGCTAAAACGTAATCCTGGAGTCTGCCGCCCTGGGCGGTGGCACGATTCGCTCCTGCCTGGAGCCGGACCTGATCTGGCGAAAACTTAATCCCGGAGTCTGCCGCCCTGGGCGGTGGCACGGTTCGCCCCTGCCTGGAGCCGGGCCTGATCTGGCTAAAACTTAATCTCGGAGTGTGCCGCCCTGGGCGGTGGCACGGTTCGCCCCTGCCTGGAGCCGGGCCTGATCTGGCTAAAACTTAATCCCGGATTGTGCCGCCCTGAGCGGTGGTACGGTTCGCCCCTGCCTGGAGCCGGGCCTGGTCTGGGTAAAACTTAATCCCGGAGTCTGCCGCCCTGGGCGGTGGCACGGTTCGCCCCTGCCTGGAGCCGGGCCTGATCTGGCTAAAACTTAATCCCGGAGTCTGCCGCCCTGGGCGGTGGCACGGTTCGCCCCTGCCTGGAGCCGGGCCTGATCTGGCTAAAACTTAATCCCGGAGTCTGCCGCCCTGGGCGGTGGCACGGTTTGCCCCTGCCTGGAGCCGGGCCTGATCTGGGTAAAACTTAATCCCGGAGTCTGCCGCCCTGGGCGGTGGCACGGTTCGCCTCTGCCTGGAGCCGGGTCTGATCTTGCTAAAATTGGGAACCCGCTACGTTCTTTAAAAAATAGTGCATATTTGAAAATATCAGTATAGACCTGACCTAATATAATATAGACCTGAATATTATAATTACGCCTATACAAGACCTATAGAAAGTACATCCATGTGTCGTAAAAATTTATAATATTTTAACATTCATATATTCATTACAATAAAACATTACTTTGTTACTTGGTAACTTTACATCAATAAATATCCAATGATCTCCATAAACAAAAGTGTTCTACAGTTATATATTTTTTTTCTTTTTTAACGCCTGACCAGATATATTTGAAAATTCATGACAATTTCCTAAATAATATTTTCGTACATAAATGGGTACTGTACCTTTATCCGTTCATGCAGTTATCTTAGATAATTCGATTATGCCATTGTTTGGGTTCGATCATTAGTGAATATCGCACATAATTATATGTAGGTGAAAGAATTATACAAATTTTAATTTCGTATGTTGCAAAACAGTTGGCTGGCAGTTGCAGTTAGTGTTGTTAGTCCTTTTTTTTAATGAAAAATTATTGTAGCGGAAGTATATCACAGTTGCGTACCTGTGGCGCCATAATTTGCTGTTGTTAGGTTAACATGATAACTGAAATTACACATGGAAAGCGATACGTGTGTAATGTAAAAGTCGTTTTTGTGGAAGTACGAAAGTAAGGCGGTTGTCTATTACTGTACATGTCTCCTTTTTGCGGTAGAACTCGGTTTTCAGCAGAACTCGTTTTCCCAGTAGTACTCGTTTTCTCATTAATACTCATTCTGTGAATAGATCACTGAAAAACCACCGAACTTGAAAGTAAGGCGGATTGGGCCAAGGCCTATTACTATTACCCTTGCCTATGCACGCCACTTTTTTTTTTAGCCTATTCGTTTTGGAAGAAGTAGGCCTACTCGTTTCCGGCTAACTAAAAGGAAACGTTCATTATGTAGAGCGTATGTTGTCATTCTTTAATAGATTGTTTTTTGTGTTTTCCATTAACCATAAATATTTGTATTTTTCAGTTTACAATTGCTGTTGTAGCTTTGTTAATTTGTCAACTCAAAAACGTTACGGTGTTTATTTTGAGTATATATTACTGTGTTATAAGCGTTGTATGTAGCCCTACACATTAAACATTGTGTTTTCCTCAAACATGGCTTTTATTTATTTCAACAGTAAACTAAAAACCAAAAACCGTTGTCACCCATCCTCACAAATGAAAACAACACGTATTTTCGTTGTGCATTAAGTAATAGGACAATAATTTACAGTTAGTACACTTCTTCTTTTCCACACCGTAATATATATGGATACAATCGTATATTTAAAAAATCGAAAATGTATTGCAGGAATAGATAAAGGGACAGTTCCAAAAGAGGTTTATGAACTTACAATCAATAATCTTCATGAAAGGTTTTCTTTAACAATTATTGTTATTACACTACAATTTTTTTGGACACCACGGAAGTGTTACGTCCGTGAATTAAAATTCCCGACCGCTCTCCACGGCGGGGCGGCGAAGAAGAAGCGGAGTCTTCTTAGTTTAAAACAAAAAGTCTGCCCGGTAAATCAGCAGCTCAGAGTCGTACTGCACACAGGGGACGCATACGCAAACGTGAAGTTAGTAAGAACTTAATTACATTTCTTAATTAGTGCGATTTATTTTACTTCTTTCTTAATTAGGGTGTACGTAATGAAGAGAACGGTACTACTTAAAAGAAACTGAAAACTTCGTAGTGAAGCGTAGTTTGTTAGACTACCAGGGAATAGAACAGGTAGTAGTAAGTGAGTGTCAGTGAAACAGTTAAAAAGAGTAAAACAATAGTTTAAATCAGTAGAAAGAGATACATACATACAGTAGAAGTTAGATCACACAAACGTCTGAATGTTAAACGTTTCTTTTTACTTCCATGTTCCGTAAGGAAATGCAAGTATGGTGATCGCGAAAAAAATCGGTATTGAGAACCGATTTCCATGTTCTAAGATTTATATTTAAAATCATTTACTTGAATTCGGTTCGATAATTTCTAAAAAAATATTAAACTATTTTCACTATTTATAGATATTTTTGTTACTGTGGGGCAGTCGTTAAATATAATGTTATTTTCGAGTCACTTTATCTATAAAAATTAGGTACGCGTACTTTATTCTTATAAAGAAACTGAATTACGCAGATAATCATCCCTCCTCCTCAACCGATTCCCACCATTAATGATATTTACACTTTCATAGAATAATAGTTTGGTCATATGTAATTTCTAAGGTATCTTATCCTTTAAAATTAAATATTCGTACTTTACTTGATTTCAGCACAGCAATTTCCAATAAATACCCCTCCCCCTTCAACCACCCACTCCATTTATAATTATCTCATTTACCATTTTACAGTGGATTAATATGACTTTACTTTCGGGCCAATTATTTATTAAAACTAAGTACTTTACTCTTGTTAAAACACAAAACAATAAAGGTAAACTATCCTCCCTCCTAACCAAACAACCTGGTTGCCTGGCAACAAAATTATTTTATTTTTAACAATTACCATTGTTTGAAAAAGTTTAAATGAATTTTTGCTTTCATGTTCCGTAAGAAAATGGAAGTATGGTGATGGCGAAAAAATCGTGTTCGAGATAAGGGCTGATTCTGATTGTACTACCCTCAAAAGGTGAAGCAAAATCATTTTCCGTAAAGTGTCTGTGTTTGTGTCTGTGAGTAGAATTTTTTCTATGGCGAACGATAACTGCCGCAAATTCAAACAGAATCAAATAATTTTTGCATATGTACCTTGGTCTATTGATTTTGCTGAAGATCGGTTAAAGGGAAGGGGTAGTTTACCTGGAAGATTTTATGTTTTATCAAGAGTAAAGTACTTAATTTTGATAAATAAAGTATCCTGAAAAGGTCATAATAAACCACTGTAGAAAGGTAGATGAAATATCTATAAATAAAAAGGCAAGTTGAAGGGGGATGGGGTAATTTTCTATAAATGAAAATGATAGTTGAAGGGGGAGAGGATAATTTTTTATATGTGTACTACGTTATCGGCAACAAATAAGCAGTTTGTTGTTAAAATTCCTTCCCGGGCTGTTTGGGCGTGGTCCAATGTTTTCTGCAAAACCAGACGTTTCGGCAGTGGCATCGACTGCCATCATCAGTGAAAACGAGTGCACTAACGTGAGGTGGTATACGTTAGTGACCTCAGTAACGATCATTTTTCGAAAACGATTTTAAATATAAATCTTAGAACATGGAAGTCATGTATATCGATATTTTTGTACAACCATACTGGTTGTCCTGTACAAGGTCACCGAACCCAGATCGCTACGTTACATTGATCGTTAGCTTTCTGCCGGACCTGTTTCAGAAATTTTCGTAAAATAATAAAATATTTACTGAACAGCAGAGTAGCTGCATCCATGAAATACGGAATGGCCATATTTTTAGTAGGATAATCGCACCTGTACGGTGTACAGATCAACTGACTTTACTGCAGCAACACCACTTAGATTAAGGGTTAATCATATCGAGATAATGTACGCAGATTGCAGATCCATTCGACGTACATCATACACCTATATTCCCTGGCCTAAGATGAAGAGGACAATAAATTTCTTATAGTGGGTATCGGAATAACTAAAGAAATTATTATTAGTTTCTTCCGACTGAGAATAGACAACGTTCTCTCTTCAGAGAGTTGCGTCCTGCCGACGTCCCGGAGAGCAGCATCCCGGGTCCTTTCCTGTCGTCAGGGTTGTCCTGTTGTAGAACATTGTCCGTCACCTTCAGAATTCTTCTTCTTCTTCTGGTAGTTCCTATCCGTTTCGGATATCGGATATCATAGAGACTATTTTAACGTTCTGTACTGCTGCACGGAATAAGTCAGTTGTATTCTGCCAAACCAGGTCCTAAAATGTCTTAGCCATGATATTCTCGGTTGCCCATCTCCTCTCTTTCCAAGTACTATTCCCTGTAGTATGGACTGCAATAAGTAAAATCTCTCTTTATTTCTCATGAGATGTCCCACATACTGAAGCTTTCTTATCTTCACTGTGTTAATAACTTCCCTTTCTTTCTTCATCTTTCTAAGAACTTCAACATTAGTTATATGTGTTCGCTAAGGTAAGTTATATGTGCTAAGCTATCTGCGAATATGATGGTATCATCCGCATAACGTTTGTTATTTATTCTTTCACGGTTCAGAGATATTCCCACATTACAGTCATCTGAAGCTTCTCTAAAAATACCTTCCGAGTAGACGTTGAATAAAACATCTACTCCAATATTTTTCAGGATATCCTTCATTTTCTAATGTTGGATTCGGTCAAAGGCCTTCTGGTAATCGATGAAACATGCAAAATCATACAGTTTACATCTCTACATCGTTGGAATACCTTCAAAATTATTTTACACAAACTTGAAAGAATATGTTCAGTTTGTTATAAGCATATGTACACAAATTAGGTGAGAGCAAATTACGATTACAATTCTCTACAAATGTATTCGTGTAAATTAACCGAAACAGTACACTGCAGGTAAACCAACATACTGTATATATATATATATATATATATATATATATATATATATATATATATATATACAGGTTGCCTCTGAATCCAACTTGTTTTAATTGTGTCCCCCGTCGACTTACTGTTGAATAAATTGGCAGTACATTACCTAAATAAAGTCACAACTTGAAGTGAATTCTTGTTAAAATGCGAGTCAGAGTGGCAGTTTGTGTGTGTGTGTTTGTGTGTGTTACTTACGATTACAGCGCCGCGTTTTACGGTGGAAAGCTTTGCAAATTATTGTCTCATTTGTGACCAGTAACCTCTGACTGGTTAACTTCCATCCCCTGTTGAATTTATAAGTGAACCCACCACCCGCCACCCTCTTTTTGTTTAACTCTGTCACACCCCCTCTCACTTCCAACAAGTAGGTTATTGCTCTACAGTACCCATCATTACAGAAGGATATCCGGTGTCACTGTTGACCGATTAGCAAAATACAACTCACGTTCATCATTTTGAAGCAATTTATCTTGAAGCAGTATTTACAAAACGTCAGAGTCACGGGACTAGACGAATACAGTTTTGGAATTTTTTCTCGATTCACATAAGACCGATTTTTTCATACAGGCATGGAAAAAATTTGATGCGAACATAATGTTATTGAACAATTTATTGGCTTAACAATACAGAAATAATACCATTTGAACGTAAATTAATAATTCATTATTTGAAGTAAAGCTTCCATTGTTAATAATGGTATGCAGTATTGATAAAATATTTCTGTAACGAATGCAAATCATGATTAAACTATATTGTCATGAAGTCGTCGTCGTCCTCTTCCTCCCCTCTTCTCCTCCGCTACCGTAGTCGTTCTTCTCCTTCTCCTCCGCTGTCGTCCTCCCCTCCCCTCCTCCGACGATGCCGTCCTCTTCCTCTCCTCCTCCTCCTCCTCCTCCTCCTTCTCCTCCTCCTCCTCCTCCTCCTCAACTTCAGGTACCTCTTCAACTCCTAACCACTTCTAATTTGTTGCCCGTTCACTGTAGCTGATTGTCCAACCTTTTCTTGGACAGCTACACATCTTCATCTACGCTGTAGTTGATAATTCTATTGCACCTAGATCCGCCTTACAGTCAATGTGGTCCATCCATTTATTCGTGTCTCGCTGTTTATATTAAATATTTTAAGTCTCTCCCGCTAAGGAATATTCGGCAACACCACTCAAAAATCGTTGTCTCTATACTTTCTCGCTATTAACATCCAGTTTCACAGCCGTAGGGAAACACCGGAACAGAAATGTTTACAACATTTTAACTGGATGACGTATTTTAGTGTTTTTGAAAGATTTTGAAACCTTCGCCGCATAAGTACTGAAACCTTTGCAGTTTATTTACTGATATGAATTCACTACTATAAATGTATATATATTTCCTAACTATATAAATTTGTTAAGCAGCAATTGTTCTGTTATCAAGTTTAATTTTTACAGGTATTGGATTGGTTTAATTTTTGCAGGTTCGTATTGGATTACACCCATTAATCGCCACAAGCGGATTTACGTTTTTGAAGGGGACGTTTAAATTATAACATTTCGCAACTTTAAAGAGTTAAAATAGTCCCCGCCATAAGTGATTATCTGATTTAGCTAACAGAATTTCCAAAAAGCACTGTGTTCAATGTAACATCGTCACCTAATTTATAATCGTCGTTAACCTATAATCTGTCTCAGTAATTTCTGCCGTGTATCGGTGTATCGGTGAAAAGAGAGTAGGTGATAGTGGAGAGCTCCTTACTCCTCGAATGGTTGTGGAATGTTCAGTGCCGTCTACAGTTCTAGTGAATAAAATATTATTAATCTGAACCACCCATACATTTGTTCGTATTTTTAACACTGTTTGCCGAGAGCTTCCTTCGTAACTTCAGTAAGGGATTTTTTGTATTCCCCCAATCCTTATTAATCCTTATTGTTTGGCGTTTTATCCAACGTGCCATATAACCTGTTGATAGTCGTGTGAGGCTCTCTTTTTGCAATAAATTCACTTTAAATGTTTTTGTTTTCGTTTGCTCTTTCCCATTACTTTTGTCATTTTGCCAGCTTCTTGATGTATCAACTCTTGTAATTAAAAGATAACGATCAGTATTCACGTCTTTTCTCAATAAAATCTGGTATTCTGAGTACAGGTGCGCGAAATGGTAATATGCCAATACAATACGTCGGGTAGTGGAACTAAACGGTCCAGTGACTGTACATTCTAATGGTACTAATCGTCATGAAATTTCTATACAAACACAATTTCCTATGATAAAAAATGACAATGCTACCTGTGAAACTGTTTTCGTAATTTTCAAGATATAATACGTAGCTATTTTTATGTAAAATATATAACTGGAAAGTTGTTGTTGTTAGATCGTGCCAATCGAATACACATGTTATACTTTTAATATTGTATTTTAAATTATTGTACCGGCTTCAAGCCCGGGAAAAACCATAAAATCAAGTTGCGGTTATTCTAGCCTGCAGGTCGACCCCTCCTTTAGATTTGAGCGCCTATGAAACGGAGGTGTACGAGGTAATGCTCAATATGCAGGCCCAACTGACAACCTCATCTGCACGTGGTGAATCCTGCTGGATAACTAACAGTTAACTAAAGATTCTGTTCAGTTCCTCTTACCATTCTTTTTTCTCCTCCTGGCAACAGTCCGCCTAAGGGAAATACACCTCTTTCTCAGGGTAGCGATCTCTTCAGTTCACCAATAGACCACCTTTTTTTCCCAGATGACTTTTATCGCCGAGGCATTGAAACATCTCTGGCCTGACGTATCAGCTTCATTGTGGTCTCGACTACAGACTCTGCGGGACTGGACTTCTCCAGCGCATAGATCTTTCCCCCACTATAAGTTTGACAAAAGGGTGTCTTCGTTGAGTTTGCTAACATTCCACTTAAATCTTCTACGAGGCTTTTCACCATCCTGTCTTCTTCCTGGAGGCTAAAGAATATGTACTGCTGATCACCAGTATATTCTTCATTGACTTTCCAGTCAGCAATTTTTGATGTTAGAAATACTGACGCAAGCGTAATGTCCTCTGCCGTTTCCAACCCAACGTTGCTCACGCTAAGTAACAACTCAAGCATACGTCTTCTCCTCGAGTCCGTGTTCGGCATACCCCACTCTACTGGTCTGCTTTGGAAGTGTCTCTGGCAACAATGATGGTTCCTTTCCATTCCGGCAGGGTGTCTTCTAGCCTGTCCAATTTTTCCTGGAACTCATGTGTACTGTACCCTCGTTTGAGGTGGTGTAGCACCTCCCAACGTCCATCCAAATTGAATCATCTACAAGAACCGTGACTTCCTACCAAGACTCCCTCCGTGTTGGGTATCCAGATAGCCGCAGTACCGAAATGCCACACTTCTGTCTTTGTTCTGTTAGCTGATGAATATCAATCACCCGCGACTCTGCTTCTGTAAGTTGTCCTGCAGAAACTTAATATTCTTTGATTCTTTTCTGTCCCGTCCAATACTTCACTGAAGACAAGGCATCAGGGAACATGGCCTGTCCCTGGGACATGGCCTGACTGGCCTGTTGCTACGTTATTTTCAATGCACAGGAAGCACTTTGGACGGTTTCTGCAGTCACTCTTCTTGTGCCCTCGTTCTCCGCACTGTATACGCAGCCCCAACTATCTTCTGTCTGGTCCTTTGCGGACAGAAGGAAGAGACCATAGCCAAAGCATGTGTAACAGCGTTGCACCGTTTACCGTACGCCGAACTCTGCAATTCAGCCAGCCGCGCGCTGGGACTTCAACAGCTCTTGTGCGCCTTTTGTGTTCATTTTCACAGATGCCTATGTTACCAACTGTAACTGTTACCTTTAGGTCTCCTACACGCTCTCCAACCTCTCTATTAATCACCTCAATCACTTCTTCCGGGGCGGTGAGGCTATCGAGATCTTTTATTTCGAGAGTTTCCTTCGGTTCCAGCTTCCGGACAGTGGCATTTTACCCTAAGATGTTCTTAAGGGAGTCAAATAATTCTGCCGTGTCCTGAGATTTGTCGCCCAGCTCTAAACAGACTCTCCCGAGCTCAGTCTGTCTGATAGATCTGACTTCGACCTGCGAAACTTCAGTATTTGTCTTGCTCCGGATTAGGCCGAGCACTTCTGCATAAGTTTTGCTTTGTCAAGGCTCAATTAGCAGAGTCTCTAGCCGTGGATTCGATTGTTTCCTATTTTTCCAACTACGTGAAATAGACCCAATCCCCCGTGTATTTGAGATCTCGGACTATTCTTCTGTTTCCACTTTCCTTGTCTTAGTTTTCTTCTTTTTGTTCCGAACCTCTGTGAAGACTTCCGAGGTTTTCACTTCTTTCTTCTTCTTTGCCATTTTTCCCTCTACCGGGCTTGAAGCCCTACTTTTTATACCAGTCGGTTGGGAGTTTTCAGATTCCTTCCGTTCCCAAGACGTCTTGTCTTTATTAAGCGTAGGACCATCAGCGGAGTTGAACTTACTACT
Source organism: Magicicada septendecula (assembly GCA_034769895.1). Taxonomy (NCBI): domain Eukaryota; kingdom Metazoa; phylum Arthropoda; class Insecta; order Hemiptera; family Cicadidae; genus Magicicada; species Magicicada septendecula. The sequence continues at coordinate 398,202,418 of CM068375.1, read as the reverse complement.
GGCCAACATTTCAGTGAAATAATAATAATAATAATAATAATAATAATAATAATATTTTAATAGAGGGGAAAAATGCTTTATGCTTTACTGTCAGAGGGGGGCGTGCTGGGACTGTGGGACTCTCACCCACTAAAAAACCCACCTCTAATTCAGGCATTTGTATTTATCCTGGAACCACTTAGCGTATTACTTCAGGTGCAGCCTATTGCGCCCTTATCGGGCTCCTGCTAGTTGCTCCTCATCTTCTACTGCCCGCCGTTGGGTGGAAGTTGGGCCTGTCTTTTTTTCTTTAGTACGATCCACTGAATAAATGCGGTCCCATTCCGCATTACCACGAAGCATTTGGCGTGAACTCCCCGAGCTCCATTTCCAGTACCATCCTCTGTCTTGCGAATCTGTAGCACTTGAAAAACGTGTGCGAGGCATCTTCGTAGGGAGAGTCTCCGTACTGGCATGCTGGGGTTTGGACCTTTCCCATTCTATGGAGGTAGGGATTAAAATTGCCGTGGCCATTGAGCAACTGGATCAGATGGTAGTTGACCTCACGATTTTGGCGGTCGATCCATTCCAATAATAATAATAATAATAATAATAATAATAATAATAACAACAACAACAACAACAACAACAACAACAACAACAACAACAACAACAACAACGACGACGACAACAACAACAACAACAACGACAACAACAACAACAACAACAACAACAACAACAACAACAACAACTTTTAACGAATTTTCTGCCATATCTTAATTTATACTAAATCAATTACTGCGTCAAAAAAGACAACAATGCTAACATTTTCACAGAATGTAAGCTATAAAAATAGTTTTACAGTTAAAGTTATTTGTGCGAGTGTTATGCGCGGCAGGGAGGGGGTGAAAAGTGGCGAGCACATACACACTTAACATTAATTGTGAGGGAGTGAGGGAATGGTGAGGGTTGTATTGTAATTAGCCATTTGTAATAAATTGTTACGTCCCCCTCCTGCAGAGGACGCCCTCCACAGCCTCATAGATCTGTGGCACTAAACGACTTGACCTACCGCTTAAATTTTCACTGCCCTACACTAAAACTGTGTCCGCTTCTTTACGCCTTTGTTTCCTGCAAGTTAATATAATGATATGGCACTTAGTTGGAAACATTCCACTGGCGGTGATCTGATATGCTTTAAATAAAACAGAAAAAACAATTTTACAACAAAAAAGAAACTGAGTGCGATGAAGCTGAAATAAAATAAAAAGACATATACAAAATCATGTTACTTTCTTTCTCATATGCACGAGAGAATGTAAATGACTAAAAACCAACTCTCACGATATTACTAATTAAAAAAAAACTAACATACTTATAACTTAGGAGCTCATCATCATCATCATCATCATCATCATCATCATCATCATCATCATCATCATCATCATCATCAGCAGCAGCAGCAGCAGCAGCAGCAGCAGCACCATCACCACCACCATCACCACCACCACCACCACCACCACCACCACCACCACCACCACCACCACCACCACCACCACCACCACCACCACCACCACCACCACCACCACCACCACCACCACCACCACCACCATCATCATCATCAGCAGCAGCAGCATCACCATCATCATCATCATCATCACCATCATCACCATCACCATCATCACAATCATCATCATCATCATCATCATCATCATCATCATCATCATCATCATCATCATCATCATCATCATCACCACCATCATCATCATCATCATCATCATCATCATCATCATCATCATCTTCACAACACGGCATAGGCGAGGTGATGCCTGTTCCGTCTTCAAAGATCCTCCAGCCATCTCCTCCTAGGTCTACCCACACACCTGTGTCCTACAGGTTTATATTTCCAGACTTGTTTGGCCAGTCTGCAATCTGACATTCTGTCTAAGTGTTCTTTCCACCATTGTTTGTAATCTTTTAATTTTTCATTCAAGTTAAAAACTTGTGACTCTTCTCTTATGGTCTCATTCTTTATACGGTCAAGTTTAGAACACCTTTAAACTCCTCTTAAGAACGCCGTTTCCGAGGCCTGTATTTTACTGTCTTGTTTCGTGGTTGTTGTCCATAATTCATATCCATAGGACAGTACAGGGATTGGAATAACTTTGTAGAACTTTAATTTTGTATCTCGACGTACCTTGTTTCTAAAAATACGGTTGATTGCCCACAGATCGTCTGGAACTTACTTAACATTAATGTCATAATTCATATCATATCTAATATCATTTCTCAGGGATCAAGAGGAATATCCAGGCCCATTGGAAGACGTCCCGATTTTCAGTGAGAACGAGCTATCACTAGCTGCTAGCTCCCTGCGCAACAAGAAGGCACCAGGGCCGGATGGTATACCTGCGGAAGTGCTGAGGGTGGTCGCTAGATCGTGCCCCCAGGTGCTACTTAATATGTACAACCGCTGCCTCAAAGACGGGGTCTTCCCGAAGAGGTGGACTAGTCCACTCCAGAGAATCCAGAGACTAGTCTTAGTCGGCAAAGGGAAGGGCGGCCCGAATTCCCCGTCGGCATACAGACCTCTTTGTATGCTGGACACGGCGGGGAAACTACTGGAACGTCTACTCAGGCCTCGCCTAGTAGCGGCAATTCGGGATGCGGGAGATCTGTCTGCGAGGCAATACGGGTTCAGAACGGCCAGATCCACCATTGGAGCCATACAGGAGATCTTGAATGCCGTCCAGGTGGCCCAGCGGGGTAATCACTTCTCCAGAAGGATGGTGCTACTCGCTACGCTGGACGTACGCAACGCCTTTAATTCGGCCAGGTGGACAGACTTGCTAGCGGCTTTGGAGGACGTCTTTCAAGCGCCGGACTACCTGCTCCGGATAATACGAAATTACCTGAGGGACAGGGAGCTCCGGTACGACACAGCAGATGGGCCACGCAGCAGAGAAATAACAGGAGGCGTAGCTCAGGGCTCTATCTTGGGCCGCGACCTGTGGAATGCCTTCTATGATGGAATCCTCCGGATGGAGATGCCAGATGATACCTTTCTGGTAGCATATGCTGACGACGTGGCTGCCGTGATCACCGCGAGAGACGCAGAGGAGGCGCAGCGCATCCTGAACCAGGTCATGCGCAGGGTCCGCATCTGGATGGAAGAACACGGTCTGAGCCTTGCGACGGAGAAGACAGAGATTGTGCTGCTCACTCGACGACGTATACCCACAATCACACAGTTCGTGGTGGTGGAAAAGGCGATAATATCAAAGCCAGCGGTGACGTACCTAGGGGTGCACTTGGATACTAAGCTTTCCTACTGGGAGCAAATTCGATGTTCCTCGGAGAAAGCCGCTAAGGTCGTTGCTACGCTGAGCAGGCTAATGGCAAATGTCGGAGGCCCAACTGCAGGAAGACGGCGACTGCTGATGTCGGTGACCAACTCGATTCTCCTCTACGGATGCGAGGTCTGGGCCGACGCACTGAAGCAAGAAAAATACCGCAAGCATATGGCAGCGGTACAACGAAGAGGAGCACTTCGGATTGCAAGCTCCTACAGAACGGTGTCGGAACCAGCAGTGTTGGTCGTCGCTGGAGTAATGCCAATAGATCTGATGGCTGAGGAGAGGAGGAGGGTCTACACGACCAAGGAAGACTTGGGGTTTGTAGAAGCAAGAGCAGTGGCCAGGGCACACTCCATGCGGAGCTGGCAACTACGATGGGAGCAGGAGAGTCGAGCTAGGTGGACGGCGAGGCTGATTGGGAACCTCCCTGAATGGGTGGACAGAACGCACGGCGAGGTAGATTATTACCTTACTAAATTCCTGACAGGGCATGGTTATTTCTGTGCATACCTGCGAAGGATGGGTAAGATGGAGGATCCGTCGTGCGTGTATGGCGACTCAGACTCTGATGACGCTCATCATACTTTTTTCGAGTGTCAACGGTGGGTGCTGGAGAGGCGAGGACTGGAATCGGAGATTGGCCCCATGACGCCTGATAACATCATAGGCGTCATGCTCAACAGCAAAGAGAACTGGGACATGGTTGTGACCTTCGTGAGGATGGTCCTGCGGCAGAAGAAGCCTGAACTGGACCCTGTCACAGGTCGATGATATAGATAAAGCTGTAGGAGCCTAGTAGGCGCAACACGAGTTGCCACCCTGAAGCCATACGAATAGTTGTTCCAGGGGGGGTTCCCTGCCTGTAAAGTGGAGGTTTTTTAGTGGGTGCGAGTCCCACACACCGGGAGACCAGTCGGGTGTCTCCTGATGGTGCATAATGGATTTTTCCTCCCCTGCAAAAAAAAAAAAAAATCATTTCTCAAATAGTTAAAAAGGCTCACCTGTTCTAGAATTCGATCATTAATCATTATTTTTGTTCTTATTGGTGCCTTGCCTCGAAATGCCATTAGCCTTGCTTTTATAGTGGAGATTTTCATACTGCATTGTTCGCAAATCTGATGAAGCTTAAAAACAGATTTTTGCAAATCAGATTCTGTATTTTGAAGCAAGTCGTCAGGGAACAACAGCACATTCAACTGTCTGTCTCGTGATAACTTAATACCAGGGTTCACCAGATGTTTCCATTTCCTTGCCAGATCGTCGATATAACTTTTAAAAGGAGTAGGTGATGCACTACACCCCTGTCTGACACCTTGATTTACTGGATGACTGAAACTGCTTAACAATCGCTTATATGCAACTCATTTGCAATTTTATCAATTCTAGCGAGTTAATTAGCAAGATTTATTTAAACTACTGTGTTAATATTGAGATCGGTCTCCGATGTGGAAGGCATATCTTAATGTCAAAGTACGGTTGAAATGTGGAGACTGTTTGGCCGTGGTCCGCAGTTATTGCTATTGACAAACGTTTCGCCCCCACCATCGGTGTCTAAGGTGTCCGCCAGAGATGAGGTAGAATTGGGAGGCAATTTCAACAATGTTGAAGTCGGCCGTGAAAGCTTAAGAACTCCGATTAATGCTGTCAATTTGGTTAATATCAACGTAGTTAACGTTGCAAGCCATCCGATCGGATAAACAAGAAATGTCCGTTTTACGCTTCCACCACACCATTCTCTCGTATTACGATTATACAATGAGTTAAGAGTACTTTGTTGTCTAAAGAGCCGTGGTTCTGAGTAAATGCGTCTACGTAATAACAATTATGTAACAATGAAGGTTACGCAGAGAATAATATTGTGGCTGTGAAGATTATGAAGGAGAAAAGACTTAACGACTTCGTAATGGAAACTGACACTGAAAGAATGCTGTTATTAATAGATATTTTTTTTTGTATTAACGCAATCGTTTGGGAATAAATTGTACTGTATACTGTGCACGGGGGAGGGGGAGTGCAATAGACTATAATGCTGGAGGGACGCGTTTGAACATGATAAACGCCCTTTTCGACTTCCCATTGACAGCGTAATTTATCTTGCGCGATATTTGCATATTAGCATTGTTCTATCAATAGCATGGGGTGGTATTCAGACGGGGGTTTTAACCCCCTAGAGTTTAAAGTTGAAAACTCGTGCGCTTATACAAAATAAATATCGGTATGGAGAACCATACATGACTTCCGTGTTTTAAGATTTATATTTAAAATCATTTTCGAAATGAAATATTTCCATAGAAACTACTTCTTTCCACTTCTTGCTTCAGCCTTAAACACAGTACTGTGGTCACTAATGTATACCATCTCACGTTAGCGCACTTGGCAGTCGATGCCACTGCCGAAACGTCTGGTTTTGCAGAAAACATTGGACCACTGCCAAACAGCCCGGGAAGGGATTTTAACAACAAACTACTTTTTGTTGCCGATAACATAGTACACATATAAAAAATTATCCCCTCCCTCTTCAACTAACCTTTTCATTTATAGATATTTCATCTACCTTTCTACAGTGGATTATTATGACATTCTTTACAGGATACTTTATTTATCAAAATTAAGTACTTTACTCTTATTAAAATATTAAACGTTGCAGGTAAACTACGCCTTCCCCTTAACCGATCTTCGGCAAAATCAATAAACCTTGAGTCTTCTACAACTTGTGCACATGTGCAAAAAATTATTTGATTCTGTTTGAATTTGCAGGAGTTATCGTTCGCCATAGAAAAAATTCTACACACAGAGACAGACACACAGACACACACACAGACACTTTTCGATAAATGACTTTTCTTCATGTTTTGAGATAGTTCAATCAGAATCAGCCCTTATCTCGAACACGATTTTTCGCCATCATCATACTTCCATTTCATTATGGAACATGGAAGTAAAAACGGGTGAATGCAACGTTGGTTTGGCTAAACTGTCTACATGTAAGCTTCTCCAGGGGCGTATTAACGCGTGGGGGGGGGGGCGAACGGGACACGGATATCTACAGAGGGTCAAAAAACTGATTAATTTTGTCTCTTTTTCTCCTCGTCAAGGATTAGGTTATATAAACCTGTTCCGGCACCCATCTCATCCTCTGACGACCCAGGTCTCTTCTACTAACGGCTTTATAGTTCAGTGCCGCTTTTGGCAATCGATCCCCTGTCATCCTTTGTAGATGATCCCACCATTGTCTTCAGTAAAATGTAATAATTTCACTTATGTCCTTTACTTCGAGTTCTGCTCTGATATCTTCTTTCCTTACTCTATCTTGCAATGTATAATTTAAAGTATTTCGAAAATAGCTGCATTTCAGCACTCTGAATCTTATCGCTTTCCTTTTTTGTCATGAGCCACGGCTCACTCACACAAATCAACGTGAGTATTACAATTGTCTTATAAAATTTAATCCTTGTTCTGTGTCTTGCTTTATTTTTGTACTTCATTTATATTATTTTATTCTTCTTAGTATTTAAGTTTGTAGACTCCACGAGACGTGATGGAAACGTTGAAATGTTGCTGAATATTGGTTGGTCGAAACTCACTAATACTTGTGACTATATGAGAATCTTCTACTTCTCCTCTTCAAGGATTAGGTTATGTAAACCTGTTCCGGCACCCATCTCATCCTCGGACGATTCACGACTTTATAGTCCCATCCTTACCTATGGCTTTATAGTTCTGTGGGGCTTTCGGCAATCGATCCTCTGTCATCCTTTGTAGATGATCCCATTTTGTCTTCTGTGAATTGAAATAATTTCATTTATGCCCTTTACTTCGACTTCTGCTCTGATATTTTCTTTCCTTATTGTATCTTGCAATGTATAATTTAAAGTATTTCGAAGAAACTGTATTTCAGCACTCTGAATCTTGCCGCTTTCCTTTTTTGTCATGATCGACGCCTCACTTGCATAAATCAACGTGGGTATTGCAATTATCTTATAAAATTTAATCCTTGTGCTGTGTCTTGTTTTATTTCTATGAATCGTACCACAAATATTCCTAAATTTATTTATCTTCTCTCTTATACCATATTCAGATTCACAGCTTACTGCACGACCGAGATATTGGTAACAGTTCACTTGCTCTAAAATTCTGTTGTTTATAACTATCTTAGTCCTCACTTGATATTTACCTTGAAAGGGCTTGGTTTTGGCCTTTCTTACTGAAATTGTCAGTGAGTACTCTCTTGCCACTTCTTGTAATTGAAACATAGCTCTTTGTCATCAATCAAACAAATTTGACTGACAAAGATTTGAGTTTGATTGTTTGTGTAGCTGTTTGTCATAATCGTTTTCGTGAATAAGAACTATGTCATCCGCATATAGCGGGGAACCCATACAAATTGATTTGTTAAGCTGTATTCCCGAAGTCACTCTGGATTTCCATGCTCTCAGCATGTCGTCAATGTATAGATGATAGATGTATAATGGACATAATATAATGGATAGATGTACTTTTATAAAGGATCATCACCATCATCATCTTCACGGATTGAACCAAGGATGGTTTGTTCCGGTCTCAAATAGGGAAAGATTAGAGCTGGTCACTCCAACGCTTCCTCGGACGTCTCACACCTCTCCGTCCCCTCGGTTTATAGTTCCAGAGTTGTTTGGGGATGCGGCAGTCTCATCCATTCAGCAAAGATGTTCCCTCCAATTCAGCCTGTCGAGTATACTCATAATATTCAGTTTCCGCCGTATATCTGTGTTTCTTCTACGATCATGGAGAGTATACCCTGCCACGTGTCTGAGAAATTTCATTTCAACCGCTTGGATGCGACTGGCCTGGGCTTTCGTTAAAGTCCAATTCTCAGACCCATTAAGAAGTGTGGGAAGAGCCATCACTTTGTAGAATTTCAGGCGTGTGCCTTTACTTGCTGACTCAAGGGTTCGCCTAATGGTCCCGCACATAAGGTTGAACTTATTCAACTTATTCACAACGTCGTTGCATGCATTATAAGACACACTGTAGTCCAGGTATTCAAAATTGCTAACTTGTTCCATGAGCTTAACCAGGATCTTTATAAAGGATCTTGACTGAATTTATTAAATGCTGTGGATATCCCTCCTTTTGCTCATCTATGGTATAAAAAGAGTCATTATTTTAAAATGTATTAACATACGGTACTTACATTGAATGTTTCAATTTACCAGCTATGCTTTGGAGCACAGAAAGTGAAGTGTATTTCAGAACGCAACAAACGAAGTAAGTGGCTTTGTACGCACAGCGACTATAAAAAAAATTTGTTAGGAAAAACAAATTGCGCCGCACCGCACCGACGGGAATCGTGGCCGCGACCTTCGACAATTTTATTGTCCCGTCGTAATCTGACCGACGACGCAGTGCGTTAGAGTCGTTATTTTAAAATTTATTAATATTCTTACATAGAATATTACATTTTTGAGGCATGTTTTGGAGCACAGAAAGTAAAGTATTACAGAACGTAGCAAACGAAGTGGCTTCGTACGCACAGACTATAATTTGTTAGGAAAAACAAATTGCGCCGCGCCGCGCCGACGGGAATCGTGGCCGCGACCTTCGACAGTTTTATTGTCCTGTCGTAATCCGACGCAACGCGACAAAGCCTGCTGCTCGCAACCAATAAACTGGACGCTGCAATTATTTCATTAACCGGACCCGACCCGACAATACCAGTTTTTCCCGATAGAGTCGCTTACATATCGGAGCCATAAAACACGATATTGTCATTATTATTATTATTATTATCATCATCTGTTTTTTTTATTTTATTTTCCTTAAAAAATGTATCAATTACGGCTAATTACGATGACATGCCTCTGTGAGGTAGTAACTCGTTCTTCTGTTGTTCTTTGTTACATTTTTATTACGACTGTGTGACGCCCTGTCGTAGAAACGTCCGCCTTGCTCAACGTCCGTCCGTCTATCTATTTGTGTCCGCTGTAACCACAAAACTAAAAGTGACAGCAATCATGCAAGTCCGTCTGTATTGTTCGCTGAACATCTAATCGTAAACTTACACCACACTACCACGCGGGGATGAAACAGTTTATTTAATTATTTTTTCAAATCATTATATTGTAAATTGCTACTATATGTCTAAGAAGGTAACATTATCTGTTGGATGTAGGCCTAAATGAGTCCCTGAAGGGAGTATTTAGCTAAATCTTCTTGTTCACTTGGGTATAGCCCATTCCGACTCCAAAGAGTCTCTGACCGTTTGTTCCAGGGTCTTCCACGATCTCTCGTTCCCACTGGCCAATATTCAAAAGCTTATTTAGGAATACGCGTGGCTACCATACGTTCCACATGGGACCTCCAATTCTGCCTGTATTCCTTTATTCTATACAGAACCGACTGTAACTTCAATTCCTTCCTGATGTCGTCGTTTCGTAGATGATTTGTCAAACTGCAACCCTTAACTGCTCTTAAAAATTTTATTTCCGAGGCCTGCATTTTTGATATATCATTTTGCAGGAGAGTCTATGTTTCAGATCCATACATTCAAGTCGGCACAGCCACGACCTTATAGAAATTTAGCTGTGTCTCCCTCTGCGTTTTATTATTAAATAGTCGTCTTATTGTTTCAAGGTATAACTACATTTATTTAACTTTCTCTCGATATCGTTGTCCTTCCTATATAAGTTTAGTTATCACATCCCAAATAACTGAAATGTGATACAGGCTCCAAAACACTATAATAAAATACAATTTATTCAGTTATAAATAGTTATAAATAAAATCAAAAGTGTAAAAACTATGATTTGTAACATCAACAAAAATGATAAAATAAATAAATTATCGTCGTCGTCTTCGTTAACTTCAATGGTTAGGCCTTGCTCCACAACCATAGGATGACAAAGCCTGGCTGACTGTTAGCTTTCGGTGTATATAGGAAAGTTACCATAGCCTTGCCATTCTGAACACATTATTATACCGTCACTTACAATAAACATAAACTCCCTCGACAAACGGGAAAAGAGAAAAAGCTGAGCTCCTCCTGGACAACATCATTCCTAAATCGATCTCGTTTAGTGCATCCCTTAAAAGATTGGAGGAACTTAATTTCTGCTGACTGGTTTCATCACTCTGCCTAATCACCCATGTATCACCCCATATAATGACGATGATACCGCCATCACTTGTGTCTCCTTTCCACAGTTCCTGCCCAGAGTCTTCCTAATCGCACCACATCTTCCTAATCGCAGCTGCCTTATTTCCTAGCAAACCCAGTAATAAATTTCACAACCCACGTATTTGAGGTGATTTGCTTGTCCCAGGCAAATCCCATTCAAATAAATCTTGGTTCGAATTGTGTCTTTTCCACAGAATGACATTATCTTAGTTTTGGACTTCGAAATTTCATATCTCTGGTCTTTGATTTTAGACAGAGCTGGTGTACATCCTCGCTAGATGCAAGTACGTGATGTCAGTACCATCGGAAAAAGTGGAAACTGCATTTAATAGACGAAACCACTTCTACAGGACAGTCGTATAATTAGAAATAGCAAAATTAAAAAAACAACATTATGAAGTAGGGTATGCTGTGTAATGATGTACGGAAGTGAACACTGGATAATAAATAAAAATAGGATAAAACCATTGTTAATGCAACTGACATGAACTTCTTGAGATGCACATATAGAGTTGTAAGAATGGACCCAATTAGCGACGACAAAATTAAAAGGACTAGTGGAAAAAGAGTTTGTTATAAATTATGTGCAAACAAAATGTTCACGAGAGAGCGAGAGGGAGAGAGAGAGAGAGAGAGAGAGAGAGAGAGAGAGAGAGAGAGAGAGAGAGACAAACAGACAGAGTAAAAGTGGTTGAAGGGATGAATACAGCTAAAGTACGAGTAGATTATTTCTATGTAGAAACGTAGATTAAGGTATGTAGAATTTTTGAAAAATAAATTAATTTGAAAATAATTTGTATCATTATCTTAATGACCAAACGGTACTTACTTTCTGGATAAGCCTCGTATTCTACACATAGCGTATGTTGAACTACAGCTCTCCTCTAGGCCTCGTCTTCTACATTTCCTTCACGCTTCATCTCTATTCATCGTCGACGTCTTCCATCCCCTCATCTCAAATACTGTCCGTACGTCTTCTTTCTACCCGTCCTTACACCACATTCGGTGGTCTACTACCTGTTGTTGAGGTTTCTCGTTTATTATTTCTTATCATACGTCATGCTAATCGCAGTCTTTCCCGTTAGATATATCAAGCCAGACTCGGTTCACTTGATGATAGTTAATATATCTCCTCAATATTTCTATGTCTCATCATATGTATGTTTGAGAACGTCTTGAAACATCTGTGGGACTAGCGTATAGCTAGAAATACTAAGTCGAAAATGTACAACACTATGGTAGCAATATAATGATGTATGAAGCTGAAAACTGACAATTAATAAAAACAGAATGAAACCAATAGCCCTATTTATGTAATATACATGGAATTCACCACCACCACAACCACCACCACCACCACCATAAACAACAACAACAACAACAACAACAACAACAACAACAACAACAACAACAACAACAACAACAACAACAACAACAACAACAACAACAACAGTAGTAGTAGTAGTAGTAGTAGTAATAATAATAATAATAATAATAATAATAATAATAATAATAATAATAACAACAATAATCATCATCATCATCATCATCATCATCATCATCATCATCATCATCATCATCATCATCATGAGTGAAAGCATTTCTTTTTCTGTTGATGTGAAAAAGTCTCCCCATTTATATCTCTCCTGTGTGTTAGCTGTCCAATTTAGTACGCCATCGTAATTAACCAAACTGTCTCTTCATCTTACAAAGGATCGTCGCCATGACCCTACCATGTCTCTTGGTCTCCGGCTTAGCAACCTTCGAGACGATCTGCCATGTTTTGAGCTAAGCAAACGTTCTGTATCTCCGTGAAATTTACGGTAATCTGTAAATGACATCTGTAATTTCAACCAGTATCTTGTACTGATCTGATTGTTAACCCATTTGATTGGTTCTCTGGCAAAGTATTTTCCATGTTTCCTGTGCAGGACTAATCCGCAGACTTCTGTGTCATTTCGTTTCATTGTGTACGCTTTGAAGTCATTAAGTCTTTATAGTACGTACGCCACATCAATAAAGTAAAATCTTAATTTTTTAACACAATGGCAATTTGTTATTTTTCAAAATATTGTTAACCTTTTCAAAACCAGTATACCTTGACTTTATTCAATAGACAATTCTGACACTGCAAGCCCTTTTGGTCTCAATTGTTTTCTATTTGTATCGGCCATCTGAGGACCACATGCCAATTTCAATTCTTTATTCCTTGTTCTTTTCTTTTTCTCCAATATCCTTTCATCTTTTCACTATGTCTCTTCTTCCTGTATTCAGTCCACTTTGAACCTGCGTGTTTCTCTCTCCTACCCTGGACTCTTTCCATTTTTAACACTTTTGCCCGAAAAACTTCTCTTTCAATTGCTTCTTCTGCGTTTATATTATTTTTTTTATAAATCCTTTTGGACTTCTTTAATGCAACTTGATGTTGACTTCTTTCCCCACAGATATTTGAAGATCTGCTTTGTTAACCTATTTTAGTCCATTCTATATACATTTCCAAAAATAATAGTCTTCTTTTTCTCATTGTGTCTGTTATATTTTCTACACTTTGATATATTTCATCATTACTTCTTAATTTCCGACCTTCTGAAGTATTTCGTGGGCCTAATATTTTCCTAATAATTCGTCTTATTATTATATTCAGATGGCAATGCATGGCTACCACAGGGGTAAAGCAGAGGACGTGACCTGCAAATCATTTTTACTTCCATGTTCCGTAAGGAAATCGAAGTACGGCGATCGCGAAAAAAATCGTGTTCGAGATAAGGGCTGATTCTGTTTGTACTACCCTCAAAACATGAAGAAAAGTCATTTTCCGAAAAGTGTCTGTGTAGAATTTTTTATATGGCGAACGATAACTGCCGAAAATTCAAACAGAATCAAATAATGTTTTGCATATGTGGCCGAGTTGTAGAGGACTCAAGGCCTATTGATTCTGGTGAAGATCGGTTAAGGGGAAGGGGTAGTTTACCTATTAACAAAAGTAAAGTATTTAATTTTGATAAATAAAGTATCCTGAAAAGGTCATAATAATCCACTGTAGAAAGGTAGATAAAATATTTGTAAATTTAAAGGGTAGTTGAAGGGGGAGGGGGCAATTTTCTATAAATGATAGTTGAAGGGGTGGGGATAATTTTTTATATGTGTACTACGTTATCGGCAACAAAGAAGCAGTTTGTTGTTAAAATTCCTTCCCGGGCTGTTTAGCCGTCGTCCAATGTTTTCTACAAAACCAGACGTTTCGGCAGTGCTATCGAATCGACTGCCATCATCAGTGAAAATCGAGTGCGCTAACGTGAGGTGGTATACGTTAGTGACCACAGTACTGTGGTTAAGGCTGAAGAAAGAAATAGTTTCTAAAGAAATATTTCATTTCAAAAATGATTATTAATATAAATCTTAGAACATGGAAGTCATGAATGGTTCTCCACACCGATTTTTCTATAGTGGTGTGCAACAGTGTTAATTGTGTTTGTGATTATGACCACTAACACAACTTTACTTTTATATCGGCCAATACCACACGCCAATTTCAATTCTTTATTCTTTGTTCTTTTCTTTTTCTCCGATATTCTTTCATCTTTTCACTGTGTCTCTTCTTCCTGGCTTCAGTCCACTTTGAACCGACGTTTTTCTCTCTCCTACCCGAGACTCCTTCCATTTTTAACACTTTTGCCCGAAAAACTTCTCTTTCAATTGCTTCTTCTGCGTTTATATTATTTTTTTTCTAAATCCCTTTGGACTTCTTTAATCCAACTTGATGTTGACTTCTTTCCCCAAAGATATTTGAAGATCTGCTTTGTTAACCTATTATCGACAATTCTATATAAATGCCCAAGAAATAATAGTCTTCTTTTTCTCATAGTTTCTGTTATATTTTCTATACTCTGATATATTTCATCATTACTTCTCAATTTCCGGCCTTCTGAAGTATTTCGTGGGCGTAATATTTTCCTAATAATTCGTCTTTCCAATATTTCTAGTTTGTCTAAATTATAATCCAATGCTAGACATTCACTTGCATATAGGCATTCTGGCCTCACTACTGTACTGTAATGCCTTATTTTCGCATTTTTAGATATCCACTTTTTATTGTAAATATCTTTAGTTATACCATATGCTCTTTCCATTTTATAAATATTTTTTTCTATAGCAGATTTTTCTAAAACATTCTCTTGAATTATTTCCCCTAGATAGGCTACTTAAATTTTCTAACCATCTTTATTCGACTAATATCTGTTAGCAGGAATTTTGGCGCATTTTTAATGTTCGTTAGAAATTTGGTTTTTCTGCAGAAATTCTTAAGCTTGTTCTACTGGGTTGTTCTATTAACTATACCCTTACTTTATTCAGTGGACAATTCTGACATTGTGTGCCCTTTTGGCCTCATTTTATTAATTTACTCAAATATTTCTTTTCGTTAATTTTGTTCACGGATGCGTATTATCAATTTTGTTGCTGTTGCAGGTTTATTAGACAAAAATGTTGTCTTTTGTATGTTCATATATATTTGTAATGTATATAAGTGTATAAATGTGTACGTGTAATTTAAGAGTTCGCATATTCAGAATAATGAATATAGAAACAAGAAGATATTACGTTTGAATAACAACAACAATATAATACAAAGTATGAAATCTTCATTTTTATAAAGGTTTAAGAAGGAAGGGAGAGTTTGCGCGTAATCATCGTTCTCGGATGTCGCGGGCTGTACATTTGCATATAGAGTGGATGCATTAGGGGTCGATCAGTTTGGCGGTGGCGGTGGTAACTCCCGGCCATTATTAATGACTCTAATATTGTCCTGTCAATATGCAGAATACTGTGCATCTGTTTTATTTTTTATTTAGACTACAGCGGACTTGTCCCCATTGCAAGAAGAAGTCTGTATTCACCGTTGGTGTATTAAATAATATTTAATAATTTCATTTCCTTCACCGTCTTCATTGCAAGGGATAGCTTAGTAGACTTTTCTGTCTCCATTCATCATCATCATCATCATCATCATCATCATCATCATCATCATCATCATCATCATCATCATCTTCACGGATTAAACCAAGGATGGTTTGTTCCGGTCTCAAATAGGCAAAGATTAGAGCTGGTCACTCCAGCGCTTCCTCGGACGTCCCGCACCTCTCGGTCCCCTCAGCTTATAGTTCCATACTTGTTTAGGGATGCGACAATCATACATTCGGCAAAGATGTTCCCACCAATTCAGCCGATACTGGTCGATTCTGTCGAGTATACTCATAACATTGAGTTCCTGCTGTATATCCGTGTTTCTTCTATGTTCATGGAGAGTATACCCTGCCACGTGCCTGAGAAATCTCATTTCAGCCACTTGGATGCGACTGACCTGGGCTCTCGTTAAAGTCCAATTCTCAGACCCTTAAAGAAATGTGGGAAGGCTCATCACCTTGTAGAATTTTAGGCGTGTTCCTTTACTTGCTGACTTAAGGGTTCGCCTAATGGTCACTCGCATAAAGTTGAACTTATACAACTTATTCACACCGTCGTTGCTTGTATTGTAAGACACACTGTATCCCAGATATTCAAAATTGCTAACTTGTTCCAGGACAGCACCATCTATAACAATTTTTGCCCGTACGGGATCAGTTCCACGGAAATCCATCACCTTGTTCTTACGTGTGGATATCTGGAATCCAGAGTCTTTGCAGAGTCTGTCTCCATTTCAACCGTAATTTTGTGAACATGTACACACAGTGACGGATTATCGATATCGCTAGGGTGTGCTGCAGCACCGGACACCGGAGCCTCAGGTGTCAGAGGGGGCACCATCCAGTTCCAAATCACAAAAACGTTTTAAAGATAATAAATGTGAAAAAAAATAGCAAATGTCCTCAATCCAAAGTCATAAAACGATGTGTGCACACTTCTCGACGATCTTATAATAAAATTGAGCACTTTGTGCCACGAGAGATTGCAAGAAAGAGGTTTTTTTATTCAAATCGTTCGATTGAAGATGATAGATTCCATGACACTACAGTTTGCCCGCTTAAAGTATTAAACTGGATTATTGAGTGTAAAATGATTGATGTATTTCCGAATTTATTCATTGCTTATAGCCAGATTTTCACGACAATAGCTAACTGGGAATCTGAAAGATCATTTCCTGTATTAAAATGTAGGGCTATTAAAGATATGTTGAGTTCAAGTATGGGAGATGAGAGCTTATCTTCGTTAGAAAAATTGAATATTGAAAGCGAGATACTTGAATCTCTCGATTTAGAGGAAATTATCAAGACTCCGTTAAGCCAAAATCAAGAAAAAAAATGGATCGATTAGTATTTTCTAAGCTTGAGTACTACTATGCTCATTGTAATCACTATTTAATAAATATTTGTTGTAATTTGAGACTTTAATAAAATAATTTTTAACTTTCGAAATTGTTTATGCCAGTTATCAGTGTAAATAAGGCATAAAAGGTTGAATTTAGAATCGGGGGGAGGGAGCACCAGTCTGATGGCAGCATATGCCACCGCGCGCTTCTAATCCGACCCTGTGTTCACCCCTTTTGCTTTCTGGTTTGTACTTGATCAATTGTTTAATGATTCTACCTTATTCCATTTGTTCGATGTGTTGTCTCCATTTAATTGTTTCTCTCTGTGTGACACTTTATTCTGTATTTTACTGAGTATATGTTTAATATTGCTACGACGGTCGAACTGATCGTCGTATGGTACAGTGGAAGACAAAATACAAGACACCAATGAAGTCACTAATAACTAGTTTTTATTATGACAATTAATAATTTGTAATCAACAAGATAGTCTCTTACAACAATTCAAGTAGAATTTGTCCACACTCAAAATACATTGTGACTTGTACTTTTATTTAATAACCTGAGTAAAAACCAGCTACCCATAACTGCTGCTTTAATATTTTTTCAAGTTTTCATGTTTAAAACACTAATAATTTTTTTTTAATAGCGGAAAAATGCTTTATGCATCGTTAGAGGGTCAAGACTTATAATAATATTATGAAAATATATTTAAAATATGTACTGAAAATTTTATAATAAACCATATTGGTTTCAAAAAATATTTTTTGACTAGAGACTATTAATTTTCTTCTGTTTCAACCTAAGCTGTTTGCCTTTGGTGGAGGTGTGCTCGTTTCATACATGGTCAGGCATATCTGTCCAAGTGTAATCCTAGGTAGGCCTATTTCACGTCTTAGGTTTGTGGCAGTTGACTGTTCAATGCCTGGGGGGTGGGGGACGTTTCTCTTCTTAAGGAGACACGGAAAGCAAAAAAAAATTTTTTTTTCAAATTTTCATTTTTAGCGACAAGTAAAAGCTGAGGTTTTTATGAATGCACTGATTTACGACACTTATTATTTTTAACAAAAATTCCCATCAAAATATGTTTTTGAAAAATATAGGCCTATTACTACACATTTTGACAGCTGCCGTCAATTAAAACTTCCATATTCAAACACAAATAACTTTGGAATCACTCCATCAAAATTCATGATTGTTTTTTCAAAACTTGCTTCATTTCGTGCGCAAAGGTTGGCAGCACTCAGCTGTTCAACTGAATTCAGCTGGCAATTGTAATAAAGTATCTATCTCCATGGAAACGCTCAAAACTCAACTTTCACATGTTTTCAGTTTTTTCTCGATTACCGAAAGTATGGGTTTTCAATACATAAGGAACATTTTCTGACTAACCACTGAACCAATCATTGTGAAATTTTCACACAATATTCACAGTATGTGAGTATATTTATATATACTGAGTTTTTTCTCTCATGGTAAATGCAGATTTACATATTAAAAAAAATAGTTTTCATAAAAATTTATCAACTTTCAGAAGTTAAATGGGAAACAATTTTTTTCATTTATTGTGATATATTTTTAACAAAAAAACTCAGCTCTTGTGAAAACGTCTACAGAAACTGCTGTGAAAATTTCAAACAGATGGTTTAGTAGTTTTTAGAAAATGTTCCTTCTTATGTTAACATGGTAAAAGATAGGGATTGTGTGTGCCCTTAATGTGACACCAAAGGAGATTAATAAGGCCTACCTATGCTAGTGAGACCGTGTGAGAAGAAGAAAAGATGAAATGCGAAATATATTAGAAGAAAAAAAAAACTGGCCACAGATATTCAACGAGACGGGCACATAGGCTTAAGGACGCACCAGTATGTTCTTTGCCTCGGGGTGGTAACTATTTATTTATCTTGGGGTAGTAAATTAAGGACAGAACAAGTAGACACTGAAACCTAATAATACGAGACATCATGAGGAAATAAAAATGATGAAGAATTTATTTAATGTAAGCGTATGTATTTTGAAATATCAACAATTTTTATTTGAAGATTTTAATTCTCAGGTGGACGAGATTGCCTTTTCTCTCTATCAAATTGGTTTGAAAATCAATATAGAGTCTCTCGTAGGAATTAGTGTCTAGAAATTAAAAAGAATAACAGAATGCAACGGACAGCTTATTTTTTCATTTTAAAACTCACTTTTAAGAATCTGGCAAAAAATTAATATATAAGTCAACTACGGGAAACGAGTACGCTACTTTCGAGAATAAACATTTAAAACCACTTTCCTGCAAAATGTGACTAAATAGTGTAAGATCTTTTAAATGCGATTGATTAGGCCGAACTGAAGTTATGAAAATTACTGAGCACGTTTCGGTATTCTGTTCGCATCACAGAAAATATGAGTACGTTGAAGAAATGTTTTAATACTTTGTTTATAGTTTATATAATAGAGCTTTGATTTCTGTGAAATAAAAATAATATTACGAATGGAAGTGGGCCGATATAGTCTACCTGTAACAGCTATTTGGAACGATATTTTTGTGGAACGGATATAACAGTGACTGAAAAGTTGAAATACCTGTTCCGATTACTCGCGGCCTCGCGGTTCCGAGTCTCGTCACCCCCTACGCAACTAACAAGTAAACAAGTACACAAGTAACAACAAGTAAACGAGTACTACGAGTGTTAGGAGTATTAGGAGTATTACGAGTACCCGAGTACAAAGCTATTTTTTGGTGTTGAATACTTCATTATGCGCATGTGCCGATTGCCATACAAGTACGAAACGAAGCAAAACAGCGAGGTTCAGAATATCTCTATGCCAAAGAGACGAAGCTGTTTTTTAATAAATGAAAAAAGTTCATACTGATGTAACATTTATTCTCGTGTGTTATGCAGATATATAATACAGATTAGGCCAAATAATAATAACAAATTATATATTATAGTCTACTAGTCACCAACTTGGTAAATTTCGAAAAAGCGAATTATATTGTGTTATAACCTACAGAGTGGCTGATAGGCCATATAGTACTTACTTGTTGTTAATGTGATTTCTGAGATTATTTTAATTTCACTGCACATCTCACGTACATTTTTTTGACATTATTTGTTGTGCTATTACGTGCGCTCTAAATTTCATTCCCTGAGTTTCCCAACTGATTTGTGTAACCAAAATGGAATCAATAATTTAATATTAGTTCTGTCAGTTTGTTTACTCCTAGTGAAAACTTAAATCACCATTCGCAAAGTGAGATAGGACTATAAATTCTCTTGTTTCTTATTTTCTTTTAAACAGTAACAGCTTAATAAAGTCACAGTGTAAAGTAACACTGTTAATACTTTTGGTTTCAATTTATTTCTTATAATAAATTATATAATACAGATATATGTATAATAGGTATATAATAACAGGTATTTGTACGTGTTATTATTATTATTTTTTGAACAGTATCGTTATTTTCAAATACCGTACTAGTTTAGCACACCTCTAATTACGAATTCGATATACCATCAATGTGTAGTTTCTTAGTTTACTGGTAGATAGCGATAGTAATTACTACGGTGACGTAACGCTTATATTGTTAGAGTACAGATGGCGCAGCGTATCACATTCGCACTAATGAACAAGACTGGTATACTATTCTGGAACTGGTATGTATGGAAGAGAACCGTCACGTCTCATCGCTAACGTATTACGGAAGTAGCGATCGTCAATGTAGGAATACATTTTTTATGCTTCATCTTATTACAAAATTTTGCCCTTTTGTATTTTCTCCAGCCAGGAAACGCAAAGTTCACATTTATAAAAAATAAAGCATACTAATCTGTGTCTGATAAATTTGTATATTGATCAATAACAGTATTCCAGAATTAATTTGGGAAAGATGGCTATATCTGCATTAAATGGAATTCTGTGGGAGAAGCAAATTACAGCAGAAACTAAAGCCAAAATATTTAAAACCTTCGTTAGAAGTATCATGACTTACGGCTCAGAAGTTTGGACTACTAATAAACACACAAGAACAAAATTAATGACAGCGTGGACTTTTGAAGACGTTCGGAAAGAGTATCCAGGCGTGAGCAAAATTAGAAATAAAGTCATTAAGGACAGAAAGAATGTGAATTCAATAGTTGATTTTCTCCAGACAAAAAGATTACAGTGGTATGGACACACGAAAAGAATGGCACAGGAAAGATTGCCAACGAGAGTTATGGAATGGACGCCACCAGGAAGAAGAAAAGAGGAAGACCATCTATCACCTGGATAGAAGAAATTCAGACTACATTGAGGGAACGAGAAATTGAAGAAGATCTTTGGATGGACAAGCAGCAGTGGAAGATGAGAATTCAATCACTTTCTGTAATCTTTGGTTCCAGAAAATGTGTAAACACTGTACAGCCGTTATAATGATAATCAATAACGGTATTCGTATTTATATCATGTTTATTAAATGTCATACATTTCAAATATTTGAAATTAAAGCATATATAGGCACAGTCCTTTTACTGCGGGAATATAAGAACTACAAATTATTATTTTCGATGCTAGAGCACAGGCCTACCGTTAATATACGTATTATGCTAAAATATAATATAATATCCTTACTAACTTTTTATTTTATTCAAACTTACATAAAAAAAGAATAATTCGATATAGAGGAATTTATAAAGGCAGAAATAATGCACTTGAAAGAATATACGAAATAATACATGATATATTGTGTGAACCCAATATGAGTTATTTGCTAGAGTAACTCAAGCTTTCACTGTCGCCGTCCACGTTGAATCATTATTACCGGGCTGTTAGGCCTTAGTCTACAGTTGAAGTCGACAGACGATTCGGCCTCACCATCGAGCCCATCATCAGTGTCGGAAACAATTGGTCCGCAATTCACTCTACCAGTGATGAGGTACAGACTAGGCTATATCATATGTAAAACGAAGTTCAGGTGATATCTATCTTATGCAGGTGGACGAGAGGCCCAAGCCTAGCGTAATGAGGGCTGTTCCTCCGGCCATCCGGTGGACTTTTTTGAGTCCATAAATCCGTTTGAATCCGTTACACACTTTGAGAGTTATACACCACTTATTCCCTATTGTTAGCGACAGAACGACATTCTTTGCCTTTCTGCGTCTGTGAGAGTCGGCTTTCTCAGTTATCCCTCAGACATAGTCATGTACTGTTTTGATTAGTCGTGGATGAAGAAAATATCGGTATGGAGAACCCATACATGACTTCCATGTTCTAAGATTTACATTTAAAATCATTTTCGAAATGAAATGTTTCCATAGAAACTATTTCTTTCTTCAGCCTTAACCACAATAATGTGGTCACTAACGTATACTACCTCACGTTAGCGCATTCGATTTTCACTGATGATGGCAGTCGATGACACTGCCAAAACGTATGGTTTTGTAGAAAACATTAGACCACGGCCAAACAGGCCGGGAAGGAATTTTAACAACAAACTACTTCTTTGTTGCCGATAACGTAGTACACATATAAAAAATTATCCCCTTCCCCTTCAACTATAATTTTTATTTATAGAAAATTACCCCCTCCCCTCCAAATACCCTTTTTATTTATGGATATTTCATCTACCTTTGTACATTGGATTATTATGACGTTTTCAGGGTACTTTATTTATCAAAATTAAGTACTTTACTCCTGTTAAAACATAAAACGTTGCAGGTAAACTACCGCTTCCCCTTAACCGATCTTCACTACAATCAGTAGGCCTTGAGTCCTCTACAAATTATTTGATTCTGCTTGAATTTGCGGAAGTTATCGTTTGCCACAGAAAAAATTCTATACACAGACACACACACACCGACACTTTTCAGAATATGACTTTTCTTCATGTTTTGAGGGTAGTACAATCAGAATCAGCCATTATGTCGAACACGATTTTTTCGCCATCACCATACTTCCATTTCCTTATGGAACATGGAAGTAAAAAGGGAGGTGAATCATAAAATAGGGCCTTTACATATAGGTTACTGGAAAATGAAAAAAGTAAAGAAAAAAAACCTGATCAAAAAACGGTAGATTGGGGAAAGAGCGTACACATAATCAGAACACACTTTGTGAAAAGCTAAAGATAAACATTTATATAATGGACACAGACAAAAAATACGATTTAAACAAAGGAAAATGAGGTACACACCATGAATACAGTGAACGAAAACGTGGACCAAGTAACGGGCTTTAGGTATTTACAATCGATAATCAAAGGATATGGAAATAAGACAAATGGAGAACAGATAAAGCATGTAAAATACGTAGTTAAAAACTGTTTTTGGAAAAATAGAAATGCCAAAAAGTACAAGTTGAAGTCATAAGAAGTATTGTGAATCCAACAACATGCAAGGAAGTTAAATGTACACACTCACACAAAAAAATAAAGCGTAAATAAGATTTATAATGAGAATAATAGGGAAGGTATGGATAGATTCATTTAGAAATGGAGTTTTCATATAATAGTTAAAGAAAAAACCGGTGATAGCAATGATAAGAGAAACAGGTTGGAATGGTTAGGCTACTCAGATAGACTGCTGAAGGGAAGATTTTAACTAAACATTCCTAATATCATTTATTTGGGACAGTCCGATTAATTGAACTTCAGTATTACATCTAGTTCATCCTACACGGTTTGGTGACATCTTTACCAACCAATCTTCAAGAGACTCTTATTCAGTTGCCTGGATGGCCGTGTTGCAGTCCCATGCAGTATTTAACGTGATACTAGTATTTCTTCCCTAACTGTTGAAATACGTTCAAGCAGTGGCGGCTGGTGGTTCCAAATTTGGTGGTTGCAGTAGTTGGTTGAGTGGATGCGAGAGGGATTAAAAGACATTAAACTATCATAATCACAGTTGTACAATATTATTACTATAATTTTATTACCTCAAACAACGGATAACGTTTACCTTGGACCAACGTAAACACTAAACCTGACACAACTTACAAATCAAGAAGGCTGTGCTGATTTCCTCCCATATGTTTGTGTAGTAAGCAACTGTTCAAGTTGCAAACGGCCTACAACTACTAGCCAGCGCGCCTCATTTGAATTGTACGCGAACATCGCTGCGTAGAATCTAATACGCTCTCCGCTGGAATTTATGACGCTTTTAGCTACTTAATGTTTTCGTATATTATTTTATAGTTTAGTTAATCTATATTGGTGGTTGTGCAACGCTGCAACCATAACACCAGCCGCCATTGCCTTCATGTCTATTGAGATTATCCGGTTTGATACATAGCAAAAGCGTCAGGTTTTTGTTCTGAGCACTTTATGAAATGTTTTGATGTGAGGACGTTATAAGATTTAAAATTTGAGTTACTGGTCAATCTACAAACATAAAAATAATTGTATATTTATTGAAAACATTCGAGCACAAGTTATTAAAATTAATTCCCGGTCTGTTTGGCCGTGGTCCATTGTTTCTTACTAAAACAGACGCGTTGACAGTACCATCGACTGCCATCATCAGTGTAAAAATTCGATCTGTACTAACGTAGGGTAGTATACGTTAGAGACCACAGTACTGTGGTTAAGGCCTTTGTGTAGCAGTCGACCACGGCCAAACAGACCGGGAATTGATTTTAATACCATTGACTCCGGCCGTGTAAGCCTACGAAGTATATTCGAGCACATGTTTGAATGTTCTTACAGTAACAAAAGTTTCTTTAGAAATTGTGGAAGTAGTCTGCATCAATTTGCTGGACACGCAACTCATAACTGTAATGTATTAAGTATATAGAAACGCCCAAACAAACTTTAATAACAGTGTTTCCCAAATTTTGAGAACATGTAACTGGCGCCCACCAATAGTTCTGAATTTGAGAACATGTAACTGGCACCCATCAATAGTTCTGAATTTGAGAACATGTAACTGGCGCCCATCAATAGTTCTGAATTTGAGAACATGTAACTGGCGCCCACCAATAGTTCTGAATTTGAGAACATGTAACTGGCGCCCATCAATAGGTATGAATTTGAGAACATGTAACTGGCGCCCACCAATAGTTCTGAATTTGAGAACATGCAATTGGCGCCCACCAATAGTTCTGAATTTGAGAACATGTAACTGGCGCCCACCAATAGTTCTGAATTTGACAACATGTAACTGGCGCCCACCAATAGTTCTGAATTTGACAACATGTAACTGGCGCCCACCAATAGTTCTGAATCTGAGAACATGTAACTGGCGCCCACAAATAGTTCTGAATCTGAGAACATGTAACTGGCGCCCACCAATAGTTCTGAATCTGAGAACATGTAACTGGCGCCCACCAATAGTTCTGAATCTGAGAACATGTAACTGGCGCCCACCAATAGTTCTGAATCTGAGAACATGTAACTGGCGCCCACCAATAGTTCTGAATTTTTTCGCAACCAAATAACACGTATTCAGTTTAGGCGTAGAGAGCAGTTGCGTATCTAGAATTTGGCCTTTGAGGGTGGCTCCAGTCGAGTCGGGTTTATACGAAAGAAAAAACAAGTTAAGGCTAATCGATATTACTACTTTTAAAGTGGTTGAGAAACGTGCGATAACATCCTGAAATCAATCCTATTAAAACAAACGGTAATAACATAATAAAAGTACTGTACATGTTATTGAAACATTGTTTAGAAGATACTTAACGCCTGAACTTGACACTTGATTTTCCCATATTTCATATTTCCAAAAATACAGTGAAACTTCTGTTAACCGAAACAAATCGGGAGAAGGCGGTTTCGAATAAACCAAAATTTCGGATAATAATTAAGATATAATTTTTTTAAAGTTTGAGCTAAAATAACTGAAGGCAATATAAAATATTATCAAAAGATTTTAATAAAAATCAAACTATTTACATAAAGTCATATTTAAACACTAGTTTTATGAATTTTTGTGAAAAAATCTTCTGTTTTCCTTTGCTTTTTGTTTTTGTTTTTACCCACCCCCTTTGTCTAAAAGGGATCCACGAGGTTTGGCCTGACGGGTTACGCTCTATGCTTGCTTTCTATCTCAAACTAAGCAAACCTGTTTGTCATGACATCACGCTTTACAAACAACTAATTTTCGTGTTTTATCCGGAACACAAATTTTCATTGTAAAGATCGGGAAAATATATTTTTTTATTTTTTGGTCGGTCGTTTCGGTTAAACGGTATTTCGGTTAAAAGTGTTTCGGGTAATGGAGATTCTACTGTATACGCAATTTGTGAAATAAATCTGTTTGAATATTCAAAAAAGAGTTACTACTATATTAGAGTACACAGTTGAAAAAATAATAAAATAAAAAATTAAGAGTTTAACACAATTCAACTTTTTTCGACCATCTGGAGGAGGGATCCGGTCCCATTCGTCCTTCCTTCCAGTAAATACACCCCTAGTAGAGATACTGTTCCTTTTCCAAAGAAGTGATTCAGCAATGAAGAAGCAACAGTATTTATATCCGAATAAAAGTTCTTCTTCTTCTTCTCCACTTCAGGCATTAGGTCATATACCTGTTGCGCCCTCCGGCCGTGATAGAACTCACGCCCCACCACAGCCAGAGAGATATTAGCCAAACTTTTAACCCACGTCCGGGGGCAAGCCATGCTGTGGGGGGGGGGAAGAATGTTGTTTATGTGTGTAGTATATATTGTGTGCCCTTGTTACTTATCTGGCCCGGGTATGCCAGAGAATACGTACGTATTATTTGTCCGCGTACGTGCGGGTGGACGAGCAAATCGAGCCGTCCGAATAAAAGGTGTTAGTGGAATTAAAGCATAGTCTAGAAATTTTGTATATTAATTATATAGCCAGAATAGCACAACCCACATACTTATAACGTTTCATACATAAACACGACAAAAGATATCAGTAGAGTTTTCGAACCGTTTAGAATTAAACAATAATTCTACATCTGAATTAAAAGAGCTAAGTTTAATTTTCAAATCCAACTTTATGGAAAGATTATTTCAGTATTTATTTTTTAAGAAAATTAATGATGAAAATGCACGTTGACACAAAAAAATAGTCGAAACTACTACGAGATTTCTTGTCAAGTCGACTTGTTATATTATAGCTACCTAGCTAGTCTTTTCACAAACTAAAAATATCATTACAGTAGAGTCACTGACAGTGGCGTCCGGGGTCGGGTTGGCTTCATACTAAACAAAAAACAAGTTAAGACTGATCAACACTTTTATCTTTAAAGTGGGTGAAATCAGTCCCATTAAAGTAAACGGCAGTAACACAATAAAAAAAAAGTTACTGAAACATTGCTTACAGGATACTTATTGACTGAATTCATTTTCCTATATTTCATATTTCAAACGTACACGCTAAAACTGTGTAATAAAGCTGGTTGTATATTTAAAAAATAATTACTACTATATTAGCGTGCACAGCTGAAAAAAATAATAAAATTGCCTAAAAATTAAGAGGTAACAGGATTCGTCAACTTTTTCGATCCTCTTTGGGGGGGGGGGGTTCTGTCTCATTCGTCCCCTCCCATAAATTCGTCCCTGGTAGAGATATTGATCCTTTTCCAAAGAAGTGATTCAACAATAACAGCCAACAGTATTTATATCCGAATAAAAGGTGTTAGTGGAATTAAAGCATAGTCTAGACTTCTTGTATAGCCTCGTAATAATGTAGGCAGAATAGCACAACCCACATACTTATAACGTTTCATACATAAACACGACACAAGATATCAGTAGAGTTTTCGAAACCGTTTAGAATTAAACAATAATTCTACATCTGAATTAAAAGAGCTAAGTCATCATCATCACCACTCCAAAGACTAGGCCTTAGACCTGTTCCGGAACCTATCTCCTCCTCGGTCTACCGACATCTCTCTTCCCAGTAGGGTCCACACCCCAAGGCAACCACAGGTAGACGGATATCAGGCATGCGATTCAAGTGTTCACACCACCTCCTTCTGTGGTCTTCAATCTTCCGGTGCAACGATACAATATTTAAATCGCGTCTAATATCCTCGTTCCTTCTCCGATCCAAGAGAGAGCGACCTTGCGTCCCTCTTAGAAATTTTATTTCGGCTGCCTGAATCCTCTGCACGTCCGTCTTATCAAGAGTCCATGTTGCACTAGCATACAGGAATGTGGGGACAGCCACAGTTTTATAAAATTTAATTCGGGTATCCTTCCGTGTTTTATTTTTCAGGTACCTATGAATCGTTCCACAGATGCGTCTAAATTTTGTTAGCTTACTATCCCAGTCAGTATCGAAGAGGTAAGTTTAATTTTCAAATCCACCTTTACCGAAATATTATTTTAGTATTTATTTTTTAAGAAAAGTAACGACGAAAAAGCACGTTGACAGAAAAAAAATAGTTGAAACTACCATGAGATGTCTAAAGTCGACTTATGATGTTGTAGCTAACTAGTCTGTTCATAAAATAATAATAGAATTATACTGGAGTCATTGAATAACTTTAGCCAAGAGCCATAATACACAACCTTATCAACGAATTCTTTTGGCGTAATGAAGTATTCACACTTTTAGAAGTAATCATACGTTAAAAGAGTTTTTCAGCGTCAGGAATTCCCAAACGTTTATTTCTTTGCACACACTTCAGTGAAACTAATTTTTTTCTCAGCGTACCTAGACAACTTTACATTATAAGGTGACTTTTTCAGGTTGATAAGATGTGGTATTCCACTTTGTTGAGATCGTTTTCTGCCGGGTTATTAGGCCGTGGTCTACTGTTAACAGACGTTTCGGCCCTACCACCGGAGGCCATCTTCAGTGTAAAAAACGATCGAGCAATTGGCACGGTGTTCGCCAATTTACCCCAGTACTGAGGTACAGAGTATGACCTCATGGTTGTTTGTGTTGCAGTGCCACACACAGTATTTAACGTGATACTAGTATATTTCTTCCCTAACTGATGAAACCTTCATGTCATTTGAGATTAGGGCCTACCTGGTTTGATACATACCAAACGCATCGGTTTTGTTTGGCGTTGTGAAACGTTTTGTTATGAGGACGTTTCAGATTTGACCTCATAGACTGTACCTCACTACTGTTCATTGACTGGTTTTGTTACGAGGACGTTATAGGATTTGACCTCATAGACTGTACCTCACTACCGTTCATTGTCTGGTTTTGTTACGAGGACGTTATAGGATTTGACCTCATAGACTGTACCTCACTAATGTGCATTGTCTGGTTTTGTTATGAGGACGTTATAAGATTTGACCTCATAGACTATACCTCACTACTGTTCATTGTCTGGTTTTGTTACGAGGACGATATAAGATTTGACGTCATAGACTGTACCTCACTACTGTTCATTGTCTGGTTTTGTTACGAGGACGTTATAAGATTTGACCTCATAGACTGTACCTCACTACTGTTCATTGTCTGGTTTTGTTACGAGGACGTTATAAGATTTGACGTCATAGACTGTACCTCACTACTGTTTATTGTCTGGTTTTGTTATGAGGACGTTATAAGATTTGACTTCATAGACTGTACCTCACTACTGTTCATTATCTGGTTTTGTTACGAGGACGTTATAAGATTTGACCTCATAGACTGTACCTCACTACTGTTCATTATCTGGTTTTGTTACGACGACGTTATAAGATTTGACCTCATAGACTGTACCTCACTACTGTTC
Organism: Magicicada septendecula; assembly: GCA_034769895.1. Classification (NCBI taxonomy): domain Eukaryota; kingdom Metazoa; phylum Arthropoda; class Insecta; order Hemiptera; family Cicadidae; genus Magicicada; species Magicicada septendecula. Next base: position 398,173,000 of record CM068375.1, on the reverse strand, counting down.
ATTGCTCTACGTACGTTCCGTACATATAAACTCCTCTGTCAAAAGCTAAAATTTATTTAAAAACTAATCGATTTTAAATATCTTGTTTAAAAATAGATTTTAAATATCGATTTTAACTAATCGATCTAACCTTGTTTTAAACACGCACACACACACACACACACACAATCAATGATTATACTAATAATAATCACCACCATCATTATAATCAACGCTCGTCTTCCCAATGCTTAGTGAATTTCTCCCTCTGCACCTTAGCGATTCTTGTCCAGTTGACTGTACCACGGACCTCATCCTACAAAGGGGACTCGCGTCCTTTTTATGCCTCTTGGTTCTACAGTCTAACGACAACGTTTCTTACCATCTCTAATCATCTCGTCTAGCCAAATGTACTCATTGGCTAACTGTCCAACTGTATTCAATTTTTTGAATTCCGTACATGATATCGTCTACAATAATTTGTAGATGCTTATTTACACATATCCATAAATGGATACCCTATAGTGATTTTTAGATGTCCTTTATGGATACTCTATAGTGGTTTGTAGATGCCCATATATAGATACCCTATAGGGTAGATGTCCTTTATGGATACTCTATAGTGGTTTGTAGACGCCCATATATAGATACGCTATACTGATTTGTAGATGTCCTTTATGGATACTATGTAGTGGTTTGTAGATGCCCATATATAGATACCCTATAGTGATTTGTAGATGTCCTTTGTGGATACTCTATAGGGGTTTGTAGATGCCCATTATGGATACTATATACTTATTTGTAGATGTCCTTTATGGATACTCTACAGTGGTTTGTAGATGTCCGTATATGAATACCCTATAGTGATTTGTACATGCCCATATATCGATACTATACAGGGATTTGTCCAGGTATAGATTAGCCTACAGTGATTTTTAGAGTATCCATATAATTATTTTCTGTCTTGCTTCCTTATCTGTAGCATAACCCTTCTTGCAGTACACAGTTTTTATATCATTCTCGTGTTCCCCGTCCACGTTACTGGTGAGTTACCGCTTCCTGCTGAGTAATATAGCCTCGACATATTACTGAAGTCAAGTGGTATGCTTAGCCTTACTGCACACGCCGCGCGCGCGCACACACACACGTACTTTTGTGTAAGTTATTCATAGATCTGTATATGAATAAATAAGTAATAAGATTGTAATTTATAGACTTTTATGTCTAAATAACATTAACATAAACTGCATGAAAATGATAAGATTTGAATTCGGTTTTTTAAGAATCCTTGCGTTATCACACACAGATGTTATTCTCTTAACAGGACAGCAGTGAAGACGGGATAATACAGCGAACATTTGAGCATCGGGCAGTCGATGAAGCTTCGGTTGGAAGTAAATAAAATAGTACACGAGATTCCATGTAATAATTATGTAAAAAATAATGTAGACAATACACAGTACAACGGTAATACTACGCATCGTTATGCAATAATATATTGTTGCGGTGGTACGTAGTAACAGGGAACAAAAAGGTCAGCACAAAACAAACACATACATAGTAGTACGTCGTAATGCGAGTGTGTGTGTGTATGTGTGTTGTACATTATCTTTGAAGACACTGAAACTTACTCTAGCCTGCCTGTGATAAACTCGACACGAGAAATGTCTCAATAACACACACATACACAGACACACGCCGTGTATCACAATTTATTTTAGTTATATTATCTGGAGAATGTTGAAACAATACGCCTTCACCGAGGCTGTGGTCGCTTGTCTTTCACTCACTCACTCCATACTACCCTCTCCTTTAGCCTTCTCTCTCATTCTCATTTTCTCTCTTTTCATTCCTTTCCTTTGTCACTCTTTTCCTTCTCTTGTTCTACTTATTTATTTATGCATGTTCGTTGGTGTACGCTTCATTATCAATCTTCTCGACAAATTTCTCTTCTACATTATTATTTAATTTTTAAATATGAGCCATTTAAATTAAAATAATCTTCTTCTTCTTCTTCTTCTTCAGCGGGGCGACAACCCATTACTGAGTCAATGCCTCCTTATTTAGGTTTCTCCACAGAAAAGCGTTTGACAGATGGGATATGTGAATTCTCCGATCCAACCCCCAATCTGGAGGACCAGGAACTTTGATTTCGGGGTGCTCTTCCCCAAGACAGTTGCTTTCACCTCAACTGACGAGGTCTCTCTGCCCGGTCGCAGTAGGCTAACTGACTCAGCCCATGTCTCCAGCCGCTGGGCTACTATAATCTCCTCCGCCTTCACACTAGATCCACAGCCTGCTGCCGATGTGCACCATCCTGCCAGGCCAGGACCCAGGATACCCCCAGACTGCCCTGACAGAACCCCCATCTCTCGTTTGCTTACCGATCCACTCCGCCGAAGGGATTGGTTACCACAACCTTGGAGTGGATTGCTCGGCGTAACAGGGCCCACCGACGTGTACGAGAGAGTGGAGTTGAGATGGTGCATTTCTCTTCTATGAAAGCATATGTTCGCATCACACCCCCTTTGGACCACAAATTAAAACAATATTAACGGAAATATCACTGTTGCACACCACTATAGACATTTTTTTCCGACTAACGCTTTCAAGCCTCACAGGTCATCATCAGATGATCGGACGTATACTTAATTCAAGATCGGTGAAGCTTGAATGATAGAAATTTTGTCTGCAGTGCTGTGCAACAGTGTTATTTCTGTTTGTGATTATAACCACTAACACAACTTTATTAACTAAATAAAATAATATTCTTAACGTATATTTTCTGCGAAATATATGAAAGAACAGAACGTATTCGAACAAACTTGACATTCCATTGAACAGACAAATTCTGTTCAATACGATAGACACATGGTAAAAACCATTAAAATTAGAATTTACTAACTATGATTCTAAACAATACGGCATTTAAAGTAAGAATTAGGGGACTTGGGAGTTAACAAGGAACAAGGAGAGAAAAAGAGAGAGAGAGAGAGAGAGAGAGAGAGAGAGAGACAGAGGAGAGAGAGAGAGAGAGAGAGAGAGAGATATTGTAACAATACATATATTTGCATATTTGCCCAGGGCGGTATGTTTGTAAATATTTAGCATAGAAAAATATATGATGAACAGTTTTTAACTATATTGTGCAGGATAAGAATTGTCAGAAAGCGTACACCTGCCCCCGCGAATGAATACAGCGCTTGTGTGTTTGTGTGTGTGAACGCAAGCTACGACAGGCAAGAGTCTACGATAGGGTGATGCGTACGAATTCTCTGTAATCAGGTTTTAACCGGATAAAAATAAACTAATTAATACGTTTTAAACCTGTGAACAAAGACTTACCCCAATTATAAAAACACCATTATATTAATGAATTTTTAACGAATATAGTGATGTAAAAGTATTGCAGAAATTTGCAATAATAAAGACGCCAGGAAATTTAATGTTAATTACTAGTGTAATTAAATAGTAATTGATAAGTGAGTGACCAGAAACAAATTACGCAAACGATGATATCGCTCGTGTTACGAGGATGTTTACGAAATCGCGAAAATGAACCAAAAAGTGATTTGTAATTAAAAGGACGCTTTGCACGAAGTGACAATATCTAACAGGTCGAAAACAGTCCTGGACTTGTCAGTTTGCCGTCCAGTATAAATACCACCGGCAATTTTGGGGCGGTCTCAGAGACTCAAGATATCTTCACACAACGTCACGCTGCTGGTCTGGCGACCGATCGACATCTTTACCACTCACACTAAGATTTATGGAGAAACTCTGGACCATCACAAACAACAAACCGTAGAGACAGAGAACACATCATCATCATCATCATCATCATCATCAAATTCTCAGGATTCAGGACACGCGCGCGCGCGCAACGCGCGCGCGCAACGGCAACGTCGGCAGTACGCAGGTGATGAATAAACAATAATATTTTTGTTTGTGAAAATAACTCTCAAAAAAGAAACTTATATATGAACAGTAAAGACTTAAGAACAGTAAAGTTTTAAATATAATTACTGTACATAAATTTAAAGGGTAGTTAAAGAAAATAATTTAATTTAATAAGAAAATTAAAAAATACTAATCTTTTGTTGTATATTAAAATTTGGGTGTGTCAATAGAAATAAATAATAAGCTGGAAGTAAATGTTATAATTTTATTTTGTTTAGAACAACAATTAATTTTATTCTTGAGATTGAATATTATTTTTTGTTTGTAAATGAGTTGCTATTATTTAAAATTTGAGTCAAAGTCAGACACACTGAAATAAAAAGGTTTACATAATTTGTTTAACATGTCTGTTTAGCTAGTAAGATTATATGGTTGTTTATTTTATATGTCATGAACAGCATAGAAGGTTACATTGTATTTGTGTAAACTTATAAAAGAAAATATTTTTATTTTATCTAAGATTCGAATTTTTTAATATTTGCATATTTTCTATTAATATTAATAAATCATAGAATAATTATTTTGAAACGGTTTTAATTAATTATTTCATGTCAACATCTCACTCCTCTTTGTAAATTATTTAATTATTGTGCAACTACATATAGTTGACGTAACGAGAATACAAAAAAATCCTGCGACCTGGCCGGTGTAATACACTTCATAGTTGCGTTGAGTACATGGTAATGTATTTGTGTGAATTTTTGAAATACTTGTAACGTTGCAATACATAGAGAGAGAGAGAAAGAGAGGAGGTAGGGGAGAGAGAGAGAGAGAGAGAGAGGAGGTAGGGGGGAGAGAGAGAAACCTAGAAAATCTTAGGGAAACAAAGTCAATGAAAAGCCGAAGGGGGATAAGTGGAATTAGTGGTTAAAAGAAGGAAGCCAAGAAAGCCGAAGACCTTCTTTATATATACGAGGTCTGATCTAAAAGTATCCGACTATTTTGAATATAACAGGAACTGTTTGCGCAATTGTATTGTAAGTTGGTAGTGAATCAGACGGGACCTTTCGACGCATGCGTGAACATTCATTAGTGTATTGGACTACTTACTTAATTGTGACACTGTTGTTCAAGTCCGCATTGGAAAGACTGGGCTCTTGGCTCTCTTGGGTTAATGCCTCCTCATATATTCTTCACTGCGTTCCCTAATAAGAAAATCTTGTTCAGTTAACTATGCAACATCACACAGTCTTCGTCAGATCATGTCTCCGTGTTACAAAAGATCATCAGCGTGGTCTGTTTGTGTCTCTTCCGATTTGCCATCTATTCGCCTGGCCAAATCTCCTGTTCTGTCTAGCTCTCTTTCGTCATCATCATCAAGAACTGTTCAAGGCTTAGGAGCATTCTCCTGTTCCGGCGTCATGTTTCTCGCTACCATGCCTCTTCTTCCATGCGGCTGGTAATTATAGGTTAACCATGGAATGCGGGTATTACCCATTCGTTGCAAATGGCTTTTCTATTTTTCTCTGTACAACACTGTCTTTTCTCTAACTGAAAATATATTCAAATCCTTTCTTACATCCTCATTTCTTGTACATCGCTTTACTGTTCTTTAGTATTTCAATTCTGCTGGTTGAATCTTATTCCAGTCGCTGTCCAAGATTCGCAGCCATACAACAATGCTACAACAGTCATCGTCTTATAAAATTTTTAATTAATGTCGTTTCTGGTCTTCTTTTTTAGAGTGCTTATTATTACACCGCAAATTAAAACCTTTTTACTGTATCTGGTTTGTAAACAGGTGGAATTACCTAATTATAGGGAAAAATCAGATTTTTCTCTACCACGTTGAATTTTCTAGATACACAGAAATCATAAAAATATATTGACAACATATTAACAACAAATTTCAACTTAAAATACAATCAGGGAATAACTCAGAACTAAACTATAGTAATGTATATGTAGACATGTATCCAAAAAAAGAACTAAAATAATGTAAAAATCACTATGTAATTATTCAGTTTAATGTCAGTTATTTGGCAAAATGAGAAGATGATGCTTTTCTTTTTTATGGTGTTTCATCAGTCTCTCTAAGAAGAAACCAGCAGTAATCCCCTATCATCGAAGGATTCCAGTGTACCTTGTGACGATTTAAATAAAAGAAATAATCAAGAAAATAAAAATTTTAAAAAAATGTAGGTTGCGAGCTCTTAAGACATTTAAATCTCACTGTATTAATATAAAATACCTGTATGTACTCAGTATGAGAGGAAGCAGTAATTAATTAGTTATTTAGAAGATACTCTAATAAAAAGAAAAATTGTAAAGAGTTATTAATATCGTATTTAACCCTTTGCTTGTAAGCAGGCGCTGTCCTGTTGATTCCAGACTCGACATGCTTTCCGAGTCTTGTGTGAGTTAGAATAAGGTAAAAAGATTAATGTTAATAATAAAAAAATATGAAGACATAAATAGTCGCAAAAACAACTGATTTAAATTATGTATATTTGTTTAGGGATAGTTTGGATAAATAAAAAAATGTTAACTTAAATATAGTTAGGAACTATATTCTCGCGCGGAAATTGTCCCACTAACTTTTGCCCAGTACCAGGCGAAGGGAGCGGAATTTCTCTCTCTTGCAATGGTGACTTCGTACAGTACAGACGTAGGAGCTGTGCGCTTAAAATATGTTAACGATATTTTGCTTCACCTTAAGATGGAGTACCAGATGTAGTTGTTTAAAAACATCTGGATGTGTTAATTAATATAGTCATGTAAATAGACAAGAAATTTAAAGTAAAGTAAAAAATCGAAACGTAAAAAAAAAAAAGGAGTGTAACACAAGATGACTTAGTGCTTCAACAAATAACAACAATTCCAAAGTCATACCAGGAAATGTGAACTATCAGAAGCCACAAACTCTACTGCACGTGACAGAATATGCAGATCAGGACATCAGAGAATCTACAAGATCATCGTAGATAACTATACCACATATTGTTCAACCTGCGAACTTTTGGAGCCCTTTACAGAGGAAGCCCAGACCGAGATGACGACGTAGCTGTTCCTGTTTCCCAAGACGGATACCCCAGGACGAGTCTTCTGCATACCAATTAAAAGGTGACTCGATAGCCTGTCTATCGAGGGTTACTAATATTTGTCACACAACACTTCTTGAAAGAGACTTTTCAGAAAATATTAACTTTGTAAAGACTTATAAATTAAATCTAAGAATTTCATGTAACTATTCTAACTTCATACGTTGTAACAGTTTATATGCTAATGTAGAGTAATATAATTCAAGCAATGATACCATTCTTCCAATGGTTGAATAAAAGAAAGTCTTGCAAGCTAATATCATGAAATGAGTATAATTAAAAGTTTTCATTACAGAAATACAGAAAGTTGACCCGGATCCGAGGTATAGCTGTATAAAATCAAGTTTGATCTCAAAGTCTAAAGAAACCTTTCAAATAACTTAATAATTGAATTAGTAATGTCATGGGATCTGTCAGTAGATGTTTTTTTTTAAATGTTAAATAAAAGAGAAGTCTTCTTGTTACACACATATGAGGAGTGCTTAAATCAATTGTACACCTTGCCATTGTTTCCTTACACAGTTAGTAAGTAATTTGTTACATTAATTATTTGTGATCAATTCTGTTACAACGTAGGCAGCCCATCTAATTAACTGAGTTTAATTACGAGGGGTTCCCTGGATTTGTAACGCGGCGAAGAGACGTTACAACCTGATAATGATGCTCCATAGTAAAGGATATCCTTGTGAAAGGAGAATTCACCCTGCTCGTCACTTACTTACTGCACCCAAGTTATCCGGAAAAAAATTAAGGTGCGAATGCAAAAAGTGTATTTTCAGTGACAATCTACACCCGGCGTTCTTGTAGCTCTCCAATAGATCGTTTACAATGGAAACATAGTTATCGTCTTTTCTGTTGCCCAAGAAGCCATGCACAATAATTGTTTTTAAAGAGGACCAAACAACTAACTCCAGATTTGTAAGTTTAGCATCGAACGTTGGATCTTTCAACAATTTTCTTATCTGTGGCCCCCAACAATATGCCTTCTCTTAGCTTTGCTTCACTCAGTTTGGGAAACTTTACGTTCAAATGATTAAAAGCGTGACTTCCTTTATCAAGATCTTTTACGAAGTTCTTCATCAAACCCAGTTTAATGTGAAGAGCAGGTCTGTTCTGATAGTTCCTATCCGTTTCGTATGTTGGATATCATACAGACTATTTTAACTTTCTGCACTGCTGCACGGATTAAGTCAGTTGTATTCATGCCAAACCAGGTCCTTAAATTTCTCAGCCATGAGATTCTCGGTCGACCAACTCCTCTCTTTCCAAGTACTTTTTCCTGTAGTATGGACTGCAATAAGTAAAATCTCTGTTTATTGCTCATGAGATGTCCCAGATACTGAAGCTTTCTTATCTTCACTGTGTTAATAACTTCCCTTTCTTTCTTCATCTTTCTACGAACTTCAACATTGAAGCCTCGGTTGTATGGTGCACCCTGTTTTAACTGACTAGGAAATAGCGACCGAGTGACTACCAGAATAAGTAGTCTCCCGCTTGCTAGTCAACAGCTTCGGGTGGATGAACTGGCAAGCGGTAGGGCACCTCATTGTCCTGGGGTTGAGAAATCTGCCCCGAAGGCGGATGAACTAGTTACTAGTCAACGACATTGCGATATAGAAGGCAATGAGAAACCACTACATTAAATATCGTTTAGATATCTCTAGTATATCATCATGGCTATGTTTTAGGCTAGGTTTAAGGTATATCATCCGGAGCTTCAAGTTCCCCAATCGGATCTCCGAGGGGGGGGGGACAGTTTTGAACAGTTATGAAGTAAAAAGAAGAGTAGGTAGAATTACGTTATTCGGCCCAAGCAATGGTGATATACTTAAAACCTTACGTGGTACAGCATATTCAAGGACAGGTTCGTTTTCTACATCTAAAAATACATGAGAGCCGATTTATCCCATACCTGATGCAAAATGGCTGTTAACTAGTACATTTACTAACTTTTCTGGTCAAATCCTCATTATGCTAATAAGTGACACAACACCCTAAGTAATTCATATTTCCAACCTGTTCCAGAACATTATCATACAAGACAATTTACTCATTATTTTATTATTATTTCTTAATTCTGATATCATTTTATGTTTTGGTCGATGTACATTTAATTGTATTCGCGTTCCTCCTTTCTCCTTGTTACTAAGCACAATTATTTCTACGCTTGCTAACGCAGTTTTGTAATGAGTACACACTTCAAACGGTGTCATGACCGAACATTACCGTACTTCAAGGAAGTGGCTACCATTTCAAGATATGTCATTAAAAGAGAAAGTTTTGCTACATGTAAGTATAACAACAATGTAAGAATAATAATTAAAGAGGATTGGCTCGCCTGACGTAACGATAAGGAGTCTTATTTGCCAAATTAGAAGACGGATTTAGTGCATGTTTTCGTAAAAGTTCGTTGGTTATGACACCCATTTGTTCCTCATCCTCTGTTCTTTTACACTCGTGAAGATCTGTTGCCACTGTTAATTTAGCATTTACTCGCTCTAATCAGAACTCTCTGACCTTTCGTGAACTTTGGCTGATTCCAAGTTAACTTTTATGTTTCGAAGGGTAAATGTCTCTTTGCTTCCTGACGTCTGACCGTAGACCAGTGCTACAAAAACCAATTGATTTTCTTGCTCTACAAAAGTTTCAATTTCCGCTGTTTGTCTACTTGAAGGTGTAGATATAGGGCTTGCCTTATCAGTCTGCCTTATTAATAGTGTAATGACAATCGTATCGAACCGTGTAGAATAGCCGAGAGCGTCCCCGACCCCCCTCCGCCTAGTGTGGCAGGTGTTGCCTCAGTCGAAGCCGCCTTCAAGTTTGTTCTAGATTCTTCAAGAGGCCACTTGAGATACGCATTAGCGTCAGGATTATGTGGCATGCACATTGAGGATGGAAAATTTTCCTAGACGGCGTGCGCTACCTATAAAAAGCCATAGCAGCCAGCTAGTTGAGTGGTGTTGAGAGATTTCTTTAGTGCGGATCGAGTGTTTGTAGCGAAGTGTTGTTGTAGGGAATTCTATATAGTTGACATTATTATTGCGTCTGGACAATTTTTCCTTGAATTGTTGCAAGAGACTATCTTGTTGATTACAAATTATCAACTGTGATAATTAAAGCTGCTTTTTAGTGACTTCATTGGTGTCTTGTGTTTTCTTTTCCGCTGTACCATACGGTGATCAGTTGGACCGTCGTAACAGTAGGTTATTTATCAGCTGTTCTTACGAAACCGCATTATGGAACCATTCGATTTGCGTATTTGTTCTGCTCATTACACTATGACAATATGATTCCAGACCTGTAATTCTGAAGTTTGTATCTTATCCCGTTTGTCTTTCCAATCGTAAATTCCAAACGCCTAGGTTAGGTTAGACGCCAGTAAAAATGGATATCACTATAACGTTGTGAGATAATATACAGGATACGGATGACTGAAATATATATATATATATATATATATATATATATATTGTAACGTAACATAGTTGAGGTTCCCCAACGTTACATAAAAATTGAGTGAAATATGGTCAAGGACCATACCCTGACTTAAGGTTGTTCAATAGTTCATGTGCTTGAGAAGTACCTCAAATCAAAAGGAGGCAATGACTAATGTTAAATGTAAAAGAGCCAGACCAATGAATGATTGAATGTAATGAAATGTTTGTTTTGTACTGTGACATGTTAAGGTCTACAGAGTATTTATGTTGTATGTTGAATATGCTAAAAATGAAATGATGTTGTTTGATAATAATACTTCATCAATAATTATATTTATATTTATATTAGATTTGTCTTTATACAACCCAGTATAGTTACCAATGTTAGGCACTGTACTAAGTTCTCAGTATTGTATAAAGTTGAAAAATACTGTTGTTTTAGTTAATGTTTATAAACTGGATCAGGAGTGTGACCAGTGTTTCAAGTCTAACAAGTAGTTCTGACAATTATATCATAAGTTAATAAAGGGTTCCAGAACCAGTTAATTAATATAAAAAAAAAAAAATAACCACCAGTAAATTAAAATTCATGTAATTAACCATGAAACCAGTAATTCATTGTAAAAGAAAATTAAGTTAAAAAACCAAATAATGTTATAATGGTTGTAAGTGAATCTATAGGCCTAAATTCCATATTAGTTAAAGGAAATTAATACCTTTTTAGTAAACACAGTCCAACGAAACTCTGGTAAAACTTTACTGTTTAGTAAGGAAGGTTAGGGGAGAATTTTATGTGATTCAATATTAATCCAAGCATGGAGTATTTTATTGGAAAGGAGTAGTAATATTCTATAATGCCGGCTCAAGGATATATAGAAAACGTGGTTGTTAAGGCAACTGAATTGCAGAAGTTGTTGATTTTGAATTAATTCGTTCTGATTGTTACAAGCTATTAGGTTGAGATGGACCGATATATTTAAAAAAGATGAATAAATCTAAATGAAATATGTATCCAAATTGAAAAGCCCTGGTTGTAAAACAATTATACTTTAATGCTAATGAATTATACAAATTAAATAACCCTCTAAATTGTCAATGAATACAGTAAAAAAGAATTGAAAGCCTCTCACCTCATTCACTAAATAATTCCGCTGAATTTGGTATTAAACCAATTCATGCTATAAATCGAAGACCAGTAAAGAATTAAAGCCTGAATTAACGGAATTATTGGAAATACAGAAGACTCGGTTTGACGAAATAACCTTCATTGGCAGCAGAAGCTGAGATCCTAATTCCAGTTTACGGGGACCAAGAATTGTGAAGATCGTAAAAGAAGAATAGAAGCCAGAAGATTTCCTGAGGGTTACCAGTACACACCACTATCAATTTTATTGAAAATCAGAGCAGTTTCACTGGATGAAGACGAGATAAGCCGCATTTTGGCCACTGTTGACAAACGTTCACCGCCAGACGAAATTTTCGTCGGTTTTGGTAAAAAAACAACTTATTTTCATTTCACTGTATTTTAAGTAAATAATTTTATTTTGTAAATTGAACAACCTTAATTATGCGTTTTACCTGGCCTTACTAATGGTTCCAAGAACTATACGAACCCTGGGATAAGAATTATTTGTTCAAGTGTATATGTTTTTAGAATTTGAGTAATTAATAATCGATATATGTCTGGGTGATCGATTGAATCGTAGTATTGTTTTTTGAGACAACGTAACCTGTTAATTAATAGAGAAAATAAATAAAGTACATTTATTGTATGAGATAACGTTTAAGTTATTGCAGAATAAATACTATATGTAGTGGGTGGAATAATTTATAAACAGATTGATACAAACACCCCGAATAACTAACCTATAAGTACGCTTATTTCTAGTAACAGCGCTTAAAGTTTGTAGCTGGTGGGACGGGAGATTGCTGAACTAACTGGTGTTTAATACTAAATTTGAATGAAATTTTCTACCATCGAGGGACTAGGGTTGACACAAATACCCCTTACATTCAGTTAATACTCCATACATATTGCTAATATTACACAACCACTGAAAACTAAGTTGAGTCTATAGAATAATACAATTATAAATTCAGGAACATAATTATAATTTTGTTGGCTTAATAATCTATGTTCTGAGGGTTTCACCGGTCACAACCGAAAGATATATTAATTAATAACATATTAATTAAACCAGGTAACAGCATTTTAATTGTTACGAATTGCCACCTGCAACGTATTATTTGGCGTTTGTTACACAGGAGTCTCTTATAACTAATTACACCCATAGACAAGATTTCCTTACAATTTGACGTTTCCAGCGTGCAGCATATAATATAACATACGTCCTCACATAATTAACAAGTAGTTCTTTACTAAATTAGTATACAACAGTGGGGTTTTCGAACGTCCTCATAGGTGATCTTATTAGTAATATAACAAATTGGCCAGCCCAACAGTGGGGTTATAAGGAGAGGAATCTAAGTATTTTATTACAAATTGCCGCCTGCAACGTGGGGCTTAAACGAAAACGAGGACGTCTTAGTAGTTATTTTACAAATTGGCCAGCCCAACAGCGGAGCTTTAAGGAGAGGGATCATAATAATATAACAAAATTGGCGCTCAACGAGTGGGCTTTAGTTAAGTGAAAAATCATATTATTTGTTACTTAACTTGAGCAGGCAACCATTAGAGGCACAGGAATGCATACGAGAGGTGTTACGAAAAGAATGGAGAAGGAACAAGAAACAGAAAAAGATAGGAGGGAAGAAGAAACGGAGGCAGGTACAGATATTGAAATGGAACAACAGGCGAGCAATACAGAGGATGCCCAAGGGGACCAACCAGATAAGGAGGAAGCCAGAGGAGGATTAAATTGGGAAAAATTAATGGAATTAATGAGTAGCATGAAGAAGGATAATAAGGAGTTAATGAGTAGCATGAAGAAGGATAATAAGGAATTATTGAGTAGAATGAAGGAGGACTATAGACAAACTAATGAAAAAATAGACAGTATTAAGGAAAGTACTAGTGAACTTTTGAGACAAACCATAAATGTAAATAATGAACAATTGAAGGCCGATTTCAGACAAATCAATGAAAAGATAGACAGTATAAATGAAAATTCAGAAAAGCTGGAAAATAAAATAGACAGTATTAATGAAAACTCAAGAAAACAAAACGAAATTTTGAGCGAAAATTTAATCAAACAAATGAATGAAAAGTTTGACAGGAATGACGAGAATTTGAGACAGATTCAAGACGATAACAAACTAATGAACGAAAAACTTGAGGAAAACAATAAACGAATGAAAGCAGATCTTGAGAAAATCAATGAGGATAATCTTATACGAATCGATGAGAAAATTGAGCATTCTAACAAGGAATTAAGGGAGAATGTTGATAAACAGAATGAAGGGTTAAGACGAGCTCTCAATAAGAAAATCGAGGACGCTAGTGAGGCAATCAGCCAGAAGGTAGGTAAGAACGACGGCGAAAGAAAACAGGAGATAGCTGAAACAAATAGAAAACTGAGAGTGACCGATGAAGCTATTACACGAAATAGAGCTGAACTAGAGGTCAAGATAGGCCATATAGAAGAAGAAAACCGAATTCAAGTGGAATCAATACGAGCAGATTGCGGAAACCAGCATCGAAATTTAGATACGGTCATGAACGAAGTACAGGAGCAAGGACAACGTAACCAGGATAGAATCGAGAACCTACAACGGTCAGTTGACAACCGATCGATCACCGTTCCATATACACAACATATAGACGACAGGGAGACCATCAACTTTAAGTCATACAGGAGAAACCCAATGGAATTCTTGGAACGGGTCGGCGAACAAATAATGAGAACTGGTGAAAACAGGTGGCCAATAATTCGTCGTTACTTAGACGAACATTTCAAAGAAACTTATGATAACTGGTGGACAGCCACCAGGCACGACATCCGAAGTTACGAAGAATTTAAAATAGCTTTTAAAGCCAGGTACTGGTCAGACGCCACCCAGAACGTAGTAAGGGAGAGCATCAGCTATGGAAGGTATGACGCCAGCAGGGGAACAACACTTACCGCCTACTTCCTGGGAAAAGTATGTTTGGCAAGACACCTTGAACCAAAAATCCCGGAGGAAATTCTCGTCACCAGGTTAGCATACCACTATGATAACGGTATATCAATAGCACGATCGGGTGGACAGATAAAAACTATACAGGCCATGTCAACGCTATTGGAAGAGCACGAGCGTGAGGTACATTATCGAAGGAGTCGGCAGAGAAACGACCGGTACGGGAGCAGGGATTTCCCAGACTACAACAATAGAAACAATAACCATAACAGTCATGAGACGAATAACCGGACGAACTATAATGGCAGGCCAGGTAATTATGGTAATGAGGCGTACCAACGGCAAAATAACAACAACAGCCCAAGGAACAACGGAAACAATTACAGGAATAGACAGAGTATTCCGAACAACCAATATAACCGGTCGTATAACCCAAGTTACCAGAATCAGGACACAAACAACCGAAATTATGATAACAGCAACCGTAACCCGAACAACCAAAACCAAAACTACAGGAGAGTTAATTATATGGGGGCGTACGATAACTATAACGGGAGGACATACTACCAAGGACGTCGGAGTTTTAATAGGGACACCGACTGAAACCAGTACAGTAACAACGATAGAAAGATACTAGAACTAATGGAGGCAGAAGTCGGAGTCAGGAGGACTACCGCCGGATTAATTACGAAGAAGACCGTCAACGGCCGGAACCCAGGTCAACGGAAAATGAAATAAATCAAACGAACCAAACCGGCAGAGGGGACGAAGAATCCGAGCCGATTTTAAACCCCACACGGCAGTGAAAACACCAGCAGGACCCTCACTGAACCACTATATCGGGTTTAACGACATAAGAAATCACAGTAAAAATAATAAGTGTATCACAATAATTTGTAGTAACTACTTGAAAAATTTAAGGGACGAGTTGTTGGAAGAAGAAGACGGAAATCCAAGAAAAAACAGTAACGAAATAATTTACATAACGGCAGAGATCAACAGTGTACAAACCAAAATTATGATAGACACTGGGGCTAACGTGTCGCTAATCGACGTGATAGAACTAAACAAAATACTTGAAGAAGGGAAGAAGCACATACTTACGTTACCAATAAGCAACATTGTACTGATAGGAGCGACGGGACGCCAAAATAGAACGGTCCGGAAACAAGCAAGGTTGGAATTAACGAGTAACAATAAAACAATCCCAATGACTTTTCTAGTAGCCAGTGGCTTACCATTTAACATGTTAATCGGTTGTGACATGCTGAAACAATACTCAGCTATCATTGACATGAACAGGTCAAAATTATTGTTAAAAATCAATCAAACAGAATGGACGGCTGACTTAGTTAATAGCGACAGCACGACCCCAACCCGAGTAACATATCATATACAAAGAAATTTAGATCAACAAGAACAACCACAAAGTAATAATATCTTTTACGAGTTGGACGATGAGCAATTGTGGCATGACAAAATTAACGAGATCCGTAATTTTAAATGTGGAATAACTGACATGCAAAGGGAACAGTTAATTGAAGTGTACAATAGATATCGCCATGTATTTTCAAATATACCAGGCAAGGTAAGAGGTTACCAGTGCAAAATAGAGTTTCGAGAACCCGTAAATTTCAACAAAAAATCATACCCAGTCGCTTACTCACTGAAGGAAGCTGTGAGGGCAGAAATTGATAGATTAATAGACGAGGACATAATTGAACCCAGTTACTCCCCGTATACCAGCCCTATCCTCGCTGTCCCGAAGAAAAGTGGCCAAGTAAGAATTTGCTTAGACGCAAGGGAAATCAATAAAGTAATAGTGAATGACCGAACATCCCCGGGGGAAATCGAGGAAATACTTAAAAAGTTTCATGGAATCAAGTACATCAGCACGTGGGATACCGTCTGTGGATATTGGCAAGTCGAACTCCATCCAGAGAGCCGCAAATACATGGCATTCATTTTCGAAGGCCGTAATTATCAGTTTAAACGGTTGCCATTTGGACTGGTTAATTCAGTAGCCGTGTTTGTGAAAATCATGGACCAAATTCTCGGACAGGAAACACTCCAGTATACAACAGTCTATGTGGACGATATTTTGATAACTTCGACCAATTGGAATGACCATTGCCAACGAGTAGAGCAAGTGCTAGAAAGGCTGTCGGAGAACCATATTACATTAAAGCTGGAGAAATCAAAATTGATAGCAAGTGAAGTGAAATTTTTAGGGTTTAACTTGTCGGAGCAGGGGATCACCCCATCCCAAGAAAAAATTGAGTCAATTCAAAAATTCCCAAAACCAAGGAACAGGAAGCAGCTCCAATCGTTCCTCGGCCTATGTAATTATTATCGTAAATTTCAAGAACATTATTCGGAACTAACATCAAGATCTGTACGCCAATTATCATCCAAGGACAAGTGGACGTGGGGAGAAGAGCAAGATGCCACGCTTGAACTAATTAAAACTAAATTTTTGGAGTCAGTGATGTTGCATCACCCCAATTTCAATAAACAATTTTTTATGAATTGTGACGCCAGTGATGTCAGTTTGGGATCTGTTCTTTATCAGGAGGATGATGAAGGAAATCATCAAGTGATCAGTTTCGCTAGTCGAGTCCTGAATAGTTGTGAAAAAAACTATAATGTAACAGAGAAAGAGCTCTTGAGTGTTGTATTTTCCTGTAACAAGTTCAGGACCTACATTTTAGGATACAAGACGACCGTCAGAACTGATCACAAGTCAATTTCATTTCTAAAAAGTTGTAAGTTGAATCATGGAAGATTGACCAGGTGGAGCCTGACACTACAAGAGTATAACCTAAATTGGGAATACATCCCTGGAAAAGGGAACGTCATTGCAGATACATTATCACGAATCAATATCAGAGACCAGACGTTTGAGGGGGAAAAGGAAACCATAATCAAACTATACCATATCATCAGTAATAGATCTGATCTGGCAAATATAATGACAGAACTCGAACAACGGCAGAAACAGGACCCCAGGTTGAGCAAAATTTTTAACAGACTTGGAGAACAAGACGACCGCATAACACAATTCTACTGCGAACACCAACAAATACTATTCATTAAGACACATTACAAACTTAACACATGGAAAATTGTCATACCACAAACTATAGAAAAGGACCTCATAATGGATTACCATGTCAGGTATGGCCACATGGGGGCATTGAAGGTAGTCAAAGCACTCCAGGAACACGTATACATCAGGGATGCCAACAGAAAGGTGCGAAACCAGATTAAACATTGCCACATATGCCAGCTCGTAAAAGTTAACAACCATAAGAAAGAAGGCACAATGATGCCAATCACATCATCAAATAGATTGGAAAAAGTATTTGTCGATATTTGCGGCCCATTCCCGCGAAGTGGAGGGAGGCACCAGTATAAATATTTTATAATCCTATTCGACCATTATACCAGATTCACGAAACTATACCCGATCAACCGGGCGACGACACAAAAGATATTAAACATTATTTGTCAAAATTATATCAGTGAGGTAGGAGCTCCGAAATCCATTATTACTGACCACGGAACACAATTTAAGGGGAGCAGGTGGAAAGACACTCTACGGGAGAAGGGAATCAAGACGTATAAAACATCTGTATACCACCCGAGCAGCAACCCGGCCGAACGAGTATTAAGGGAAGTAGGGAGGATCCTACGCACGTATTGCTTTAACCAACAGAGAAAGTGGGCCGAGTACCTACCAGCTGCAGAAGATTTCATAAACTTATCACACCATCAATTTATCGAAATGACCCCCTATACAGCAATGTTCCAGAGACCACCACCCAGAGAGATAGTGGAATTAATACAATTCCCTAGCGGGGATGAATATAAATTTAACAGTGTAAAATTTTATGAGAATATACTAGAACGAACCGAGAGAACGAGAAGAAAATATCAGCAATTTCAACCAAAACCGGAGCGATACTTAGTGGGAGACAAGATACTGTTGAAGAATCGAGAATTGCCCAGCATAATGGAAGGCATCGCTAAGAAGTTGTTACTATTGTACACTGGACCGTATACTGTAAGCAAAGATAACGGAAATAATACTTACGAAATATTGGATCCCCATACACTAAAGAAGAAGGGTACATACAACCAATCCTCAATTAAGCGATACTATGAAATGGTTGATGACAAAATAAATACAACAATGATAACTAGGACAGAAAAAGTATGAAAAAAAAAATGTATATAAACCTTATACAGACAAGATGATTTAATGAAAAACCCAAAATTCTAAAGAAACTGTAAGAACAACTTACTCAATAATTATTCAGAAACAGTATGATTTAAAATAAAGAGGATAAATACCCCAAAATTCAAAAAATGAAGTAAGCTCAACTTACAAACAAGTATCTAAGAAAACAATTTATGAGGTATATAAGAAAGAGAATTTTGAAGATAAAAAAAAACAACCAAATTCGAAAAATAAGTAAGAACACCTTACTATACAATTTAGAAGAAATTGCTTTAAACTAATATGAAAGAAAAAAAAAATAACACTGATTCAACCTAATAAAAATCATCAAAACCAAAAGACGAAATGAGTTTATCTGATGTAATATAATAGTGAGAAATGTAATTTAGAATGTAAAAGGAATAATAATGATTGTGCCAGAAGAATATAACTACATGATGTAATGTATAGTACTAACCAAAATCTCATAACCAGCTGTATTAATCATAAAGGAATATGAGCCAATGAAGATAAGAGAATGAAGAAGCCAAAATGGAACCGTCAAAAGGATCACAAGAAGAGAAAAAAAAACAAATGGTTAAGAATTATCCGTAAAAAACCAATTAATAAATGTCAATAAAATAGCCAAGTATTGGAGAGGAAAAGTGTATAATAGAAGGAAGAATTAATATGAAGAAATAATATGATCTGAGTTAAAGTACAGTGAACAATCCCTAGAGTATGATTATTATTTATTATTTTATTGAAGGTCACATGATGACTACCTTACGAGGTTTATTAATGAAGATTGACTGTAGAATATTCCAGCAATCATTTAACTGGGCAGAGATGATGTTCCTCTGATCCCAGAAAGTATGTAACGGACGACGGTAATTGGTTAGCCGATAGAGCACCACCGATTCGATTCCAGTTATAATGTTAGGGAGGTTTAGGAAAATTAAATATTAGAGGGAAAACTCACAAATAAATATAGAGAATTAAATAAAACCAGATCCAAAATGTATAATTAATAAAGAATGTCACAAGAATGATTATAGAAATAAGATTTAAACTTGAGAAATAATTGATTTTAAGAAGGAACGAAGAAATAATAATAATATAACGGATAATTCTGAAATATAAAAGTACTATAAATAGGAAACCAATTGGCCAGATACAAGTTATGAGTTTATTTCTTGCTAAACTTTGTTTATACCAAAATAAACTTATTTCGAAGGGGGGGTGTTATGTAACGTAACATAGTTGAGGTTCCCCAACGTTACATAAAAATTGAGTGAAATATGGTCAAGGACCATACCCTGACTTAAGGTTGTTCAATAGTTCATGTGCTTGAGAAGTACCTCAAATCAAAAGAAGGCAATGACTAATGTTAAATGTAAAAGAGCCAGACCAATGAATGATTGAATGTAATGAAATGTTTGTTTTGTACTGTGACATGTTAAGGTCTACAGAGTATTTATGTTGTATGTTGAACATGCTAAAAATGAAATGATGTTGTTTGATAATAATACTTCATCAATAATTATATTTATATTTATATTAGATTTGTCTTTATACAACCCAGTATAGTTACCAATGTTAGGCACTGTACTAAGTTCTCAGTATTGTATAAAGTTGAAAAATACTGTTGTTTTAGTTAATGTTTATAAACTGGATCAGGAGTGTGACCAGTGTTTCAAGTCTAACAAGTAGTTCTGACAATTATATCATAAGTTAATAAAGGGTTCCAGAAGCAGTTAATTAATATAAAAAAAAAAAATAACCACCAGTAAATTAAAATTCATGTAATTAACCATGTAACCAGTAATTAATTGTAAAAGAAAATTAAGTTAAAAAACCAAATAATGTTATAATGGTTGTAAGTGAATCTATAGGCCTAAATTCCATATTAGTGAAAGGAAATTAATACCTTTTTAGTAAACCCAGTCCAACGAAACTCTGGTAAAACTTTACTGTTTAGTAAGGAAGGTTAGGGGAGAATTTTATGTGATTCAATATTAATCCAAGCATGGAGTATTTTATTGGAAAGGAGTAGTAATATTCTATAATGCCGGCTCAAGGATATATAGAAAACGTGGTTGTTAAGGCAACTGAATTGCAGAAGTTGTTGATTTTGAATTAATTCGTTCTGATTGTTACAAGCTATTAGGTTGAGATGGACCGATATATTTAAAAAAGATGAATAAATCTAAATGAAATATGTATCCAAATTGAAAAGCCCTGGTTGTAAAACAATTATACTTTAATGCTAATGAATAATACAAATTAAATAACCCTCTAAATTGTCAATGAATACAGTAAAAAAGAATTGAAAGCCTCTCACCTCATTCACTAAATAATTCCGCTGAATTTGGTATTAAACCAATTCATGCTATAAATCGAAGACCAGTAAAGAATTAAAGCCTGAATTAACGGAATTATTGGAAATACAGAAGACTCGGTTTGACGAAATAACCTTCATTGGCAGCAGAAGCTGAGATCCTAATTCCAGTTTACGGGGACCAAGAATTGTGAAGATCGTAAAAGAAGAATAGAAGCCAGAAGATTTCCTGAGGGTTACCAGTACACACCACTATCAATTTTATTGAAAATCAGAGCAGTTTCACTGGATGAAGACGAGATAAGCCGCATTTTGGCCACTGTTGACAAACGTTCACCGCCAGACGAAATTTTCGTCGGTTTTGGTAAAAAAACAACTTATTTTCATTTCACTGTATTTTAAGTAAATAATTTTATTTTGTAAATTGAACAACCTTAATTATGCGTTTTACCTGGCCTTACTAATGGTTCCAAGAACTATACGAACCCTGGGATAAGAATTATTTGTTCAAGTGTATATGTTTTTAGAATTTGAGTAATTAATAATCGATATATGTCTGGGTGATCGATTGAATCGTAGTATTGTTTTTTGAGACAACGTAACCTGTTAATTAATAGAGAAAATAAATAAAGTACATTTATTGTATGAGATAACGTTTAAGTTATTGCAGAATAAATACTATATGTAGTGGGTGGAATAATTTATAAACAGATTGATACAAACACCCCGAATAACTAACCTATAAGTACGCTTATTTCTAGTAACAGCGCTTAAAGTTTGTAGCTGGTGGGACGGGAGATTGCTGAACTAACTGGTGTTTAATACTAAATTTGAATGAAATTTTCTACCATCGAGGGACTAGGGTTGACACAAATACCCCTTACATTCAGTTAATACTCCATACATATTGCTAATATTACACAACCACTGAAAACTAAGTTGAGTCTATAGAATAATACAATTATAAATTCAGGAACATAATTATAATTTTGTTGGCTTAATAATCTATGTTCTGAGGGTTTCACCGGTCACAACCGAAAGATATATTAATTAATAACATATTAATTAAACCAGGTAACAGCATTTTAATTGTTACGAATTGCCACCTGCAACGTATTATTTGGCGTTTGTTACACAGGAGTCTCTTATAACTAATTACACCCATAGACAAGATTTCTTTACAATTTGACGTTTCCAGCGTGCAGCATATAATATAACATACGTCCTCACATAATTAACAAGTATTTCTTTACTAAATTAGTATACAACAGTGGGGTTTTCGAACGTCCTCATAGGTGATCTTATTAGTAATATAACAAATTGGCCAGCCCAACAGTGGGGTTTTAAGGAGAGGAATCTAAGTATTTTATTACAATATATATATATATATATATATATATATATATATATATATATGAAAATAAGGTGGTTTACGTAGAATAGAAGGAAAAGCTGGAGAAAATAAACTGTGTAGGTATATAGTTAATATCTTCAAATAAATACACTGCAAGTAGGTTTGTTTTCACCTGACGCACGTTTCACAGAAATTATTCTGTATCTTCAGAGGTTTGTTAGAATTGTAATTTAATGTTTCGCTTACAATATAACATGGGAAACGCAACGAGTTACTTACAAAAATATGTTGTTGTTATTGTCAGACTGCCGGAATCTTATGTTGACCCATGTTCCTTTTTGTGTAGTGTTCTACGGTCGTATTCTTAAAGTGTCATCAGGGGTGGACCATTATAGGCTAAATGCTTTTATATTATATAAGGTTCAAACGAACCTTAAGATTGTTGAGGCAGATTAATAAAATCAAGAAAATAAGCTGGACACGATGGTGTGAACCCTTAAATCTCATGCCTAATATCCGTCTACCTGTGGCTGCCTTGGGTTATCATCCTACTGGGAAGAGAGACGCCGGTAGACCGAGGAGGAGATGGGTTCCGGAACAGATCTAAGGCCTAGTCCTTGAAGTGGTGGTGATGATGATATGCTAGACACGTTGTCAGGAGGTCAGGTGAAACACGAATATCACTCATCGAACATAGAGGTATAGAAATCTCCAACGAGTTGGGCGAAGAGATTTACGAGAAGCAACGGGATTTTACCCATACAACTGATAATGGAGAGGGTTCAGAATTGCATATATACTGGTATCACAGACCTCTGCTACACGTGATGATACTACTATACTGGTGAAGCGGGACTAATGTCTATTACGGTACCTAATACGCCTACCTAAAATTTGAGAGTTAAGTTTTTTTTTTGCTGAGTCCCAAATCAAAACCGATGGCAAAATTTTAAAAAGGAGACATTTCGGAACATTAATTAACAATACAAAAATTTTTTAATTTTTAATCGGATTCAGTAAAGAATTAGAAAACACAGAAATAAAACTGTTTCACACCACTATAGTAAAATTTCCGATTAGCACTTTCAAGCTTCACAGCTCGTCATCAGATCGGAAATATCTGACGGAAATATCGGAAACATCATCCTATCCGAATGTAAGATATTTCCTATCTGATGACGAGGTGTGAAGCTTGAAAGTGCTAATAGGAAATTTTTACTATAGTTGTGTGAAACCGTGTTATTTCTGTTTGTGATTATAAAAAGTAATTCAAACTTTATTAATTAAAAATTGGAAAAATGTACCATTTAAGACATGTTATAAAATATATAGATATACTCATGCAGACATAGGGGAATATATATATATATATATATATTGTAACGTACTTCTTTTGTTGATATAGGAGAGTTAATAGCGAAAACTTTGTATGTGGCTTATTGGGTGTTCGTCTTATTTAATTAAGCTCCCAATGTTGTTATGCGCCAATTCTGTAACGTAGCGGTTTGAGATATTAAAGTTTCCGCCTCTCCGCAGTCGCCACTTATGAATTATAATAACTGAAGTTTAAAAAAAAAAAAAATAAATAAAGTATTTTTTAATGTTACTCAATCTAAACAGAAATCGAGAGTGTGTGATTTGGGGTCAAGGAGGGAAGTTGTTCAGCCTTATGAGGAAGAGAGAGTAAGTACCAATTATTTACACTCGGTTTCGACGATTTCTGATTTTTTCAAATTGTTCGCTGTGATTTAAATCAGCTGATTGTGAGACAAGTTTCCACACCTAGTTTAACCAGCCTACACTATAGCAAAATCTGATCCGATGTGTTGATCTCTTCTGTTTTTGTGCTGAAATCTATTACAACTACCCACTACAAAAATTATAACACACTTTATTATTCAATATCATTTTTCAATAATATTATTTATTTATATTATTGGTTTTTTGTTTCCTGCCACCAAAATACAAGTATCACAATTGATCTTTCCTTAAATAAAACATAATCTCGACTTCATAGAGTAAACATGGAATTGTCTAAAGAAAAAAAAAATATATGGTTTTGTTTACCAAATTTTACACTATTTTCAAAAACATCAATTAATATATAATTCTTAATAATTCCCCAGGGTTCAGGGTAAGTTCTTTTTGTTATGAGATGGTCAGAAATGGATAATTACTAAGCTTTACAAATACCGAAAAAATATTAAATAAATTTGTTTATTTTTCGTTTAGTATGTAGTTCCAGGAATGGCCGTAAGAGAGCAGCGTGCTTTTGTTTACTTTAAAAACATGTGATTAAATGACTAGTTTCGTGTTCTATATCAACGTTCGGAATGCGTTTTCTTCTTGAACTATTAAACGAAATGTTTATATTACCTCTCTTCGTATGGTTCTTACTGGAATGAAGCTTTTTCTCTGGTGAGGTCCGTCTTGAGTTATAATTTCTTTACCGTCTGGCTCATATTCTATCGTCAACTTGAACTATGGCGAAACCAGGTTGAATCATCAGAAGGTTTTCTTTCACTGTTTATTAAGGAGTATAACCATTTAATTTTGATAAATCATGGATGATTATATAGTGGTCATGTTGCTTGTTAATTCTGTACTAATTTTCACTCCTCCAAAGTTCCAGAAAGGTTATTTTTATTATAATTGTAGTAGCATCATTTTTTCAATTCTATGGTTTTATTCCCAATTTTTATTATCAACAATACTTGTTATTCTCGTCACTCTTAGTAACCCATAATATTTTTATTATACAGGCAGTTTGTAATTATTATAAATTTATATTTTATTTACCGAAAAATAATTCTTTTCCATTCCGGTTTCTTTACCAATTTGGTTTACATAATAGGTTTTTGTTCCTTTTCTTATGACCTTGTATATAAGTATTTGATATTTTTATTATCTTTAAATAAATTTATATATATTATTTATTAGTCTCTCCTAGTATTCCTACACTGCACTACTTCCTGTTGCCCTTTCCCTCATAGTATTATTTTAATTTTTTATTATCCTTTGATATTTAAATTTTTATGTTTTTTTCTTTTTTAAAACTAACCCTGGGTTATCCTATATTATAACACAAATATTTAAAAAAATATAACATTAACTTAGGTATAACAATTGGTTGTCCATACAATATAAATATTACAATAAATAAATAAAACACAGAATCAGTTAGTAGTATTATAGTCTACTCTCATAGTTTTATAATTCCCAAACCTACAGCACAATTCTGTAATAAGTTACCTTCACTTTCACCTTTTACCTCAATGGGTACACTATAACGCACTTGTCACTGTATATCACTCGAATTGTTTATCATGTTTAGTGATATACTTTAATTTAGAGCTAGTTATAGGTTACCCATTTCTGACCTTTATGTTCTTACATGATTTAATTTATTGGGACCGGGTTATGTAACGTTACATAAAGCCCCCCCACTAGAACAAATTTATTTTAGTTTAACTCGTTTATTAAAAATAAATTGTTGATTATTTCCATTCACCTAATAGTCTTGGTTTTATCTTCATAATAGTGTTTCATTTCCGACTGATTATACATTCTGACTGGTAATTCAGACTGGTGGTAATTGCTGTTTTCTTACTCTACTCTCTCTCTCTTGGAGGCAAATTCATCAATTATTTATTTCTCTGGGTAGTGGTACTTCCACATTTTATTTGATAAGGACTGGTTACACTCATCATATTAAACTTGTTTTAACACTCATTTCTATTTACTTCTATAAATTCTCTTTATCAATTAAGCTTCGGTCTGCTATCTTCCTTCTATTTTCTTCATTTATACTTCTGGAATCTAATATCACTCTTTTCAGCTATTTTATAATTATTATCCCTTAAATATTCAATTTCCCTAACATTTTTCCCTATCTTGTGCGGTGGTACCAGTAGGGTGGCCACTCTGGGTCCATACTCCTCTGTCCAACCTTACACCTTCTGAGACCAGGGGAACATCATCCCTGCTCATAAAAATTATTGCCGGAACATTTCTACGGTCAATACATAAAAATAAAAAATTTATAAGTAGTAGTCAATTAGCGACTAGTACTAAACACTTTTGGGATTCTTCATACTGTAGGTGTTTGCATTTATTTATATATTTCTTCTTCTCCTTGATTCCTTCTTCTTCTCCATTAACTAATAGCATATAATATTATTGATAGGCCTTATGTTAAAATTCTTTTGACTTTACTTCTTGTGACATATTTCTCCGTATCATTTCTTCTTATATAATCTTCAATTCCGAGAAATTCTAATTATTGTATTAATTATCATCCTCCTTCAGTTTCATTGGAGTCATTAAATTATTCTTTATTCTTCTTATCTGAGCACATTACCATCAATTGTTTTTGTTCATTTAATTTTTCTTCTGTTTGTTACCATTAAAAATATTACTTTTTCCTATTATTTCAGTTTAAATCAGTTATTTATAATTAAATTATATAATCTGTTCTTACATTTGTCTTTTTATTTTAAATTATATTGTTTCGAAATATTTAGTAAGTTGTCCTTACGTGCTTTTTATTAAATCGTCTTGTTCCTGAATAAATTGTTGAGTAAGTTGTTCTTACATTTTTTTTTTTAGAATTTTGGGGTTTTAGTCTCTTCATTTTAAATTATATGGTTTCAAAATAACTTGAGTAAGATGTCCTTACGTGCTTTTAGAATTTTGGGGTTTTCTTCCGCTATTCAATGGGTTGCTGGGTCGGTTTTCAGAATTTCAGTCCCCTTTTCTGGTTTGTGATCATTTAGGTTTAACCATGGTCCATTAATTCAGGTACTACATGTTCTCGGATTACTGGAGTATTCAGAATTAATTCTCTCCTTGATAATCTTCTTACCATCCGGCTCTCCCACTTTGCTGCTATGAAACTTTCACTTAAGTACCGGTCTTCCGTCATTGTTCGTTCTTTTTTAACTAACATGTATTGTACCTCCTCTAACATAACATAGTTGCTCATATTTAATCTCATTTCATTCCCTTTTACCTCTGGATTATTTACCAAATATTTGAATGTTATATTCCGTCTTGAAGACATTACTGATATTGTCTGATACACTTCAATCGTTGACATATTTAATTGAGATCTAAACTTAATTAATTCCCGCTGTTCATTAATTGGAAGGTTGAATACATTAATTAATCCACCTGTAATCATCTCCCATTCTTCCTTGGTATTTATTATTTTCTTTCTACATGTTTTTATTATTTTCTTGGTCTTCTTTTCCACGGTTTGAACATCCTTTTTGTGGTGGCTATTTTTATTTTCAGATGGCATTACACCTTGGTATTCTGTAATTTCTATTTCCTTCCTACTCTCTTCTGTATTCGGACTTACTTTAATACCTTCTGAAGTGCTGTCTGATGTTTCATCCAAATTCTTGACCCTATGGTCCATTTGTTTATTTGTCTCCTTCTTGTATGTATCTGCTTTTTGGATACGCGTATTAACATTTTCAAACTTCTCTCCGAAAGTTTCCCATATCTCCTTATTGAAATTCTCCATTTTACCCTCAAATTGTTTTAAATTCCTATTATTCTCTTCAAATTTTGCATTCATCTCTTCTCTTTGTCCTTCAACAGTGTCTTTCAGTTTATGGTATTGTTCATTCATGGTTTGTTTGATATTTCCATGAATGGTCTCTATTTTTTCATTTAGTTGTTTGACTAAACTTTCCTGAATGCTATCTATTTTCTCATTGGTCTGTCTATTTTGTTCCTCCTGTTTCTTAAAATTCTCCTTATTTTCCTCATTGGTTTGTCTCAAGTTTTCCTCCTGTTTTCTAAATTGTTCATTAGTTTGTTTATTCTGTTCCTTAAATTGTTCATTAGTTTGTTTATTCTGTTCCTTAAATTGTTCTGCCATAAATTTCATCATGTCTTGCCAATTAGGTTCTTCTCTGGCTACCGCTTTGTCTGGTTGGTCCCCTTGGGCATCCTCTTCCACTATTTCCTTTTCCGTATCCATAACTACTTCGGTTTCTTCTTTATCGCCTGTCTGTTGGTCCATTTCACTGTCTGTGACTAATTCTATTTCTTGTTCCTGTCCACCTTCTTCAATCTCCTTTTCTTCTGCTCTCTTCTTCGATTTGCCTCGGGTATTATGCATTTCTTGTTTTCTCATAACTGCCAACGATAATTAGATTTTTTGGTATAGTTTTATTAAATTTCAAAATTCTTTTCTAATTACCGCCCTTTTACGTTGAGCGCCAATTCTGTAACGTACTGCTCTTGTTGATATAGGAGAGTTAATAGCGAAAACTTTGTATGTGGCTTATTGGGTGTTCGTCTTATTTAATTAAGCTCCCAATGTTGTTATGCGCTAATTCTGTAACGTAGCGGTTTGAGATATTAAAGTTTCCGCCTCTCCGCAGTCGCCACTTATGAATTATAATAACTGAAGTTTAAAAAAAAAAAAAATAAATAAAGTATTTTTTAATGTTACTCAATCTAAACAGAAATCGAGAGTGTGTGATTTGGGGTCAAGGAGGGAAGTTGTTCAGCCTTATGAGGAAGAGAGAGTAAGTACCAATTATTTACACTCGGTTTCGACGATTTCTGATTTTTTCAAATTGTTCGCTGTGATTTAAATCAGCTGATTGTGAGACAAGTTTCCACACCTAGTTTAACCAGCCTACACTATAGCAAAATCTGATCCGATGTGTTGATCTCTTCTGTTTTTGTGCTGAAATCTATTACAACTACCCACTACAAAAATTATAACACACTTTATTATTCAATATCATTTTTCAATAATATTATTTATTTATATTATTGGTTTTTTGTTTCCTGCCACCAAAATACAAGTATCACAATTGATCTTTCCTTAAATAAAACATAATCTCGACTTCATAGAGTAAACATGGAATTGTCTAAAGAAAAAAAAAATATATGGTTTTGTTTACCAAATTTTACACTATTTTCAAAAACATCAATTAATATATAATTCTTAATAATTCCCCAGGGTTCAGGGTAAGTTCTTTTTGTTATGAGATGGTCAGAAATGGATAATTACTAAGCTTTACAAATACCGAAAAAATATTAAATAAATTTGTTTATTTTTCGTTTAGTATGTAGTTCCAGGAATGGCCGTAAGAGAGCAGCGTGCTTTTGTTTACTTTAAAAACATGTGATTAAATGACTAGTTTCGTGTTCTATATCAACGTTCGGAATGCGTTTTCTTCTTGAACTATTAAACGAAATGTTTATATTACCTCTCTTCGTATGGTTCTTACTGGAATGAAGCTTTTTCTCTGGTGAGGTCCGTCTTGAGTTATAATTTCTTTACCGTCTGGCTCATATTCTATCGTCAACTTGAACTATGGCGAAACCAGGTTGAATCATCAGAAGGTTTTCTTTCACTGTTTATTAAGGAGTATAACCATTTAATTTTGATAAATCATGGATGATTATATAGTGGTCATGTTGCTTGTTAATTCTGTACTAATTTTCACTCCTCCAAAGTTCCAGAAAGGTTATTTTTATTATAATTGTAGTAGCATCATTTTTTCAATTCTATGGTTTTATTCCCAATTTTTATTATCAACAATACTTGTTATTCTCGTCACTCTTAGTAACCCATAATATTTTTATTATACAGGTAGTTTGTAATTATTATAAATTTATATTTTATTTACCGAAAAATAATTCTTTTCCATTCCGGTTTCTTTACCAATTTGGTTTACATAACAGGTTTTTGTTCCTTTTCTTATGACCTTGTATATAAGTATTTGATATTTTTATTATCTTTAAATAAATTTATATATATTATTTATTAGTCTCTCATAGTATTTCTACACTGCACTACTTCCTGTTGCCATTTCCCTCATAGTATTATTTTAATTTTTTATTATCCTTTGATATTTAAATTTTTGTTTTTTCCTTTTTTAAAACTAACCCTGGGTTATCCTATATTATAACACAAATATTTAAAAAAAATATAACATTAACTTAGGTATAACAATTGGTTGTCCATACAATATAAATATTACAATAAATAAATAAAACACAGAATCAGTTAGTAGCATTATAGTCTACTCTCATAGTTTTATAATTCCCAAACCTACAGCACAATTCTGTAATAAGTTACCTTCACTTTCACCTTTTACCTCAATGGGTACACTATAATGCACTTGTCACTGTATATCCCTCGAATTGTTTATCATGTTTAGTGATATACTTTAATTTAGAGCTAGTTATAGGTTACCCATTTCTGACCTTTATGTTCTTACATGATTTAATTTATTGGGACCGGGTTATGTAACGTTACAATATATATATACAGACATGTAGTGTAGATATACTCAGTACAGCCTAATTACAGAATAAATGTTATAGAAAATGAAATGATCCACTGTTACTTTCAAAAGTTTATGAGTATACTGTTTGACATTTTGTTGAATTTTATAAAATTCTATGTACACATTTTTAGTTTTATAAGACTATGCAAATAATAATCAAGTCTATTTTTTTTTCAACTCTAGATTATCTATATAGATCTCAATTTTCTTAATGTTTGCCCTTCTAAAGACTATCGCTCAGAAATCACAGTTCGGGAAAATAACAGACTGTGGAGAATAACAAACTTCGCTGACATCAAACTGAATAGTTAATAACGGAAATTTTAAACATCTGTCAGAAGCATGCTCAGCAAATACCACTATGACTCACACTCATATATACGCAGTAAGGGGTGAAACGAATATCAAAGTAATATTCAATAATCGGGTGGGAATTAAATGTGTTAACAATGAAACTATACGAGAGTAGGGTGAAAAATGCTGGGCCCGACACACACATAACGCTACTATCCTCATTACTTTGACCGTGTTGTATGATTTCATCCTTTGTAGGTCTAGTTTCGATGATTTCAAGTCAATGGGTTGTTTATTATTAGTGACACAGTCCACCGCTGTAAGCGCCTCGAGCATCATTGGATAGACTGGAAATTCGTTCTGTGATTAAATTTTGTTTTCATAGATTTAACGGCAACCGATGTAAAAAAGGAGCTGTATTCAAAGTTGGGGAACTCTTATCCATCGAATACAACTGTGAGCGCTGGGTTGCTGTGTTTCAATGGGTCGGACAAGCAAAACTGACGACCCATGTGTTGGAGTTCAATTGAAGTGACTGTGCCAGCAAAATTAGAAAAAAATCAATAAAAACGTTTTGGTAGACCGTAGAATGAAAGTGAACGAGACAGCCGAGACTGGTGGTATATCAACGGAATCTGTATGGAATGCCTTATACTAATATCTGTGTATGAAAAAGCTGTGCGCTAGATGGGTGCGGCGTTTGCTGACAATTGACCAAAGTGTGTGAGACAGCCGAGACTGGTGGTATATCAACGGAACCTGTATGGAATGCCTTATACTAACTTCTGTGTATGACAAAGCTGTGCGCTAGATGGGTGCGGCGTTTGCTGACAATTGACCAAAGTGTGTGAGACAGCCGAGACTGGTGGTATATCAACGGAACCTGTATGGAATGCCTTATACTAACTTCTGTGTATGACAAAGCTGTGCGCTAGATGGGTGCGGCGTTTGCTGACAATTGACCAAAGTGTGTGAGACAGCCGAGACTGGTGGTATATCAACGGAACCTGTATGGAATGCCTTATACTAACTTCTGTGTATGACAAAGCTGTGCGCTAGATGGGTGCGGCGTTTGCTGACAATTGACCAAAGTGTGTGAGACAGCCGAGACTGGTGGTATATCAACGGAACCTGTATGGAATGCCTTATACTAACTTCTGTGTATGACAAAGCTGTGCGCTAGATGGGTGCGGCGTTTGCTGACAATTGACCAAAGTGTGTGAGACAGCCGAGACTGGTGGTATATCAACGGAACCTGTATGGAATGCCTTATACTAACTTCTGTGTATGACAAAGCTGTGCGCTAGATGGGTGCGGCGTTTGCTGACAATTGACCAAAGTGTGTGAGACAGCCGAGACTGGTGGTATATCAACGGAACCTGTATGGAATGCCTTATACTAACTTCTGTGTATGACAAAGCTGTGAGCTAGATGGGTGCGGCGTTTGCTGACAATTGACCAAAGTGTGTGAGACAGCCGAGACTGGTGGTATATCAACGGAACCTGTATGGAATGCCTTATACTAACTTCTGTGTATGACAAAGCTGTGCGCTAGATGGGTGCGGCGTTTGCTGACAATTGACCAAAGTGTGTGAGACAGCCGAGACTGGTGGTATATCAACGGAACCTGTATGGAATGCCTTATACTAACTTCTGTGTATGACAAAGCTGTGCGCTAGATGGGTGCGGCGTTTGCTGACAATTGACCAAAGTGTGTGAGACAGCCGAGACTGGTGGTATATCAACGGAACCTGTATGGAATGCCTTATACTAACTTCTGTGTATGACAAAGCTGTGCGCTAGATGGGTGCGGCGTTTGCTGACAATTGACCAAAGTGTGTGAGACAGCCGAGACTGGTGGTATATCAACGGAACCTGTATGGAATGCCTTATACTAACTTCTGTGTATGACAAAGCTGTGCGCTAGATGGGTGCGGCGTTTGCTGACAATTGACCAAAGTGTGTGAGACAGCCGAGACTGGTGGTATATCAACGGAACCTGTATGGAATGCCTTATACTAACTTCTGTGTATGACAAAGCTGTGCGCTAGATGGGTGCGGCGTTTGCTGACAATTGACCAAAGTGTGTGAGACAGCCGAGACTGGTGGTATATCAACGGAACCTGTATGGAATGCCTTATACTAACTTCTGTGTATGACAAAGCTGTGCGCTAGATGGGTGCGGCGTTTGCTGACATTTGGCCAAAGTGGGTGAGACAGCCGAGACTGGTGGTATATCAACGGATCCTGTATGGAATGCCTTATACTAACTTCTGTGTATGACAAAGCTGTGCGCTAGATGGGTGCGGCGTTTGCTGAGAATTGACCAAAGTGTGTGAGACAGCCGAGACTGGTGGTATATCAACGGATCCTGTATGGAATGCCTTATACTAACTTCTGTGTATGACAAAGCTGTGCGCTAGATGGGTGCGGCGTTTGCTGATAATTGACCAAAGTGTGTGAGACAGCCGAGACTGTTGGTATATCAACGGAGGCTGTATGGAATGCCTTATACTAACTTCTGTGTATGACAAAGCTGTGCGCTAGATGGGTGCGGCGTTTGCTGACAATTGACCAAAGTGTGTGAGACAGCCGAGACTGGTGGTATATCAACGGAACCTGTATGGAATGCCTTATACTAACATCTGTGTATGACAAAGCTGTGCGCTAGATGGGTGCGGCGTTTGCTGACATTTGGCCAAAGTGGGTGAGACAGCCGAGACTGGTGGTATATCAACGGATCCTGTATGGAATGCCTTATACTAACATCTGTGTATGACAAAGCTGTGCGCTAGATGGGTGCGGCGTTTGCTGACAATTGACCAAAGTGTGTGAGACAGCCGAGACTGGTGGTATATCAACGGAACCTGTATGGAATGCCTTATACTAACTTCTGTGTATGACAAAGCTGTGCGCTAGATGGGTGCGGCGTTTGCTGACATTTGGCCAAAGTGGGTGAGACAGCCGAGACTGGTGATATATCAACGGATCCTGTATGGAATGCCTTATACTAACATCTGTGTATGACAAAGCTGTGCGCTAGATGGGTGCGGCGTTTGCTGACAATTGACCAAAGTGTGTGAGACAGCCGAGACTGGTGGTATATCAACGGATCCTGTATGGAATGCCTTATACTAACATCTGTGTATGACAAAGCTGTGCGCTAGATGGGTGCGGCGTATGCTGACAATTGACCAAAGTGTGAGAGATCAGCCGAGACTGGTGATATATCAACGGAACCTGTATGGAATGCCTTATACTAACATCTGTGTATGACAAAGCTGTGCGTTAGATGGGTGCGGCGTTTGCTGACAATTGGCCAAAGTGTGTGAGATCAGCCGAGACTGGTGATATATCAACGGAACCTGTATGGAATGCCTTATACTAACATCTGTGTATGACAAAGCTGTGCGCTAGATGGGTGCGGCGTTTGCTGACATTTGGCCAAAGTGGGTGAGACAGCCGAGACTGGTGGTATATCAACGGATCCTGTATGGAATGCCTTATACTAACATCTGTGTATGACAAAGCTGTGCGCTAGATGGGTGCGGCGTTTGCTGACATTTGACCAAAGTGTGTGAGATCAGCCGAGACTGGTGATATATCAACGGAACCTGTATGGAATGCCTTATACTAACATCTGTGTATGACAAAGCTGTGCGCTAGATGGGTGCGGCGTTTGCTGACATTTGGCCAAAGTGGGTGAGACAGCCGAGACTGGTGGTAAATCAACGGATCCTGTATGGAATGCCTTATACTAACATCTGTGTATGACAAAGCTGTGCGCTAGATGGGTGCGGCGTTTGCTGACATTTGACCAAAGTGTGTGAGATCAGCCGAGACTGGTGATATATCAACGGAACCTGTATGGAATGCCTTATACTAGCATCTGTGTATGACAAAGCTGTGCGCTAGATGGGTGCGGCGTTTGCTGACAATTGACCAAAGTGTGTGAGATCAGCCGAGACTGGTTATATATCAACTGAACCTGTATGGAATGCCTTATACTAACATCTGTGTATGACAAAGCTGTGCGCTAGATGGGTGCGGCGTTTGCTGACATTTGGCCAAAGTGGGTGAGACAGCCGAGACTGGTGGTATATCAACGGATCCTGTATGGAATGCCTTATACTAACATCTGTGTATGACAAAGCTGTGCGCTAGATGGGTGCGGCGTTTGCTGACATTTGACCAAAGTGTGTGAGATCAGCCGAGACTGGTGATATATCAACGGAACCTGTATGGAATGCCTTATACTAACATCTGTGTATGACAAAGCTGTGCGCTAGATGGGTGCGGCGTTTGCTGACAATTGACCAAAGTGTGTGTGACAGCCGAGACTGGTGGTATATCAACGGAGCCTGTATGGAATGCCTTATACTAACATCTGTGTATGACAAAGCTGTGCGCTAGATGGGTGCGGCGTTTGCTGACATTTGTCCAAAGTGTGTGAGATCAGCCGAGACTGGTGGTATATCAACGGATCCTGTATGGAATGCCTTATACTAACATCTGTGTATGACAAAGCTGTGCGCTAGATGGGTGCGGCGTTTGCTGACAATTGACCAACGTGTGTGAGACAGCCGAGACTGGTGGTATATCAACGGAACCTGTATGGAATGCCTTATACTAACATCTGTGTATGACAAAGCTGTGCGCTAGATGGGTCCTGCGTTTGCTGACATTTGACCAAAGTGTGTGAGATCAGCCGAGACTGGTGGTATATCAACGGATCCTGTATGGAATGCCTTATACTAACATCTGTGTATGACAAAGCTGTGCGATAGATGGGTGCGGCGTTTGCTGACATTTGGCCAAAGTGGGTGAGACAGCCGAGACTGGTGATATATCAACGGATCCTGTATGGAATGCCTTATATTAACATCTGTGTATGACAAAGCTGTGCGCTAGATGGGTGCGGCGTTTGCTGACATTTGGCCAAAGTGGGTGAGACAGCCGAGACTGGTGGTATATCAACGGATCCTGTATGGAATGCCTTATACTAACATCTGTGTATGACAAAGCTGTGCGCTAGATGGGTGCGGCGTTTGCTGACATTTGGCCAACGTGTGTGAGACAGCCGAGACTGGTGATATATCAACGGAACCTGTATGGAATGCCTTATACTAACATCTATGTATGACAAAGCTGAGCGCTAGATGGGTGCGGCGTTTGCTGACAATTAATCAAAGTGTGTGAGACAGCCGAGACTGGTGGTATATCAACGGATCCTGTATGGAATGCCTTATACTAACATCTGTGTATGACAAAGCTGTGCGCTAGATGGGTGCGGCGTTTGCTGACAATTGACCAAAGTGTGTGAGATCAGCCGAGACTGGTGATATATCAACGGAACCTGTATGGAATGCCTTATACTAGCATCTGTGTATGACAAAGCTGTGCGCTAGATGGGTGCGGCGTTTGCTGACAATTGACCAAAGTGTGTGAGATCAGCCGAGACTGGTTATATATCTACGGAACCTGTATGGAATGCCTTATACTAACATCTGTGTATGACAAAGCTGTGCGCTAGATGGGTCCTGCGTTTGCTGACATTTGACCAAAGTGTGTGAGATCAGCCGAGACTGGTGGTATATCAACGGATCCTGTATGGAATGCCTTATACTAACATCTGTGTATGACAAAGCTGTGCGCTAGATGGGTGCGGCGTTTGCTGACAATTGCCAAAGTGTGTGAGACAGCCGAGACTGGTGGTATATCAACGGAGCCTGTATGGAATGCCTTATACTAACTTCTGTGTATGACAAAGCTGTGCGCTAGATGGGTGCGGCGTTTGCTGACAATTGACCAAAGTGTGTGAGACAGCCGAGACTGGTGGTATATCAACGGAACCTGTATGGAATGCCTTATACTAACTTCTGTGTATGACAAAGCTGTGCGCTAGATGGGTGCGGCGTTTGCTGACAATTGACCAAAGTGTGTGAGACAGCCAAGACTGGTGGTATATCAACGGAACCTGTATGGAATGCCTTATACTAACTTCTGTGTATGACAAAGCTGTGCGCTAGATGGGTGCGGCGTTTGCTGACAATTGACCAAAGTGTGTGAGACAGCCGAGACTGGTGGTATATCAACGGAACCTGTATGGAATGCCTTATACTAACTTCTGTGTATGACAAAGCTGTGCGCTAGATGGGTGCGGCGTTTGCTGACCATTGACCAAAGTGTGTGAGACAGCCGAGACTGGTGGTATATCAACGGAACCTGTATGGAATGCCTTATACTAACTTCTGTGTATGACAAAGCTGTGCGCTAGATGGGTGCGGCGTTTGCTGACAATTGACCAAAGTGTGTGAGACAGCCGAGACTGGTGGTATATCAACGGAACCTGTATGGAATGCCTTATACTAACTTCTGTGTATGACAAAGCTGTGCGCTAGATGGGTGCGGCGTTTGCTGACAATTGACCAAAGTGTGTGAGACAGCCGAGACTGGTGGTATATCAACGGGACCTGTATGGAATGCCTTATACTAACTTCTGTGTATGACAAAGCTGTGCGCTAGATGGGTGCGGCGTTTGCTGACAATTGACCAAAGTGTGTGAGACAGCCGAGACTGGTGGTATATCAACGGAACCTGTATGGAATGCCTTATACTAACTTCTGTGTATGACAAAGCTGTGCGCTAGATGGGTGCGGCGTTTGCTGACATTTGGCCAAAGTGGGTGAGACAGCCGAGACTGGTGGTATATCAACGGATCCTGTATGGAATGCCTTATACTAACTTCTGTGTATGACAAAGCTGTGCGCTAGATGGGTGCGGCGTTTGCTGACAATTGACCAAAGTGTGTGAGACAGCCGAGACTGGTGGTATATCAACGGATCCTGTATGGAATGCCTTATACTAACTTCTGTGTATGAAAAAGCTGTGCGCTAGATGGGTGCGGCGTTTGCTGACAATTGACCAAAGTGTGTGAGACAGCCGAGACTGGTGGTATATCAACGGAGGCTGTATGGAATGCCTTATACTAACTTCTGTGTATGACAAAGCTGTGCGCTAGATGGGTGCGGCGTTTGCTGACAATTGACCAAAGTGTGTGAGACAGCCGAGACTGGTGGTATATCAACGGAACCTGTATGGAATGCCTTATACTAACATCTGTGTATGACAAAGCTGTGCGCTAGATGGGTGCGGCGTTTGCTGACATTTGGCCAAAGTGGGTGAGACAGCCGAGACTGGTGGTATATCAACGGATCCTGTATGGAATGCCTTATACTAACATCTGTGTATGACAAAGCTGTGCGCTAGATGGGTGCGGCGTTTGTTGACAATTGACCAAAGTGTGTGAGACAGCCGAGACTGGTGGTATATCAACGGAACCTGTATGGAATGCCTTATACTAACTTCTGTGTATGACAAAGCTGTGCGCTAGATGGGTGCGGCGTTTGCTGACATTTGGCCAAAGTTGGTGAGACAGCCGAGACTGGTGATATATCAACGGATCCTGTATGGAATGCCTTATACTAACATCTGTGTATGACAAAGCTGTGCGCTAGATGGGTGCGGCGTTTGCTGACAATTGACCAAAGTGTGTGAGACAGCCGAGACTGGTGGTATATCAACGGAACCTGTATGGAATGCCTTATACTAACATCTGTGTATGACAAAGCTGTGCGCTAGATGGGTGCGGCGTTTGCTGACATTTGGCCAAAGTGGGTGAGACAGCCGAGACTGGTGGTATATCAACGGATCCTGTATGGAATGCCTTATACTAACATCTGTGTATGACAAAGCTGTGCGCTAGATGGGTGCGGCGTTTGCTGACATTTGGCCAACGTGTGTGAGACAGCCGAGACTGGTGATATATCAACGGAACCTGTATGGAATGCCTTATACTAACATCTATGTATGACAAAGCTGAGCGCTAGATGGGTGCGGCGTTTGCTGACAATTAACCAAAGTGTGTGAGACAGCCGAGACTGGTGGTATATCAACGGATCCTGTATGGAATGCCTTATACTAACATCTGTGTATGACAAAGCTGTGCGCTAGATGGGTGCGGCGTATGCTGACAATTGACCAAAGTGTGAGAGATCAGCCGAGACTGGTGATATATCAACGGAACCTGTATGGAATGCCTTATACTAACATCTGTGTATGACAAAGCTGTGCGTTAGATGGGTGCGGCGTTTGCTGACAATTGACCAAAGTGTGTGAGATCAGCCGAGACTGGTGATATATCAACGGAACCTGTATGGAATGCCTTATACTAACATCTGTGTATGACAAAGCTGTGCGCTAGATGGGTGCGGCGTTTGCTGACATTTGGCCAAAGTGGGTGAGACAGCCGAGACTGGTGGTATATCAACGGATCCTGTATGGAATGCCTTATACTAACATCTGTGTATGACAAAGCTGTGCGCTAGATGGGTGCGGCGTTTGCTGACATTTGACCAAAGTGTGTGAGATCAGCCGAGACTGGTG
Organism: Magicicada septendecula; assembly: GCA_034769895.1. Lineage (NCBI taxonomy): Eukaryota > Metazoa > Arthropoda > Insecta > Hemiptera > Cicadidae > Magicicada > Magicicada septendecula. Next base: position 398,133,526 of record CM068375.1, on the reverse strand, counting down.
ATATATCAACGGAACCTGTATGGAATGCCTTATACTAACATCTGTGTATGACAAAGCTGTGCGCTAGATGGGTGCGGCGTTTGCTGACATTTGGCCAAAGTGGGTGAGACAGCCGAGACTGGTGGTATATCAACGGATCCTGTATGGAATGCCTTATACTAACATCTGTGTATGACAAAGCTGTGCGCTAGATGGGTGCGGCGTTTGCTGACATTTGACCAAAGTGTGTGAGATCAGCCGAGACTGGTGATATATCAACGGAACCTGTATGGAATGCCTTATACTAGCATCTGTGTATGACAAAGCTGTGCGCTAGATGGGTGCGGCGTTTGCTGACAATTGACCAAAGTGTGTGAGATCAGCCGAGACTGGTTATATATCAACTGAACCTGTATGGAATGCCTTATACTAACATCTGTGTATGACAAAGCTGTGCGCTAGATGGGTGCGGCGTTTGCTGACATTTGGCCAAAGTGGGTGAGACAGCCGAGACTGGTGGTATATCAACGGATCCTGTATGGAATGCCTTATACTAACATCTGTGTATGACAAAGCTGTGCGCTAGATGGGTGCGGCGTTTGCTGACATTTGACCAAAGTGTGTGAGATCAGCCGAGACAGGTGATATATCAACGGAACATGTATGGAATGCCTTATACTAACATCTGTGTATGACAAAGCTGTGCGCTAGATGGGTGCGGCGTTTGCTGACAATTGACCAAAGTGTGTGAGACAGCCGAGACTGGTGGTATATCAACGGAGCCTGTATGGAATGCCTTATACTAACATCTGTGTATGACAAAGCTGTGCGCTAGATGGGTGCGGCGTTTGCTGACATTTGACCAAAGTGTGTGAGATCAGTGAGACTGGTGGTATATCAACGGATCCTGTATGGAATACCTTATACTAACATCTGTGTATGACAAAGCTGTGCGCTAGATGGGTGCGGCGTTTTCTGACAATTGACCAAAGTGTGTGAAACAGCCGAGACTGGTGGTATATCAACGGAACCTGTATGGAATGCCTTATACTAACTTCTGTGTATGAGAAAGCTGTGCGCTAGATGGGTGCGGCGTTTGCTGACATTTGGCCAAAGTGGGTGAGACAGCCGAGACTGGTGGTATATCAACGGAGCCTGTATGGAATGCCTTATACTAACATCTGTGTATGACAAAGCTGTGCGCTAGATGGGTGCGGCGTTTGCTGACAATTGACCAAAGTGTGTGAGATCAGCCGAGACTGGTGGTATATCAACGGAACCTGTATGGAATGCCTTATACTAACATCTGTGTATGACAAAGCTGTGCGCTAGATGGGTGCGGCGTTTGCTGACAATTGACCAAAGTGTGTGAGACAGCCGAGACTGGTGGTATATCAACGGAGGCTGTATGGAATGCCTTATACTAACTTCTGTGTATGACAAAGCTGTGCGCTAGATGGGTGCGGCGTTTGCTGACAATTGACCAAAGTGTGTGAGACAGCCGAGACTGGTGGTATATCAACGGAACCTGTATGGAATGCCTTATACTAACATCTGTGTATGACAAAGCTGTGCGCTAGATGGGTGCGGCGTTTGCTGACATTTGACCAAAGTGTGTGAGATCAGCCGAGACTGGTGATATATCAACGGATCCTGTATGGAATGCCTTATACTAACATCTGTGTATGACAAAGCTGTGCGCTAGATGGGTGCGGCGTTTACTGACATTTGGCCAAAGTGTGTGAGACAGCCGAGACTTGTGGTATATCAACGGAGCCTGTATGGAATGCCTTATACTAACATCTGTGTATGACAAAGCTGTGCGCTAGATGGGTGCGGCGTTTGCTGACAATTGACCAAAGTGTGTGAGATCAGCCGAGACTGGTGGTATATCAACGGAACCTGTATGGAATGCCTTATACTAACATCTGATTATGACAAAGCTGTGCGCTAAATGGGTGCGGCGTTTGCTGACAATTGACCAAAGTGGGTGAGACAGCCGAGACTGGTGGTATATCAACGGAGCCTGTATGGAATGCCTTATACTAACATCTGTGTATGACAAAGCTGTGCGCTAGATGGGTGCGGCGTTTGCTGACATTTGGCCAACGTGTGTGAGACAGCCGAGACTGGTGATGTATCAACGGAACCTGTATGGAATGCCTTATACTAACATCTGTGTATGACAAAGCTGTGCGCTAGATGGGTGCGGCGTTTGCTGACATTTGACCAAAGTGTGTGAGATCAGCCGAGACTGGTGATATATCAACGGATCCTGTATGGAATGTCATACTAACATCTGCGTACGATAAAGCTGTGCGCTAGATGGGTGCTGCGTATACTCGCTGGGAATAGCTTTACTTACGACAATGATGTCAGCGATGCTGTAAATGGCTATTTTGAGGACCTCTTACAAATAGGCTTCTCAGTCTAGCATAACCGCTTCAGAACATCGTTGGAAAAAGCGTATAGAAATAAGTAGAGATTATGTTGACAAATAAATGCAAATTAATTCAGAAAATGTTTTTCCTATTCAGGCTCGGAAAGTTTTACCCTACTCTCGTAGTAGACGATTTTTTTTACATAAAATGGAGGCGAGTAGAATATCTGATTAGAAGATACGGAGGAAATTAGTCACGAACGTTGACAGACTAGAGAACACGATGGAAAGAGGATCTTGCTAACTTCTGTGGTATGGTAAATTGAATACGAATTGCTAACAAGAAAAATCACAGCAGAATGACTGGAAGATATTAGTTCAGGAATGGGCAGACAGTGTGCCAATGACGATGGCGACGACGACGTTGATGATTATGATAACGATAATAATTCATAATACTAAAAATTCACACTCACATGCTAAAAAGTACAAAAGAAGGTAAAATAAATCCCCCAATATAATTTTTTAACCAGGTTTTTCACTTCTAGTCAAACGAGAAAAATTTTAGTAAAAATAAATTCGTAATAAAGTCATCATCATCTTATTCAAAGATTAAACCAAGGATGATTTGTTCCGATCTTAAATAGGCAAAGATTAGAGCTGGTCACTCCAGCGCTTCCTCGGACGTCCCACACCTCTCCGACCCCTCGGCTTATAGTTCCATAGTTGTTTGGGGATGCGGCAGTCATCCATTCGGCAAAGATGTTCCCACCAATTCAGCCGATACTGGGCGACCCTGTCGAGTATACTCATAATATTCAGTTCCTGCCGTATATCTGTGTTTCTTGTATAATGATGGAGAGTAAACCCTCCCACGTGCCTCAGAAATCTCATTTCGGCCGCTTGGAAGCGATTGGCCTGGCCTTTGTTTAAAGTCCAATTCTCAGACCGTAAAGAAGTGTGGGAAGAACCATTGCCTTGTAGAATTGTAGTTGTGTTTCTTTACTTGCTGACTTAAGAGTTCGCCTGATGGTCCCGCACATAAGGTTGAACTTATGCAACTTATTCACCACGTCGTTGCTTGCATTATAAGACACACTGTAGCCCGTGTATTAAAAATTGCTAACTTGTTCCAGGACAGTATTCATAAGAATGTAAAACAAAAAAATAAAAACGTAATAATAAAACGAGAATATAAAAGCGGGAATAATATCAGATTCAGTAATAATTACGTCCCGACACAGTATGTGGCATTGCAGTAAAGGTTTATGATAGCGGGCGCGTTTAGATAACGCTTCCTGTTCGCTACAATTAGCTGTTAGCTATTTTATACGTATGGAAGGAAAAACATTAAAGTAGGTAATGTCGCCTGACTTATTGTGCCTCTTAACTACTGGCTATCGGCCAACCTCGCCATGCACTCTCGCTCCGTAACTGTAAGTTACGTGTAAAATTGTAAATAATACGCGGACCGGTGTGGATTATGCTGTGTGGAAACATTAGTAGAGCACTCACGCAATTGTACCAACAAACACCGGCCCAACGAAGCCAGCTGAGTGTATTGTACACCAAACTATACGAACGGAATCGACAAGTCTCAAGTTAAGCATTTTGGTAAAAAAATTCGACTTTTATTTTTTTTTCCAAAATATTGTATGGAACAATGATATTGTCTGTCACTTGATATTAATTTTAAAATAATCGGACAACTAGAAAATTTTTTATGTTTTTACTTCCATGTTCCACGAAAAATTCACGTTCGCTGATTCTGATTGTACTCAAAACATGAAGAAAAGCCATTTTTACTTCCATGTTCCATAAGGAAATGGAAGTATGGTCATGGCGAAAAAATCGTGCTCGAGATAACGGCTGATTCTGATTGTACTACCCTCAAAACATAAAGAAAAGTCATTTTTCGAAAAGTGTCTGTGTGTACCATTTTTTCTATGGCAAACGATAACAGCCGCAAACTCAATCAGAATCAAATGATTTTTTGTGTAAATCCCTGAATTTGAAGAGGACGCAAGGCCTTTTGATTTTTGTGAAGATCAGTTTAGGCAAAGGGGTAGTTTACCTACAACATTTTATGTTTTAACAAGGGTAATTTTTTCTATGATGAACGATAACTGCCGCAAATTCAAACAGAATCAAATAATTTTTTGCATACATTCCTGAATTATAAAGGACTCAAGGCCTCTTGATTTAGGTGAAGATCAGTTAAGGTAAAGGGGTAGTTTACCGGCAACGTTTTATGTTTTAACAAGAGTAAAGTACTTAATTTTGATAAATAAAGTATCCTGATAAGAAGATCATAATAATCCACTGTAGAAACGTACATGAAATATTTATAAATGAAGAGGCTAGTTGAACGGGGTGAGGTAATTTTCTGTAAATGAAAATTATAGTTGAAGGGGGGAGGGGATAATTTTTTACTTCCATGTTCCTTAAGGAAATGGAAGTATGGTGATGGCAAAAAAAATCGTGTTCGAGATTATTGCAGAATATGATTGTACTACACTGAAAACATGAAAAAAAGTCATTTTTCGAAAAGTGTCTGTGTGTGTGTCTGTGTGTCTGTGTGTCTGTCTGTGTGTCTATGTGTCTATAGATTTTTTTCTATGGCAAACGATAACAGCCGCAAATTCAAACAGAATCAAATAATTTTTGCATACAGCCCTGATTTGTAGAGTACTCGCGACTTATTGTTTTTGGTGAAGATCGATTGAGGGAAAGGGGTAGTTTACCAGCAACAGTTTTTTTTTATCAAGGGTAATTTTGTTTGTTTGGCAAACGATAACAGCCGCAAATTCAAACAGAATCAAATAATGTTTCGCATACAGCCCTGAATTGTAGGGTTCTCAAGATCTGTTGATTTTGGTATAGATCGGTTAAGGGAAAGGGGTAGTTTACCTGCAACGTTTTATGTTTTAACAAGGGTATTTTCTATGGCAAACGATAACAGCCGCAAATTCAAACATAATCAAATACGTTTTTGCATACAGCCCTGATTTCTTGAGTACTAAAGACCTATTGTTTTTGGTGAAGATCGTTTAAGGGAAAGGGGTAGTTTACCAGCCACGTTTTTTGTTTTATCAAGGGTATTTTGTATGGCAAACGATAACAGCCGCAAATTCAAACAAAATCATATAATATTTTGCATGCAGCCCTGAATTGCAGAGTTCTCAAGACCTATCGTTTTTGGTGAAGATCGGTTAAGGGAAAGGGGTAGTTTACCGGGAACGGTTTTTTATCAAGGGTAATTTTTTTTACTTTTTCTATGGTAAACGATAACAGCCGCAAATTCAAACAGAATCAAATAAGTTTTTGCATACAGCACTGACTTGTAGAGTACTCAAGACCTATTGTTTTTAGTGAAGATCGGTTAAGGGAAAGGGGTAGTTTACCTGCAACGTTTTATGTTTTAACAAGGGTATTGTATATGGCAAACGATAACAGCCGCAAATTCTAACAGAATCAAATGATTATTTGCATACAGCCCTAAGTTGTAGAGATCTCAAGACCTGTTGTTTTTGGTGAAGATCGGTTAACGGAAAGGGGTAGTTTACCTGCAACCTTTTATGTTTTAACAAGGGTATTTTTTCTGTGACGAACGATAACTGCCGTAAATTCAAAGAGAATCAACTAATGTTTTGCATACAGCCCTGAATTGTAGAGTTCTCAAGACCTATTGTTATTGGTGAAGATCGGTTAATGAAATAGGGTAGTTTACCAGCAACGTTTTATGTTTTGTCAAGGGTGTTTTCTATGGCAAACGATAACAGCCGCAAATTCAAACAGAATCAAATAATTGTTTGCATACAAGCCTGAATTGTAGAGTACCCAAGACCTGTCGTTTTTGGTGAAGATCGGTTAATGGAAAGGGGTAGTTTACTAGCAACGGTTTTTTTCAAGGGTAATTTTTTTCCATAGTAGACGATAACAGCCGCAAATTCAAACAGACTCAAATGATGTTTTGCATACAGCTTTGTATTGTAGAGTTCTCAATACCTACTGGTGTTGGTGAAGATCGGTTAAGGGAAAGGGGTAGTTTACCAGCAACATTTTATGTTTTAACAAGGGTAATTTTTTATATGACGAACGATAACTGCCGTAAATTCAAACAGAATCAACTAGGTTTTTGCATACCTTTTTGAACTAAAGAGAACTCAAGGTCTGTTGATTTTGTTGAAGATCGGTTAAGGGAAGGGGTAGTTTATCAGCAACGTTTTATGTTTTAAAAAGGGTAATTTTTTATGACGAACGATAACTGCCGAAAATTAAATGAGAATAAAATAATTTTTTGCACTCTTTCCTGAGTTGCAGAGAGCTCAAGGTCTATTGATTTTGGTGAAGATCAGTTAAGGGAAACGGGTAGTTTACCTGCAACATTTTATGTTGTAACAAGAGAAATGTTTCCATGACGAACGATAACTGCCGCACATTCAAACAGAATCAAATATTTTTTTGCATGCTTCCCTGAATTGTAGAGGACGGAAGGTCTGTTGATTTTGGAGAAGATCGGTTAAGAGAAAGGGGTAGTTTACCTGAAACATTTTATGATTTAACAAGAGTAAAGTACTTAATTTTTATAAATAAAGTATCCTGATAAGAAGCTCATAGTAATCCACTGTAGGAAACGTAGATGAAATATCTATAAATGAAGAGGTTATGTGAACGGGGTGGGGGTAATTTTCTATTATTAAAAATTATAGTTGAAGGTGGAGGGCAGAATTTTTTATATGTGTACTACGATATCGGCAACAAAGAAGTAGTTTTTTGTTAAAATTGCTTCCCGGGCTCTTTAGCCGTAGTTCAATGTTTTCTGCAAAACCAGACTTTTCGGCAGTGCCATCGACTGCCATCATCGGTGAAAATCGAGTGCGAAAACGTGAGGTGGTATACGTTAGTGACCACAGTACTGTGGTTAATGCTGAAGCAATAAGTAGAAAGACGTAGTTTCTATGGAAATATTTCATTTCGAATATGATTTTAAATATAAATCTTAGAACATGGAAGTCATGTATGGTTCTCCATACCGATATTTATATGTGTACTACGTTATCGGCAACAAAGAAGTATTTTGTTGTTAAAATTCCTTCCCGGGCTGTTTAGCCGTAGTCCAATGTTTTCTGCAAAACCAGACGTTTCGGCAGTGCAATCGACTTCTAACATAAGTGAAAATCGAGTGCGATAACGTGAGGTGGTATACATTAGTGACCACAATACTGTGGTTAAGGCTGAAGCAGTAAGTAGAAAGAAGTAGTTTCTATGAAAATATTTTTTATTTCGAAAATAATTTTAAATATAAATATTAGAACATGGAAGTTATGTATGGTTCTCCATTCCGATATTTTCTTTCTGTGTGTCTTTGCTGTGTGTAGCATTTTTTCTATAGCGAACGATAACTGCCACAAATTCAAACAGAATCAAATAATTTTTTGGACATGTACCCGAGGTGTAGAGGACTCAAGACCTGTTGATTGTGGTAAAGATCGGTTAAGGGTAAGGGGTAGTTTACCTGCAGCATTTTATGTTTTAACAAGGGTAATTTTTCTATGACGAACGAGAACTGCCGCACATTCAAACAGAATCAAATAATGTTTTGTATATGTGCCTGAGTTGTAGAGGACTCAAGACATATTGATTTTAGTGAAGATCGGTCAATGGGAAGGGGTAGTTTATCTTCAACGTTTTATGTTTTAACAAGAGTAAAGTACTTAATTTTGAAAAATAAAGTATTCTGAAAAGAAGGTCATAATAATCCACTGTAGAAAGGTAGATGAAGTATCTATAAATGAAAAGGGTAGTTGAAAGGGGGGGGATTTACAGGCGTTGCTGTTATAGACGGAGAAACGACAGGATGAGAAACGCAGGCAGGAGGCGGAAGAAGCAGAAAGATGACAAAAAGAAGAACGAAGACAGGAAAGAGAAGAGGCTGAGGATCGTCAGAAAGCATTAATGCTAGAAACAGAAGCAAGACAAAAAGAGGAACGTAAGCAGGAGGCAGAGGAACGTAAACGTGAAGCAGGTGACGTCAAAGCGTTAATTCATGAGCAAAAGCATATGCAAGAACATACTACCGCAGAATTGGATCTCCTACGTGGTGACGTAGGTGAATTACGAGGTGAGCTCAATAATCAGATTACCAGAACATCTGACGTAGAAGAATCCATGTTAAATAAAATAGCTAAAGTAGAAAAATCTGTCTTGACTGTGGAAGAAGCTATGTCAACAAAAATATCTGCTGTAGAAAATTCAATGGCAAACATAAGAGAACAAATTAAAATTGAAGTTGAGCAGTGCTTGAAGATACAACCAAAACAACTTTGTGAACAGACTGTACCAATGATAAAGACAGAAAAAGACACAGAAAATAAATTAATAGAGAAAGTCACTTTGCCTGCAGTAGGGACAGTTCATGTCAAAGCTCCAACCTTTGACGGAAGCAGTCACTGGGCAACGTACCTCCGCCAATTTGAAGCTGCTGCATGCGCAAATAATTTGACAGAGGAAGACAAGGCAGTTTCACTCGTTCTCTCATTAAAAGGACCCGCGGCAGAACTACTACAGAAAGTGCCACCTGACAGCCAGAACATCTATGCCGAGTTGATAAAACCTCTAGAATTACGCTACGGTGATAAACATTTGTGAGAGGTGAACTACGCTCAGTTGAGAACAAGACGACAACGTTCCGGGGAGAGTCTTCAAGAGTTTGAAGCAAGTATCGACAGATTGATTAGATTGGCCTATCCTGAAGCACCAGAAGATTTCCGAATAAGGTTTGCGGTGCAGACATTTATTGATGGCATCAGAGATTGTGAACTTCAGCAAGTGTTACGAATGGCAAGACACCGAAATAGCTCAGAAGCTCTTGTTCACGCCCTAGAGTTTGAAGCTGCCAAGTCAGCGTCCCGCTACATTTATGAGTTTGTGGCATCACGTTGCAGTCAGAATATCCTTGTATCACATTGCCGTTACGATGGGTCCAGAAAAACAATGTTGTCGGACAAACAATTCAAAAGTTCAAGAGAGTCGCAACGATTTGAAAAAGACAGAAGACCGAAATGTTACAACTGTGGTAAACGTGGTCATCTACAGGTAGTCTGTTGGGAGAAGAAGATACCAAGAGAAGAGAGTGATCGCACCAATTGGAGAAGTAAAGCCCCAGAACAGCACACAGTTTCCACGCTACATAAGACCAGTGGAAACTTGATTGTTAATGGATTTGCGGAAGTAAACCAACATCATTTACAGTTGACACGGGCGCAACAGTGTCCATTGTGCGCCCTGAGTTAGTCAGCAATCGCCAGCCTCTAATTAGCTCTTGTACAATACAGACTGTGACTGGAATCCCCGTTAAGGTGCTAGGAAAGGTAGACGTATGTGTACGCCTGGGTCTTCTCGAGTTTAGCCACCAAATGCTCGTTGCAGACATTGTCGATGAAGTGATTCTTGCCACGGACATTATGAAAGCCTACGGATTCGTTGTGGACTTAAGAGAGAATGTCCTGAAGGTTGGCCAAGAGAAGATAAAGCTTTGCATGGCTAAAATGACAGGGTCTACCAACCATTCGATTAAGCGAGTGGCATTAGTCGAAGAAAAAGTCAACAGGTCTGGTCAAGAGGAACCCTCCCTATTGCAAGTGGAAATGGAGGAAGAACTAGCAGAGGAAATACAAATAAGTGTAACGACAAAAGAAGTGATTGGAGAGCCAACTATGGGTGTCGAGACAAAACTCTTGCTTGTTCCTGAGCTGATAGAAGTGCCCGAGGGAAAGTGGCTGAAGATGAGGTTACAAAAGAGGTTATTGACGAGAACCAAACAAACTTGGATAACCCAGTGGTGGATAGGTCATCAGTACATGACGCAACGGGAGTGATTCCAGAGAAACTAGTTGTTGAGCGGAAGACTCGCATTCCTGGGAACGTGATGTTCGGGTCACACGAGACTGAATTCGAAGAACCGGAGAATTATCTTTCGCAAGGACGTCCACCTAGACTGCCTGGTCGAGTATTACATCAGAGACTGTTTTCCAGTTCGGGAGGAACAGGCTTAAGGAGGAGGAAGTGTTACGACATCACAGAACAATCTACATGTTTGTCGAATTTGCCAGAAGAATCTCACTCTGTGTGCGGCATTCGTCACTGTAGACGCATTTGCGAGAGTCTTCTCGATGCCGCCAGCCGCGCGGACTGTGTCAAGGCCGACGTTAATTACGTAGTTAACACGGACGCTAAGACGCAATTAGGAACGTTCTGGTCTGTGAACGTTGTATAAATATTTGGCGGCAGCGGCCTTAGTAGTCAGTATAGCAGCGATATATTTTCAGTGCGGATCGAGTTATCATCGGGCGATATTACTGGGTACGTTCAAGTGGTTATTAGTGAGTGTTGCGTTTTATAATCGGGCGGTATAATTGTAATACCATTGTGTTTAATATTAGTGACATTTTATTGCGTGTGAACAATTTTTATTTGATTTGTTGTAGGAGATTGTGTTGTTAATACGAACTGTTTAACTGTGAAAATTAAAGCTGGCGATTAGTAACTTAATTGGTGTCTTGCATTTTGTTGTTTTCCACTGTACCTACGACGATCAAGTAGACCGTCGTAAAAAAAAATATATATATATATATAAAATATATATAAAACTCAAAGTCTGAGGTTTTATGGGTACTGAATACAAATCCACACCGTTACACCGACTGCCACAACATTTTGCACAGGTAACCTTTGACACAAGGCGAAAAATACTGTCTAACTTGGAATTTGATATTTTGCCCCGTTCGCACGATTTAGGCCCTTTGAACTATGCCTTTTCGTTGACGCGCATAAAGCCGGCTACGCACTAACCATCCCCGGTGGACGTCACGACGGACACCAAGTCAAAAACGACAGTGCGCAGCTTTGACGTCCATCCGCACGTCGTGTATTATTTGAAGGATGTGCACGACGAAAAATGAGTCCAGCAAGACCATTAGCTCAAGCCGCACGACGTGCGGATGGATCGTGTGTAGTGTTGACGGATGTCAAGGAATCGTGCATCGTGCATGTTTGATCATGCGTACGCTTGCTGTCTATCAAATCATCATTTTGGAGCAAGTACAGTACATGTTTTTACAGCACATTCGTTTAATAAATGTTTACTGTTTAATTTTACGTTACATTCATTCTTTAGTTTATATTTAATAAGTAACGATTCAGATAAAATTTCAGTTTAATATTTAGTTTAGTTTATTCTCTGTTTACATAAAACATTCAGTTATTTTAAATATTATTATTAATTTGTTTTAATTACAATTCATAATGGACCGTGAAATAACATCAAAATTTATCGAAAAATATAAATTACATAGATGTCTGTGGGACGTATCCTCGGCAGAGCCCATTTTTTGATGTCTTGATAAAACAAGTGGCATGATTTTCAACAAATTTATTTATCAGAACAATTTTTTAATTTTAGTACAGAAAAAATCAATAAAATGATTTTTACAAAACACAGAGAGAACTAAAGAAAGTCTGGCACGCTGGACTAGTTGCACGACAGTGTGGTGCGCACATCCATCACCGACGTCGGGCACGCTGGACAGCGGCGATGGATAGTGCGTAGCCGGCTTAAAGATGTCATCAACACCATGGAGACCAGAATTAATTACCATAGAAACAAGTAAATAAACAAATGATATTTAGCGCCATCGGATCTGTACCTTTATCCGTTCCTGCAGTTTTTAATGTTTTTACTATGCGATTGTATCGATATGTTTTGTAATTTGTATACAGATACGTCTGTATATATAATCGTCTTAAACGATTATAAAATTTATGTTTATACGTATTTTTGATGACGTAATGAATAAGTAATGAAATATATTACATACTACTACTAAAGATGTCAAAACACCATAGAGACCAGATTTAATTACCATAGTAACAAGTAAATAAACAAAACGTATTTAGCGGCATCGGACAGTATATTTATCCATGCCTGCAGTATATTTTTGATGTTTTATCTAATATGCGATTGTATCGATATATTACGATGTGGAAAAGGAGAAGTGTTCTAATTGTAAATTGTCCTATACTTAATGCAAAGCGAAAATACGTGTTGTTTTCATTTGTGAGGTTTGGTGACAACGGTTTTTGGTTTTTAGTTTACTGCTGAAATAAATAAAGGCCATGGTTGAGGAAAACATAACGTTTAATGTGTTATACAATGGTTCTAACACGGTATCACTTAAAATAAAGAATTTAGCGTTTTTGGTTTAACAGGTACTTTATAAATATCTCCAAAGGCTTTATATACGAGTACTTTTAAATGTCCCAAGTCTGTTGCACCAACATAATAATTTAGTACAAGTTAAAATAGTACAAGTGTTGAAAACAGCTTTGGAGAGAATTTGATTAATGAGTACAAAATTGTTATACGAGCTGACAGAACACCGTGTAGACATAGACAATAAAAATTATATTAAAATACTTATTAAAAGTCCAATATTTGCGTGAAAAGCCGCGGGTATCGCCTAGTTTTCTATAAATGAAAATGATAGTTGAAGGGGGAGGGAATAATTTTTTTATATGTGTACTACATTATCGACAACAAAGAAGTAGTTTGTTGTTAACATTTCTTCCCGGGCTGTTTGGCCGTGGTCCAATGTTTTCTGCAAAACCAGACGTTTCGGCAGCGCCTTCGACTGCCACCATCAGTGAAAATGCGCTAACCGTGAGGTGGTATACGTTAGAGACCACAGTACTGTGATTAAGACAAGCAAGAAGTAGAAAGAAGTAATTTCTATGGAAATATTTCATTTCGAAAACGATTTTAAGTATAAATCATGGAACATGGAAGTCATGTATGGTTTTCATACCGATATTTTTTTAAGTGATAATGTTAGGGATAAAACCTAAGAGGGAAAAGACATATAGGAAGACCACGAAAATGATGGTCGTAAGTTTGTGAGGACGGAACAGGCAAAGGCCTAATCCTTGGAGTGCAGAAGAAGAAGGAGAAGAATGTTAGTGATAAACTCAGTCCAATATGTCACGCATTCGAAATTATGCATATCGTATTTTGGTATGTTATAGTACACAGTACTATTGCTTTCCGTTCTTATTTCTATTTGTACTTATACTGCCCAAATGGACGATCTTAAACGTATATTTAGAGACCTGGCTAACCCAGAACTTTTAAAAAAGTGTCTCCATGGTAAAAGTCAAAATACCAATGAGTCGGTAAACAACATAATTTGGTCGCGCATTCCTAAAACTGTTTATATTTACCTACAAACATTGAATTTTGGGGTTTATGATGCAGTTTCATGCTTTAATAGAAGTTACTCAACCAGGTGCTTAGTGCTGAAACAACTAGGCATGTCAGTAGGAAAGAACTGTGCTGAAATTATGTTGGGTATTGATATGAAACGAGTGCGGAGAGCTGAATAAGCAACTGCAGAACTGCAGAAAGAAGCCCGGCAGAAGATAGCAATGGCAAAAAGGAAGCTGGAAGAAGAATTTCAAGCTGCAGAAGACCCAGGTAAACCTTCATATGCATCAGGACTTTATTAGGCAATGCATACAAATTCATTATATTGATGATTAATCTTCAATTCCTGTTTTCCGAAAATTTCTATTTTTCACACAAAGACCCATTATCGCTGGAACTACTAGAGACACAGAGCTCACATTTTCTGTACGTGTGTAGGGCAAAAGGGTACAACTTTTAACACGGGGATTTTTTGATACAGTGGGCCTTTCACGAGAAAGAAATTATAAAATGCGATTTTTTGAAGTGTTAAACATTGCATTGGATTAAAATTTCTAAAATCGCTCAACGTAAACATATATAAAACCCCTGTGCTAAAGTTTCTATTGAGGGCCAATCAATCAGTGGTAAAAATTTCAAACAGTTCAGTTAATTAGTGTTTGAGAAAACGGGTCATGAAATCTAGTAAATTAACATGGGCAAAATAGAGCTTACAAACGCTCCTTAGGTATTAACTCCACAATTCTTCATAACTTATTGATTTTCCCGTATAGATTAGTTGCTATTTGTCACCATATCTGACAAATCGTCTTCCGATAAATCCAAATCAGCTATTGTTATAAAATATCGGTAAAAATTGATACTTGTGGGGCCAAAAAGAAGAATTTCTTGAGTGAGCAATTCGGGTGCAAAAAAAAAAAAATAAAAATAAACCCAAGAAGGATATTTTACAAGGTCCTCTAAACCTGACACCATAGGCGTGCGGACGGGAGGGACCAGAGGGACCTTGGTCCCCCATCAATTTACAAAAAAATGCCAAATTCGGAAAAATTAAAAGATCAGAAGAGACAGTGAAAAAATGACGCGTTGTTAAAAAAAATACACTAACATAAAAGTACATGTAAGAGTGATTTCAGTCTAGTCAATGGTGTAGTGATAACCCCTGCTGCAAACTATGTACAATTTTTTAATAAATATAGTCAATAAATATTATTTAAGGCTTTTATTAGAAGTATGTACCGGGCTGTTTGGCCGTGGTCCTGGGTTTACAAACAAACCAAACGTTTCAGCCTTCACCACAGTACTGTGGGCCTGACGTTTGACACCCCGCGTTGCGTTCAGGTAGACTCGAATTCCTCTAATTTCACTGAAAATCGCAGCCAGTGGTGCGGCTGAAACGTACTTGCTTCTAATATAACTGACACCGGCCGTGAAAGCCTTAGAACAATATTTAAGGCTTTTGTTTATTAAATTTCCTCTTCTTATTGTTGGTGTTTAAGTTACAAAAATAAGATAATGGTATGTTTTTAATTAAACCAGTTTTTTAAATGTTAATTTTATAGACCGTTTTACTGAGGGTATTCCATATCCCGGTATAGTGGTCCCCCCCCTCATTATAATCGCCCTGCGGACGCCTATGCCTGACACATCTGCCTCACAGTCATCGTTGTAAGAAACACTTCTAGTATTGAGTCGTTACAATCTATAATACTTCACAATTCACGGTCAACGCGCGTGCGTAAAGTCCCGCCCACACACACACACAAAACATAGCTTATTTACTTTATTTATCATATAAGAAATGAAGAGATAAGAAGTGATTTAGACAGTTTTGCAGTTAATTAAAGAATTAAAACAATACAGAAGAAAATGGATTCAACACATCAGTAGAATGGAAGAAAGTAGAATACCGAAGGTTGCGAAAGATTACAACCCTAGAGGTAAAAGAAAAGTTGGTAGACCTAAGAAAATGTGGACTCTGGAATAGAAACAGGGCGCTAAAGCCTAAAACCGTTAAGAAGATAACGATGGTGATATTTTATTTATTGTTTCAATATTTCACACACACACATTAACATTCATTAACATTAACGTTGGTTACCATGATATTTCTGTTATGTATTTTAATGTATTTGTTTTTTAATTTTATTATGTTGGTTTTTTTAATTATTTTGAATTAGGGATTATTTAGGAAATATTTAAGGATTACTTAAATACCTAAATTGCTGACGGATAAAAAGTCTGATTACCTTTACTGTGTCTGAAAACATAGTTGTAATAATTATGTAAATAAATTATTATATCTGAGATTTCTTGGACATATGTTTCGGATGGATCGGTCCAGATTAAATAAACAAATTTTCAACAACATTTGCCAACTTTCCAGTCTGAACGGATACATCAAACAATTAAAGGAGGAAATGATGAAACTGGGCATCTCTTTGAACGACTGTGTGGATAGAAATACATACAGAAACAAAATTCAAAATCTTGAGGTTCTCTGCGGTGAGAAGAAGACGAGAAAGGGGTGGACAGTGGACAGGAAGACGACGCATAGTGTGCGAATGAGAGCTTGCTGGCAGGAGAACAAAAGGAAACGATATTCGCGTGGTCCACGGCTGGCCTGTTCGTGTAAAAAAAAATTATTGTATGTTTAAATTATAAAGGTTATATTATATTATTATTACATACTAAATTATTATATTACTATACTTTATATGTTATTATATATTATATTAGGCTATATTATATTATACTGTTCGATGCATGTAAATGAATTCTTCCGCTGATACTGCGTAAACCTATTGTTCACTCAAGGAACAGTTTTTGGCCCAACACGTATCACCTTTTGCCAAAATATCTTCTTTGTCTGAATGTCAGATCTTGTCACCGTTTCAACTAAGAACTCCGGCCTCCGTCATTCTTTTGAGTCGCATAACTTCGAGTTCCATCTTTATCAGTGCGTCCTCCAAATATTTCCTTCTCTGGCGACTGTCCTTGTCTTCCGCAAGTTCTCCTCCAAAAATGTTCAGAATTGATTCATTACATCTGACCACATGTTCTAAAAACCACGTGTATCTACCCCTGTCCCATTATTTATACATTTTGTTTTCTCTTCACTCATTATAAAATTTCAACATTTGTTATCCTTTCTGTTCAATTTGTCTTTATCATCCTTCTCTATGTATCTACACGTCCACTGTTTGGAACGTCCACTTTATAGTGTCAAATGAACGTGTTTACACTTCCATTTCTTGTGATGTACCGAAAAACGTACTTTTCTTCTGGTTGAGTATTTTAAAGAATTATTTCCCTTTTACACTTTTTCTGGTGTTTCCTTACAGGGGCTTTTTTACGGGGGGACGAACGAGACCGGGCCCCCTCCCCCAGACGGTCGAAAAAAGTTATCAAAATTTGTTACTCTCTTAAGTTTTAGACTTTTTATTATTTGTTTCAGCTGTGTACGCTAGTATAGTGTAAATCTAGTTTAAATATACAAACAGATCTAATACACAGCATTTGCGTCACGTTTGAAATATGAAATATAGGAAAATCAATTCAGACAATAAGTACTTTATAAACAATGTTTCAATGCCTCCTATTGCTTTTGTGTTATTACCGTTTCCTTTAATGGGACTGATTCGAAGATGTTATCACTAGTTTTTCAACCACTTTAAGGATAGTAATGTTGGTTTTTTTTTTCTGCATGAAGGCAACTTGACAAAATACATCAATCATTTTACAGTCAATAATCCAGTTTAATACTTTGAGCGGACAAACTGTAGCGTCATGGAATCCTATCATTGTCATTCGAATGATTTAAAAAAACAACCTCTTTCTTGCAGTTTTATTCGTGGCACAGAGTGTTTCAATTCTATTAGAAGATCGTTATTCAGATTGTTTAAGTAAACTTCTATAAGAGCTTTCGCTTGATTTTCCAACTCGACACTCTCCATAGTTAATAACTGCATAAGAAAAGCAAACAATTGCGTAATATGATCATAAGCTTTGCTTCGCTTAATCAATTCAGCTGGATGGTGTCCCCTGGTACAAGGTGCTGCAGCATACCCTAGCGTTACGGATAATCCGACACTGCAATCATCGTGGTAGCACATTGCCGTACGGATAAAACAAACTATTTCTAGCTTCACTGACACTCAGTTCAGTCTACGGTCGCTCTAACTTTTGTTAGAAAACAAACAGGCACCGCTCGCCGTTACAAGGTGCCACGTGCTTAGTGACCGGTGTCGACGCGAGACAGACGGTCAGTGCTGGACAAATGTTTGTAAGTTGTCCGCGGTGACAATACAAGGGGAGAGAATCAACTGTTTGTTGGTAAATGTAGGTCACGGAGACATTGTAATTGGAGCATATGGCGGCCAATAACGATACACTAACACGTGTACGGACCACGTGCAGCTTCTCTAGCATTCTAAACAAAACATGAAAGTATAAATTAAATAACTTGCTTGATAAAATTAATAAAGCTGTAATCAAAAATTATTATAGATGGTACTGTCCTGGAACAAGTTAGCAATTTTGAATACCTGAGCTACAGTGTGTCTTATAATAAAAGCAACGACGTAGTGAGTAAGTTGCATAAGTTCAACCTTATATGCGGGACCATTAGGCGCATATGGTCCTTAAGAAAGCAAGTAAAGAAACAAGCCTATAATTCTACAAGGTGTGGAATGGCCCTTCCCACACTTCTTTATGGGTCTCAGAATTGGACTCTAACGAAAGGCCAGGCCAGTCGCATCCAAGCTGAAATGAGAGTTCTCAGGCACGTGACAGGGTATACTCTCATAGAAGAAACACAGATATAAGGCAGGAACTGAATATTATGAGTATACTCGACAGGATCGCCCAGTATCGGCTGATTTGGTGGAAACATCTTTGCCGAATGGATGACTGCCGCATCCTCAAACAACTATGGAACTATAGGCCGAAGGGACGGAGAGGTGTGGGACGTCCAACGAAGGGCTGGAGTGACCAGCTCTAAACTTTGCCTGTTTGAGACCGGAACAAACCATCCTTGGTTTAATACTTGCAGATGATGATGATGATGATGTAATCAATAATGTTACGGGACGTGGTAGATAGTGTATTGACTGCATAGTTTAATATTGATTCTTACAAGGTCAATCCGTTTATGCAAAAAACTAATTATATCTCTTCGCACACGAATAATATTATACATTTTTTAAATTTATTTATATTTGCAACTAGTCACAAATATCGAACAGTTTTCGTTTAGTGAGTATGTTAACAGTTTGCGGAGTATGTGTCTACTAGCGCACTCCTTATTAGAGTTTACACGTTGTTCCTCGTGGCTGAGGAACTTAATGGAATCATACGACCTTTTAGGGAAATCAAGGCTGGGGGGGGGGGGGCAAAAATCGTTGATCAACAACTTTCTTAGCGGCACGTGAGCACTTCGCATAGAGAAACTTGGACCCACTGGATCACTTGATCTGCTCGAGGAGAGGACAAAGAATGTTTCCTTTATCATGTCATCTTGCTGTTTTAGACATTCGGGAACTGGGATGGTTCTAAGTAAGGTTGGATTTATTAGTTTGGCCAGCCAATTAGTAGCGTGTAGTCCGTGTAACCGCTGTTGCCGGCGGCAACAGTCCTGGAAATGAAAGAAAATAATAATATTAATTATATCACAGAATAAATAGTTTAGTTTTTGAATAATTGGAAATCCGAACAATATGTAGGGAAACTTCAAGAAAAGCATAGCATCGCTTTCGAACTGCTGGGCACTTGCACCGTCTTGTGTTGCCGGCTCCGACATCGGCAATGCTTTACTGGGTTTGGTCATTGACCTCATAGTAGTTTTCACCGTACAAACTGTGGATGGGGACACATTCGGCCAGCCAATGTGTTGCCGCTGTATAAACCGGCAAAACGCTCAGTTAGGAGCTATGTTCGTTTTCGGAACCAACGTGCAGCAGTTACTACCTATTGTACGCTCACCAGTTTTGCTGCCGAGACGCCTGAGGAGCGGGGGGGATCTACTGAATGACAGTGCGTGCTTGTGTTGGTGACGTATTACTGGTTATGAAAACATTGTTCAGTTGTTCTGAAGACGTATTTAGTTGTGATTTTGTGTGCGTATTAGATTGAACATTCGTACATTATATGTAAATGTAATTTATTGTTAAACTGTGTTTTTTTATTCGCTACAAGAAATACCGTGTGAGAGAGAGTCAAGTCACACCGAAACTTGAACTCTTTAAACGTATTTTAAATGTGTAGTATTAGAGTGATGGGAGCAGTGGAACGGCATACGTTACCACATTCCTTGCTCGGTAGCAAAGGTGGACTGCTGATAGTACGCATTTGTGTTTCTCTGTTTGTCTTTATTATTATTAATTGGATTACTTGTGTCCTCATTATACTGTACAGTGAAAGTATAATGGAGTAAAATCCAATCTATGAAGTCGGATGGTTGTGGCTAGATGATTGTCTTTATAGAGCTTGTACAGTACCTCATTGTGACGCATTGTCCATATCCCATTGACTTGGATTGGTCCATATATTCTCCTCAAAATTCTCCTTTCAAAAGTATTGACTGTGTTAGCGGCTTGTTTGTTCAGAGTCCAAGTCTCGCTGCCATATGTTATCACCGGTCTAATCACAACTTTACATAATGTGATCTTGGACTGATGGTGGATATTTCTTGTCTTGAATATAGTTGTCAACGTAGCATGTGCTCTATTTGCGGCCTATATCCTTATAGGTAATCAAAGTTTGGTTACCTCTGATGAATTTGTTCAAGGATCTCTGAGGGCTGTACAGATTTTTCAGTTGCCTACACCAGATCAAACGGTTTCTGTCTCTAGAACCGTCGATCAAATCCGGCATTGTCAAGCAGTTGTAATACTTCATTGTTGAGAAGTTTATCAAGTCTTCCTTTATATTTTGTTGGAAACCGTTTAGTGTCGTTACTAACCACAGACATTTTTTCCAGGTCACGATGAACGTAATTATTTCATATAGTCCCATACGACAATGCATTAAGAATACTGCACAGCACCTTGGTTTTGCTTATTTTAATGTTGGACTTCTTTGTACAATCCCAAAGCTGCACAGGAGGGTACTTTTACGGGAGAGGAGACGAACGGGACCGACCACCCTCCAGAGGGTCGAAAAAAGTTAAATTTTGTTGATATCTGAATTTTTAGGTTATTTTATTATTTTTTCAGCTATGCACACTAATGTAATAGTAACTCTTTTTGAGTATATAAACAGGTTTATTACACAGGCAGTTAAAAAAATTGTATTTAGTGCGGAGGTAGAACGAAACTCAAAGTATTTTACAGGGTTAAAATACTTTAAAAATAAAAAAAATTATCGTTACTAAATAGAAAAACGTTTTAACTTTAATTATATTCCATATTTGTTTCCTAACCCCACATCTACCTCCTCTCTCCCCGTACTCACATATAAATGCTATGTCATCATCATTATAATCATCTTCACGGATTAAACAAAGAATGGTTTGTTCCGGTCTCAAGTAGGCAAAGATTAGAGCTGGTCATTCCAGCGCTTCCTCGGACGTCCCACACCTCTGCGACCCCTCGGCTTATAGTTCCAGAGTTGTTAGGTGATGCGGCAGTAATTCATTCGGCAAAGATGTTCCCACCAATTCAGCCGATACTGGGCGATCCTGTCGAGTATACTCATGATATTCAGTTCCTGCCATATATCTGTGTTTCTTCTATGAGAGTATACCCCGTCACGTGCCTGAGAAATCTCATTTCAGCCGCTTGGATGCGACTGGCCTGGCCTTTCGTTAAAGTCCAAATGCTATGTAGGTACATAAAAGTAACACAAAACTACATTCAAGAAATGTTTTTTTACATGAGATATGTATGAGTAATATGCAGTATGCTTTTTGTTAGGTAAGTAGATCTGTTGTCTGGCAAAGTAGTGAAGTGTTTGTGTTTTGGACTGAATATTGCTAAGTCTGGAAGAAATGGAGTTTTGTTCCTTGCGGTTTGATGTTGGGTTTCGTGCATATTTTTATGAGGGTTCCAATATTTAGATTTTAAAAATTGTGTCGTGTTTTGAATTGGTTTGGATTTGTTCCGTCATATTATATAGAAATGTTTTTGCAGAGTGGACCATAGACATGATGCAGAGACCGAAGGTGCAATGGAAACTTCAAACGTTGGACAGCCCTTAGGGCAAAAATAATATGCGGTAAGTACCACATGTCCGCAGGAAACAAACTTCACCCGTGAACTGTGTGTTGGAATAAAAGTGACTCGTCTCCGGCGTCCACTCCTGCCGCTATTAACAGACATTTCGGCCTCTCCGCTGGAGGCCATCTTCAGTGTATAAACTATTTGGCAACTGGCACGGGTCATGATAAGTAAACCATAGCACCGTGGCGATACACGTGAAAAGTATGTGCTAGTTCACCCGATGAAAGATAGATTTTCACCCGTGAAGTTCATGCTAGAAAACAAACTTGTTTATACCAGGGCGAACCTAGGGGGGATATGGGGAATATATCCCCCAATTCGAAAAAAATTTTAAAAATTTTGGAGAAAAAATGTATACCTGATTGTTTTTACTTCCATATTCCTTAAGGAATGGAAGTATGGTGATGGCAAAAAAAATCGTGTTCGAGATTATTGCAGATTCTGATTCTACTACACTCAAAACATGAAAAAAAGTCGTTTTCCGAAAAGTGTCTGTGTGTGTGTCTGTCTGTGTGTGTGTGTCTGTAGATTTTTTTTCTATGGCAAACGATAACTGCCGCAAATTCAAACAGAATCAAATAATTTTTTGCATACAGCCCTGATTTGTAGAGTACTCACGACCTATTGTTTTTGGTGAAGATCGGTTGAGGGAAAGGGGTAGTTTACCTGCAACGGTTTTTTTTATCAAGGGAAATTTTTTTTTTTGGCAAACGATAACAGCCGCAAATTCAAACAGAATCAAATAATGTTTCGTGTACAGCCCTGAATTGTAGAGTTCTCAAGACCTATGGTTTTTGGTGAAGATCGGTTAAGGGAAAGGGGTAGTTTACCTGTAACGTTTTATGTTTTAACAAGGGTATTTCCTATGGCAAACGATAACAGCCGCAAATTCAAACAGAATCAAAAGATTATTTGTATACAGCCCTACATTGCAGAGTTCTCAAGACTTATTGTTTTTGGTGAAGATCGGTTAAGGGAAAGGGGTAGTTTACCGGCAGCGTTTTTTTATCAAGGGTATTTTCTATGGCAAACGATAACAGCCGCAAATTCAAACAGAATCAAATAATGTTTTGCATACAGCCCTGATTTGTAGAGTACTCAAGACCTATTGTTTTTGGTGAAGATCGGTTAAGGGGAAGGGGTAGTTTACCTGCAACGTTTTTTTATCAAGCGTATTTTCTATGACGAACGGTAACAGCCGCAAATTCAAACAGAATCAAATAATTTTTTGCATACATCAGTGAATTGTAGAGGTCTCAATGACTTTCGATTTTGGTGAAGATCGGTTAAGGGGAAGGGGTAGTTTACCTGCAACCTTTTACGTTTTAACAAGAGTAAAGTACTTGAAAATTTATTTAAACTTTTTGAAACAATGGTAATTGTTAAAAATAAAATAATTTTGTTGCCAGGCAATAAAATTATAATTTTTTCATTTTAATGTAATATAATATTTTTCATTTAATACAGCAATAAAAAGGCAGGTAAGACACAGC
The DNA here is from genome assembly GCA_034769895.1 of Magicicada septendecula. Classification (NCBI taxonomy): domain Eukaryota; kingdom Metazoa; phylum Arthropoda; class Insecta; order Hemiptera; family Cicadidae; genus Magicicada; species Magicicada septendecula. The sequence goes on along the minus strand of CM068375.1, from coordinate 398,110,195 downwards.
CTGGCTGTTTGGCTGAAAATGATTTTAAATATAAATCTTAGAATATGGAAGTCATGTATGGTTCTCCATACCGATATTTTTGAAATGAATTAATTGACTTCCAAGTTTTGTCAGTTTAAAAAAATTAGCTTACCATTCGGCTCAATGACAAGTTTAAGTAATCTACAATGATAGGCCTTATACTCAATAATAAATATAACAAATGTTGAAAGAAATGGTGAAAAATAAAAAGAAGTCGTCTTGAAAGAGAGTAGGATACGGAATGTCTTTCCACTGGTTACGATAAATAGGGACATATCTTTTTATATTTTAACTTAATGTTACATGTTGATAACTTTAATCATAAAGCACATAATTTGAATGAGTTTTAATTTCTTAACATTATTTTTCGTAATGGACATGACTTGTTATAATAGACTCTACCTAGTTCTAAGAAACAAAATATTGTAAAATTAAACATAGCCTACGTTCATTTAAAATTTTTCGTGTTCTTGCATGCGTTAACCCTACAACACGAACACACACATACGCATAAAAAATTTACTTTCTTAATTTTAACGTTCTATTTAAAGAATTTATATTCCAAAGAAAGATATTATTCGGTTTTCAAGTCAAACTGTATGTGATTAATTGATTTTTATGAAATTAGTGAATTACAACAATTATTTACCCATTAGTTTTAATTTGTTGGTACGATTTTCATTACAATATGAGAAAATATCGGTATGGAGAACCACACATGACTTCCGTGTTCTAAGATTTATATTTAAAATAATTTTCGAAATGAAATATTCTATAGAAACTACTTCTTTCTTCAGAAGTACTGTGGTCACTAACGTATACCACCTCCTCACGTTAGCGCACTCGATTTTTACTGATGATGGCAGTCGATGGCACTGCCGAAACGTCTGGTTTTGCAGAAAACATTGGACCACGGCCAAACAGCCCAGGAAGGAATTTTAACGACAAACTACTTCTTTGTTGTCGATAATGTAGTACACATACAAAATTATCCCCTTCCCCTTCAACTACCATTTTAATTTATAGAAAATTACCTCTTCCCCTTCAACTATCCTTTTCATTTATAGATATTTCATCTACCTTTCTATAGTGAATTATTATGACCTTTTTTTTAGGATACTTTATTTATCAAAATTAAGTACTTTACTCTTGTTAAGACACAAAACGTTGCAGGTAAACTACCCCTTTCACTTAACCGATCTTCACCAAAATCAAAAGACCTTGAGTCCTCTACAACTCAGGCACATAAGCGAAATATTATTTGATTCTGTTTTAATGTGCGGCAGTTATCGTTCACCATAGAAAAAATTCTACACACTTTTCTTTGTGTTTTGAGGGTAGTACAATCAGAATCAGCCCTTATCTCGAACACGATTTTTTTCGCCATCACCATACTTCCATCTCCTTACGGAACATGGAAGTTGTATATAATAGAGACGTTCGCGCGTGCGCGTGTGATGCAATACAAACTCATATCTATAAGAAAGAAATGTTTTCACAATGTGACAGCTGTAATGGTTTTAAGAGCAGTACAGTAAAGTACGGGAGCCGGCGAGTCAGTCCTACACCGAGACAAGGGTGACACTAAACGATACACACACGCCAACTGTTATGTCACACCCATTATAATGATAAAACGCGATATCTGCGAAAACGGTTTATTTCTACTTTATTTTTTTTTCGCCTCTGACTTCATAAAGAGAATGTCAGTTACAAAGAGAGGTGGGTCAGTTACATGTGGTAGTAATATATAGTCTATATATACTGTACAGTACCTAGTGTTAAGTGCGCTTCTAGTTATCTTTTGCCCACTCTTTGTTGAGTACAGTCCGTTCGTAATAAACTAGTAACTTTGTCTGCAGTGTGATGAAACAGCACTTGTGTTTGCGCAAGTCGACGACCTTATGGTCTTCATTATTAGGTAAAATAGCAGCCATTAGTAATTTATTATTACAATATAAATCTCAAAATGATGATAATCTGAAGTATGAATTACAAAGGATGATAGTCCTTTGTAAAAATTACACTGAAAGTATGGTTGACCACAAAGTTCCTGTAAAAAAAAGAAGGTGCAATTATGCGATCATTCCAGTAATGAATGATTTTCACTTGGTTGGTGAAATATGATTGGTTGATTTATTCTAAATGTGAAGATGGAGCATATTGTAAATATTGTGTTCTCTTATGACAAACCACTTCTCATATTGGCACTCTTATTAACCGTCTACTTAAAAAGTGGAAAAAAGCCTTAGAAACATTTTAAAATCATTTTTCATCTCAGTACCATGTAAGCAATTTACTGGAGCAGAATCGTTTAAACAAATATACAAAAATATAACTTGCAACGTACAAGAACTTGCAAACAGTTCAGTGAGAAAGAAGGTGGCTGGAAATAGGAAGAAGTTGGTGACTATTGTAAAAACAATTATTTTGCATGGTAGAGAAAATATTCCTCTTCGAGGGCACAGAGAAGGCAGTTGCTCCTCTCTTCTGGAAGAAGATGAACAAAATCGAGGAATCTTCAATGCTCTCCTTAGATTCAGCGTAGATGCTGGTGACAGTATATTAAAAGAGTATCTCGAAGAGGGTTCAAATAACGCACTGTACGTAAGTCCCCCGCGTTCAGAATGAATTAATTGCAATATGTGGAGACCTGGTCAATGAAAAAATAATAACTGATATTAAAAAGTCACCGTATTTCTGTGTTTTGTGTGATGAGACCACAGACATCGCTAGTACTGAACAAATGTCCATCTGTATCCGTTTTTTGAAAAAAGAAAAAATGATTGAAACATTTCTTACCTTTGTTGGATTGACCTCATTACCAGGACTTGGCAGATGTCATATTAAAAGTTTTGAAAGACTATGATTTAGATATTAGCAAGTTACGTGGTTAAGGTTATAACGGGGCATCAATTATGTCAGGGGAATTTCAGGGTGTTCAAGCTAAAATTGAGAAAAACAACCATACGCTGAATATACTCATGCTGCAGCCACGTTTTAAACTTAACAGTTGTCTCAGCTACAAATGCTGAAGCTGCCTACCGATAGATAAAGAATATGCTAGTTACTATCAACAAATAAATAATCTATATACGCGGAGAGAGGATAATCAGAAAAGCAATAGAAAATCAGGGACGTGTTTACGGTGGGGGGGGGGGAACGGGACCGGATTCCCTCAGAGGATCAAAAAAGTTTACAAGGAATTTGTTAATCTCTTACTGTTTAGACTTTTTAATGATTTTTTCACTTGTTTACGCTAATATAGTAATAACTCTTTTTTAAGTATACAGAATTTAATTACAATTATAAGTATAATTATAAGTAATTGTGGCAGGGTATACTCTCCGTAATCATAAAAGAATAACAGATATACGGCAGGAACTGAATATTATGAGTTTACTCGACGGGATCGCCCAGTATCGGGTGAATTGGTGGGAACATTTTTGCCGAACGGATGACTGCCGCATCTCCAAACAACTATGAAACTATAAGCCGAGGCGACGGAGAGGTGTGGGACGTCCGAGGAAGCGCTGGAGTGACCAGCTCTAATCTTTGCCTGTTTGAGACCGGAACAAACTGGCCTCGGTTTAATCCTTGAAGATGATGATGATGATTATAAGTAATTATATTACTTTATTTTAAGTATACAAACACAGTATTTGCGTTTACGTTTTACATATGAAATATAGAAACATCAATTCAATAATCAAGAAGTTGTTAATGAAATGCCCAAAAAAGAAAAATCAAGGCGAATTGAACTCTTAAATATTTTCGAATAGTGTATCTTTTTCTGTATAAAATTTTCTTGGTTTACCTTTTTTTATTTTGTTAAATCAGGAGTTACCATTTCTAAATGTAAAGTACGTATAATTATCTTGTAAACAACGAATTTTTCTGGTAAAGGTTTTGTGAGGATCAGTCAAAAAATAACACAAATTTTAAATTATTTGTGTCGACGTTTCGATAATGTTTATTGTCATCATTAGGACCTGTATATGAATACAAAAGAAATGTCAAACACAACAGAACAATTATTTGAGTGAACGTGTTTGTGTATGTGAGTGCGTGTGCGTGTGTTTTTTTTTTCTTTTGTATGAAGCCGACTCGAACGGACGCCTGATCCCCACGGCCAGGTCAAATTCTAGATACGCTACTCTCTTAATATCTAATTCTCACTTCCGCAAACCAATTTTCTCCATATCGATGACGATATTTTTTGCATATGTGCCTGAGTTGTAGAGGACTCAGGGCCTATTGATTTTGGTAAAGATCGGTTAAGGGGAAGGGGTCGTTTACCTGCAATGTTTTATATTTTAACAAGAGTAAAGTACTTAATTTTGATAAATAAAGTATCCTGAAAAAAAAGGTCATAATAATTCAATGTAGAAAGGTAGATGAATATCTATAAATGAAAAGGGTAGTTAAAGGGGGAGGGGGTAATTTTCTGTAAATGAAAATGAGAGTTGAAGGGGGAGGGAATAATTTTATTTATAGGCCTATGTACTACGTTATCAGTAACAAAGAAGTAGTTTGTTGTTAATATTCCTTCCCAGGCTGTTTGGCCATGGTCCAATGTTTGATGCAAACCCAGACGTTTCGGCAGTGCCGTCGACTGCCATCATCAGTGAAAATCGAGTGCGCTAACGTGAGGTGGTATACATTAGTGGCCACAGTACTGTGGTTAAGGCTGAAGAAAGAAGTAGGAAGAAGTAGTTTGGAAATATTTCATTTCGAAAATGATTTTAAATATGAATCTTTGAACATGGAAGTCATGTGTGGTTCTCCATACCGATTTTTTTAATAGTTATCGTAAACGCTAGCAATTTTAAATAAGCTTCCAAAATTTCTATCGAATATTAAATTACCCGCCAATTGATGTCTTAGGCTCTCACGGCCGACGTCAACTCTGTTAAAGTTCTGAGTCATCACTGGGCTGTTAGGCCACCACCACCACGATCATCATCTTCAAGCATTAAACCAAGGATGGTTTTTTCCGGTCTCAAACAGGGAAAGACTAGAGCTGGTGACTTCAGCACTTCCTCGGACGTCCCACACCTCTCCGTCCTCTCGGCTTATAGTTCCATAGTTATTTGGAGATGCGGCAGCCATCCATTCGGGAAAGATATTCCCACCAATTCAGCTGATACTGGGCGATACTCTCGAGTATACTCGTAACATTCAGTTCCTGCCGTATACCTGTGTTTCTTCTATGATCATGGAGGGTATACCCTGCCACGTGCCTGAGAAATCTCATTTCAGCCGTTTGGCTGCGTCTAGCCTGGCTTTTCGTTATAGTCCAATTCTGAGACCCATAAAGAAGTGTGGGAAGGGCCATCACCTTGTAGAATCTTAGACGTGTTCCTTTACTTGGTGACTTAAAGGTTCGCCTAATGGTCCCGCACATAAAGTTGAACTTATGCACCTTATTCACAACGTCGTTGCTTGTATTGTAAAACACATTGTAGCCCAGGTGTTCAAAATTGCTAAGTTGTTCCAGGACAGTACCATCTATAAGAATTTGGCCCGTACGGGATCAGTTCCACGAAATGCCATCACCTTGGTTCTTATATTGATTTTTATAACGATTTATAGCAGTTTTTTTCCAATTTATTGGACATTTGTGATCTGTTCGACTAAGTGAACATTGAACAAATTGTCTGACAACACACATACAGGATTATGAAGAGCTGACCATTGACATTATTATGAAGAGGTGACCATTGTTTTTGTTAACAGATTAAAGAGATATACAAATTACAAGACTAAATGACAAAAACATCTAAACAAATGAACAAAAATCACTTCCACTTGCTGCTGGCATGATACAATAAGTTCAAAATGTGTCACTGGGCCCATAAGGCACATATACTGGTTGACATTAACACTTAATGTTGACACGAATCCAAAACATACAGTTATTACAGAACAGATAACTCAGACATTACAATACAGATAATATAGATTACATGATATTAGTTGAACCTGAATGGTAAATCTAATAGTTTGTGCCTTTTAGTCTCTAAATATCTTCACTATTATCTATTATCACTATTATCTTAACAAATTAATTTCCAGGAGGTTTGGATGCTTTTCTAATTTAGAGATGTGAGTCCTACAGAGGCGCATGATTTCTTCTCTCACGGTAGGAACTTTGAGGTGTCGGTGTATAGAGTTGTTGGAGACGAACCATGGAGCGTCGACTGTTGATCTTAAAGTTTTGGACTGGAAGCGCTGTATAATCTCGATATTACTCGTACTGGCAGTACCCCAAAGTTGAATACCACAAGTCCATACCGGTTTAAGAACTGCTTTATATATTAACAATTTATAACAGTGAACACCGTGCCAGTTACCTTGTAAATCGTTACACTGAAGGTGGCCTCCAGTGGCGGGGCCGAAACGTCTGTTAGCTTACGGCCTAATGGCCCGGTAATGAGTCAGAACTTTAACGGAGTGCCCACAGTATGTTTAAGTTCAATGTTTGAAGTCGAAGAGAAAGCTCCAGAGTCGGTACAAAAATTAACGCTAACCTTTTACTTAGCGTTTTATCTGCTTAACGTTACACGACTGCATTAGTCGTCCACGTCACAGCTACATAATAGTTTGTTACAAACACAAACAATACAACTTACTGCATACCGAGATATGCATATCTGTGACAGGCACGGCCTTGCCGGATAGATTACATACATCACACTCGGCTGAGATAAATCTGGCTGCGTTTTGTTTGGCTGACACAATGAAAAACAGTTTAATTTAACGTGTATTATTTACCGTTAATATATTGCTCGGCCGCAAACACATGTTCTAAAACGTTTGATATATTTTTCAGAGCATACACAACATAGTGCAGCAGTGTTTGTAGCTTTACAGGAATAATACAAGTTTTAACAACAATACAGAAACTGACTGAATATAATAGGCCGTCTGTTTTATCGTGATAATCTACAACCAACTGTTTTGTGTGTGTCTACGTGTACGAGTACGTAGTTATTATTTTCCGTTTATCACAACGCATGCAAAATTATATTCAAGAGATTTACGTGTAAGATCAAGCTATTCTGTCGCACTCTTTTTATTTGCTAAACTTATAAAAGCTAAACTTTGCTCGGTACTTTTATCGTTGATAAGCTGCAGCAGGTCAGTCATCTCTTTTTTATCGTGGTATCATCCGTATAAAACTAGCAGATGTGTCTTCCAGGGTATTTTATAATTGGTCACTCTACAATTGACACTTTGTTGTTTCTGGACGACGAGGCTATTCTGTCGGACTCGGAAAACAGATTGCAGATGGGTATACATCTGTTAAATCGAATCTGCAAAGACTATGGATTCCAGATATCCACACTTAAGACCAAGGTGATGGCTTTTCGTGAAACGGATCCCGTACGGGCCAAAATTGCTATAGATGGTACTGTCCTGGAACAAGATAGCAATATTGAATACTGAGCTACAGTGTGTCTTATAATGCAAGCAACGACGTTGTGAATCAGTTGCATAAGTTCAACCTCATGTGCGGTACCATTAGGCGAACCCTTAAGTCAGCAAATAAAGGAACACGCCTAAGATTCTACAAGGTGATGGCTCTTCGCACATTTCTTTATGGATATGAGAATTGGACTTTAACGAAAGGCCAGGCCAGTCGTATCCAAGCGGCTGAAATGAGATTTCTCAGGCACGTGGCATGGTATACTCTCCATGATCGTAGAAGAAACACAGGTATACGGCAGGAACTGAATATTATGAGTATATGACCAGTATCGGCTGAATTGGTGGGAACATCTTTGCCGAATGGATGATTGCCGCATCCCCAAACAATTATGTAACTATAAGCCGAGGGGACGGCGAGGTGTGAGACCAGCGCTGGAGTGACCAGCTCTAATCTTTGCCTGTTTGAGACCAGAGCAAACCATCCTGGAACTATAAGCCGAGGGGACGGAGAGGTGTGGAGTGACCAGCTCTAATCTTTGCCTGTTTGAGACCGGAACAAACCATCCTGGAAGTATAAGCCGAAGTGACGGAGAGGTGTGGGACCAGCGCTGGAGTGACCAGCTCTAATCTTTGCCTGTTTGAGACCGGAACAAACCATCCTGGAACTATAAGCCGAGGGGACGGAGAGGTGTGGGACCAGCGCTGGAGTGACCAGCTCTAATCTTTGCCTGTTTGAGACCGGAACAAACCATCCTGGAAGTATAAGCCGAGGGGACGGAGAGGTGTGGAATGACCAGCTCTAATCTTTGCCTGTTTGAGACCGGAACAAACCATCCTGGAAGTATAAGCCGAGGGGACGGAGAGGTGTGGGACCAGCGCTGGACTGACCAGCTATAATCTTTGCCTGTTTGAGACCGGAACAAACCATCCTTCGTGTAACCCTGGAAGATGATGATGAGATTTACGTGCGAAAGAATATTATGTATTATGAATGTAGCACTTTCCAGATTACGTAATACGACCCATAATTCGTTGAGTGAAGACAGGAAATGTAAATATCACCGATTTCAAATTCTAATCATTGTAGATTTCTAAGTTGAGTCGGTCCCTCACTTTTCGTGTTATACTGACTTAGACGGGAAGGAGATGTTCTCAGGTAGCAGTGTCAGTTTCAAGATCATCGTTGTTACTGGGCAACTGCTAGTTGCTTGGCACTGTACCGGTATCAATTTTCTGGATTGATAGCAAAAGGTCAATCATTCACGAAGCGTCCAAACATTAGAATAACCATAAGGAGACAGGATATGAGGACGTGATGGATTGTAAGGTAATGATTACAAGTCGACTTGGCGTTAAGGCCAGTGGTGATTCCTGACCCTATGAGTAGGGACAGCATCGACTCTAAGCACAGTGTAAGCACATAAACTGCAATTTTACAGAGTCCGGACACTAGTAGCGCTCCCAGAGGCTTAAAGCACTACTAAAGACTGCTTGCTTTTTGCGTCTCTGAGAGCCAGGTACTGTGCGGTTTAGCATTTTACGTAGGTACCCGCAAACTAACGTACTCGTAGGTTAGATTGGCATCAGTATTTCTAACTGTAGCCTAACATAAAAAAAAGGCTAGTAATGAAAGCATAGCTATAAAATCCTAAATAAATGCTGAGATTTCTGAATTATCACCAAGTTATAGTTAATGCACAGAAGAATATTTTGAAGTGATTGCCTTGGCAGCGGAGCGGTCAGTCAGCTGTTGAAACAGCGCACAGAACTGGAAACGGAGTGATATTAATGACATTGATCAAATCAAGTCATCAGTATCATTTTGACTGGAAGACAGGTGACAAATGCGCTGTCGATTTTCAAAGGATGGCAAACAAGAAAGCATGTGAAACAGTTTTTGGTGACAACAATAATGTTGGTTGTGTAATCATTAATTTACATTTGTCTGATTTTCTTTGGGCAAGCACTGCTTGGTTGCCTTGCTTGTTCTGAGAATTCGCCTCTGGTTAAGGTATGTGTGTAGAGTCAGTACTGTACAAAACACGTCAGTACTGAAGTGAATTGGCGGATACTTTGCCAAACGTTTTTCCGACACTGAAGATGGGCTCCGATGAAGGGACCAAAATCTATGTCGCTAATAACAGTCGACCACGGCCTAATAGTCCGGACAATAATTCTAACAATGTTGACGCCAGCCACGAACGATTAAGTAATTAATAAGGAATAATTCTAACAATGTTGACGCCGGCCAAGAACGGTTAAGGAATTGATCAGGAATAATTCTAACAATGTTGACGCCAGCCAAGAACGCTTAAGGAATTGATAAGGAATAATTCTAACAATGTTGACGCCGGCCACGAACGCTTAAGGAATTGGTAAGGAATAATTCTAACAAAGTTGACGCCGGCCATGAACGCTTAAGGAATTGATAAGGAATAATTCTAACAAAGTTGACGCCGGCCATGAACGCTTAAGGAATTGATAAGGAATAATTCTAACAATGTTGACGCCGGCCACGAACGCTTAAAGAATTGATAAGGAATAATACTAACAATGTTGACGCCGGCCACGAACGCTTAAGGAATTGATAAGGAATAATTTTAACAATGTTGACGCCGGCCACGAACGCTTAAGGAATTGATTGGGAATAATTCTAACAATGTTGACGCCGAACACGAACGCTTAAGGAATTGATAAGGAATAATTCTAACAAGGAATGGATAAGGAATAATTCTAACAAAGTTGACGCCGGCCATGAACGCTAAAGGAATTGATAAGGAATAATTCTAACAATGTTGACGCCGGCCACGAACGCTTAAATAATTGATAAGGAATAATACTAACAATGTTGACGCCGGCCACGAACGCTTAAGGAATTGATAAGGAATAATTTTAACAATGTTGACGCCGGCCACGAACGCTTAAGGAATTGATAAGGAATAATTCTAACAATATTGACGCCGGCCAAGAATGGTTAAGGAATTGATAAGGAATAATTCTAACAAGGAATGGGTAAGCAATAATTCTAACAATGTTAACGCCGGCCACGAACGCTTAAGGAATTGATAAGGAATAATTCTAACAATGTTGACGCCGGCCAAGAACGGTTAAGGAATTGATAAGGAATAATTCTAACAATGTTGACGCCGGCCAGGAACGCTTAAGGAATAGATAAGGAATAATTCTAACAATGTTGACGCCGGCCAAGCACGCTTAAGGAATTGATAAGGAATAATTCTAACAATTTTGACGCCGGCCAAGCACGCTTAAGGAATTGATAAGGAATAATTCTAATAATGTTGACGCCGGCGATGAAGGCTTAAGTAATTGATATGGAATAATTCTAACAATGTTGACGCCGAACACGAACGCTTTAGGAATTGATAAGGATAATTCTAACAAGGAATGGATAAGGAATAATTCTAACAATGTTGACGCCGGCCATGAACGCTTAAGGGATTGATAAGGAATAATTCTAACAATGTTGACGCCGGCTACGAACTATTAAGGAATTTATAAGAGGTCATATGGCATTCAATTGAAAGGTATTTCCGAGTCATTATTCAGTAAACGACTAGTTTTAGCTAATAAGATTTGCACTGAGTTTCAAAACATGTATTTGGAACTATCAGGCGTAAAACGTTTAGTATTTTGTGAGATGAAATATACGAACGTAATGTATAACGTACGAGGGTCAGCTCAAAAGTACGTTTCCCTAGTTTTTCTTTCAAAGGAAAATGACGCAAGCAGGCTGACTAAGGTTGGAGAACTTTTATTTGTGTGTAGTGGCAGTAGTGACAAAACATCATCCGTTCCGTAGCAACGTAACAACACGAAATTTAAAATCATGGACGTTCCATTAACCAGCGTGTCGGATTGCAAAGCGCGTAGTGTGATTCGGTTTTTTGCTACAACAAATGAATCAGCGGCTGAAATTCATCGTCACTTAGTTTCTGTGTTCGGACCTGAGTGCATGAGCATTCAAATGGTCCGCTGGTGGCATACATTGTTGTCGAAAGGAAAAGGTTTGTTGAACAACAAGTTCTTCTCCTCCACGACAACGCACGTCCTCATTCCTCGCGAGTCACGCAGAATTTGTTGTAGTCCATTCGAAGGGATATTTTCGACCATCCCTCACATTCACCCGATTTGGCTCCGTGTGGTTTCCATATTTTCCCCCATCTCAAAGTACACCTTGGAGGACAACGTTTCCAAACCTCTACGGAAGTAAAACAGGCGGTTGACGCCTGGCTCCGAAATCTGGCCACGCAGTGGTTCAAAGAAGGAACTGAAAAACTGTTATTACGCTACACATTTACATTTGTATTATAGATAAGAATAATAATTTTTAATAATTACGAACATTCGTACTGGCGCCGTTCTGTTTATATTTAGGTAATGAGTAGTGTAATGAAAACAAGTATTTATATGTAAACAATGTACACACCAGTTACGTATTTTTTGCTTGGTGAGGGTACAAAATATTTTGTACTTTTGAATTTCTTACTAAAACTTGAATTATCTCAAAAATAATAAATAAATGTTACACCAGTACTGAAAACGTATTAGTGTTACGATGATGATGATGATGATTGTTGTTATCACTATTTTAATTGTGTATAAATAAGTTTACTATCTTATAACGTTTTTATTATACTGCTATGTGTTATAACACTTTTTCAAGCGTAGAAGCGGACTCCTGCTTAAAATAGAGAAACGAATAATAACGGGAAGCAGTAATCAATATGGGACGATGAAATTTACTAAAGTGTTTTAATAACAAAACGGTGGTTTCCACAGAAACAAATTTTATACGAAAAAATATTTTTTACGATTCCCAGATAAAAAAAAACAATTGTTACCATAGTTGTGTTAAAAAAATCAAACATTATTGAGTTTAAGTTTTATTGTTTCAAAATACTTAAATTAACAGTTTGAACACGCCAATGATTCTCCTAAGAATGCGTCATTTTCTATGACCACGGGCTGATATCGTAAGAATTACTGATACACAAAGTTTTGAAAGGCTAAGACATTAGACGCTTATAAATAATCAAAGAATGTTTAAACGGATAGTGGAATGGGATTGTGTAAGTAGAAGGACTAGAGAAAACCAATAAATATTTGGTTAAAAAAGTTGACGACTTTGGGGAGGAGGTGTTGATAACAGAACTATGTAAGAGGACTGTGTGAAGATAGGGCGTAACGGAATTATATTACTGAAAAGCCTGAAACCGATAGCAGGCCTACTGTTATCGGAAAAAGAAAATAGCCCTCACGGCTCGGGTTTCTTTCACAAATCCATGCTACCCCTCTCCCAGTAGGACGTTCCTCAGTAACTTATATTTTTGAAACTGTAAAAGAATTGGAGCAAAGAAAGCTCTAAGATTACGGCTTGGATTGTAAGAAGCTTAGCTAAAGAAGTAAGCATAAGTACGTTTATCATAACCGAGGCGTATCATAAAATGGCGTATTTGATTTCTCCGAGTTGGCGTGCATGAACACATTAGTTTATACATGTGTACCGCGCATTTATGTCCATCAACTGACTTATTCAATTACGATGACGAACTTGTGCAGCACTGTATCTCTTGCAGTCATCGCTTCGCTACAAAACGAAATTAAATAAGCTTTTGCCTTTTTTGTTTGGCGATAAATGTACTCCTTAAACGAGTAATTACGATAACGAATCGCGCGTTGAGCGCGCACGTACTCACACACATACACACATACAGACTCACGTACAGACATACACACAAATAACACAATTAAAAACAAACACTTACGCTAATACGTTTTATTAAACGCTAATTAAACAGTCCGCGTAACTGCCACGAGCCGAAAATATACTCCTCGTTTTTATAAATACACTCCGGCCGTAGACATTCCTTATTAATTGTCTTCCATTATCACACACACACACACACACACACACACACACACACACACACACACACACACACACACACACACACACACACACACACACACACACACACACACACACACACACACACACACACACACACACACACACACACACACACACACACACACACACACACACACACACACACACACACACACACACACACACACACACACACACACACACACTTAGGCGTGAGCCCAGATATATGCGTTTTCGTCTAATCAATTTTACTCCGGTCTGCTGACCGCCATGCCCCATGAAATGCAAATATTTCGCATGCAGCAGCTTTCGTTTCGGTTAAGTTAAAAATAACGCAGGCTTCCCCAATTAACAAGAAAATACTTTTTGGCTTTCCTGTGTGTTGGATGCCATCCACGTGTCCACATTTTCCGTCTCCCTTCAACTGTCTGCACGGAATTCTTACTGCGTACAAATTAAGTGAGGGTGGCGTTGACTTTCAATTGGAAGGAGGAAACTTTAAGCATCACCACTAATAGAACTAACGAATAAACTGGACAACTGTACTAAAGATTACGGTCTTCTTCTTCTCCTTTTTCTCCTCTTGAAGGATTAGGTTATATAAACTTGTTCCGGCACCCATCTCATCCTCCGACGACCCACGTCTCTTCTAACAATGGCTTTATAGTTCAGTGCCGCTTTCGGCAATCGATCCTCTGTGTCATCCTTTGCAGATGATCCCACCATTTAAATACACTGGCGAGCACTGGAAATACTAAGAAAACGTTCCAGAACAACTGATACAAAGCCACCAAATCCTATCTCTCAGGAAGAGAAGGGTGAGGACGAATCTCCTGCGCCCCAAAACAGGGGCCTTTCGGCTAAGGTATGGTAACCCTGACAGAAGAGTCTCTGGTCCTCCTGGTAGCGGAGTTGCGCAACAGGCCAGTAACGTGTTCATGTAAAACTTTGAAATACTTGTGGTATCCAAAGCAGCCTCGGAATAAGATTATGGTTAGAAATAAAATCAATCTAAAATAAAGGTTGTGATACTAGAACGACCGACTCGAGTTTTTAAGGCCAATTCGATTCATATCAATCAGGGTAAATTATGCAGGAATAGTCAGATTTGTAGATTTATGTTAACTGATACGAAAAAATAATACTTTGATTTGATGTTCTCGCTTATGCGATTGAACTTGGATGTTGAAGCAAACAGATCGCAAAAATCTTACATTTTGGGTGTAGTTGGACGTGCACGTCACAGTTGGGTGTAGTTGGACGTGCACGTCACAGAATGGGTGTAGTTGGACGTGCATGTCACAGTTGGGTGTAGTTGGACGTGCACGTCACAGTTGGGCGTAGTTGGACGAGCATGTCACAGTTGGGTGTAGTTGGACGTGCATGTCACAGAAGAATCGAAGCTTTTGATTTATGGACGTGTAAGCGTATTCTCAGACTATTATGTGTAGGACACATAAATATGCTTCCGTTAGGAGAACGCAAATAAAAATATCACTAAATCGTATTAGAAAGGCATATGCCTAACTTTGAGCTAATGACAAGAAGATCGGGTGGATTGGAAAACATTGTAGCAGGAAGAAAATTAGAAGCTCAGAGATTTAGAAAGAGATCTACAATAAGATCTACAGAATTATGGTCGTAACAAAAAATTTCCAAAATGGTCGTATTCTCCTCCAAACGTTTGATAAGAAATTAAAGGTTTTTTGATTAAGAAATCACACTAAAAACTTATACTAGATTAAAATTAATCGACAATCTTCTGCAAAGCAAGAAGGTTAAAATTTAATCTACGTAGCTAATGTTTATCTACATCATCTTCTTCTACAGCACTACAGTCCAACGTGAGCCCTGGCTTCCAACAACAATCTTCTCCAGTGCCTCCTATTCACTGCCATCTTAGTGTAACCCCTCACATCCATTCTTCTTAGATCTTCTAGCACATTATTCAACCATCTTATCATAGGTCGGGGCCCCTCTTTCTGCTTTTATAGACTTGCGCCTCAGGATTTTTTTGGCATGCGCTGATCATCCACCCGCTGTAGGTGACCTAGCCATTGTATTCGTTGAGCCTTTACGAATCTTACTATGCCCTCATGCTTCAACAGCTCATCTATCTCCTTTTTTTTCTTATTATTAATTCGTCGTCCTCTTTAACCGGGCCATAAACGAGTCTTACAATTTTCTTTCAAGTGTTCTTAGTGTTTCTTGCTCCTTTGTTGTCAATGTCCATGTCTCGCTTCCATGAGTAACAACCGGTTTGATAAGTGTCTTATATATTTTTATTTTTGTATTACGACTAATAAGTTTGTTTCTCAATAGTCTACTGTTGGCATAATATGCTCTGTTTTCTATTTGTATTCTGTTATGTAAACGTTAAACTACATACTCAGTCTCTAAGAACTAAGGTAAGGAAGACACAGTTTAGTGATTCATATGATAGTGTACAATATTCAACAGTTAATTAGTTTTTTGTGGTACGAAATGCTGATATTATTTTAATAGTGTTTTCTTGTTGTTGAGCTTCTCTTTCTTACTAGTTTACAACTTCCGTGGTTTTCTCATTTCTGTTAATTTTATTCATTATTTTGCTAATTTAAGAGGAAAAATAATATCATGTTTTAAAGATCAAGAGACATAAATCATTTAAAACATTTGTCATACATATTGCATTCTACTTGTGAGGTACAAGAAAACATTTTAACAAGAAAATTTAAATAAAAATACAAATTAAATGAAAATGTAGTTGAAGCTCGCTCGGCCGCGTTTTAAATGAATGTGATATGTAAATTTGATGTATCTTTAGAAAAAAAAAACAATTTATAAAAAGTTAATTATGAAACAACAGATCTAACTGCAAATTGGACCTTTTGTGTAGTTGTACTAAACAGAAAATTATAATAGTTAAATTTTAAATGTAGTTTGTAACTGCGATCAGTTATCGTCAGTAGCTTCTACCTAAAAGCGAAATTCTCAGTAGTTTTTTACTTAGTAGTTTCTATTTGGTATTATTAGTTTTTCACAGCTGAAAGATTTTGACAGGAAAAACAAAATAAACAGACAAAGGAAAGAGAATTATTAGCATCAACTAATTAGCAAGCGATAGGCAAAGTGAAACTTTTGTCTAGAAGGCCGTGGAGTCAATTATGGAAAATACACAGGTTTGGTTCTATTCATGACTACTAGAATTACAAATCACGCACAAATTTACGCGTCTGACATAAATTCATCCCGAATAATCTGAGAGCATATTAACGCCCTTTTAAGCTTACTCTCTATTAAATTATCCGAAGATTTTATTTATCGTACCCTGTTTTTGGTTTTAGACTTGTTTGAAGTAAAGTTTAAGTGGTTGAGTATCTACGTACCATAGTATTATAACATGCCCTATCTTCGTGTGGAAGATGGGAGTAGTGAATGGTTGCTTACTAAAGACATACAGAGCAAAAGTGAGGGTCAGTAGCCCTTGCAGAAAAGACCCTTTCTTCTGTCTTTCATGTGTATCCTTTTCTACAAAATGAAAAATTATCTCAGAGAACTACAGTGACCACATCTTTGCTATCAGTTTTGTTTAGTATTAAGTAGTTGTACTACTCCTTTTATGAAGTAAAGTGATGACGTGATATACTTTATTATTGCTACTATATAATCATTTTTTTTACGAGGGAGAGTGTGGAAAACTAATGCTCGCCGCAAGAGGTGTGCTCTCCACCTCTACGGTGCGGTGTGTGGGACTCGCACCCACCAAAACCACAAACCCTGTTGTCCACGGCATGGATCCACCTCGGGACTCAGCTTACGAAATACGTCAAGGTGGTGCCATTTGTACTTCATCCTGTGGACATTTCTCTGTTTTAAATCTTCAGCGGGTCCACGTTACCAATTTGCTGCTATTCTGTCAGCGGCCCTAGCAAGATCATCGTCGGCTTCCTTCTTTTCCCTTAGTACCTTCTCTATGTAGGCTGCTACCTCTACCTCTGCTTCCCAGTGGTGTTCATTCTGCAGCATTATTTCGATGATATTTTCGGGCGAGATCTGTCCCACTACATTTTCCAGGGCTTTTTGCTTCTCCTCTTTTCATCTACCGCAAGTAAAAAACGTGGGATTTACATCATCTCATTCCTGTTTACAGAATGTTCAGTCTGGTCTGTCTACTTTCCCCATCCTACATAATAGGTAAGCCCGTAACAGGCCGTGGCCAGTTAGAAACTGCGTTATGAAATAATTAATCTCGCCATGTTTGCGGTCAGTCTTATCAGCTAACTGTTTTATGAGCGTAACGGTTCATCTTCCCTTCGTGTCACTGGTCCATTTTTCCTGTCACTGAGCCATAGTACGGGCCCTGGCTCACAAACTGGCTCGTTGTAAAATTGTACTTTATAATAATAATAATAATAATAATAATAATAATAATAAATATTATTATTATTATTATTATCATTATTATTTTTATTATTATTCACTTCAAGGATTAGGTTATTTAAACCTGTTTAGGTACCCGTCTCATTCTCGGACGACCCACGTCTCTTCTGTGGCGGTTTCAGCAATCGATCCTTTGTCATCCTTTGGAGATGATCCCACCATTGTTTTCTGTAAATTGAAATAATTTCATTTATGTCCTCTACTTCAAGTTCTGCTACGATATGCTCATTCCTTATTCTATCTTGCTATGTATAATTTAAAGTACTTCGAAGAAGATGAATTTCAGTACTCTCAATCTTGCCGCATTCCTTTTTTGTCATGACCCACGCCTCACTCGCACGTGTCACTGTGGGTATTGCAACTGTGTTATAAAATTTAATCCTTGTGCTGTGTCTTGTTAGTTTCTAAGATTTCTATGAATTGTACCACAAATATTCCTAAATTTATTTATCTTCTCTCTTTTATAATAATTACGATTCACAGCTTACTGCACAGCCGAGATATTTAAAACGGCTCACTTGTTCTAAAGTGCTGTTGTTTACAACTCTCTCAGTCCTCACTGAATATTTGCCTTGAAAGGCCATGGTTTTGGTCTTCTTACTGAAATTGTCAGTGAGCACTCTCTTGACACTTCTTGCAATTGAAACATAGCTCTTTGTAAATCATCCTCATTTTCTTGAATAAGAACTATGTCATCGGCGAATAGCAGGGAACTCATACAAATTGATTTGTTAAGCTGGATTCCCGAAGTCACTCTGGATTTCCATGCTCTCAGCATGTCGTCAATATATATGTTAAACAAGATTGGGGAAACACAACATCCCTGCCTATTCCCTTATTTATTGGAATGTCACCCGATAGCCTACCATTCAGATCCGTAATATTCCATAACTTTGAAGGTCTACATTATCAAATGCTTTTCCAGATCAACAAAAGTGATATGGGTTTCCTGGTTATACTCCCGCCTTTTCTCTATTATTTATCGTAATACAAACATGCATCCACATGTGCTCTTCAAGAAGTAATGCATCTGAAATTACTCTTAATCTCTGATTGAGAATTCTTGTATATATTTTGTACGTTGAATCCAGCCAGCTTGTTCCTCTGTAATTATTTGCATCTGTTCTGTCTCGTTTTTTATATAACGAAATCATTTTTGCCTGCCTACGTTCTTCCAAAATTTTGTTATCCATCCAAATGTTATTTAGAAAATGGAGAATTCGTAAATGCAATAATGTAACACCATATTTTAATAACTCAGCATTTATTCCGTTAAGTCATGGTGCCTTTCTATTATTATTGTTGTTACTGTCACTGTTATAATGAAGTGGTTTAAATGCTATAATGCTATGGCAGATGAACTATACTGCAAAAGTATCAACGACACTGGAGAAGCGTGTAGACTGTAGTCAAACGAACAGACTCCTTAAAGAGAGGAACAGAAATATACTTTAACGTACTTGAACTGAAACAGAAAGTTAAAAACCTGATAAGTACTTTTTTGAGATGTATGTATGCCATCAAGTAAAACTGATTATGTTATACTCTATCAAAACATAGTACGCTATTCAATTCTACCTTTTCCATGCTTAAAACTATGCTAGTTAGAGCTACCGATTTCTTTACTAACATAAACTAAGAAATACTAGGCTATATATAATGGACCTGCGACCATCCTCTAGTTACTTACCGTCGCTCAACGAAACGTCGCCCTGTTGTGTTTTTGAGTTTTTCACACCTTAAAGCTGACATGAGGATTAGAAAGTCTTCATGTTGAGCAGTGCGGAAAATCAGAACTACATTCCTTAACGACTCAGGTTGGATAAATGACCGTAAAGACATAATACTTCAGTGGGTGAACTGCACACAGACTCATAGAACAGCCACGTCGAGTGGGATGGATTATATTTGCTGTCGGTAGAGTGGCATTTGTCACGTAGTGCGGATGGATAATCAGCGTATGCCAAAGAAAAATCCTGTGGGCGCAAGTACGAGTATATAGAAGCAAACAGGGGGGCCGACCTAGGATAAGATGGTTGGATGATGTGCTACAAGATCTCAGAAGAATGGATATGAGGGGTTACACTGAGATGACAATGAACCGGAGACTTTGGAGAGCATTGGTGTTGGAAGCCAGAAATCACGTTGTGGTGTAGTGATAAAAAAGAAGAAGAGGAAGAAGAAGAAGAAGAAGAAGAAGAAGAAGAAGAAGAAGAAGAAGAAGAAGAAGAAGAAGAAGAAGAAGAAGAAGAAGAAGAAGAAGAAGAAGAAGAAAGAAAGAAAAGGATTCTTTATACTTGTGGATAAGTTAATTTCAATCTTTACAAAAATATAAACTATAGATGTATATCTCCATTGAATTCTTTGTACATACGTGTATTATGTTAAGAGTTTGTACACATTGGATACATTCATGTCACAATTTTGATACCATCGATTTTATGCAAAGAGTAATCTTCTTCGAACAAAGAACGGTTCAGTTTTGCAGTTGGCCACTATCGCGGAAAATAAAGAAGTATGTGATTATTCTCGGTGATAGGAAACCGACGTCTGTGGTCCGACTCTCCGTACATACACTGTTTGTATCCGGGAAACACTGACTTGCTAACTGTTAACGCGGTAATATATGGTTTATCGTTCTTTATATACATTTTAATAGTCGTTGTTTCGTCGTTATTGTTAGCGTCAAAAAAAGGAAAACAACTTTTTATGAATATGTTTTCCTTGTACGCCGTACAAGGTACGCCTTGTTTGAGGTATCATTTCCTCCACGTTGTATCAAGCATAAAAATGAATCACTGAATATAGGCTTATTCTTTCTACTGGAAAACTGTTTGGTTCAATATTGCATGCTAAAATTGTGAACTAACCACGTTGCTTTGCTGTGTATGACACGTCTGATTTTACACGTACATACGTAAATATAATAGATATCACTTAGACTAATGGTTCCCAAACTTTTCAGTCCGCGGACCCCCCCCCAAAAAAAAATAAAATTTTCACGAACCCCGTCTGAGTTATGAAATAAAACAAACAGTAAATATGATAAAAATCGTATACTTCAATTAAAATGTATTAAAATCAAAATTCTCTTAACTTGAAAAATTATAATATTAATGATATCAAACATATTTTAGTGTGAACAATGAAGCTGCTTTTGAACAATTGGCTCTGAAATATTGGGTTTAATGTATGAATTTCAATATTAAGTCACTCTCGACATCAAGTTTATTTCTTAAATTTGCCAACCTCGGCTCTATCTTTTCCAGCCACACGTGTCCAAATCCAGCTACTTAGGCGTAAAACCAGCGACATGGAAAAACTGTCTGCTTAGATACGGTGCTTATACGCGAGATACAGTGCTTATACGTGGACTAAAACAGCGCGATCAGTTCTGCGTTGACGCGGAGCTCTAGTCAGTTCGGCTGACAAACAGATCTGCTACACGACATGATTTAAAGACATTATTAAAGCCATTAGTTTAAAATTACTTTTACAATTACAATTAGTTTGAACCAAAAAAATACTGGAATCTGCTAATTATTTCTTTTATTAATTTGCTAACTAAACAGGTTGTTTAAGACCTGAAGATGTCAGTAATGACGAAAAGCTTAGTCGAACAATAAAAAATTATAGCAGTTAGCGAATTCATAAAAGAAATAGTAAGGATGGCTGCTAATTTAAACAATACGAAGAATAAAATCTGCTAATTGTTTTAAGATTCTAAAATTTAGATTTTAGACTATACAAAATCGGAGAAAATTACGGTATATTCTATTTTTTCTTAAAAGTGTCCGAGGACTCCACTTTGGAAACCACTGAATTTGTAACAATGTGTAGACGCAACTGTGAAGGTAGCTCAATGCGAATTCTCAGGAGAGTGGTGCAGCGCATCAGATGAATCGGAGTAACAAGCTAAGATATAAAGGATGAAAGACAACAAGTTTAACGACACAGGCAGTAGAAGAAAAGAAGAATAAATGAAATGAAGGGAGAAAGATTACTTTTAAAGTACAAAGTATAGATACCAAGGTAGCAGAGTCGCTGGTAGGTCAACAGAAAGTTGGACGTGATTAAAAGGGGGAATATATAGAAGCGGAACAAGCCTGTGGCCTAATGTTAAGAGAAGAAGAAGAAGAAAGTGAAGGAGAAGGAGAAAGAATAGGAGGTGGGGGAGGAGGAGGAAGAAGAAGAAAGGGGCGGGGGAAGAGAATTATAATAATAACGACAACCACAGTATAATAATAATAATAATAATAATAATAATAAGAAGAAGAAGAAGAAGAAGAAGAAGAAGAAAGAGGAGGAGGTGGGTGGCGGAGGGGGAGGAGAAGGAGGAAGAAAGTGGCGGTGGAGGAGAATAACAACAACAACAACAACAACAATAATAATAATTATTATAATAATACGAAGAAGAAGAAGAAGAAGAAGAAGAAGAAGAAGAAGAAGAAGAAGAAGAAGAGTTAAAACTCACTATACAAACATTCACGCTTTTTGCATTTTGTAGTAATAACGATTTAGTATTCCGACTTTGTATTATATTAAATCATGTGGTAGAAACGTCAAGGAAAGATTTTCGCGAAGACGGAAAATCTTCTAAATTTGCAATTTGAATGTCAGAGACCGGTTCGTACTCAGCTGCAGCTAATACGGTAGACTAGACTCAGATCACCAGCGACCCGCAAGAAAAACCGAGAAACATGCATTATTATGAAATACGCTTAATACGCTTATTATGAAAAGTCTCACCTCGAATATAACATTAGAAATTAACTAACTTTAGGTATTAAAAAAAAAGCAAATAAAAAGTCATAGCAGAAATAATAAGAGAAAAGTGTAATGTAACAGATATTAATTCTTGGATTGCGGAAAGAAGATGGGGTGAACACGTATAAAGAACGGATGACTCAAGGCTAGTGAAAAAAGCAAGAGGTAGACAACCAAACGCCAAGAGGAGCTATGGTCGGCCAACAGTGCAGAGTCCTAACGAGGAAGTTAGAGAAGAAGAAGAAGAAGAAGAAGAAGAAGAAGAAGAAGAAGAAGAAGAAGAAGAAGAAGAAGGATAATATATTTTATAAAATTTATTTGCATAATCTAGTACAATTAACTTATACAGTAGAACTCCATTTTATCCGAACTAATGAGTCCCAGACGTAATTCGGATATGCAGAAATTCGGATAATTGGGACAAACATAAGAAAAAGGTTATGTTATGAAAGAAAACGCGAAAATTGGTAAAAATCACTTGTGTTTATTTTTATTACTTGACTACAGTATCTTAATAAAAATCAGGTCACACGTGTTTTGCAAAAAATTCACTTTTACTATAAAAAAATTAAAAACAATACTCACACATAATTATAATTTTTCTGTTGAACATGTCAAACAAAGTTAATTTTTTGACGTAGAAACTCGTTTGCATGCAGCCAGGTCCCGCAAACGCTTGACGGCAAGAAGCTGCACATGGTTGCATTCAGGCTGCCGTTCCGTCCACTTTAAGCCAGTGTCAAAACAAGCGAATGCCTCAGTCGCTGTAGATTCCTTTTCCGGTTCAACTGAAGCATCGTTGTCATCTTCTTCGGCCACCTGCTGAGGTCCATCGTTTACACTTTGGATAAATTCTTCATAGTCCAAAAATTGATATCCAGGGTACGATGAATCGCACTCCAACCACTCGTTTATGTTGTCCACATCACACTCGGAACAGCCAGGAATTTGTACAACGATTTTCTGGATGTCTTCAGTTGATACAGCTTTGTTTTTCGACACTTTGTTTTGTTCTCTTTCCTCTTCCTTCTTGTTCATTGCCTCTTCTTTTTCTTCCTGAATTTGTTGTTTTGTCGAAATTCCATTAATTTTATTCCATGCCATTTTCTGATATGAATTCGGATAATTGGAGTTCGGATAAATGGAGTTCTACTGTACTTACTGCATAATACTAAGTATAATGTACTAATGCGTGCACTAAGTAGGCTATAATGTAGGTGGGTGCTGCAAATACTAAGAAGCTCCAGGAATGGAACAACATATATATTAAACCACCAACTCTTATATTAGAAAAGCCAGTACGAGTCTTCGACTCACTAAAATCGGTGCGTATCGCTAAGTAACGTTAACACCTACAAAGTGTTTCTAGATATCCGCGTCGAGGATTCAGCAATTCTGTTATTGTTACACTGTTTTACTTGTTATCGAACACAGTGACACAATATTACGTGTACGATAATGTTTTGGAGATCAGTCCATTTATATAAGAAAAAATGCGCGTTGTTGTTTTAAATGTTTAATTCATGAAAAGAAAACAAACCTTGTTTTATGCACAAACCGATTTTCAATTGTGTCGAACATAACTGGAACCGTTTTTATTGTATTTGGTGAAAGTTTTTCACCGTTGTCACAATTACGCCTGTCATTCTGACAGATTAACAAAAACAAAAACTTCTGTTCCACTTCAATTTAAAGGATAACAAAATTTTTGCTCACTAAAATAAATTTTATCATTTGTAACGAAAATGCGTTTCTTGTATTCTAAGTTCAAACGTGACGATTTATTGTTTAACATTGACATTATGATAATATTGTTTTTTAAGAGAGATTTAAATTTAATTATTAAATTTACTCTACATCAGTGACTTAATTGGATACGTGACAAAAATGTTTTAATCATTATAATTATTGAGGTCATCGTCGTCACCATCATCATCCTCCTCCTCATCACCACCACCATCATCTACATTAAATTCTGTATAAACACTCAAAAAGTTAGATTCATTCCACTCTTCTCTACAAAGCTGAGACATAGACTTTGAAGGCCAGTTCTTCAAATCAGATTAAGACTTTATAATGCCGTAGGATACCGTACCGTAGGATTTTAAAATACTACAGATAGGTTACCCAACAAATAAAGCAGTCCTACGAAGAGTGTTTAAAGATCGAGAACTGTTCTACATCGCAAAAGTAAGGAAAATATCGCACTTTGTGTACGTGATTTACGAAACGGTTAGTATTATGCTCTGTAGCTAAATAACCAAAAGCATGTTGAGATCAAACGTCCACATGGATAGACGTAGTTGTGGGTGCATATTCGAACTTTGACTGGTTTAAGTATCGAAGTCTCTAATACGAGCTGTCGAAAACCAGGAAAAATTCTCTAATGTGAACGCTCACGTCCACTACAAGAGCAACACCGACAGAAGAAGAGTAGACTAAATCTTTGTTCTGTATGCAAAAGAGTAAACACGACTTTATCCTCCGGACAAGGTTGCGGAACAGAGAACGATAGAGACACGGTCCACTACCAGAGGCGCGGAAGCTTGGCAATCACGAAACCCGATGAAAGGTATTGAATTCTATTGACCGCGTGTCTCGCATTCAACTGCGGCCATATGATTCACTGCGGCGTCCGTGGTCGTATAATTTTGTTTCTGACCTCTTCGGTACTACTATTACCAAAACAACAACAATAATTTTTGGTCCACCCTGTGTTTGTGTACAAGTGCATTGGCTATATTAAATCACGGACGGGGATCATAACTCTCTGGAAAGTTGTCAGCTCTGGCGATTACCAGATAGCGTGCAATTATTGAGCTGTTTAATGTTATAATGATAGCTTTGGTAGTCGTGCCGCGCGCTATCCATGGGCCCGTCTCCCCCTCCTCACTCTATCTCTTACTCGCTCTGTTAGCGCTACGAAGATGTCTTCATTTCTTTCTCTATGGCGGCGATTAACCTGCCACTTGCCACGGGATGATTTATCGCATATGTTGACCAACATCTACGGACGCAGACACACACACACACTCACAACCGTACCGTGTATACAAATAGCTTTAGTATCTGTCGCATAACTTTCTGGGTGTAATCTCTGATTACTTTAGGCGAGAAACAGACCGGTTACGATGCCATGCGTTGCGACGACGTAAGTCATCGCATGAAAACTGATGGTCATGTTGCATTACGAGAGTCCCTCCTACCAAGTACGTTGCAATGGCTAACGCGCGTTGGCATGCGATGGAATGACGGACGAATAAGTATAGTCTCAGTTGGTGTCCGATCGTTCAAAAATCATCATGGATTTAAAGGAAGAAAAATTCATCATCATCATCATCATCATCATCATCATCATCATCATCATCATCATCATCATCATCATCATCGTCGTCGTCGTCGTCGTCGTCGTCGTCGTCGTCGTCGTCGTCGTCGTCGTCGTCGTCGTCATCGTCGTCGTCATCGTCATCATCATCATCATCATCATCACGGATTAAGCCAAAAATGGTTTGTTCCGGTTTCAAATAGGAAAAGATTAGAGCTGGTCACTCCAGCGCTTCCTCGGACGTCCCACACCTCTCCGGTGTCGTCCATTCGTCAAAGATGTTCCCACCAATTTAGCCGATACTGGACGATCCTGTCGAGTATATTCATAATATTCAATTTCTGCCGTATATCTGTGTTTCTTCTATAATGATGGAGAGTATACCCTGCCGTGTGCCTGAGAAATCTTATTTTAGCCGCTTGGAAGAAAAATTAATAATGTTTTTATTTACTTAGATTATTTTTTTGATTTTACTACATTTTTGTAACTTTAGGTGTAATTTTCTGTTAATCACCTCATATTATTATTAGTTTCTAAATAAAACATTGAAGGATTCATTAGTTGTTCTGATTATTTTTTTTATACCAATGGGTTTCTATTTCACACGCAAATTTAAAAGAAAAAATTAAAACATGAAATGTTAAATACAACATTATCATTCGTATAAGCTACAAAGACAAAATGTAAATCACCTCTAATGATTTTGCTCTGTAAATATTTTCTAATTCAAATAATAGTCAAACAGTTAAAACTTCAAGCTTTGTATTTCTTTCAATCAGGACAGACATAAAAAAAAAGAAATTTTATCATGAAAATAATTTATATATTTAGTACAAAACTTTCGTAGGATAAAAATTCAGGATATCCTATGCTTAGATAAATAAATAACTGTTCTTACCTCAGTGTCACAACTAAGCATCCTCTCGTTAAAATACTTCGGTAATTTCTATTTTCTTTCTGGATTTTGTTCTCAATAATACCACGCAGAATTTGGAATTGTTTATGTATCGGTTCAGGGAAACCTTTCAATTTCTCGCACAATTTTTGACATTCTCCGTACACTTCACGGCTTCTATTTATAGGCTAAACCCACCATCAACGAGTTTTGAATCTACTTCCACTATTAAATAGGCAGCTAATGTTTTTCTTTGCCTCCTAGAGAACAACCATTAACATAAAACAGAAACTATACAAACCAAACGTGACGAAGCCCCACTTTGTCGTAGTCGGTGTGCGGGCGATGACGTACGTCAGGGTAACGAGCACGATCCCTGTTACGGGATTACAGAACGTGCTACGTCTTTCTCGGCTGTTCCAGCGGAGTCCGGCTGTAATGTGTGTGTGCGTACATATTGCTGCTACTTTGAGATGAGATGAAGGACAATTACGTGACACTTGCCACGGGTCCGCAACGAGACTTTTCCAGACCATACCGGTTCGCGCGCGGTGTGTTCAAGGCGGCAATCAATTACATTCTAGTGTTTTCTAGTAGACGCCTATTATGGAATATTCTGGAACCTCAGCGGGGTATAAATACAAGTATTCAGCGACGCTTAGTTCAGTTTGAGTTGTGATTTACACAGTGCGGTTCGAAGCATTGTGGCGAATTATTATGTGTATTACAATTGTGCGGGACAATTATAATACAATTGTGTTTTATATTAGTTGACATTATTATTGCGTGTGAACAATTTTTATTTGATTTGTTGTAAGAGACTACCTTGTTAATTACAAACCGTTTAATTGTGATAATTAAAGCTGGTGATTATAGTGACTTAATTGGTGTCTTATACTTATTTTGTTTTCCACTGTACCATACGGCGATCAGTAGACCGTCGTGACAGTGCATGTTCATCCGTTATCGCGACGCATGGCTTCGTCTCGGTCTGTTTCTCGCCTTAGAGCTTACTTTACTTATAGATCTTACTTACAGATTAGGCCTACTTTCACTGCATGTAATCTCTGTATAGGCGACCAGTCACAACTGTACAGTTCACACTTTTAGCACTTTGAGAAACAAACCACACAGACAATGATCGAAAGGAATATTGATTGTGGTAAAGTCTTCTGCAAAAAAGCTCAAACAGTCCAATAATCGATAAAATACCGTCGAACTAAAATAAGTACAGTAAGCTATATCAAACATAAATATCGATATGGAGAACCATACATGACTCCCATGTTCTAAAATTTATATTTAAAAACATTTTCGAAATGAAATATTTCCATAGAAACTACTTCTTTCTTCAGCCTTAACCACAGTACTGTGGTCACTAACGTATACCATCTCAAGTTAGCGCACGCGATTTTCACTGATGATGGTAGTCGATGGCACTTGGACCACGGCCAAACAGCCCGGGAAAGAGTTTTAACAACAAACTACTTCTTTGTTGCCGATAATGTAGTACACATAAAAAATTACCCCCTCCCTCTTCAACTACTCTTTTAATTTATAAATATTTCATCTACCTTCTTACAGTGGATTATTATGACCTTCTTTTCAGCATACTTTATTTATCAAAATTAAGTAATTTACTCCTGTTTAAAACATAAAATGTTGGAGGAAAACTACCCCTTTCCCTTAACCGATCTTCACAAAAATCAATAGGCCTTGAGTCGTCTGAAAATAAGGCACATACGCGAACAATTATTTGATTCTGTTTGAATTTGCGGCAGTTATCGTTACCATAGAAAAAATTACTCTTGTTAAAACATAAACTGTTACAGGAAACTACCTCTTCCCCTTAACCGATCTTCACCAAAATAAATAATCCTCGAGTCCTCTACAATTACGGCACATGTGCAAAATATTATTTGATTCTGTTTGAATTTGCGGCAGTTATCGTTCGCCATAGAAACAATTGTACATGGACACACAGACACACACACATACAGACACTTTACGGAAAATGACATTTCTTCATGTTTTGAGGGTAGTAGAATCAGAAGCAGCCCTTCTCTCGAACACGATTTTTTTCGCCATTACCATACTTCCATTTCCTTATGGAACACGGAAGTAAAAATGAGAAAATGAGTGCACTATGAGAAAGTATAGACTGCTCTACGTGTATGGAGATGTGCCACGAAACTTACTTGTTTGGTTAAACTGGCACACACACGCGCGCGCGCGCGCGCGCTCACTCAAAACCGTCTAGTGTATACAAATAGCTTTAGTTTCTGGGTGTTTTCTCTGATTACTTAGAGATTACTTTGCTTAGAGGTCTTACTTACTGATTGCTTTCACTGCATGTAATCTCTGTGTAGGCGATCAGTCACAATCGTGCAGTTCACACAGTTAGCACTTTGAGAAACATACCACACACACACACACACACACACACACACACACACACACACACACACACACACACACACACACACACACACACACACACACACACACACACACACACACATATTGTAAACAGAATTTTAACGATAAAGGGTTTGCGAGGATCGGTCAAAGAAGTATAACATAAATTTTAAATTATTTGTGTCGACGTTTCGACAGTATTTATTGTCACCATCAGAACAATTGTTGCTGAGTTGTTACAACGCCAAACACACAACTGTTATACTTTTTTAACCGATCTTCGCAAACCCTTCATCGTTAAAATTCATTGATTGACGGTCACTACGAAATTAAGGATTATAAACAGACATGCACTGCTCGAAAGGAATAACGGTTGTGGTGAAGTCTTCTGCAACAAGGCTCAAACAGTCGAAACACCTGTAAAATACTGTCGAGCAAAAAGAAGTACAGTAAAGCTATGTGAAACATAAAAATGAGTGCGACTCTGAGGAAGTATTACTCTACGTACGTGTATGGGGGACGTGCCATGAAACTTACTTGTTCGGACACACACACACACACACACACACACACACACACACACACACACACACACACACACACACACACACACACACACACACACACACACACACACACACACACACACACACACACACACACACACACACACACACACACACACACACACACACACACACACACACACACACACACACACACACACACACACACACATTTGTTGAACTAAGTAACGGAAATATTTCAGAAAGTATACAGAAAATATGATCTTTACGTTCTAGAGAACATAAAGACAAAGATTCTTATAAACAATTGCATGGGAATAGGTATACATTAGTTTCAAATAATGATCTTATTTAATTTCACACTTAAGCCTATATTAATTTTATCAAATTGTAATTACTCCAGCAAGTAGACTGTATTATTTTAATCGTTTTACTAATTGTATGATAAAATCAATGACTTTAGGTTTTTAAAAACAGGAAGAAAATCAGATGAACCTGCTTGACATCTACAATTTAAATTTAATAATTATTTTAGAAACAAGAATTTCTTGTTAAAATGATGGATAAACAATTTAAATGATGGATCTGAAGTATCGTGTAACTCAAACACATGATTTTTAAAAATTCTTTAATTTTAAATAAATGCGTACCGGAGTCCTAAAGTTTTGAAGTTATAAGCTTCTGTTGTTCAATTTATTAACACGAACAAGAAGGAAAATTAATATTTTTTATTATTTAGTAAGATATAATTAATTCCGGTTTTTATGGGGTTTTCACAGATATTCAATAGTAAACATTAAAATGGGCTTTTAATTTTGTTTGTTTAGATTTCTTTAAGAAATCATTAAACTGCAGATTTTGGTATCATCTTATATAGTTTTTCTGAGAATCTATAATAATGTCGAGACTATTCGATATGTTTTCGAGGTATCATGTGCCGTTATGAGCTACCGGGCCTACAGACCTTGGAAGAGCACACGGTTAAACGTTGGAACCGAAGCGAGTTCTCGGTTTTAACTCGACCGTTTGACATTTGTCTGTCTGTCTGTCTGTCTATTTGGGGTATGTCTCGCGATAACTCTCGAACACATCAACCGAGAGTCCGTAATGTACTGCTTCGGAATGTCGTCGTTTAGGACTTGAATGTCTCACGGTAACTCTTGAACACATCAACCGAGAGTCCGTAATGTACTGCTTCGGAATGTCGTCGTTTAGGACTTGAATGTCTCACGGTAACTCTTGAACACATCAACCGAGAGTCCGTAATGTACTGCTTCGGAATCTCGTGGGTTAGGACTTGAACACGGTGGAAACACTGAAAGGCCTCGTCCGGAACATGACAAGTAGCAGTTCAGCACGTAAACACGACGAAGTTGGAATTACAGAGACTGCTAATTTAATTAACAAGATGAACAATGACAGCGTATTGCACGTGGAAAGTGGCGATTAGTTACGTAAGGTAATACTAATATATTTAAATATTTACAAACTAAAGTAAAATTAAAGAAAACTCTTAGCAAAATATGGTTCAACAAACAATGCATGCTTAGAGGCATAATACCAAACTATGCGAAAATTAAGATAAATAATAATGGTGAGGTAGCAACTAAAGTAAAACATTTTAGTGATAAATTGTGGATAAAATTAGAAATCAGGTATCTTTATGGAAAACTAAATATAGCCTACTAAACAAAGACTTGTTTAAAATACATCTAGAATTATACAAAATATATTCATTTCTAGAATTAGAAGAAATTTTTATGTGTTTGGTGAGGATTATATTCAGAGCTTGATTTCAGGAGGAACGCGCCGGAACGGTGTTCCGGAACCTCTTGGATCCAAAAATAAATTACAAAAAAAAATAAATATAAAAGAAAAAACCTAATTATTTCAAAAATTTATTATTACTTTTTAAATTGTGCCCCTCATCAGAACCATTATAAAACAAAACATTTGTCAAAATCAACACTAGGACAAATCTTTATCTTAACTACTATCGTTTAAAAAATGCCCTAATGGCCTGTGGAGAAAATGAAACAAAAAAACTTGATTAAAAATTAAAACTACATGAAAGGCGACTGATTGGGAGCTTCCTATAATATGTGCATTCCAGAATTTTTCCGGAGAGTCTTTCTGCCTTGAAATATGCTATTGAATCAATAGCAATATCTTCAAGTGAATGTGAGAGGGGTGATTTCTGGCCATCATACAGCATTGGGTACAAAGAGTAAGGAAAGGTTAAGAAAAAAACAATATGACGACACAATGGTGAAACTATGGAAACTTTTTAAAAATGCCGAACCACCGAAACCATCACTTAGAGTTTGATTCAGGCTCCGGGATGACGCTATCAAGAGTGACATGTTTTGATAGTCGTGGGGCTAACCTGACGATGGAGCTCTTTAGAAGTATCATTAAACTTTATTATCTTTTTAGATACAAGATTATACGTATGTTACATATTTTATAAGGCTTTAAAAATGTAGACCTCCTTTGTAATAACCTGATGTAAACTTATACTCTAATATAAAATATAAGTATATTTGTGTCTGTACAACTTTTGAATTGATGAGTTCCGGAATTCTATAATTTTAGAAATCAACCAGTGATTATATTAATAAGAAATTAAAAGATGTGAATGTTAGGGTGGATTGTAAATTAGAAGAATTAGAAAGGTCGTGGTTTAGGAATTGAAAACGGTGGAAACACTGGAACATGACAAGTAGTAGTTCAGCAAGTAAACACGACAAAGTGAGAATTACAGAGACTGGTAATTCAAATAGCAAACTGTTCTGTAACAGGTAAACAGGCAGTGTGTTGGCTGCCTACACTAGTGTGTTGGGTCGAATTCCCACTGCGGACAAAATAATACGTCGTGTTTACACTGCCCTTCGTAAAGTAATGACAAATCAGTACTTGATCTGCCTAGTTTTCCTCTCTAGTTACGCATTCGAAGACGGTTTTAAACGGTACTTGTGAAAACGATTTATGCAGAGAGTTAGAAACCAGTCACAGGATTGACAAATTCATGTAGAGTCAATGAGATATAAAACATTCTATTAGTGGTAGAAACACTTCCGATCCAATCAACACAATCAGGGAAAAGAGAAGACAGTTAAGTCTCATCGATAAGATACAAAAATAATTCTGTCATCTTCAGACAGATAGTTATGAGTTATGTTAAATTTATGTATTTTGACAGACGTTTACGGTGTAATGTGACTAGCAAAAGGCTTAGATTGCTTTTATTATTTGGAGGTAATGTACGGGTTTCGTCTAAAAAGTAATGAGACTGAATTTTTTTCCCAGGAAGTGGCAACACTGTGAGACCAATAATCCAACAGATGATAGCTGTAACATTTGTTTACATTCGTAAACATTTTCAGCTTCTTAACTTTAACAAATTTGGCTGCGCCATAGTTTTTGTACGTGTTTGTTTTGTTTCACAAAAATGGAGCTTAGTAATATTGAGCAGCGTTATGCAATCAAATTTTGTGTCAAAATCCAAGACAGTGCAACAGAAACATTTAACAAGTTAAAACAAGCTTACGGAGAAGAACCCATATCCCGAGCTCAGGTTTTTAGGTGGCACAAAGTATTTTTGGATGGCCGTGAAACCGTGGAGGATGAACACGGTTCTGGACGACCAAGCACAGCACGGACTGACGAAAATGTTTTGAAAGTGAAAGATCTCATCAAGTATGATTGTCGTTTGACGGTGAGAATGATTGGTTATGAACTAAATTTAAATCACCAGACAGTTCACGAAGTTTTGACACATGATTTGAACATGCGCAAAATCTGTGCAAAAATGGTTCCAAAAAAATTCACTCAGGAACAGAAGGACAACCGAAAAAATGTGTGTCTTGACCTTCTTGAGCGCATTGAAAATGACAGGTGATGAATTGTGGATTTTTGAATATGAACCAGAAACAAAACCGCAAAGTGAAGAGTGGTACACAAAAGACTCGCTACCCCTCCCCCCAAGCAAGAAAGAGCAAATCCAAGATCAAGTCAATGCTCATTACTTTTTTCTACAGTTGAGGTATTGTACATAAGGAATTGTTGCCTCAAGGATAGAAAATCAATCAAACTTACTGCCGTCAGGTTCTTGAGCGACTCAGAAAAACGGTCATTCGTGTCCGGCCAGAGATTGTTGACTCTTGGATGCTTCATGACGATAACGCTCCACGTCACGTCACACAGCACTTTCTGTGAACGAGTATTTGGCCAAAAAGGGTATTCCTGTGGTACTCCAGCCCCCCTACTCCCCTGATCTTAGTCCATGTAATTATTTCCTATTTCCAAAAATCAAAGGATAACTCCGGGGCCGCCATTTTGGAAGTGTGAAGAACATCCAAAAGATTGTGACAGATCGGCTAAAGGCATTGACAGTTGAAGACTTCCAGCACTGCTTCAATCAATGGTAACAAAGTCTCCGTTAAGTGTGTGTGGCTTCTCAAGGGAAGTACTTTGAAAGAGATAAAATTGTTTTGCAGTTAATAATAATAATAATAATAATAATCATCATCATCATCATCATCATCATGAACTTCAAAGATTAGGCAAAGGTCTCAGATAGGCAAAGATTAGAGCTGGTCACTTCAACGCTTCCTCGGACGTCCCACACCTCTTGTCCCCTCGGCGGCGATCCTCTCGAGTATACTCATAATATTCAGTTTCTGCCGTATGTCTGTGTTTCTTCGATGATCATGGAGAGTATACCCTGCCACGTGCCTGAGAAATCTTATTTCAGCCGCTTGGATGCGACTGGCCTGGCCTTTCGTCAAAGTCCAATTCTCAGACCCATAAAGAAGTGTGGGAAGGGCCATCACCTTGTAGAATTTTAGGGGTGTTCCTTTACTTGCTGACTTGTTCGCTTAATGGTCCCGCACATACGGTTGAACTTATGCAACTTATCACAAAGTCGTTGCTTACGTTATAAGACATACTGTAGCCCAGGTATTCAAAATTGCTAACGTATTCTAGGACAGAACTATCTATAACAATTTTTGCCCGTACGGGATCAGATCCACGAAAAGCCTTGTCTTAAGTGTGGATATTTGCAATCCAGAGTCTTTGCAGATTCGATTTAACAAATGTATACCCATCTGTAATATGTTTTCAGAGTCCGACAGAATAGCCTGATCATCCGCAAACAACAAAGTGTCAATTGTAGAGTGACCAATCATAAAATGCTCTGTAAGACACATCTGCCAGGTTTGTATGACATCGTCAATATATAAATTAGAAAGAGATGGTGATAATGGACATCCTTGTCGTACTCCTCAATTGATCAGGCCAACTCTAGAAGCTGTTCTCGGTTTCCCTGCTTCTATTAAGATTTTATTCTCCACATAGAGACTCTGTATTGCTGTAATTAGATGGGATGCTTTTTTAGATGGGATCCTTTTCCTTGCCATTACTGTCCATAGTTTGCTCCGATTCACTCTGTCAAACGCCTTCTCGAAGTCGATAAAAGTTTTATATTAATGCACCAATAAATAATTTTATACTATCAGTCTCATTACTTTTTAGACAAACCTGGTAGATACACATCCGTGCTGGGTGAACGTCCGGAATCCGGCTGTACATCGCGTCGTGAGAAACGACCGAACCCACGACTCCCCACTTCGAAAGCGAATACGCTGACCACAGCGCCACAGATATAGTTTTATACTTTACAAAAACAATTGCCTTAATGCGTCCTTAATAGAGACAAAGAGAAATAAGGAAGGTGGGACGCAAAGCGGAGGTACACACAGTATACCAGTATACAGTATATCAATCTGTAACATCCCGTAGTGATCAAAAATAATTTGTACGGTTCAAGGCAATAATTAAATGAGGGTATATTTATGCACAAGGTGGTCCAAATTACGCTGGCATAGGGAACCAATGAAGACATCACAGAACCTAACA
This sequence comes from Magicicada septendecula, assembly GCA_034769895.1. Taxonomy (NCBI): domain Eukaryota; kingdom Metazoa; phylum Arthropoda; class Insecta; order Hemiptera; family Cicadidae; genus Magicicada; species Magicicada septendecula. The sequence continues at coordinate 398,074,553 of CM068375.1, read as the reverse complement.
TTATACGCGAGTGATTTATTTGAAACCAAGGTCGGCCTCACGCGAAACTGGTCCTCCACCTGCGCGGACTCGGCTCTCACACTTCACAGCCGGGGACTCCCACCCACCCTCCTTACGGATTATCGGAGAAAATAAATATTTATTAGGACGACTATTTCTGTGTTGTACATCGGCGTCCATTAACTATCGACAACTGATGCTTCGCGGAACGTTTAACTTACGTTCCACGCTGTCTCCTAAATTAGGAGAAAGAAAAACAATATTTAATGATGAGCGGAAAATAATGATAATAGTAGTATAGCATTTCTGGTCAGATAGAAACAGATAAGCACATGTTTAAGTAGGTAACATTTTGGTGAAATATGAAACAATTGATAGATAGCCTGTTTTAAAAAATCATTGCTTTAAAAAATATGTTTTTTGATGCCATTTAAATAATTACGATAAAGGAAATATATTAATTCAAAAGAAGACTCGAAAGAAGTAAATAGAAAACTAAACTTCGTATTCTTTCCAGACACATATGCATTACATGGTCCCTACATCTTTCTTTCTACCTTCAAGTTATTTCTGTTATCGGTTGTACACGTAATTTCTGTCGTATATTCTTATAATATTACTATATGTATAGTATATTCTTATAATATTACTGTATGTATAGTATATTCTAATAATATATTACTGTCTTATAATATTCCCCTCATTGCTACTTATACTCTCGAGTTTTGTACAAGCTTTGACTAATCGAAGAAGTCTCAAGTCTGAAAATTCAATCAATCTGACTCCTTTCCTAAGGGCCCATGATTCTGATCCATACAACAAAAAGGGAACTGCTATCGTTTCATAAAACTTTATTTGAGCATTCTTCATCGTTTTCCCTTCAAAGCTCGTAGCATAGTGCCACTTACCTTCGAAATTTGTCAGTCTTATTTAAAATATTTTCATACTCCTCATTTGTCACAGACTAAATACTTAAATATGCTATATGTTCGAGCTTCTGATTGTCAATTACGATTTTGGCCGTACTAGATCTTTTCCTACGAATCCTATGTGGTCTTAGATTTTTACACTAATATTTTTAAATTGTGTCACACAATTGATTCAACCTGTGGACAGCCAATTGCAATCTGTCTTCACTGTCCTGGATAATAACCTCATCGTCTGCAAAGAGCACAGCATTAAGAAATTCGTGCTGAGTTATTTGTATACCTGATGGTGAAATTTTGTATATAGATATAATATGGCAATTCTTTGCCAACATCCGTATCAGTTACAACTGTGGTGTTACTGTAAAAGGATCGTACTGTTTTACTTCCATGTTCCATAAGGAAATAGAAGTATGGTGATGGCTAAAAAAATCGTGTTCGAGATAAGGGCTGATTTTGATTGTGCTACCCTCAAAACATGAAGAAAAGTAATTTTTCGAAATGTGTGTGTGTGTGTGTGTGTGTGTGTGTGTGTGTGCGTCTGTGTGTCTATGTGTCGAATTTTTTCTATGGCGAACGATAACTGCTGCAAATTCATACAGAATCAAATAATTTTTTTAATACGTCCCTGAATTATAGAGGACCCAAGGTCTATTGATTTTGGTGAAAATCGGTTAAGGGGAAGAGGTAGTTTACCGGCAACGTGTTATGTTTTAACAAAAGTAATTTTTTCTATGACGAACGATAACTACCGTAAATTCAAACAGAATCAAATAATTTTTTGCATATGTGCCTGAGTTGTAGAGGATTCAAGACTTATTGATTTCGGTAAAGATCGGCTAAGGGGAAGGGGTAGTTTACCTGCAACGTTTTATGTTTTAGCAAGAGCCAAAGTACTTAATTTTGATAAATAAAATATCCTGAAAAGAAGGTCTTAATAATCCATTGTAGAAAGGTAGATGAAATATCTATAAATGAAAGGGGTAGTTGAAGGGGTGGTGGTAATTTTATATAAATGAAGATGATAGTTGAAGGGGGAGGGATAATTTTTTATACATGTACTACGTTATCGCCAACAAAGAAGTAGTTTGTTGTTAAAATTCATTCTTTCTTGCGATAACGTAGTACAATTTTTTTTAACATTGTAGGTAACTTTTTGTATTGATGTTATAATTTTATTCGGCCGAAAACTTAAAAATTTAAATAAAATAATAACAATTGATATCGGCCCATGCTGTGTTATCGCGGAGACGTAAATAAAATAATTTTTCGTTTTCAGATAACAAACGCTGAGCGGTATTCGATTTCTTTCGCGTTGTTTGAATAAAAGATAATTTAATCAAATTAATTCTTTATTTTTAAAATATTAACAACTAGGTACAATTCGTATTTTGCTTATCTTTCTCGGCGTTTTTACGAAAAGCATGCTGATATATTTGGTTTCGTTATGGGTTTTTGTGTACGTATTATAAATAATTTTATAATTAATTAGAACATGGAAGTCGTGTATAGTTCTCCATACCGATTTTTTATTAAGTCTGGGATATCCTCTTTATTCCATTATAGAGCAAAATTTGTCTGTGTGAATACGATCGAATGCTTTCTCATAGTTTATGAAGGCCAAGCATGTTTCTAAATTAAGTTCTCTACACTTGTGTATTATCTTGACGTCTTTTGCCACAGTACTGTGGATAACTGGTTGTTGGTACTCAAGGTAACTAACTGGTACCAGTTGTTGCTCAAGTCGTTACGCTGAATGATGGTGCCGAAACGTCTGTTTTATGCGGCAGCATTGGACCACGGCCTAATATCCCGGAGAACCGTCAAACCAATATTAACAGACTTCTGTATTATCTGTTCCAAAGTGAAAACCTTGCCAATACGTGAACGTCCATTGCGGAATTCTGTCTTCGCCGATGTAAGGTGGCATTGTTAACATTAATATCCCGTTCACCCAGAATAATCACATAATCAAGATTTGCTTCCGTTACTTGTTTGGATTCTAAAATTTTCCCTTTTCGGGGGCATAAGTGCCTATTATTGTCAGATATACTCTGTCAGACTTCAATCTTACACTGAATGTTCTTTCACTTAGACAAAATTTTACTCAGCAATTCTATTTCGCCATTTAATGTTTGCCAGTATAGCCGCTCTACAGAAATATCAAGTGTTCCTCAGGTATAACCTCAGCGTTCCACAATATAACCTGAAAGTAGTTTGAATTGTAACTTTGATCATTTTGCTATATAATTTGTAAGCAGTATTCGACAGACTAATACTCCTTCTATCTTGTTACTTTCTTCCTTCTTAAATAAAGAAAGGACTTAGGCAGTTCCCGATTCATAGCGAATTCCATAACCACATATTAACAAGATGTAAACGAAAATGCAACAACCAACCTCCATATTTCATTAATTCCTAATTAATCCTTCCTAAACCACGTGATTTCCTGTTCTTTGTTGTCTTCCACACCCTTTCCATTTCTGTCATCTCGATAGGATCGATACCTTTTGTATCTGGTCTTTCAAGTATTTGTTTTGTTGGATCATGTCATAGTTGCCAATCCATTTCCTTTCTGGAATTAATTTTATCCAAGATACGAGGATTATTCAATAGAAACACGTTTAGAGGCTGTAAAGCATTTTTTATTCAACGATTTTAAAAGAAGTCTCCATTAACATTAAGGCATGAGTCCTTCCGTTGCACTAATCTGTAGGTTCCGTGCTGGTAAAATTCTTGCGACTGTTTACAGAACCATTCGCTAACAGCAAACTCTACCTCAGCGTCCGATTTGAACCGCCGTCTTTATAGTGATTTCTTTAATAGGCCAAAAACATGATAATCGGACGGGGACAAGTCGGGACTGTAAAGTGGATGTTGTAAGACTTCCCACTTCATACGACCAAGCAGATCTTGAATCGTCTGGGCTACATGGGGTCGAGCATTATCATGCAGAAGAATGACACCATTTGTGAATTTCCCGGGACGTTTATTCTTGATGCTGACCCGTAAGCGTTTGGACGGATTTTCTATCATAGATGCCATTTTTCAAACCAGTCACAACGCTTAGAAAAGAGCAAACTGCAAATATTATTGACAGACGCGTCACTAGTACTTACACAGACAATATGAACAAATGAATTTCGTTGCCATGGCGACGAAGTCACGGCAGCGCAGATCAAACGTGTTTCTATTGAACAATCCTCGTATATCTATTTCTGTTATATTCAAATGTCTAATCATCTTATGTGTGTCTACCATGTATGTCCATTTAACTTATAAGATATGATAACCAATGTGCTTGTCTTACTACTGCTTTGTGTTGCTCCTAATTCCGTTATAATATTTTCGCATCAATCGATGTCTTATGTAGATAGTATACACAATAAAACCACTTCTGTAAGACGGTGAAGTAGAAAGATTATAAAGATCTTCCCTAGCAGATGAATTACTTAAAAAGATCCCATTGTGGAGAGATCTCACCACGCTAGTGATTAGAGGACACCAAACAAGGGCATTAGTTCATAGAATACTTTGTTCTCCTATTATTGATTTGATAACAACAACAATAATAATAGTAGGTGTACTAATGGTACTAGTGATAAGAAGAAGATGCCGACGAGATAAAGAGAGACGGAAAGGAAGATGAAGATGGAAAAGTCTAATGTCGGATAAATATTGAATATATGTTAGTATAAGTAATTTTAAAAAATTACAATATTATTAGGTAAAATTTAAATCACCATAAATTTTGATTAATTTGATACGGCTTATTTATAAGCGATTATGTAAATTTCGTGTGAGAGAACTAGTTTGATGAGAGGAGGGCTGCCAGCGCCAGGCTACACCACCACATTATAAAGACGTAACACACACACACACACCACGGTACGTCCGGCTGCAGGCGCCACGCCGCGGTTTCGTAACCCGCAAATGATTTACTACACCACCAGCTGATTTATGAAGTCCCACACGTTATTTGGTAACTGTGCATGCGAATCTCTTTATCACACACACACACACACACACACACACACACACACACACACACACACACACACACACACACACACACACACACACACACACACACACACACACACACACACACACACACACACACACACACACACACACACACACACACACACACACACACACACACACACACACACACACACACACACACACACACACACACACACACACACACACACACACACACACACACACACACACACACACACACACACACACACACACACACACACACACACACACACACACACACACACACAGTAAGTTTTTGGGGGGGGAACAATGAATTATAGCGCCTGATGTACGTACCTTTCAGAGGCGACATAACTTCATTAGAAAAGAAAATGTTTTTGTAATATCGTATTAAGAGGGAACATGCGGAAAAAGATAATCTCGTATCAGCAATGGAAGGAAAGCAGTTCCAACGTTAAACGTTTTCCATGATCAACACAGACAGGATAAAAAACGAAATTGAATATCTTTTTTTTTTTTTAATTCGGTGTCAAAACGTCCTACGACGTTGTCCGATGCCTAACCTCCATTGTTGTTTCTCGTTGCAGTTTTCATCGTTTAGTACTCTATCGCTCTTCGAAGTTCTTATGCCCTCAATCCATGTTTTCTTGGGTCTTCCTTTCTTTCTGTGCTCTTTAGGTATCCATCTCATTGTTTTCTTTGGTAGTCGGTCTTGTCCCATTCTTTGTACGTGTCCGTACCAGATTAGTTGTTTTTCTTCAATGCAGTCGATTATTGTCTTTTGTACGCCCATTTCTTTCATTTCATATTCGCTCTAGCCTTGAAGTCATAGGAGCTCGTCATTTCTATAGCTTCTAACTTTCTTTTTATATGTTCTTTCATTCTCCATGTTTCGGATCCGTTCATCAATTTAATCATAGTGTAAATTCTTTCCTTTCATTTTAAATTTCTGTGCTCCACAGAATCCCATTCACTGAACTAATTATTTATTTTGCTTTGTTTATTCTTGATTTTATTTCAACATTATTTGTTCCTTCTTCATTAGAGTTTATTCCTAAGCATTTGCAGCTGTTGCATTTTTTTATACGTTCGTTGTTTTCTATGATTAAATCTATTGCTTTTTTCCCAACACACAGACACTGAATATCTATGTGGCCATAAGAAAAATAAAAATGAGCGACCTGAGAATTAGAAATGTCTGAAAAGAATTGATGCTGACGGAAGCGGAATGTGCAACATAAAAAACGAAAACGTTAGACAGTAAAGAGAAGAAGAAGAAGTAGTCACCCAGCAGCATAGAAAGAAAACACGTTTTGTAGCACGGAACATGCTGAGGATGGAAAACAAAGAAGACCCAATTTATTGTTTAAATGTCGTTAAGAAAAAAGAGGCGAAGAGGTAAACGAAGTCTAAAATGGATTCAGAGGTTTTAAACAGAAATCAACTGCTGTCGAGACGGAAACGCGGGATGCTGGAAATCGCATTACAGTAGAGTCTCGCTAGTTCGAGGTAATTGGGTAGAAAACCAACCTCGAACTACGCAAAATGGCAGTATTATCTGTCGGCGCGCTGTGCCGCTAAGCCACAACTGACTTAGTGTAACTAGCTTTTCGCCGCGTTACAAATCCAGGGAACCCTTCGTAATTAAACTCCGTTAATTAGAAGGGCTGCCTACGTTGTAACAGAATTGATCACAAATAATTAAAATAACATATTACTTACTAGCTGTGTAATTGTTTACTTTGTGTAAGGAAACAATGGCAAGGTATACAATTGATTTAAGCACTACTCATATGTGTGTAACAAGAAGACTTCTCTTTATTCAACATTTAAGAAAAACATATACTGACTGATGCCATGACATTACTAACTCAATTATTAAATTATCGAAAGGTTTCTTTAAACTTTGGCATCAAACTAGATTCTATATAGTAATACCTCGGATCCGGGTGAACTTTCTATATTAAAACTTTTAATTATACTCTTTTCATGATATTAGCTTGCAAGACTTTCTTTTAATTCAACATTTAAGAATGGTATTATTGCTGGAGTTATATTACTCTACATTAACATATAAACTGTTACAACGTATGAAGTTAGAATAGTTACAAGAAATATTAATTAATAAGATATAATCTTATAAACATTAGATTTAATTTATAAGTCTTTACAAAGTTAATCCTTTCTGAAAAGTCTCTTTCAAGATGTGTTGTGTAACAAATATTAGTAACCCTCGATAGACAGGCTATCGAGTCACCTTTTAATTGGTATGCGGAAGACTCCTCCTGGGGTATCAGTCTTGGGAAACAGGAACAGCTACGTCGTCATCTCGGTCTGGCTATCCTCTGTAAAGGGCTCCAAAGTTAGCAGGGAGAACAATAGGTCATGTAGTTATCTACGATGATCATGTAGATTCTCGGATGTCCTGATCTGCATATTCTGTCACGTGCAGTAGAGTTTGTGGCTTCTGCTAGTTCACATCTCCGGGTATTACTTTGGAATAGTTTTTTTATACGTTGAAGTACGTAGTCATCTTGTGTTACACTTTTTGTTACGTTTCAATACTTTTTGTTTTACATAACTTTAAACTTATTGTCTATTCACATGACTACATTAATTAATACATCCAGATGCTTTAAACAAACTACATCTGGTACACTTTCTGAAGATGAAACCAGATATGATACACATATTTGAAGAGCATAGCTCTTACGTCTACACTGTACGGAGTCGCCATTGCAAGAGAGAGAATTTACGCTCCCTTCGCCAGGTACTGGACACAAGTTAGTGGGACAACTTCCGCGCGAGAATATAGTTCCTAACTATATTTAACTTAACATTTTTATTTATGCAAACTATCCCTAAACAAATATATATATTTTAAATCAGTTGTTTTAGCGACTATTTATGTCTTCAGATTTTATTATTATTAACATTAGTTTTTTTTATCTTATTCTTACTCACACAAGACTCTGAAAGCATGTCGAGTCTGGAATCAACAGGAAAGCGCCTGCTTACAAGCAAAGGGTTAAATACGATATTAATAACGCTTTATAATTTATCTTTTTATTTGAGTATCTTATAACTAATTAATTATAACTGATTAAGTTATAACTTATAACTGAGTACATACAGATATCTTATATTAAAACAGTGAGATTTAAATAGCTTAAGACCTCGCAACCTTAAATTTTTAAAATTTTTTATTTTCTAGATTAATTCTTTTATTTAAATCGTCACATTAGCCTTTGCTTTCTACTGTGCAGCGTCTCTGCGTGATAATGTAAAGTGTATGCTGGAAATTTATCTAAAAGAAATGTTATACAAAATCTGTAAACTGGTGTGCTGTGTATGTGGGTTTTCTTTAGTAATTTGCGCGGGCTTTCGAGAACATTCGCGAGCGAAAGGAAAAGCAAAAATCGACGGCGATCGTCATTAGTTTAATTATTGTGTGTCCAAGCAGCCATGCGCCCTGAAGGATTAAGCGACCCTCGCACCCCCCCTACACACACACACGTGCAGCCCGGCCTATCTGCCGCGCTGCCGGGCTGCGCGTGTGTGTGAGTGCGCGTGGGGGAGCGGGGGTCGCCTAATCCTTCAGGGCGCATGGCTGCTTGGACACAAAATAGGTTATATTCATGAGGATTAAATAAAAATTCAAAAAGTTTTTCGTTAACACTGACAAATTTATTTATTAAATGCAAACACTATTAAAATGACGTACAGTAATATTAAAAATTGTACTGCATGTACATTTGAAAACAAAATACTTTGCATGAAACTTGCTTTTTAAAAAATGAATACAAGTGTTTTTTTTTTTTTTTTTGAGTTGACGATTTTTTTCGGGACTAATACCCCGCCAGTTTCGGAGTATAGGTTTATTATTTTTCTAGCAGGGTACCTCGAACTACACGGAATCTCGAACTATCGAACCTCGAACTATCGAGACTCTACTGCATTTAATTCGAAGAAGATAAGCTCTGGGAATTGGCCCTCATTACCGACGTTGTTGTGGACAATCTTATCATTAATACAGCTGGCTCAAGTGACGATACAAGTTTCCACACAGATATGGAAGGGGTCTCTCTGACACCTACTGATAATATACAGTACACTGGTGATTATCACAGCTTCTATTTACGTTTTAAATAAATTTTACTTTTTTGTTTTGTTGCGATTTTTAAACGGTTAATAAAAATAGGCATTAATTGGTATTATAAAATATTTCACAATCGGTCTGACACAGTTATACAAATTTTACTAGGGATGTTGTCTATCACTCACGCTTTTCAAAGTTTACGGAGAAAGCAATAGAGACTTGGAAAAAATGTGAAGGAACATGGGAATTCCACTTGATGGTGATACAGTTTATTCATTACAGTTTGCTGATGACCAATCGCTTTTGGCTCAAGCTTTTGAATACATAGAGTACATGACTATAAAATTGATATAGGAATATCAGAAATGGGGAGTAAAGGTAAATATTAATAAAACAATAAAACAAAATATATGGCAATAGGTAACCTTCATCGAGACTTGATATTGGATGAAGACATGGGGAAGATTTCATATACAGAGGAATACAAGAATTTAGGAATAAAAATTACGGGCAGTGGAAAGCAAGACAAAGAAATACAATCCAGAATTAATTTGGGAAAGATGGTTATATGTACATTAAATGGAATCCTGTGGGATAAGCAAATTAGAGCAAAAACTAAAACCATTGTTAGAAGTATCATGGCTTATGGCTCAGAAGTTTGGATTACTAATAAACACACAAGAACAAAATTAATGACAGCAGAGATGGACTTTTGGAGACGTTCGGCAACAGTATCCAGACGCGAGAAAATTAGAAATGAAGTCATTAAGTACAGAATGAATGTGAAAAATTCAATTGTTGATTTTATCCAAGCAAAAAGGAATGGTCTTACTTTTTATCATTTTATTTTAAACTGACGCATATATTACAGAATGTATCTGTATTTTCAGGGGATTCTAAATGAATTAACGAATAAAAACATTATTCTATCTGGTAGAAAAGTTTCTATTTTAGTGTAATTTTAAGAACTTTTGTTAGGAATTTGATTGACATTTCCCAATATGTTGTTAACGATTCAACTTAAGAGCATATGATAAGAGGGTACGCCGTAAACAACTGTTTTATCCCTCTGTATTATCGTTAAACTTAAAAGTCAGAGTACGGTTCGAACACTTCATACACAGTCTTAGTTCCATGACCTCCGCTTCACGAAGCACATAATGTGCGATCATTTGAAGGCGGGAGAGCGTCTTTGATCAGCTGAGCAGAGTACGACCCCGCATCTGAAATTCCATACACCGTTGTGAGTATACGCGCGCGCGCGTGTGCTCGCTTGCTCTTTCCGTAATTAATTTGTTTGCTACAATGGCTTCACCTGTTGCTTCATTTGCAAGTAAACTACGCGTGTGCACTATACCGGTGTGTCATGTACGTATACATTATGCGGCCGCGCGTTCCTTACCCACAGCTAGTGTTTCATAACGTATATGTGTGAAACAGTCCCGTGTTTATTAAACGCGTTTATCACTCGATCTTCTTATTCTTCTTGCTAGTTTTTTTTTTTAAATTTACAACTTAGTTTGTACGTCTTTTCTCTTCTCCCTGTGTATATCATTCTCTCTACATGTTAGTTATTTGTGTTCCCTTGTTGTTCGTTCGTCTCATGGTTTTATTATTTCCTCTGTGCGACGTGATTGCAACTCAAATTTCAGTTGAACAGTTAACCGCAATATCCGTATTAATAATTCTACCGGTGAGAGTTCGTGTCTCTCACACATTTCGCATCAGGTTGTATGATACGTTTGTCCACTTTATTTCACCACACCCATGGCCCCCACAAGGGGGGGCAACGTATGCCGTGGCATAGGGGCCCAGGCCAATGGGAAAAAATTCAAAATCAACAACATTTATAGACTGTGACTTCAAAATGTGACCGATTTAAGTAAATTTGTGGTCGAAAATTGTTTTAGATATTATTATTATCATTATTATTATTATTATTATTTTCTTTTATATGTAAAGAACAATCTAAATAAATCACGTCAATAATGATAAAGCAACAAATATAGTAAATTGCTTAGTACAAGCACAAAATACCACGGTATTTTAAGACCAGCAAAACAGGAGAGGCGATTGCCAACGAGATTGTTTCAACATCCACTGTAGGATTGTCGCTCTCAGGGTTACGATAACGGTGCAAATATGCGGGAAGCAATTAAAGAAGTACAAAACAGAATTCTTGGAAAGAACGAATCCGCAATATTTCCACCATGTGGGGCGCATTCCTTGAACCGTGCGGGTGTTAACGCTGCAAAACTCAATGCAGATGAGATACAATTTTTTTTGGAAATATTGCGAGTCTTTACTAATTTTTCCGTAGCAGCTCTGCACCTTGGGACGTTTTGAAAAAGCACATTCCTTTATCACTACAGAGCCTCTGTGAAACAAGGTGTAGTGAGATGATCAAAGCTGTCAAACCGATAGTTAAGCACTCAAAGAGTACTCATGTACTTAAGTTAAGTTCGTTTAAGTACCCAGGAGTACTTAAAATTGTTGGATATAATTTTATAAGAGGGGTTTTGAACGGCGAAGGGGGACCTGGAAGGTGGTCTAACATAGGGGCCCCAGGGAAGATGTGGTGGCCATGACCACACCCCTACATGTTTCCAGTTAAACTATATACATAGATATAAATATACACTACATGTAGCCTACTATATATACATCTATAACCATATACGACGGTTAGTTGAAAAGTTCGCGGAGCGACATCTGTAGCTTAGCGATAGAACTAAAATTGTTCGCGTGCTGTAAGATTCATATTTCTTGTAAACACCAGTCAATTTCCAAATCTAGCTGCCAATATATTCATAGTTTACCAGCTGTTTGAAATTTGCGTGTCACGCGTGTTTTGAAATGTGGGCAAAACATCGTGCTGTGATTGAATTGTTCGTTAAAAAAGAGATGTAGCGCCAATGGAAATTCACAAAAAAAACTAGTAAATATGTTAGGAGATGTAAACAACGATTGCCTTATGTATGTTACGAGTGCCTTAAAAAACAACGATTTGTAAGTGGGCACTCGAATTTAAACGTGGTCGTACGGGCATTGATGATAATCCCTGTAGGGAAGGATCGCCCAAAAAGGTGCATTCATTCCAGATACAATTTAAAATTTCATACACCATATTGGAAGACCGGCGATCGAGAATGGATGTTATAGGCATCTCGCATGAGTGTGTGTATCATACTGGATGTCATTGCTAAGATCATAGGCATCTCGCATGAGTGTGTGTATCATACTGGATGTCTTTGCTAAGATCATAGGCATCTCGCATGAGTGTGTGTATCATACTGGATGTCATTGCTAAGATCATAGGCATCTCGCATGAGTGTGTGTATCATACTGGATGTCATTGCTAAGATCATAGGCATCTCGCATGAGTGTGTGTATCATACTGGATGTCATTGCTAAGATCATAGGCATCTCGCATGAGTGTGTGTATCATACTGGATGTCATTGCTAAGATCATAGGCATCTCGCATGAGTGTGTGTATCATACTGGATGTCATTGCTAAGATCATAGGCATCTCGCATGAGTGTGTGTATCATACTGGATGTCATTGCTAAGATCATAGGCATCTCGCATGAGTGTGTGTATCATACTGGATGTCATTGCTAAGATCATATGCATCTCGCATGAGTGTGTGTATCATACTGGATGTCACTGCTAAGATCATAGGCATCTCGCATGAGTGTGTGTATCATACTTTCACTGAAGAACTTGCAAACGTTTGTGCAAGCTGGGTGCCGCATTTTGAGTTGTCCACCTTTTACATCGTACCTTTGAGGGATCACCTTCACAGTTCGTACAGCCACGTTTAAATTCCATTGCTCTCTTACAAACGATGGTTTTTAAAGGTGCAGCATCTCCTACCATATTTAACACTTTGTTGTGGACTTCCATTGGCGTTAGACCATTTTTAACAAAGAATTCGTGTTTTTATCCATTTTTCAAAACTTGCCTGACACGTAAATTTCAAACAGCTGGTAAGTAATGAATAAATTGACAAGTAGATTTTGAAATTAACAGGCGTTTATATGAAATATATATCTTACAAGACACGAAAAATTTTAGTTCTGCCGCTAAGCTATAGACGTCGTTCCGCGAACTTTCATCTGTTCCTCGTACATGGGGTGTTTCAATAAAAACTTCATATAGAAATAACATTTAGAATCGGTTGAAGTGTCATTTTAAAGGAAGATACACACAATTTTTCGTTAAACCGTCATTTTAGCTCGATGTGACTGTAACTTGTGATGCAGAAGACTTTTTTTTTAAATATCTTTATTCCCATTAATAAGGTTTACAATGTTCATTACATTCATAGGACTAGGAATTACCTGCTCACCACATACCGTGAGCAGTGAGCAGTGACAAGTTAAGGCTTATTAATATCCTTGTTATATATTTAGTTCAAGAAAAAACAATCAGAGGTCCATATCTTCTGGATACGGGTTTGGCAATCACGATGTGCCCTAGCTGGATTCTCACTTTGCTTCAACTTCTCTTGGGTGAGATCCTTTCCTTTAGTCTTTTCTGTCTAGTCTCTCTTGACTGCCTCTTCTTCTTTTCTGACCCCGACACTATTAGAGTAATCGAGGGCTAGGGTGTCTTCCTTTTTAAATTCTGATTTCTTAATTTTGGGTGGCTTAGGATCTTAGAGTGCTTAGTGATGCCGATAGGTGAGCACTGGAAATACTAAGAAATTTTCAGTATCAGAATAGTTGAAAAAAAGGCACCAAATACTATCTCAGAAAGAGAAGAGTGAGGGCGAATCTCCTGCCCACCAAAACAGGGGCATTTCGGCTAAGGTATGGTAAACCCTGACAGAAGAGTCTCTGGTCCTCCTGGTAGGGGGTTGTGCAACAGGCCAGTACCTGTTTATGTAAAACTTCGAAATACTTGTAGCACCCAAAGCAGCCTCGGAGTAAGGACTGCAAACTGTGGCAGTAGGACCCTAGCTGAATGCAAGTGAGGCGTGGGTCATGACAAAATAGGAAAGCGGCAAGATTCAGAGTGCTGAAATGCAGTTTCTTCGAAATACATTAAATTATACATTCCAAGATAGAATAAGGAATGAAGATATCAGAGCAGAACTCGAAGTAAAGGACATAAATGAAATTATTTCAATTTACAGAAGACAATGGTGGGATCATCTACAAAGGATGACAGATCATCGATTGCTGAAAGCGGCACTGAACTATAAAGCCATTGGTAGAAGAGACGTGGTCGTCCGAGGATGAGATGGGTGCCGGAACAGGTTTGTATGAGCTAATCCTTGAAGAAGAAGAAGAAGAAGAAGAAGAAGAAGAAGAAGAAGAAGAAGAAGAAGAAGAAGAAATAACATATAGAATTAGTTGAAGTGTCATTTTAAAGCAAAACACACCAAGGTTTTCATCAAACCGTCATTTCAGCTCGATGTGACTGCAATTAGTAATGCAATAGTCTTTCTTTTTAAATATTTTCCTTCCCATTATTAAAGTTTACAACGTTCATTCACTAGGAATTACCTGTTCACCACATACTGTGAGCAGTGACAAGTTATGGTTTATTAATGTCCTTGTTATATATAACCTTGTTATATACGGTCGAACTGGTATGGTACAGTGGAAAACAAAATTCAAGACACAAATGAAACCAGTAATCACCAGCTTTAATTATCACAATTAACAGTTTATAATCAACTTGTACATTAATCCAAGCTAAACTTGTTCACACGCAATAATAATGTCAAATATAGAGAATTCCTCCCAATTATACAACAATAACACCCACTTGATATCACTTTACAAATCGCCCAACACAAACTGACTTCTAAGCGGAAGCTGTCGTTGTTTAAATAGATAGCACAAGTGTTACAGAATAATCCATAATACGCGCCAAAACTACTCGAAAACACTAGAACGTAATTGGTTGCGGCCTTGAACACAGTGCGCCGACCGGTATGGTCTGGAATAGCCTCGTTTGTAGACGCATGTTAAGTGTCACGTACGCACACAAACATTAGAGCTGGGCTCTGCTGGGATAGCCGAGAATCATGTAGAACGTTCTGTAATGGCGTAAAAATATTTTATTCAATACAAAATAAACTTTCGTAGATCCCATTAGCTCTTATCACCAACTTTCGTAGATCCCATTAGCTCTTATCACCAACTTTCGTAGATCCCATTAGCTCTTATCACCAACTTTCGTAGATCCCATTAGCTCTTATCACCAACTTTCGTAGATCCCATTAGCTCTTATCACCAACTTTCGTAGATCCCATTAGCTCTTATCACCAACTTTCGTAGATCCCATTAGCTCTTATCACCAACTTTCGTAGATCCCATTAGCTCTTATCACCAACTTTCGTAGATCCCATTAGCTCTTATCACCAACTTTCGTAGATCCCATTAGCTCTTATCACCAACTTTCGTAGATCCCATTAGCTCTTATCACCAACTTTCGTAGATCCCATTAGCTCTTATCACCAACAATTTTGTCACATATTTATTGTGCAGTTGCTGAAAGCTTATACCGCCTACACTAAATGTATGCCTACTACTAAAAAATAGGTTCTTAACATTTCAAAATTAACCCCAACTGAAAAAAATCCTCTTTAACGTTAATTCACATCAATGATTACAACTAACAATGGTTACAGTATTAACAATTATTATTAATAATATGAAATAATTAACCTAATATCTGACAGTTATGACAATTTACAACATAAAATCAACACTTTCACATTCAACTAAATCTAATATACTCTTTGCAAATAAAGTGAAATTATTATGATAATTCTAACAGTTTTTACTAATAAACAAATCATGAATACTTTTACATCACAACTAAATCTAGCTATGCTGTTTACAAATAAAATACACACACAAATTAAATTTCTTCTGATTATTAACGGTATGCAGGACCAAGATTTCAAATGTTTCAAAATTTTTTGTTATGTCGGCAGGTATAAATTTTATGTTTAGATTATAAAATCTAGGATAAAAAACATGAAAAACTTGTTATATATTTTCTTTTTAGCTAAAATGTGCGAAGAATTTAGCTTACTTTTCTCCTGAAGTCAGTTTCTTGCCAAATTGGAGCCAGTACGTCGGGCGTCATTTCTGCAACTGCGGCGTTAATTTGTTTCTCAACTCAGCAAGATCGGCAGGTAAAGGCAGAACTAACACTCGACCTTCAATGAAACACCACGAGAAAAATTGACAGGGGTCAAATCTAGGGAGCGAGTTGGCCGTTTACGACCAATAGGTACATACCGGCTTGGGAATCGTTTATCACGAAAATCACGTCTTCTATGCGGTAAAGAATAAAACACAGAGGGAGGCACAGCTAAAGTTGTATAAGATCGTGGTTGTGACGACTTTAATGTATGGATGTGAAACATGCGCTCTCCTGCAAACAGATATTTCAAAAATACAGGCCTCGGAAATGAGTAATTTTTAAAAGCAGTTAAGGGATATAGTTTGAGAGATCGTCTACGAAACGGCGACAAAAGGAAAGACCTTAAGTTACAGTTTTTCCTGGAGGGAATAAAGGAATACAGGCAGAATTGGAATTTCCATGTGGAACGCATGGTAGACTGACACGTGTATTCCTAAACAAGAGTTTGAATATACGCTAGTGGGAACAAGAGATCGTGGGAAGACCTTGGAAAAAATGATCAGAGACTATGTGAAGATGAAACTGGCTATAGCCCAAGCCATGGAGTGAAGAAAAAAAAGAATTACGTAATGCGCTCAAAGATTATAAAAAAGTATTTGTTCGGGGTGGAACGAACCACGTTGTAGGAAGGTATTAGAATTTCCTAAGCATTTAATAAATGTTGCTGAAAGCTATTATGAAACAACTGATACACTTATATACATTGAAAAGGAAAAGACGGATTCTATAACCATTAGAATAAGGCAAGGGTGCAGTTTGTAATCAGTATATCCTAATGATTAGGAATTATAATGCTTTCCTTAACTCTCCACAATCTTCCTTACTTTTTCTCACGTTTCTCTTAGTCTTCCATTCTTCTTATTTATTTTTATCTTGTTCCCCCCCCTACAACATCTTCATCTGTCTGCTATTGTGGTGCAGTGGTGTATCTGGAATGGCTTTCGGGGGAGGGGGTTCGGGGTCGGGTCGGCTTAAAATTAATCAACTTTACTACCTTCAAAGTGGCTTAAAAACGCGTGATAACCTGCTGAAGTCAGTCCCATTAGAGTGAGCGGTAATAACACAATAAAAATACGCGTTACTAACACGTTATTAAAAGATAGGGCTACTACTTACTGACTGAATTGATTTTCCTATTTTTCATATGTGAAACGTGTAATAAACCTGTTTGTATTTTTAACCCTTTCACCACATATTTCTTCTCCACAATTTAAAATAAAGTTTTCGTATTTGGTGTCTTTCTAAACAACGTCTGATTGTTTCCTGCAAGTTTCAGAATTTTACCAAATTTTTTATAGTATTGGGTGGGGGTGGGACATACGTATCCCAGTGGTATATTCAGCAACACATGATGGAACACATATGTCGCACTAGTAATATGTTATTCATATATTTTATTCATAAAGTAATGAAAAGCTGAGTTAGCATCCGCTGTTACCAATCTAACTCTTCTAAACACTATTCACCAGAGCTGGGACACCATAGTATTCACTTACAGCAGCTTGTAATATTTCAATTTCTAACAGCTTGTAATATTTCTATTTTTAGCGGGACGTAATGTGTCCCATTAGCGGTGAAAAGTTAAAAAAGAGCTACTATTATATTAGCGTACACAGCTGGAGAAAAAATACAATAAAACAGCCTAAAAATTAAGAGATTAACAAAATTAGTTAACTTTTTCGACTTTGTGGGGGGGGGAGGTCCGGTCCTGTTCCAACCCCCTCCGTAAAGACGCCCCTGTTGAGGTGCGTTATTTGTAAATGATCTTGTTTCTCCAATATCGATCGCGCTCATAAAATCCTTTCCAACTGTGCCTTTTCTAGTTATTCCTCCGCTTGTGTATTTCATATTGTTTTTGTTTTTGGTCAATGTCCGTGTTTTGTACCCATAGGTCTAATAATGGTATTTTATTTTGTATTGCAGAACACATTTTTGTATTACAAACTTCTGTTAAATGCAATGTAGGTGTTTTGTAATCCTTTTTCTCATTTTTACTTCTATGTTCTGTAAGGAAATGGAAGTATGATGATGGCGAAATAATCGTGTTCGAGATAACGGGTGATTCTGATTGTAGTACCCTCAAAACGTGAAGAAAAGTCATTTTCCCAAAAGTGTGTGTGTATCTGTGTGTCTATGTGTAGAATTTTTTCTATGGCGAACGATAACTGCCGTAAATTCAAACAGAAAACAGATTCAAATAACTTTTTCGAATTCTGTTGCTTCTCTGCTATATACACTTTTCCCTCAAACGAGGCCTTTCGGTTTCGCAACCATTATCAAGTTCTTCCTACAACAACCATAGGAAGAACTTGATAATGGTTGCGAAACCGAAAGGCTTCGTTCGAGGAAAAAGTGTATATAGTGTAACGTGCTCTCCTTCCCGTTCTTTTTCAGTCGTCTCTTCTTTATTTTCAAATAAACGATGTCCAACTCTCAACGTCTTACCAAGTCGTCGTCAATTTTTTTGTAACTCACGCTGACGATGTCCGTCGCGAACGCACGAATAACCAGTACCGATATACTTACCTGTCCTTATTCGATGTATTTAATTCCCGGGCGGCGCCAAATTGTTTATGAAAACAATTAAAACAAGTTAAACTGAGCGGTCGTTCTATGCGGTGTTGACTAATTCAAATTACCCTCGCAACTGGCGGGCATTTGAATCTCGCTTGTAGTTCGTCGTGCTGCCGACGTCTAACGCTGGCAGACAATTTTGCTCATCGCTAAAGTAAAACAAACTTTATAATACAATTTATACTGAAATAAAGGACGGTTATTACTACTCAGTACTAGTTTATTAACAATAAATAGTTAATAGCTATTCAGTGAAATACAAAAATATACTGTTATTAAATAATGTTGCTCCGGCAATAAATAGACACTATTCTCAGGTTGGCTAAGTTGGTCGAAACTCTTCTAAATCGACATGGCTGTCGTTAATGTTTATTTTCTACAGTTCGTTCAACCGTTGAGTTCTTTTGATTACGAAAAATGTTTAACAAGATGATAATAAAGTACACTACCTTACATCAATGGTACTTATATACTATTAGAGTTAAATACAATTCGTTTTTTAAGTGTTAAAAAGTGTGTGTTAATAATTCGTAATTTGTACATAGGTTATTTTATGTTTACATACAAGTTTAGTTTTTATTATCAATCAAGCCTTGAAATAAATTTAGTTAATTAGAATTTAGTTCGTAAATTCGGGTAGTTCTGATATACTTAACAAATCTTGTTGAATTCTGGTGAAGAGTCACTTAGTTCTTAGTTAGGTTGGGTCTATACGATCACCAATCTTCCATCATTTATATTTTGGATTGCATCTGGCTGCTTTTCAAATAATTTGGATAAAATAATTAATTTTGAAGATTAAAATCTGGTCTACTATCTCTGTTGGGTAACTAATTCTTCATTAGACTTCTTGCATCCTCCTCTCGTTAAATTTTGAAGTATTTACTATTATTTTAATTGAAACTTGAGTCGAATATGGTTTGGCTTCTGTATCTCTTGATCGTCAATAATGGACTAATGTTTTATAACGGAATTATATTAAATAACGTTCCGTTGTTATGGCAACTGTCTATACTCTCATTGGTTGATTACATTTATGTCTATTGTTATAACATTTTAATTTTAATTCAAAATGAATAAATATTTTCTGATGGCTATTATTCTTCGGTCTTCTTATCTGTGTATTAGATATTATCACAACTGGTTCTATTTTCTTTCAAAAATCATTTTGACATCCCACAAAGCTGGGTTTGTTCATGTATTAAAGTTTTGACAAAAATGTTAATATTATGTTATTACGTTTCTTTCTTATTTTATGTTTTTAATCTGACTCTGACATATTAATATGGTTCACTAAATCTACTTAATGAGTTACTTGGCCTGAATTTTCTAATACAATAGTTAATTTCTTACAATTGGTCTATTTTGGATTTCTACAGTTAGGCATTTTAGAGGCCTAAGTAGTAATTGGCTATATCTTCTTATTTTATACTAATTAAAGATTATTTTTCATTTACATATGTGTTGCTTGGTGTCACTTATGACTTGTTTACATTTTGGATTAATTTGGGCAGTTTTACAATAATTGAATGTTCTTATTAATTTACAAAATCATTGCTTGTCTGTTATTCTCTTATTTCTTTTTCTGTTTTTACTCTAATGATTATTATTATGTTTGTACAATCTTATCTCCTTACTGATATCTATTGCCACTTCTTATAACTTGTTTATCATTTAATATTACTATAAAACATAACACAAAAATTAGGTTTATGGTCTGTTTACTTTTTTCAGCCATATTCCTTCTTATAAACTTAACTCTTTTAATAGAACAAATAACAATTTTTTGTGAATAACATTATCACACTATTTATTCTATCTTGATAATCATCCCTTGAATTTGATTATTAACATAGGATGTTTTATTTATTTTGCTCTCATATTATTTAGTTTATTCTTATTTAACACTCTCAGATTGGTTGTCTATCCATCTTTTAACATTTACTAGATATTTTTACTATTTAAACATTGTAACAATAACATCCTTAATATCATTATGGGATCTTTATCCTGAATATAACTGTACTATTAATCTACTATTAATTCTAACTATAATAACAATATTTTGGTTGTTTATTTCTATTTTGGGTTACACTTGCACTTTGCACTTTTTTACTACACTTTAGTGTTAATAGTGGTTATTCCCTAATATTTATTTCTTTTACCCCCCTTTAATACTTACACTGTTAATCATTTTCACTTCCTACCTATCTCTCACTCTTGGTTTTTATTGGTTTTTAAAATATAATTTTATAGTCATTCCTTCAACATTTTATGTTTTACCTTCTTATCTCAATGTAAGGATACTAATAACACACATAATCTACTAACAATTGTTTCACTTATTTATTATGGTTAGTGTACTTCATTTTACAGAATTTTATATAATGCTTGTTACTACTTTTGATTTACTAATTGTGTTTTTATTAATAGTTTACCTTTGATTCTTTTATTGTCTTCATCTGGCCAATCTCTGGGGTTGGGTCATAGTCATTTGTTTGTCAGTCTAGTCCAGTGGTTCCCAATCTTTTTTGTAATGGGACCCACAATCTTTCTGGAAAAATTTTCGCGTCCCAGTATATACATATACACTACCACTACGTTGTGTATATATATATATATATATATAAATATATACACGTAAAATTATATGTAATATGAAACTGAAATTATTATTATATGTGCAAATGCTTTGCTGAGTAAGAATTTTTAAAATGGTGAAGGGAACATTATTAAAGAAAAGAAACAATATTTTGTCCAATAAGAAATTTATTTTATACAAATTAAATGGTAAACTCAATGAGATTTGTGGTATTGTTTAGTCTTGGTGTTAATGATACTTTCTATATCTGGATTGAAGCTTGTTAGTTTTAGGTGTAAATCGTTTTCCACGCAAAGTTTGTTTCTATATTTGTTTTTTAAAAAAACCAAACTAGAAAATGCACGCTCGCATAAGTAAGTAGTTGTGAATCCCATTAATTCCTTCAAAGCTATATTTGCAAGCACTCGATACTCTCCCTTTATTTTGATCCAAAATGGGATTAGGCTTGAGTCTTTAAAGAAAGTTTTCAAAGAAGAATCACATGATAGTTCCATCAGGGAGTCTTCCTCAGATGCTGACAGTTTTAGCTTTTTAAGGTTGTCCTCTACAAACGGATTTCTTATCCATAACAATTCATCAGGAATTCTTGGAAAGTAACTCCTAAAACAAGAACCAATTTTAAGTAATACTCTTGCATAAACAAACAACTTTCAGTGGGCCTAACGTAAAAATATCTATTCGTAAAAACCTTAAACTTAAAACATTAACTAGTAACCATTATCATTTTAAATAAAGAAGCGGTAGAACTTAATTGTTACTTTTCTTTATTGGGTAAAAAATAATATCATGAAAATAATAAGACTTATGTTTAATAAGAAATACTTCAAATCTAAGTGGTTATTAGTAAAATCATTTGAGAATAATTACCTGAAACTAGAGGCCAGTGCTTCAAAATGTTCCTTCATGGCAGTTGCAGTTTCCTCGTTAACTTTGATTCCATATGTTTCTAAGAAGTCATTGAGGAGTGGGAATGCATCAAAACAACTGTCTTTCACTTTACTGGACCATCTTTCAAGTTTTTTAATAGTTGCTTCTATTTTATCTTGAACATAGAACTTGTGGACATCCTTCCCTTGCAGCGACAAATTGAGGATATTGAGAGCACTGAATATGTCACCCAAATATGAAAGCCGTATTAGCCAGTTTTCGTCATTTAACATTTCCAAAAAACTGCTCACAGATTTCGCATCACTTTTGTGCTCCAACAAAAACATTCTCAGTTCATCTCGAAGCTCAAATAATCTTGATAGCACTTTCCCTCTTGACAGCCAGCGTATTTCACAGTGCAGGAGAAGTGTTTTGTGCTCACTGCCCATCTCATCGCACAGTACGGCAAACAGTCTTGAATTTTTAGGTCTTGATTTAATTAAATTCACAATTTTCACTGCATCATTAAGGATTTTCTTTAGGCTTTCGGCCAGACCTTTAAGTACAAGGGCCTCTCGGTGCAGGCTACAGTGAGTCCACTGAACATAAGGGGCAACTGCCATAACTTTGGCAATCAAACCTGAGTAAATGCCAGACATAGCACGGGCACCATCAGTCGTCAGTGCAACACATTTTGACCACTCTATTTCATTTTCTAGTATAAAGCCATCAAGACATTTAAAAATTTCTTCCCCCGTTGTTGTCGATGGCAAACATTTACAAAAGAGCATTTCTTCTTCTATTCTCCCATCAAATTCAAACCTAACAAAAGCTAACAGAATAGCCTCGCCAGCTACATCTGTGCTTTCATCAAGCTGAAGTGAAAAGTACTCACTTTGCTTTAAAACTGTGATCATGGACTGTTTCACAAAATCTGACATTTCATCGATTCTTCTCTTTACCGTTGTGTTTGATAGGGGTATTTCACCAATTAGTTTTGTTTGCTTTTCGCTAAATAAAACATCAGATATTATTTTGGCCGCTGGTAAAATAATATCCTCTCCTACGGTGTGAGCTGCCCCCTTTTTGGCTATCAATAAGGATAGTCGATATGAAGCGATTGTAGTTTGCTTATTTTGTTCACCAGAAGTCGATTTTGTCATCACTGATTTTGACTTAAAAAATTCTCGTTTTTTGTTCTGGAAAAAATCGATTGGCTTACTTACGTATTCTGCATGTTTTCTTGATAAATGTCTTTCCAGTTTTGAGGGTTTCATACTTTCATTAGCAAGTACTTCAAAACACACAACACACTGAGGAAGTGGCTCGTCTTCTGTGCCACAAAACACAAACCCATATTTCAAATAGTTAGCGTTGTATTTACGAAAGCAGGGTTTTGCCTTTTTCAGGAAGGAGTTCAGTTCGCTAACTTCACTAAGACTGTCACCTTTAGGTGTATTCAGGCCCGCGCCGTACATAAGTGCAAAGTCGTGCGGTGCACGACGGCGCCAAGGTGCCGGGGGCGCCGAAAGGCCTCAAAACCCAAAAGTAAAAAAAAGTAATATACCTACCTAACAAACAAAAAATCATTCGTCAAAACAAAATTTAGAATGATAAAAAACAAAAAAGAATTGCAAGCTATTACATCGTTCTTTATTTAGTTAGTTATTTGTTATTTATTACTTAGGAAATACACTTATTCGCCAAACCTCAGCGAAACGCACCTACAAATGCGAAGCTATTGTTTGTGTCGCGCACCCACCTATCAACGCGCAGCGCGCGAACCGAGGCGGTATTACCGGAGGAATAAGGAGAAATTCCAAGATAAAGACTACGTGTTTATGTCTGGAGAATGCCGTAATGAATACAATTCTCAGAATGAATTGATTTCTGTTTACGTTTGCGACCGTAGCCTGCTAAGCCAGTCTCTACTCTCTAACCTTTAAGCAAATCGCGTCCAGTATGAACGTACCCTGAGCGCTACATCGGTCGCGACTTTATTGGTTGCCCAATGCCCAATAATAAACTTAACGTCAAACGTGAAAGGTGCATGAGTGGAAAGATAGTTTTTTTTAAACCTTATTTTTTTGTAGTTTTACAGACTTTATAGTGGTGTGTTTTGTGTTCTGAAAATCTTTTATTCATTAAGGTGAGTTCAGCTACAATTTATTTTTTATTTTAGATTTAAGTATTAAAACCCAAAAACTTTCATCTCAAAAGTCATTTTATTATTGACATTTTTTGTTTGATTATGTAAACATCATTGTTGATTGACGCAAGTTCATTAATCGATAAGCACTAATATTTTTAACAATTTTCATAAGTTTTAATTTTTATAAATTTTGAAATAAGTATAATAAGTTGATACAATACTTTCCGAGTTTGAGACGTTGAAACATTTCCATAAACAATTGAGAGGCGTTTTACGTACATTTTTTATATACGTACTTAATAGAAACAAATAATTCCACGATCATGTTAAAGTAGACTTTGCGTATACAGTATTAGCTCCAAATTATGTTTAAAACACATAAACGTATGTCAAAACAAATATTTTGTCAATTGTTGTAACCTTTATAATTTTAAATATTAACTAACTTTAAGTATTAACTTTTGTTAAGTTTTCTTAACGTTTTTCGATGTATCACTAAATTTATTACAAGACTATATGAAAAATTCATTTTTGGAAAAATTGTAGATTTGCAAAGAAAATTTTGCAAAAACACCCCTCAATTTATCATTTTGTTTACTTATGTATTATTTTTTTTACAAAAGGATGTCAGAAAAAAAGAAGAAATTGTCAGGACACCAAAATTTGTTGAAGAAAATAAGAAGAGAAGAAGAACTAGAAAAACACGTCAAAATTACGCAGTTTTTTTCAAAACCCGAATCTACTTTGCCAAACATTAATGACAAAAATGATACAGCTGAACCACAACATTCTGAACCTGTACATCTTCTGGAAGGCATACCATCAACTTCTTCAAGTCCCGCTGATAATGAGTAATCAACACCTTCAAAAATTACCACAACAGAAAATATAAGTGAACTTTCCAAAGATGCTGCAATGTGGCCAAAAAAATTACGTCCGAATAATATTCAAGAATTAGTAGAACGTGGCCCTACTTATTATCAAAACAAAAAGGATCTTTGTCCGAGAGATAGTTCGGGGCGTAAGTTTTCCAATAATTATTTCTTTAGAATTCTACCGAACAAAGAAAAAATTGAGGGTTTTTGGCTGTTGTATTCCGAAACAAAAAATTCGCTTTACTGCTTCTGTTGCAAAGTTTTTAATGATAGCGATTTGAAATCTGTTCGCCTTAGTGATGAATCTGGTTACAACGACTGGCAGCATTTATGTGAACATTTAAATATTCATGAAAAGAGCAAGTTACATATCGAAAATGTTCTAAAATTGCTAGATCTTTCCAACCGTTTTAATAAAAATCAAATAATTGATTCTGAAACTCAAAATGTAATAAACAGAGAAACTAAATACTGGCAATCTGTTATAGAAAGAATTTTCTACGTGATTCAGTTTTTAGGTGAGCAGAATTTAGCTTTTTGTGGAAGTAGTAACAAGTTGTTTGAGAAAAGTAATGGTAACTTTTTAAAATGCATAGAAATGATTTCTAAATTCAACCCGATTATGTCAGAACATACAAAACGGTCTCAAAGAAAAGATTACAAAAATTACCTCGTGGATAAAATACAAAATGAAGTAATCAATTTGATGGGCGAAAACATCAAATCCAAAATTTTAGAACTAACTAAGAAGGCAAAATATTTTTCAATATTATTAGACTGTACTCCTGACTCTAGTCATCAAGAACAAATTTCAGTTTGTATAAGATTTGTTAACTTAAAAAGCACAGGAATTAGTATAGAAGAACATTTTTTATTATTTTGTCCTATAGATGATCCGTCGGGCGAAGGTTTGACTAAATTTCTTTTATTGGCGTTAGAGAAAAAAGGCTTAAATATCAACGATTTGCGGGGTCAGGGTTACGAAAATGGGGCAAATACGCGTGGTAGGCATAATGGCCTACAAAAAAAAATTTTGGATTTGAATCCGCGAGCTTTCTTTGTTCGTTTCTGCAATCATAGCCTAAATTTAGTCGTTAATGATGCCGCAAAATCAAATACTTTGAGCATCAAATTTTTTTCTTTAGTTGAAGAACTGTTTGTATTTTTTTCAGCTTCTACTAAACGATGGTCAATTCTGAAATCTAATGTGACAAATTTAACTTTAAAACCTTCATCTGATACTCGATGGTCTAGTAGAATAAATGCAATAACTCCTTTAAAGTATGAACTTGGAGAGGTATACGATGCTCTGTTTGAAATAAGCGAAGGAAGTTTTGAAAATAAAGTAAAGAATTTGGCTGCATCGTTGGCCAAAAAATAGCAAAATTTTGAGTTCATTTGCGTGCTTATTTTGTGGTATAATATTTTAAGTAAAATTGACATTGTTAGTAAAATTATTCAAAAACAGAACTTTGATGTTGCTCAGTGTTGTACTCATTTAAATAATCTGAAGAAATTTTTAAAAGCTTATCGCTCCGATGAAGGTTTTAATGATCTATTGATTGATGCTAAAGAAATAGCATCCAGCTTAGACATAGAACCTAAATTCATAAAACAAAGAGGCTTAAAACCGCGCAAAGTAAAAAAAGTTTGACTATGAATGTGACGATGAACCGATGTACGACGAAACTTTAAAGTTCAAAGTTGATTGTTTTTTTAATGCTCTAGACGTAATCATCACATCAGTGGATGAACGATTCCGAATTCTTTCTTCTTATTCTAATAATTTCGCGTTTTTATGGAATATTGATAAATTTAAAAATTATTCTGAAAAAGAACAACTAAAATTATGTCAAAAAGTTGAAAATATACTAAACGACGAAACTCGCAATGAACGAGATATAATTGCTGTAGAACTTGTTAAAGAATTGCAATATTTACAAAATTTTGATGAAAAAGTTATTACGTCTCCAGAAGAAATTTTAAATTATATAACAATTAACAACTTAGTGGATTCTTTCCCTAATGCGGTAGGCCTATCAGAACTTACTTTGGAAAAAATAGGTGGTCTCTGGGGTAGGTTGTACAGAAAGGAACCAATTAGGAAACGGCATTGATGGAAACCAGAAGTCTAGTGGGGAAAATCCTCATGTTTGATATAGGCAAGCGACAGAGACGCGAAAGAGGAGTCTTTATTAAATTTTCGAGAGCATCGGAAGTAAGAGACGGAACGAAAGTGTTACGGCGTTCGTAAAACGACTTAGAAAAATATCGCTATGATATGAACTGTATGACATTTGCGAACCTAGCGTTCGAGTTTGCGATCATATAATAGTAAACGGTAGTGATACGTGATATAACGGCGGTACTCAAATGCTAAGAATGTTGTACAATAATTAGTCTTGAACAAATATCAGTAATTTACCGACAAGTGTATCGGTTAACAACATAAACCGAGTGTAATATACGTCTTTAACAATATCACGAGTAGATTTAATGACACCGTTACAAAATGTCAGTGAATAACTGAAGCTATCGCAATAATAATTTAGACTCGAAATAAAGCCGATCCGAACACGCGTTGTGAAAAGTGCTACATACGCGTATATGTGAAGTGCAACTGTGAAGTTTAAGCATGCCACTCGAGATCCATCAGATGACTTATCTTCAAAAAACTCCAATGCTCATTAAGGAGCATCGCTTTCTACACTGGTGACCTCTACAAGAATTGG
The DNA here is from genome assembly GCA_034769895.1 of Magicicada septendecula. Taxonomy (NCBI): domain Eukaryota; kingdom Metazoa; phylum Arthropoda; class Insecta; order Hemiptera; family Cicadidae; genus Magicicada; species Magicicada septendecula. The sequence goes on along the minus strand of CM068375.1, from coordinate 398,046,544 downwards.
ATAATCGAACCTCAAGTAAATTTTATATGTACTAATTAAATGTTACACCCACTGTCTGTTCACTAAAAGAACTCACGAAAGAAATTAATTTAAAGTAATAATTTAGAGACTTGATCTTAAGTTAGGTCATATTGAACCATTAGAGAAATCGTAGAGAATCTAATATTCATAAAATATCTATATCAGATTTCACAATCGTTTGATTTAAATGAATCCGTTTATATATAAATTTTATACTAAACTTAAGTTGATCAATTATAAACTAATAAAAAAAACAATGAATTATAGTAATAAGTAAATTCGTAAAGATTGAAGAAGTATTAACTTTGTTAAATGTGCTATTTGTTAATTGTATCTATTTATTAATATTTATAGCAAGAATTAAGTGTAACAGGAAATATGATATAATGATGTTTAGTTAATAAATTAACTAATAGAGAGTAATGAAGAATACATTTTATTGAATTTTACCCTGAGATATATCAAAACAGTATTTGTATTATTATATAAGACGCACACGACGTCGGGCAATCTAAGTTAAAGTTATTTGACGCTGCAACTTTTGTGGTATAATTCAAATCGTTATATTTGGCACCACAAAACATGCGAGACATAAATAATTAAAATAAATGCAAATAAATTAAATATGTCAATCAACTTATGCTAATACAATAAGCAGCATAAAGTATCTTTATATTTAGCGCTCCAGAACGCTAAGCGTAGTATATTATTATATTTGGCGTTCATAAACTCGTTGCAGTATTATATTTGGCGTCCACACGCGGGACATTAAATAGATAATATAACAGTAATGTTAAAAAAAAGTATTATAATTTGGCGCCGCACCGCACGGCTTGATAGACAAATAAATGTTATTAGGCTAGGGCAGTGACAGACAGTGTGGTTATAAATTTGTCTAGAAGTAAGTAGAATAAGATAATATAGTAATAAGTCGCTAAGTGCCTGAATGATAACGCGAAGGCGGGCAAAAATGGCAACAAATGATGTAAATAATCAGATGGGGGTGGAGCAATCAGAGAATAGAGCAATAGACAATGCTACCAGTGGCGAAGAAATTATTGGAAGCAGGGCCCGGGGACATGAGTCTATGCAGCCAGAAATTAATCTCAATATGTTGATAGAATTAATAAGAAATCAGAATGAAGAAACAAGAAAGCAACAGAATGAAGAATTGAGAAGGCTGACTGAAGAAACAAGAAAGCAACAGAATGAAGAATTGAGAAGGCTGACTGAAGAATTGAGAAAGCATAATGAAGAAATGCACAGGAGGACCGAAGAAAGAATCACAAAAAGCTTAGATGACAAAATAGAAGAATTAATTAAAGGGGATCTACAAGGTCAAATCCACCAAGTAAACGCTGATTTACAGATACAATCAGAAAAAATGGAAGAAAACAAATTAGGTGGAAATACTATGGATCAAATTGACACCGAGTATCAATCTTCAACAACTAAAACATTGTCTGCACATCATGTCTCAAGATCAAAAGATAGATCTACAATTAATAATGGTAGACATGAAGGTGATAAAGACACTTGTACTGTGTTTGTTGACAACTTACCAAACACAATTACAAAAAAGAAAAATTTGAGTACTACAGTTAATATTACCAGTACTGATAGAAAAATTAGAAGTAGGACTGGGGAAGTACGTAAAAATTTTGAAACCGAACCTGAGAGTAAGAAGATGAAAAACCGTTCTGATGAGTATCAAGGGCGAACTGCGTTAGCACGAAAGAGAAAAAAGATGAAAGATGCTGGACCATTCAAGAATATTGTAAAGATTGGTACGAGAACGAAAGGAAGATTTCAAGCGATGGAGATGAGATTTCTTAGAAGTCTCGAAAACTTCAAAACATTATTACGCAAGTACGCGGGAAGGAAAGCTAGAGAAAAAAAAAACGAGTCACAAACAGTCAGTGAACGCGCTATTAAGAAACTTACGAAGAAACGAGAAAAAAAAACCCCGAGCGTACATAAGTAATTGTAATAGGCCTGAGGGAAGTTGTCGAAAAGGATGGCATCAACACACCCTCATAAAAAGAGAGAGAGAGAGAGAGAGAGACAGGTCAAAAAAAATTCTTTAGGTGTCAACGGCCGACTGCAGGGTAAGTGTGAAACGAAACCCACGAAGTCAATACCCTTACTAATTACCAACAAAATGTGTGGTAACGGCACTGAAAACGTACAACTATGTCTCCACAAATAGAAAATTAAAAGTAAAAATGTAACGGATTAAGGAAAACAATCTTAAGAACGTTCGAAAATTTAATAATTAAGTTAGATAATATTGGGTAAAATACCTTAGCTAAGATTGGTTGTGTAAAAATACATTAACCGAAGAAAATGAATATAATATGAATAAAATAAAATAAATGGTAAATAAAAACATTGCCGTGAAAGTACGGAATTTTCATGAATGAAGTTAATAACGAATGAAAATTATAAGAAGATTTATAAGAAAGATGAGAAGGAAATTAATTATCAAATAAATAGATATTACGAATTAATAAGTACGAAAGTGTGTCATGAATGGATAAACCAATGGGATTTATACAATCCCAGGAATTAATCAATACGAAGTATTACGAATATCACCTACAGGGAAATGACATCGCGATGAACGTGCAAAAAGGGGGTTTCCTCGCCCAGTATGTTCCTGAAAGCTGAATTAGCTGCGATTAGGGAATGCTTGAAAATGGGATAATTAAGTACCCAGAGCCCCTACATCCAATTTGGGAACTGCTATAAAAAGGGACGGGAAAATGCGATTTTGTCTAGACGCCTGAGAGGTAAATCGTTAAAAAAAAAAAATATATAATAAAAAAAAATAGGATGTGTAATTTTAAAAGGTTTATCGTTCAGAACATTTAGCAGAAAACTTAATTGACGCCTAAAATAACTTGTAATTGACAGTTGAATTGTGTAAAATTAGATGTAAAATTTTACAACACTGAAATAACAATTAGTGAAGTTTTTTTTTTAGCAAACTAAAGTATGTGTCTTGTATTATGATAAATATTACTAACTATATGATGTTAAATGGAAATTTGAGGTAACAATTGTCTTAGAAATGAGATGTTATATAATAAAATTTGTAAAGTTTGTAGTAAAATCCTGTTAACAAATTTTAGTAAAACAGTTGGCAGTTATTTGTTAAGGTAAATGTATAGATTATACTAAAATGTCCAAAATTTTGTTTGTGGTATAACATTTATGAAGTTTACTAGTATGACACATTAAATATGTATATTTTCACAAAATATTTAGTTTAAGGTTGTAGTGAAGTGTTTGTTAAGAGTAAAAAAAAAAAAATTTTTTTATAGAAAAGAACATTAGTAGCAATCTTAAATTTGAAGAGTATATAACTGAATGAAGTAGATACATTAGCCTATTGTTAAGATGTAAGCATTAAATTGTATGTTCATGATTAGGTAGAAAAGTTGTTTAATTAGTGTTTCCTTAATATTCTTAAATAACTACCGGTTCAAAAAACAAAATATTTGTATCAATCTAATACCACATTGTTAGGTAGTATTTGACATAATATACTACATGTGTACATCTGAATAGATAATTTTCAGAACTACTAATATTAATACGATTATAATTATTATTATTAAATGAAATGTTTAACAATTTTCTGTGTATATTTGTGTCACATGCAGGAATAAACAACAAAAGAGAATGTATTTAAAGAGTCGTATTGAAGCATAGATAAAATGTAGATTTAAAATTATATGACTAGATGTAACTTTGTAATCATAGAGGAATGTTAGCAATAAGAATAGTAAACAGAAACGGATTCATTTAAGGGGGCGAAAGTGAAAGTTTGTTACCAATGGGGATGGGACCGTTACGACGTAGGGCGTTTAAACTTACGGCACCAGTTTTTTTTTTGTCAGTGGGTCAATAGTATTGTAAACATACTACACTATGTTCACGAAAAGTTGAGCCTGTGCACGGAATACTGTGCGCATCTAATTAAGGTTGTATTTCAACGACAGAGCACAAATTTGGGATCCTTTTGATTCATAGAATTAATCCAAATTGACCCAAATTGGGGACGATATAATGCCTAATTTCAAAAAAATAAATAAATAAAATAAAAAATATAAATATATATAGAATGAAATAAATTTTCTTTTAGTTAAGATAAATGTCATTTGGACGTTGTGGCAAGTGATGTATGAATTAGTTGTAGGGGTGGCGAACAAAAAAAAAGGTGAAGGCATCCGCTGTCGCCTACGCAAGCCTAATTGACACGCCATAAATCTAGTGTAACGAGTGGCCACATGTTAGATGGACAAGGTTATTGTGATGGGTATCTCTGGAAATGACGCTAGTGGTTAATAGTTTACAATCCGATGAAAGGCACGAGGGAGTGAATAAACTCATCAAATGAGAAATGTTTCGTCCGGACAAAGGATGGAAGGTTACACGACACGACAACAACAGACAGAAGACAATGAAGGGTGTTCCTTGACTGAGACGCGTAAACAGAGGATACGCCTAAACAATACTCAAATACCAGGAAAGAAATCGTACCCGAGGAACGAAGGAACTAAAAGGATGGGTTTTGTTGAGAACCAGACAAAAAAAAGGAAATACTTACGGAGAGAGTTGGTGAGGCCTTTATACAATAAAAGATAATACCATAGGCGCAACTAATTGGACAGGCAGATGTTGGAAGAGAAATCGAAGGGTTGTCCTTTGTGAAGAATAAGAAATACGACAACTAGATTTATTACTAGAGTATTCGGAAATGCCGTTGACCGAAGGGTAAAGTATCCAGGAGAGGAGTTTGGGGGAAAGCGGTAGGCCTATCAGAACTTACTTTGGAAAAAATAGGTGGTCTCTGGGGTAGGTTGTACAGAAAGGAACCAATTAGGAAACGGCATTGCCGAAAACCAGAAGTCTAGTGGGGAAAATCCTCATGTTTGATATAGGCAAGCGACAGAGACGCGAAAGAGGAGTCTTTATTAAATTTTCGAGAGTATCGGAAGTAAGGGACGGAACGAAAGTGTTACGGCGTTCGTAAAACGACTTAGAAAAATATCGCTATGATGTGAACTGTATGACATTTGCGAACCTAGCGTTCGAGTTTGCGATCATATAATAGTAAACGGTAGTGATACGTGATATAACGGCGGTACTCAAATGCTAAGAATGTTGTACAATAATTAGTCTTGAACAAATATCAGTAATTTACCGACAAGTGTATCGGTTAACAACATAAACCGAGTGTAATATACGTCTTTAACAATATCACGAGTAGATTTAATGACACCGTTACAAAATGTCAGTGAATAACTGAAGCTATCGCAATAATAATTTAGACTCGAAATAAAGCCGATCCGAACACGCGTTGTGAAAAGTGCTACATACGCGTATATGTGAAGTGCAACTGTGAAGTTTAAGCATGCCACTCGAGATCCATCAGATGACTTATCTTCAAAAAACTCCAATGCTCATTAAGGAGCATCGCTTTCTACACTGGTGACCTCTACAAGAATTGGATAATCGAACCTCAAGTAAATTTTATATGTACTAATTAAATGTTACACCCACTGTCTGTTCACTAAAAGAACTCACGAAAGAAATTAATTTAAAGTAATAATTTAGAGACTTGATCTTAAGTTAGGTCATATTGAACCATTAGAGAAATCGTAGAGAATCTAATATTCATAAAATATCTATATCAGATTTCACAATCGTTTGATTTAAATGAATCCGTTTATATATAAATTTTATACTAAACTTAAGTTGATCAATTATAAACTAATAAAAAAAACAATGAATTATAGTAATAAGTAAATTCGTAAAGATTGAAGAAGTATTAACTTTGTTAAATGTGCTATTTGTTAATTGTATCTATTTATTAATATTTATAGCAAGAATTAAGTGTAACAGGAAATATGATATAATGATGTTTAGTTAATAAATTAACTAATAGAGAGTAATGAAGAATACATTTTATTGAATTTTACCCTGAGATATATCAAAACAGTATTTGTATTATTATATAAGACGCACACGACATCGGGCAATCTAAGTTAAAGTTATTTGACGCTGCAACTTTTGTGGTGTAATTCAAATCGTTATATTTGGCACCACAAAACATGCGAGACATAAATAATTAAAATAAATGCAAATAAATTAAATATGTCAATCAACTTATGCTAATACAATAAGCAGCATAAAGTATCTTTATATTTAGCGCTCCAGAACGCTAAGCGTAGTATATTATTATATTTGGCGTTCATAAACTCGTTGCAGTATTATATTTGGCGTCCACACGCGGGACATTAAATAGATAATATAACAGTAATTATAAAATATAGTATTATACACTTGACTAAACAACAAGCAAATAACGCACGATCCCACAGTCAGAGAAAGACTAAATCAACTCAAGGTTACTCATCTGACACTTGTCGCAAGTGGAAGGGGACGCGGCGTTGCCATATCGCAATTACGAACGAATCCTACGGCTGCGCGTTATTAGCCACATTGGTTTCTTGTTTAGAACGGGGTTTGTACATAACTTTTGAAGTGTTAACTTCTTATAGCAGAGGAGAGGGAAAAAATTTACACGGGAGTGAATCGGTAGAATGTGACGTCATCAGAAAGGAATGCGACGAGAATCCGTAACAATTTCCCCCTCTCTGCATCCCATGTTCTTTCCCACTCTTCTTATAGCAGAGGAGAGGGAAAAATTGAATTCTTTAGCGGGGAATATAAATTTAAATTTACAGAATAATTAGGGACTAAAAGTATACGCGCACATGATAAAGGAGATTACAAATAATGAATGGCAAATTTTACCAAAAGAATTTTCAAGGTTTAACAAGATATTTTGTCTCAATAATCAAAATGGCTATCAAAATTTAATTTGTTAAAAGAAAAAGTTCACTATGTTCAATTTTAAAAACGAGTTAATAATTTTTTCACATTTTGCACGAAATATTGTGCACAGAAAGTTTTTCACTTTAATTGTGCTCGTGCACAATTATTCGTGCACGGTGTATAATTCATTTTGTTTATTTTTGTTAAGTGTACAAAATAAAATTAAATAATTATGGGATAAAAAACTTTCTGTGCACAATCTGTCTGTGCATGAACCCAGTTTTACCAGTAAGAAGTATATTGAAAATGTAAGATAATAAAAAAAAGTGTTATTTTTAACCGACTTCGAAAAAGGAGGAGGTTCTCAATTTGACCTGTATATATTTTTTTCTGATTGTTCGCACATAACTCCGAAGGCATGGTATGGTTTGTGCACATGAGAATTGTACACGATATTATTGTACACTAAAAATTATGCACCAAGTTTTGTGCACAAGTACAGAAAAAAGATTTTTATTATGCACAAGAGTTTTTATATTAATTATTAATATTGCAGAACAGTCACTTATAAAGACAACATATATTATTTAGTAAGCATGTTATTTAAGTTAACACTTCTGTCGGCAGTCCCACGACTGCCAGATTTTTCAGATTATAAAACTTTCCTCTCGAAATACACTTTCATATTTTTTTCAGTCGGTAAGATATTTTACTTAGATATTTTAAAAGTCGTCCGGCGACCCAGCTGAATAGATCCCGCGACCCACAGTTTGGGAACCACTGGTCTAGTCTATTCAATTATTATTCTTGTTTACAAGTCTCCTTTCTTCTTTCTTAACTCCATTTTATATATCCTTTTTCATTATTATTCATTAAATTATTTTACCTTTTATCATTTATTTAATATTTGTAGATCCCCTATAGGGTCTGATTTCTGCAACGTTATATAATGCCCTTCCATCAAAATTGATCATTTTATAAAACATTATTCTAAGTTTAATGAAATTATCAAGTGTATTGTATCTTTTTCTTCTTGAATTCTACTGCTTCTTGTTCATTTTCATGTTCAACTCGGTATCTTTACTTCCTTTCATTCTGAATCTTTTCTTCATTATTATCTCCTATTACGATCTGGCTTATTGATTTTTTATTATAAATTATTCCCTGTAAATCTTATTTTCCCTAATTATCCCTATTTTGTAGCTGAAATCGATTCGGATGGGCTCTATTGGCTAACCTAACTCCGTCGTTCAAAACTACACTTTTTCTGAAGTCAGGGGAACATCATCCCTGCTCAGTTAAATGGTTGCTGGACCTATTCAACAGTCGATCTTAATTAATTATTCTTCAATACAGTCATCTTGTGACTAATAATAACAATAATAATATTAATAATATTTGTTGGGAATTTTTATTTTTTATTCATTATTGCTCAGTTCGAGTCATATTTATTTTTCACCTCTCTCTATTGATATCATTTGATAATACTTGAAGCGTTGATATTTATTGATACAATTAACATTTTTATTCCTTTTCAAGTCCTCCTGGATTCATCTCATTTTTTATTATATCTTTTAGATTATTTATTTTATTTACATTATTCTTGATCATTTGGTTTGTTTATTTTATCTCATATGTTTCCTAAAGAGTAGTGTAAGTTGATCTTACATATTTTGCTTTATTATCATTTCGTTTGTTTCTTTTCTCTCATATAATTTCTAAATGGTAGTGTAAGTTGATCTTACATATTTTTGAATTTTGTAATTTAATTCTTTCTCTTCATCTACTATTCTTCTTTGATTCAATTTTATTTGCAAACTTATTTATTTGCTTTTTTATATCTTTTTTATTTAATTTGCTTTGGTCGTTTAGTCATTTCCATCAATTTGTCTTAATTATTCATCTACGTTTTCCCTTCGATGATTATTAACTATTTTAATTAATTTAGTGTTACTTCTTTTCCATTGGTTTGCTAGTTCGGTAATCAGGAAATCAGTCCCATTTCTCGGTGTTCCTATTCATTCCACCTGTCTGCCGTGGAGTTGTCTTAATTGTCCTCTTGTCTCTCTACCTGAGGTGTGTTAGAATGGTTACCATTCCTTCTTTGGGGAATCCAGTTTTCTGGCGAGTTCCGTTGGTTATACGCGATTCTAAAATTCTCCGTAGGATTGTCGCTGAATGGTATCCAATCATAATTCTCCGTTATTTGGACGTTCTCGTTATTCCCACTCCTTTGAGTCTCATTTCTGTGATCATTTCCGGAGGGTAGGTCCCTTCTTTGGTCCCTGCTTCCGGACCTGGATTCTTCTACGCCATTATTCCGTTGTGAACGCCTATTATCATCCTCCCTTTGTTGATGGTCATTGCTCTGTGTTCGATTATCATTCATGTTGGTTGTTTGTGGTCTCGAATAGTGTCTTCTTGGATTTCCTTGGTTCTGATAGCGCACGTAGTTCACTTGTGGCCGATACCCTCGGTTGTGGTTATTACCGTTCCATGGGCGATAATAGTTGTTTTGGCCGTTTCGTTGGTAGTCATTGTTTCTATAAGTTCCATTAACATTACCATTTTGGTTATACGTCCTTTGCGCGTTATTCTCCTGTTGGTAATAAGGCGCGTTACTTCCGTGTTGGTTCCCCTGGTAATTAGGTGCGTTATTTCCACGGTAATTATTGTGGTTGTTCGTCGGCGGCTTATTCTCATTCTGCTGGTTTGGTGGTGATTGACCTTCATTATTTTTATTATTTCTGGAGCTCATGAAGCGGTTCTTCCGATATTGCCACTCGTGCTCATGGCTTTCTAACAGACTGGCCATGTCTTGAATCGTTTTCACTTGGCTATACATCCGTGCCTTTTGTATTGCATCATCATAGTGGTACGACAGTTGTACCACCAGGCACTCTTCAGGAATGCGGGGTTCCAAGTTTCTGGCCATGCGGATCTTCCCCAGAAATTATGATGAGATGGACTGTCCACTCTGGTTCTCGTATCTTCCGTTGCTCAGGTTGTTTCGGACCATATTTTGGGTCGATTCTGGCCAGTACTTCGCCTTGAACTGCGCCTTGAATTCCTGTATACTCTGGATGTCCGGTCTCGTGGCGGTCCACCAATTATCGTATGTTTCTCTAAACATTTCATCCAGCATTCCTCTCACGGTTGTCCAGCGAGTTTCTCGATTTTTTGCAATCAATTCTTCAACCCTCTTCAGAAATTCAATGGGGTTACGTTTGTAGTTGCGGAAGTTGATGGTTTCACGATTGTCGTTGTTTATGACATGATTGCTGTTACATGGTCGGTCACGCCAGGCGTCCACTTCTTCCTGCAATATTTCTTAGCGTCTATGTATTTCGTCAATCCTTTGTTTGTTCTTGTCAACCTTGCTGTCAATTTTATTTAAGTTATGTATACTCCTTCCATCCTTTCTCCCAGATCCGTTCGTATGACCGTTATCTCATTCTGATTTTCTTCCCGGATTTGACATCCTGTCCCGCCTGTTTTTTTTTGGTGATTTCCTCTTGAAACTCATCAATTCTTCTTTTATTTTCGCCTTCGAGGTCATTCATTTTATTGATTATTTTCTTACGGACTTCTGCGACCGTTTCATTGGTTTTTTCTATTTTCTCAAACGTCTCTTCGAATTTCTCGTTAGTCCTTTCCAGTCTATCATCGGTTTCTGTGATTGTTTGTTTTAATTCTTCCCTACTCCATTAATTGGTATATCACTTGCTGCTTCATTTCTTCGTTAGTCTTCTCATTAATTTCCTTCAACTGTTGTTGGAGGGTTTCGTTATTATTTTCTATCTTGTTTTTCAGTGTCTCCAGATCCTCCTTGATCTGTCTCTTTAACTCCTCACTCTTTCCTTCTAATATTTCTTGATTTTTCTTCAATTCTTCGCTATTTCTGTCTAATTTTTCGTTTATTTTTTTCTCCTGTTTCTTAAAATTGTCATTGGTTTTTCCTTGATTATGTCCAATTTTTCCTCCATTCGTTTACTATCTTCCTTAATGCCATCAAATTTTTCGTTTATTTGTATAAAACTCTCCTCATTTCTGTCGAATTTTTCGTTCATTGTTTGCTTGACCTCTTCCTTCATAGTATTCATTAATTCTATTATTTTGATTAGATTCGGGTCTCCTCTAGCTTCCTCCTTGTCCCCCGCCGTTTCCACATCCTCAACCGATGTTACTTCCATTTCTTCCACTCTGACTTCTTTTTCGGCCTCCTTCGTCCGTCTCAGTGATGACGCCCTCTTATGCATCTTGTTCTCCTTTTCGTAATCGCCGCTAGAATGTTATCCTTCCTCTACTTCTAGCCTCTCTAGTTGGTCGCCAATTTGTAACGATTCTCTCTCCGTCCCGTTCTTTTTCAGTCGTCTCTTCTTTATTTTCAAATAAACGATGTCCAACTCTCAACGTCTTACCAAGTCGTCGTTAATTTTCATTGTATCTCACGCTGACGATGTCCGTCGCGAACGCACGAGTAACCAGTACCGATATACTTACCTGTCCTTGTTTCATGTATTTAATTCCCGGGCGGCGCCAAATTGTTTATGAAAACAATTAAAACAAGTTAAACTGAGCGGTCGTTCTATCCGGTGTTGACTAATTCAAATTACCCTCGCAACTGGCGGGCATTTGAATCTCGCTTGTAGTTCGTCGTGCTGCCGACGTCTAACGCTGGCAGACAATTTTGCTCATCGCTAAAGTAAAACAAACTTTATAATACAATTTATACTGAAATAAAGGACGGTTATTACTACTCAGTACTAGTTTATTAACAATAAATAGTTAATAGCTATTCAGTGAAATACAAAAATATACTGTTATTAAATAATGTTGCTCCGGCAATAAATAGACACAATTCTCAGGTTGACTAAGTTCGTTGAAACGCTTCTAAATCGACATGGCTGTCGTCAATGTTTATTTTCTACAGTTCGTTCAACCATTGAGTTCTTTTGATTACGAAAAAAGTTTAACAAGAAGATAATAAAGTATAATACCTTACATCAATGGTACTTATATACTGTTAGAGTTAAATACAATTCGTTATTTAAGTGTTAAAAAGTGTGTGTTAATAATTCGTAATTTGTACATAGGTTATTTTATGTTTACATACAAGTTTAGTTTTTATTATCAATCAATCCTTGAAAGAAATTTAGTTATCAGTTCGGAGTGAGAGTTATTTGTGTTGTGAGAACAGTTAATTAGAATTTAGTTCGTAAATTCGGGTAGTTCTGATATACTTAACAAATCTTGTTGAATTCTGGTGAAGAGTCACTTAGTTCTTAGTTAGGTTGGGTCTATGCGATCATCAGTCTTCCATCATTTATATTTTGGATTGCATCTGGCTTCTTTTTAAATAATTTGGATAAAATAATTAATTTTGAAGATTAAAATTCGGTCTGTTATCTCTGTTGTGTTAACTAATTCTTCATTAGACTTCTTGCATCCTCTTCTCGTTAAATTTTGAAGTATTTACTATTATTTTAATTGAAACTTGAGTCGAATATGGTTTGGCTTCTGTATCTCTTGATCGTCAATAATGGACTAATGTTTTATAACGGAATTATATTAAATAACGTTCCGTTGTTATGGCAACTGTCTATACTCTCATTGGTTGATTACATTTATGTCTATTGTTATAATATTTGAATTTTAATTCAAAATGAATAAATATTTTCTGATGGCTATTATTCTTCGGTCTTCTTATCTGTGTATTAGATATTATCACAACTGGTTCTATTTTCTTTCAAAGATCATTTTGACATCCCACAAAGCTAAGTTTGTTCATGTATTAAAGTTTTGACAAAAATGTTAATATTATGTTATTACATTTCTTTCTTATTTTATGTTTTTAATCTGACTCTGACATATTAATATGGTTCACTAATTTTACTTAATGAGTTACTTGCCCTGAATTTTCTAATACAATAGTTAATTTCTTACAAGTTGTCTATTTTGGATTTCTATAGTTAGACATTTTAGAGTCCTAAGTAGTAATTGGCTATATCTTCTTATTTTATACTAATTAAAGATTATTTTTCATTTACATATGTGCTGCTTGGTGTCACTTATGACTTGTTTACATTTTGGATTAATTTGGGCTGTTTTACAATAATTGAATGTTCTTATTAATTTACAAAATCATTGCTTGTCTGTTATTCTCTTATTTCTTTTTCTGTTTTTAATCTAATGATTATTATTATGTTTGTACAATCTTATCTCCTTACTGATATCTATTGCCATTTCTTATAACTTATTTATCATTTAATATTACTACAAAACATAACACAAAAATTAGGTTTATGGTCTGTTTACTTTTTTCAGCCATATTCCTTCTTATAAACTTAACTCTTTTAATAGAACAAATAACAATTTTGGTGAATAACATTATCACACCATTTATTCTATCTTGATAATCATCCTTTGAATTTGATTATTAATATACGATGTTTTATTTATTTTGCTCTCATATTATTTAGTTTATTCTTATTTAACACTCTCAGATTGGTTGTCTATCCATCTTTTAACATTTACTAGATATTTTTACTATTTAAACATTGTAACAATAACATCCTTAGTATCATTATGGGATCTTTATCCTGAATATAACTGTACTATTAATCTACTATTAATTCTAACTATAATAACAATATTCTGGTTGTTTATTTCTATTTTGGGTTACACTTGCACTTTGCACTTTTTTACTGCACTTTAGTGTTAATAGTGGTTATTCCCTAATATTTATTTCTTTTACTCCCCTTTAATACTTACACTGTTAATCATTTTCCCCCTTTTGTTATGCCAAGCGTGCGTCATCTCGTGCCTAGTAACCACGTACCTCCCCATATTGTTGAAAGTAAATTGACGTCTGTGTGAGATTTCTCTTTCTCTGAGACGAGATTTAATTCTCGCACAACCAATGTAAATTTTTACAGCGAATTAAAATTGTTTATTTGAGTAAACAAGAAAGAGTAGTATAGGATTTAGTATTAGTAGAATAAGTTCTTATAGTGGTTAATATCAGGGAAATATGGCTTTATTTAACCCTGATTTCTTATTAAAAGATGAACTGTGCTACGAAGCTCTTTACGCGGTTTACCTCACGCGAACGTAACGGTCGCTGAATTACGCAAATCGTTTCGCGAAAGTAGATCAGATACACCCGCGCAGTTAGTTAGATTAAGCGAGCTCGATTATGAGAGCGAAAGAGAAACGTGTTATGCGAAGTATAGGGAATTGACGTTATTATCCCAAACCCTTCACAACGAAAAATCACCTGCAGTAATATTGCGGACCACGCAAAGAATAGAGCATTTAACCCGCCGGATGAAGAATTTATTAAACTGGCCCAACGTCAATGTAATCCCTCCCGATGTGCAAAAATTTGCGGATGAGGCATTACAGCAATTACCCACGATAATAAGAGAATTGGGAAGAATGTCCGACTCATTTAGAATGGAGGAAATTGAGCAATCCTTACAGAAATTATATATTTCCCCAGTTCATTCTCCTACTTTAGAAAACCCTCCCTCCACCGCGAATCAAGAATCGCCCACCGTATCGAAGATACAACCGAATCATGAACAGCTACCAGATAGAGAGGTGAATACCCTAACGATATCGGAAGCCACACAGCCTAGTGGTCATCATAATCGCACCAGTAAGTATGCGTTTACGAGCCTAACGGAGCATCAGGTCCTCCTAGAAGTATACCACATGCAAATTTTAATGTGGACCTCTACGGAAAGATCATGCATCCAGTAGAAAAAATCATAACAGAAATTCCATACACGGATGGCTTAAGTATTACTAAACTTTTAAATTTCATCAAATACCTCCTACAAATAAAAGATTTACAGCAACTAAATGATTGGCAAATCTTCCAAGTCCTCCTACCCAAATGTAAACCACCATTAAAGGATCGTGTACTGGAATCATTAAGCTCAACTCTTCCAGTAGAAGAACTTCATACTACCATTATAAAACATTTTATTCCCACAGGAATTTATGAGGAGCTCAAAAGAAACACCGTACTTCGAGTACAAGGAGCCCATGAGAGACTGGCCCACTACATTGCAGACATCAGAGAGTCTTCCCGACTACTGCAAGTCAACTGGAGTGAGAAACAATTGGTCGATACCATTTTAGTAGGATTATCTCCGGAAGAAAGATCTCGATTAGCATTAATAAATAGGCCCAACACTTTCGCAGATCTAGAACAATGCAGTATTCACTCGTCAAACGTATGGTACTCGGATCAGAACAGACATGCGTTGCTATCCACTGGACCACGTAGAAATGAAACGCAAGCCCTGGTAACAGATGCAAGAACACAGCGCGAAAGACGACCATTTCGTAGACCTACCAATTTTCGCAACCATGGTAAATCTAATGAGTCGCAACCTCGACAGGAAACAAGTGATACCCCTCGTAGAGAAAATATATGTTATAACTGCGGGAAATTTGGACACATCAGTAGAAACTGTAAACGGAAACAGTACTATCAGAAAACCCCTTATCCAAAAAACATGTAAGGCAGGGAGATCCGAAATCCTGTGTCTTCCGCAGCATCGTGAAAACAGGTAAACCCCGAAAAGTCAACAAATTAAAAAAAATTAACCAAAGAAATTTAGACCCCTATGTTAAGAAGTTCATTGATAAATGTAATGCTATTAATAAATGTGACTTCAGTAAGTGTCAATTACCATATATACAAGTAAACCTCGGTGTTACATCCACCCTCGGATTAATTGACTCCGGATCAACACGAAGCTTAATTAGTCAACAGCTAGCCGATAAATTATTTGAACACAACCTAGTTAAACGCAGTCAATCGGTAAATATTAGATGCGCTACAGCTAATAAACAAAATTTAATGATAAAACTCATCATCACGTTTAAACTAAAAATTAAAAATCTAACGTGGTATTTTCCAATGTTGGTATGCGACGAGTTAGAACCCGACTTAATATTGGGAGCTGACTTTATCAGTAAAACAGGAATAGTTCTTAACATTCACGATAAGAAGTATTATTTTGGATTCGATCGTTCACAAAAATATAGTTTTGATGGTGAAACAAATAACAAAGAAAGTACTGGAACAGCTGCTACACATCTAGAACACCACGAGTCTGAATTAGCTCATCTAGAAAGTAAAGATAGACTGAAAATGCAGACACTAATAAAAGAGTTTTCCACCGTCCTCACTCCGAAGTTAGGACTAACGAACCTGATAGAGTACAAAATTAATTTGAGCGACAATAAAGTAATACGTCTACCCCCATACAAGTTATCGCCCCCAAAAATGGAAGTAATGAGGAATCAAATCAATAAATTATTAGAACAAGGAGTCATCGAACCCTCTACTTCACCTTACTCATCACCCGCGTTTTTAGTACCAAAAGGTCACGACAAACATAGACTAGTTGTGGACTACAGGCAATTAAATAAACGGATAGAATTCGAGTCTATACCACTTCCCGACATCCACAGGGCTTTTCATTATTTTACGAAAGCAAAAGTTTTTACCATCATGGATCTAAATCAGGCATTTCATCAAATACCCCTTTCGGAAGAATCCAAACGTCTAACCGCATTTGCCGTCCCTTTCAACCTGTATCAATTTACGAGAGTACTCTTTGGAATATCACAAGGAAGTTCTGTATGTAGCCAATTATTAGAGAAATTATTCCACGATATAAAACTTAAATATGTGTATCACTACCTAGATGACATCGTTATCTACAGCGAATCAATGGACCAACATCTTAAACATCTACGTGAAGTAACTATCCCGATTAGAGAAAGCCGGATTAACAGTAAATCCCAGTAAAGTAAATTTTGCTGTCACACAATTTTCATTTTTAGGTCACATTGTAAAGGCCAACGGAAAGGTAAGCATAGACCCCGAGCGAACCCGTGCGATCAGAGAATTTTTACCACCGCGGGATGCGAAAGGAATAGCCCGATTTTTGGGAATGATAAATTATTTCCACAAGTATATCCCTCATCTAGCCGAAATTGCAGCACCGCTGAATGCTTTAAGAAAGAAGGGAGCTAAATTTGAATGGAGTCTGCAACACCACGCTGCATTCAAAAAACTAAAAGAAAGCATAATATCACCCCCAGTATTACAATTAGCCGATTTTACAAAACCGTTCGTAGTGCAGACAGGTTCAAGTACAGTTCAAGTGTAGCCCTAGGTGCAGTAATATATCAGGAAGTAGATAACTCTAGATTACCGATTAGTTACGCTTCACGTACTCTGACTGACCAAGAAAATAAATACTCCGCATACGAATTAGAATGTTTGGCTATCGTATTCGCATTTGAGAAGTTCAAACCTTTTTTAGAACATAAAGAGTTCCTGTTGGAAACGGATAATCAAGCATTATCTTGGTGGTTATTAAATCACCCTAAACAGTTAGGTCGTATTGGAAGATGGGTATTATGGTTAAATTGTTACAAATTTAAAGTACAACATATTAGAGGTTGAATTCTGGTGAAGAGTCACTTAGTTCTTAGTTAGGTTGGGTCTATACGATCATCAATCTTCCATAATTTATATTTTGGCATCTGGCTTCTTTTCAAATAATTTGGATAAAATAATTAATTTTGAAGATTAAAATCCGGTCTATTATCTCTGTTGGGTTATCTAATTCTTCATTAGACTTCTTGCATCCTCCTCTCGTTAAATTTTGAAGTATTTACTATTAGTTTAATTGAAACTTGAGTCGAATATGGTTTGGCTTCTGTATCTCTTGATCGTCAATAATGGACTAATGTTTTATAACGGAATTATATTAAATAACGTTCCGTTGTTATGGCAACTGTCTATACTCTCATTGGTTGATTACATTTATGTCTATTGTTATAATATTTGAATTTTAATTCAAAATGAATAAATATTTTCTGATGGCTATTATTCTTCGGTCTTCTTATCTGTGTATTAGATATTATCACAACTGGTTCTATTTTCTTTCAAAGATCATTTTGACATCCCACAAAGCTGGGTTTGTTCATGTATTAAAGTTTTGACAAAAATGTTAATATTATGTTATTACACTTCTTTCTTATTTTATGTTTTTAATCTGACTCTGACATATTAATATGGTTCACTAATTTTACTTAATGAGTTACTTGCCCTGAATTTTCTAATACAATAGTTAATTTCTTACAAGTTGTCTATTTTGGATTTCTATAGTTAGACATTTTAGAGTCCTAAGTAGTAATTGGCTATATCTTCTGATTTTATACTAATTAAAGATTATTTTTCATTTACATATGTGTTGCTTGGTGTCACTTATGACTTGTTTACATTTTGGATTAATTTGGGCTGTTTTACAATAATTGAATGTTCTTATTACTTTACAAAATCATTGCTTGTCTGTTATACTCTTATTTCTTTTTCTGTTTTTAATCTAATGATTATTATTACGTTTGTAAAATCTTATCTCCTTACTCATATCTATTGCCATTTCTTATAACTTGTTTATCATTTAATATTAATATAAAACATAACACAAAAATTAGGTTTATGGTCTGTTTACTTTTTTCAGCCATATTCCTTCTTATAAACTTAACTCTTTTAATAGAACAAATAACAATTTTGGTGAATAACATTATCACACCATTTATTCTATCTTGATAATCATCCCTTGAATTTGATTATTAATATAGGATGTTTAATTTATTTTGCTCTCATATTATTTTGTTTATTCTTATTTAACACTCTCAGATTGGTTGTCTATTGTAGCGTGACAGAAATTCCATTACTTATTAAGTCATATAAGTTAATAAACAATAATTGCATTACATATACTAATATAATATCGAATGAAATTTAATGAATTCCAAGGAATAAACCACAATAAAATAAAAATCCTCATTACATTATAAGAATTACCACTATTAAAAATCAAAGAAATAATTAAGAGTAACTCATATTATAAAATCAGGAATTTACCCAGGAAGTTAGGAGCAGTAAACAAATTAGGTACCACAAAATCAAGAAGAAAGAATCAGTTTAGGAGTGGTGAAACAACAAAATACCCCAAACACAAGAAGAAGGAAGAATAAAATTTATCATTAGGAAGTAAACAATACACTGAAACCTTTAGCGAAGAGCAAAGTCAGTATCAGAAAATAAATTAGATACTCCAAACCAAACATCAGTCGAGATAACACGAAGTACCTTGGTTTACCCAAGAGTGAAGACAAGAAGAAGGAAGACCAGAAGAAAGACAAGAATGAAGACAAGAAAGAAGACAGGAAGAAACAGTAAGGAAGAACACCATTATAAAACCTATTATTAACTACCATGAACCCCAAACCCATAGACAATTAAAGAAAGTATAACATCCCGAAACCCTATAAATTTGTAATTATTAATAAACCCTAAAGTGTTGTATAGTATTACAAGAAGTGAGCCAACTAAAGTTATTGTGTGATAAAAAAATAAACAAGTCTTAACAGTCCATGATGACTAAAGGTCTGGTCTGAGATAATAAGACTCAATATATCAGAACCACAAGTAAAAGTGAACTAGTGCAAGTGTTTTTGGAAATACAATAAACTTAAATTTGTAATGATACTATGACTTACCAATATGCTATATAACAACTTTTATATTCAATAATACACATCATCATAAAATAATAAAATGGAACATTTCCAATATTTTATTATTTTAATGTCACTTTGTTATTACAAGACATTTGTAAAAATGATAATAACTAAAGCATGGGTGGAAATGTTTACTGATGAAGGGGATAATAGATAATAATGGTTTAGACCAGAAAGGACTGGAATTAATTTAAATGTTCATAGGTTTAAAATATTTAAAATGGCTATTTGTTCACTGCCATGAACTCAATAGGTTTGTAAGAATTCTTAGTCAATAAGATTTATATGTGTTTAGAATAAATTATATTTTGTTAAATACCAGCTTAAATACCATTTAAAATGTTTCAGTAGGTATGCTGTGTTAATTAAAAAAAGAGTTAAATGTATGTTTTTAAACAATGTCAGCAATATGTTCAATTGTACAGAATGCTAAGTAATGTTCATTATTATTTTTATATAACAGTAGTATTAATTAGATGTTACACATCACAATAAGTTTATAAACCATTTTATTTTTATGTCATAATAACTGTTTAGAGTCAGAGGAGGAGTAGGATTAAATTTATTTGAGAAAGTCAGAAATGTAAAATTCTAAACTCTAGGCCATTTAATGAATTCACAAAACCCAATAAAAACCAGTTATTTCACTTATAAATCCTGTAAACTGGCAAGATTTAGGTAAGGTAAATCAGTTAACAACTACTGTGAATGAACCTATGAGTTAAAATGATAATATGGAAATATACCTTAAATTATTGTAAATTTTCAAAAAATATAAATTAATTATTTTTAAAGAGCAATATCAAATTCAGAGATTAACACTAAAAACCAGTTTAAATGTATTTAAAGAAAGGAAGAGAAATATGACTATTTGAAATTTATTATAATGGTATTAATAACAATTAAAATGGCAGAAAAATTGTATGAAGGCGGAAACCAGTTTTTGAGCCTAGATTTCCAAAAAGAAAGAAATTTGGTAATTTCCACAAAAAAGTCAACAGATATGGACTATAATATATCAATTTAAAAAGAATGAGATAACTAAACCAGTGATAAGGTTCATAATTCATGAAAGTGATGAATAAACTAAATAAATTCCATATATAATGTATTTTTGTATCATGTATATGGGAAGTCGAAATATTTTAACAATACTTTTTCAAAGATTAACTGGGCCAGATTTTGACTAACGTGAAAGAAGTTAGTTAGTTCTTTGTTAATGATCAAGCTGAGCAGTTTATGTGATATTACGTTCTTTGAAACCGAGAAAAATGGTGTACTAAGGTTACCCAATAAAATCAGTGAATCGAGAGTTACATAAATTAAACACTTTTCCAACTAAACTACAGAAAACTTTAACCACAATAGTGAAAACAACATCAACACTACATAATACCAGTGCATAAAACCAGTAAAACGACATATTTGTGACAATTCCATCTACAACAGTATAACCGTTTTTTGCATGGCGAACAAAGCGAAGTGAACACCAAAAACATATAACATAATTAACACCAGTGATCACTAAACATACTTCCAGAATATACCAAACAACATATTAGAGAGATTACACCAGTTCGGGGACATTTAAACATATATGAAGGTAATTTTGCTGTGAGATTTTAACACGACGACATCGCAGATAACCTCATCATATTTTCGAGCGGCCATCTTAGAAATGCCGAGCAGTGCCAACTGCATTGAGTGACTTCAGCGCTTGCAGTATTGGTCTGACAAATCCACAATATTACTTATTTTATAAAATTTATTCACTTTTTGTTAGATAATAGTTATTGAAAACACTTTATTTGTAAATGTTATACTTTCTCGTTTACCCTTCTCTGACTATTAATAATATAATCGCTCCAAGAACCTTTTATAATACTTGTAATAATTTTTCAACTGTATGAACAAATCGATTATTTCCTGAGACGGAGTCGACAATTGCTCACAATCGATTAAACATCGATCCTTTCTTAATTTTGTTAATAAATCCATTTATTTCAATTGTTTGTATCTATAACTTATTTCACATGATAATTTAAGGTTATTTATTAATGCAACGAGACTTCCAGCAGAAGAAAATTTTTTTTTTTTAAGTGAGATATTGGACCAGCCCGAAAAATCATAAATCGATTGCTGACCGGAGTTAATCTGATTAACTCCGGACTTTGTTAAGATCTTCAAGAAGTGCCAAATAATTAATAAATACCTTATTAATTATTAAAATTTTTACCAAAACATTAAAACTGAATTATTTCTCAATTACCGACATCAATTAAAACATAAACAAAAATTTTTTTTAATAAAATTTTTTCTTTATTATCTTTATTTGTAAAGACTGCATACAGGGTCTAGTTACAAATTGACGCTCGCAACGTGGGGCTTAAAAGAGTCACTACACTACCCACAGCGGAGCGAAACCTTACTAGCGTGGAGGTTTATTTATTTAAACAGAACCTCTTAGTTTATTTTGTAACGGACAGTTACAAATTGGCGTCCAACTTAGAGGGCTTGATAATTTAAGCCTGGCAGCGGTTATTTAATAGAAACAGAAGAAAAATGCAAAGACGAGCTACTTCGAAGAAGAGGGCGGCAGAGGCCGAAAAGGAAGTTGACAGGGGGGATAATGAGGCAACACCCGTGGAGGATCCGGAAGTGTTACTAAACCCGGTGGAAACGAAACAACAAGCACCACCAGAGGAACAACCTGAAGTAACAACGCAGACAGGGGAAGTCAATGTCCCAGAAAAGGAGAAACCTTCACAAACAGAGGACATGACAACCCAAGAAATGTTCAGGCGGATGATGGAGGCAATGAGTGAAAATAATAAGAAACTAGAATCCAAAATAGAAGGAGTAACTAAGAAAATGGATTCCACACAGGAAGAAAATATATCAACCAGTAAGAAGTTGAGTAAGGACATTGAAGAAAATGGTAAGAAGTTGAGTCAAGAATTGAAGGAAGACAACCGATCCACAAAGGAAGAATTGGGCCGGAAGATAGAAAATACCAACAAGAGGATTGAGGGAACCAGTAGGAAGATGGAAAAGAAAATGGAAGAAAATAATAAGAATATAAAGGAAGAATTGAGGGAAAATAATAAGAATTTGGAAGAGAAAATGGAAGAAACCAGTAAGAAAATAGAGAGTGACAACCAGCAATTAAAAGAAGAATTAAGGGAAAATAACAAGAAAATGGAAGAGACGATGGGGGAAAGGTTGGAAGAATTGAGGGAGGATAACCAACTGCTGAGAGAAGAACTAAGGGAAGTCAACCAGGAGAACATGAACAAATTAGACGAGAGGATCGAGTTGGCGAAAGAAGAGTTGAATAAAAAGATAACAGACACGAAGAAATCCATCGTCAAAAAGTTAGAACAGGAAGTCGTGGTTGTAAACCAGCAAATCAGGGAAGTGGACGAAAGATGTCGTCAGACAGAAAACGAAGTGCTGGAAGTCCGGGAGGTAATACATAAAGAGATAACACATGTCAAGGAACAACAGGAAACGAACTTGGAGGAAAACAAAAATTTTACCCTGGAAGAAATAAATAAAGTGCGGACACATGTCACCGAAAGATGCGACGGCGTGGAAGCCGCTATGACGAACATCACGGGACAAGTGCGTCAGAGTCAGGAGGAAATCGAAATGATAAGAAATCGACCAACTGGATATAATAATTTCCCCATGTCAGAAAACAGAATGGCTTAATTTCCGGCAGTATAAACGGAAGCCCATGGAGTTCTTGGCACGCATAGAGGAATACCTGGAAAAGCATAGAGGGAACCGATGGGTCCAGAACCGGGAAATCCTAGACGAGTCGTTTCGGGAGGTGAATGACCATTGGTGGATGGCCAACCGGAGCGACATCGAAAGCTATCAGCAATTTAAAAGCCTCTTCAAGGCTAAATATTGGTCGGAAACGACGCAAAACTTAATAAGGGATAACATATGCCACGGCCATTACAAACCACAAGTCGGTAGTTCAATGACGCCCTATTTCCTCGGCAAGGTATATATGGCCAAACATTTAGAACCGGTCATACCTGAGGAGTGCCTAATAAATAAGCTGTCATACCATTATGACGAAGAAGTCATTAGAGCAAGGAGAGGCAGCCAAATCAAAACCATCCAGGCAATGACCGAACTCCTCGAAAACTACGAGAACGAGGAATACTACCGACAAAGCCGGAGAAGAAACGATAGGTTCGAACCGAGGGCGTATCCAAACAACAACCTGGGTACGAACAACACCAACACTGGGTACCAGGGAGGCCGTGCATACCCGCAGAATAATAGTTTTAATAATAATAATCCTAATAATAATAATGTTAATGATACAGGTCCAAACCATGTGAACCCGAGTCGACCCACTAACGGTTATCAGGGTAACCGAAATCCCTACCCTCCTAACCCAAATAGTCAGAGAAGCCCCAATTGTGGTAACGATCGTTACCATAATAATAACAATCGTGGAAGCCCCCCTAATGGTAATCCCAGTAATAATAGGTTTTCCCGTCCACGAGTGAATTTCATACGAGCAGTAGATGGTCGACAGAGAAGATACAACAACAATAGAAGAACAGCTACCGTGAATATGAAGATAGGCGGAGGAGCCTAGAACGGGACCAACCAAGGTACTATCCGGCGAGAAGGAGTACTAGTTTAGACGATGCTGAACGGAGGACCAACCACGAACGACCGGAAGACCACAGGACAGATCGACAGGGGCCCACTCTAAGCATCTCATGCTTCAACCAGTATGACACAAAGGAACAATGATGTCGAGCCTTTAAACGGGCGCAGGCAGTAATAAATCGCCAGAACCCGTTACTGCTCCTAAATACTGGGTATCATAATAATGAGTGTAATAGTATATATAATAATAATCGTATCACGGTCATAGGGTGTAACTACCTCAAGGATATCCGACATGAGTTATTGGAAGAGGACGACAATAATCCCACCAATAACTTTAATAACGAAATCATACATGTCAACGCAGATGTAGAAGGCATCCCCGCTAGGTTGATGATCGATACTGGTTCAAACGTGTCAATTATAAGCACGACTGAGTTGGAGAGAATACAGCGAGAGTGCGGGAGAACTTTACCAACGTTGCCATTAAATAATATTATTTTGTTGGGTGCAACTGGCCGACAAAATAAGACAATACGAAGGCAAGTCTCCGCCAGTGTGATGAGCTGCGGTATAGCAATTGATATGGAATTCTTGGTGGCGAGCGGGCTGCCGTTTAATATACTGGTCGGGTGTGATGTGCTCAGGCGGAATTCCGCCATAATTGATCTAAGAACTGAGAAATTGTCTTTGTTTACCAACGGACATACTTGGACGGCTAACTTGGTGGGTAGTGATCAAATTATTCCCGATAGTATCCACCAACAGATTCGCAAAATTAACTATATCCATCCAACATCTATAATTGAACAAAGGATAGACGACACCTCCAATGAAGACTTATGGTCACAAAAAATCCAGGAGATCAGGGATTTCCGGAGCGGTATAACCGGCGAAAAATTAACCTTATACCAAGCGAACAAATTAATCGACATCTATAAAAAATATAAATCAGTCTTCTCTGATGAGCCCGGTAAAGTGAAAAACTTCCAGTGTACTCTACAGTTCCGAGACACAGTGGACTTTAACCGGAAGTCTTACCCCATCGCGCAATCACGAAAGGAAGCTGTAAGAGCTGAAATAAAACAAATGATTAACCGTGACATAATAGAGAGTAGCCAATCCCCATATACAAGTCCTATCGTGGCTATTCCTAAGAAAAACGGACAAGTCCGTTTGTGCCTAGATGCGCGTGAAATAAATAAAATGATCATAAATGACAGGACTTCGCCCGGTGAGATTGAGGAGATTTTAAAACGGTTCCACGGCACCAAGTACTTTAGTACCTGGGATACGGTGTGCTGGTACTGGCAGGTGGAATTACATCCACAGAGTCGCCAGTATCTGGCCTTTATATTCGAAGGGCGGAACTACCAGTTTAAGAGGTTGCCCTTCGGACTGGTAAATGCAGTCGCAGTCTTTGTGCACTGCATGGACCAGATACTTGGCCAAGAAGCACTACAGTTCACCACCGTATACGTTGATGACTTGCTAGTGTCCTCAGAAACTTGGGAGGAACACTGCTACCGTGTGGAACACGTATTAAAGAAGCTAGAGGCAAATAATATTACACTAAAATTAGCAAAATCTCATTTTATAGCCAAAGAAATTCAATTCTTGGGTTTCATATGACCAGGGAATCTCACCGTCGGCCGAAAAAGTCGAAGCGATTCAGAACTTTCCTACACCTAAGAATCGAAGGCAATTACAGTCATTCCTGGGACTCTGTAATTACTACCGCAAGTTCCAGGAAAAGTACTCTGAACTGACTGCCAGATTTCAGCCGCAACTGTCATCCAAAAATAAATGGATCTGGGGTAATGAACAAAAAAATATATTATCTTTAATTAAACAAAAATTCCTTGATCCCATCATACTTCGCCATCCGGATTTTAGCAAACCTTTCTTTCTTAATTGCGATGCCAGTGACATCAGCCTCGGCACTACATTATATCAGGAGGATGAGGAGGGCGAACATCTCGTGATCTGCTTTGCCAGTAGAGCATTGAATCAGTGTGAGAAGAACTACCACGTCACGGAAAAGGAATTGTCAAGTGTGGTGTTCGCGTGTGGAAAGCTCCGCACTTATATCCTTGGTTTCTCCGTTACCGTCCGGACAGACCATAAGTCTATATCGTTCCTAAAGAGATGTAAGTTAAGCCATGGAAGGTTGACACGGTGGATACTATTGCTGCAAGAATATGACCTTAAATGGGAGTACATCTCCGGAAAGAAGAATGTCGTCGCGGACGTATTGTCTAGAGTAGACATTGATAAACAGACGTTCGAGGAGGAGAAGGAGAGTATACTTAAGGTATACCATATTCTAAGCAACAGCGCCGGTCTACAATCAATTTTGGAACACCTGAGCACACACCAACAAGCTGACCCGAAATTAATCTCTATTATAACAAGATTGGAAGCAGGGGACGAGACTATCTCTCAATATTATAAAATCCATAACGGAATCCTGTTTTCACGACCATCTTTATATAAGGAAGAATGGAAGGTTGTTATTCCAACCCATATCGAAAAGGAGATAGTGTATAATTATCATGTTCGATATGGGCATATGGGCGCCTTAAAGGTGGTAAAAGCCCTGGAAGAGAGCTGCCACATAAGAGACATCAATCGGAAGGTACGAAAGTACATAAGAAACTGCCGCATTTGCCAGCTCGTGAAGACCAACAACGAGAAAAGAGAAGGGCAAATGATTCCGATAACCTCTCAATCGAAACTAGAGAAAGTATTCCTGGACATCTGTGGGCCATTTCCCCGCAGTGGGGGCCGTCACAGATACAAATATTTAGTCATCGTGATGGACCATTTTACCAAGTTCATCAAGCTATACCCAGCGAATCGGGCAACGACAAATAAAGTTCTCGACATCTTGACCAACCAGTACTTCCCAGACGTCGGAAAACCAGTTTCGATCATCACCGATCACGGAACACAATTCAAGGGGAGAAAATGGCGGGATACACTACTGTCAATGGGGGTTCATACCTATAAAACATCGGTATACCACCCGAGCAGTAACCCGGCCGAAAGAGTATTGCGAGAGGTGGGGCGCCTATTAAGGACGTATTGCCACGATCAACAGAGGAGGTGGCAAGAATACTTGGAGGCCACTGAAGAATTCCTCAACCTGGCATACCACCCAGCCATAGGAATCACCCCATACTCTGCCATGTACGAAAGACAACCCCCAAGGGAGATCGAGGAAATATTGGAGTTCCCAAGAGAGAATAAGTATATATTTAATAAAGTTCAATTTTATAATAAGGTGGCCGAAGATCAGGAGAAACGGCGGATTAAATACAATAAAAGCATGGGTAAGATTGTTACTTATACCGTTGGAGAGAAGGTGTTGTTGAAGAATAGGGAGTTACCCAGTTCTTTAGAAGGGATAACAAAAAAATTATTGCTTCTATACACTGGACCCTACATCATCTCCAAAAATAATAATAACAACACGTACGAAATTAAGGAGATTGGTTCCAATAAAATTAAGGGTGTCTTTAACCAGGCATCCATGAAGAAATATTTTGAATAAATAGTAAAAATTCTAAATACATGTAAGCCCACCTTACATACAAATTATTTGAAGAAAACTTTATGGCAAGAATAGAAATAATATAAAACAGAATTTAGAATGAAACCCTCTAAATTCTAAAAATAAAGTAAAGACCATCTTACATACCAAGAATTTGAAATTAACTATTTGGAAGGAATATAAGATGAAAGAATTTAGAATAAATCATGTAAATTCTAAAAAGATTGTAAGTACACCTTACATACCAGATTTGAAAGAAACATTTTGGCAAAAATATAAGAAGATAGAATTTAGAAATCATCTAAATTTAAAAAGATTGTAAGAACACCTTACATACAAATTATTTGAGAAAAACTTTAAGGAAATATAATAAGAATTTAGAAGAAATCGTCTAAATTCCAAAAACAATGTAAGACAATCTTACATACCAAAGATTTGAGAAAAACCATTTGGAAAAAATAATATAAGAAGAATTATGAATTGTGTATAAATCATCAAAATTTTAAACAAAGTAAGCACAACTTACCAAGCCAATTATTTATAAAACACTTTGGTGAAATAAACAGAAGAGAATTAATACCATATTTATGGTAATCATAAAATATATTTACTATTTTTATAAAGGATCATAATGATATGAATAAAGGAAACAGACTTTAGAATTAAAACAAATAATTCTGGAGAAGTATGATCATGTCTAATTTCAATATAAAGTGTAAAAAAAAAAAAACTTTCCATAAAATGATACGAAAGGGAATAAACCGTGTGATACGATTTGAGTGATAAAATATAATAAAGTACAAAAACTTGTGTGGGATTATGAGGTAATAAAACTTTGAAGTGGTATGAGGAGAAATTATGACCTCATTATAAAATTAATTAAAACATTCATTCGAAGGAATAATAACCACGACAGGAGTAATGTGAGAATAATATCAAAGATATATGTAATTAAACAAATTAATATAAAATGATTATGAATGAATTAAATGTCAATTGTAATAGTGACCGTTATAAGAAAGTTCTAGAACATAGAACAAGTGGAAATAATAAAAACAGAGCAATAAAATAAAAATGTCATAAAAATATGCTACTATAAACCAATGCAGATTATAATAAAAAACCAGAAAGTAATAAAGCATTAATAACAAAAAGCTTTATATGATAAGAAAAGTTGAAAAAAGTACTAATAGAAGAGCTTCCTACCATAATATCAAATGAATGAACCATCAAGTTAAAGAGTCAGAAGAACAACTGAGATAGGAATATTAAAATCTCTGAGCAATATAGTAAGTAATAAGTGAAGTATCCCAAAGATATTTTTTTTAAATAGTAACAAAAGTGTACTATTCTGAATAATTTTTTAATCTGTCTGTAGATAATTCCAGCAGTATTAATATGTTTTTTGAGCAGAGATGATTTGCCTCTGTACTCAAATATGTGTGAAGTATTGGACAGCAGAGGAAGTAGCGTACAGTGCCTCTCTGAACTGAACCAGCTCACAAAGTAGGGAACGATAGGGAGGAAATATCCCAAGGAGAAAATACTAAGAAGAAATATGGAAATAAAATAATAAATATGAAACTCAGATGACTATTACTATCAAGGAAGATCAAGTGAGAATGAGAAGGATATAAGCTCAAATATAAATAAGAAAATTTTTAAAATGGAAGGAAGTCAAGAATAATAACAAACCTAGAATAATTATCATAAGCAATTATTTCAGACAAAGCAAGTATAGTCTGAAAAAATCACTTCTGGAGAAGGGCATTCTGTAGCGTGACAGAAATTCCACTACTTATTAAGTCATATAAGATAATAAACAATAATTGCATTACATATACTAATATAATATCGAATGAAATTTAATGAATTCCAAGGAATAAACCACAATAAAATAAAAATCCTCATTACATTATAAGAATTACCACTATTAAAAATCAAAGAAATAATTAAGAGTAACTCATATTATAAAATCAGGAATTTACCCAGGAAGTTAGGAGCAGTAAACAAATTAGGTACCACAAAATCAAGAAGAAAGAATCAGTTTAGGAGTGGTGAAACAACAAAATACCCCACACACAAGAAGAAGGAAGAATAAAATTTATGATCAGGAAGTAAACAATACCCTGAAACCTTTAGCGAAGAGCAAAGTCAGTATCAGAAAATAAATTAGATACTCCAAACCAAACATCAGTCGAGATAACACGAAGTACCTTGGTTTACCCAAGAGTGAAGACAAGAAGAAGGAAGACCAGAAGAAAGACAAGAATGAAGACAAGAAAGAAGACAGGAAGAAATAGTAAGGAAGAACACCATTATAAAACCTATTATTAACTACCATGAACCCCAAACCCATAGACAATTAAAGAAAGTATAACATCCCGAAACCCTATAAATTTGTAATTACTAATAAACCCAAAAGTGTTGTATAGTATTATAAGAAGTGAGCCAACTAAAGTTATTGTGTGATAAAAAAAATAAACAAGTCTTAACAGTCCATGATGACTAAAGGTCTGGTCTGAGATAATAAGACTCAATATATCAGAACCACAAGTAAAAGTGAACTAGTGCAAGTGTTTTTGGAAATACAATAAACTTAAATTTGTAATGATACTATGACTTACCAATATGCTATATAACAACTTTTATATTCAATAATACACATCATCATAAAATAATAAAATGGAACATTTCCAATATTTTATTATTTTAATGTCACTTTGTTATTACAAGACATTTGTAAAAATGACTGCCATGAACTCAATAGGTTTGTAAGAATTCTTAGTCAATAAGATTTATATGTGTTTAGAATAAATTATATTTTGTTAAATAACAGCTTAAATACCATTTAAAATGTTTCAGTAGGTATGCTGTGTTAATTAAAAAAGAGTTAAATGTATGTTTTTAAACAATGTCAGCAATATGTTCAATTGTACAGAATGCTAAGTAATGTTCATTATTATTTTTATATAACAGTAGTTTTAATTAGATGTTACACATCACAATAAGTTTATAAACCATTTTATTTTTATGTCATAATAACTGTTTAAAGTCAGAGGAGGAGTAGGATTAAATTTATTTGAGAAAATCAGAAATGTAAAATTCTAAACTCTAGGCCATTTAATGAATTCACAAAACCCAATAAAAACCAGTTATTTCACTTATAAATCCTGTAAACTGGCAAGATTTAGGTAAGGTAAATCAGTTAACAACTACTGTGAATGAACCTATGAGTTAAAATGATAATATGGAAATATACCTTAAATTATTGTAAATTTTCAAAAAATATAAATTAATTATTTTTAAAGAGCAATATCAAATTCAGAGATTAACACTAAAAACCAGTTTAAATGTATTTAAAGAAAGGAAGAGAAATATGACTATTTGAAATTTATTATAATGGTATTAATAACAATTAAAATGGCAGAAAAATTGTATGAAGGCGGAAACCAGTTTTTGAGCCTAGATTTCCAAAAAGAAAGAAATTTGGTAATTTCCACAAAAAAGTCAACAGATATGGACTATAATATATCAATTTAAAAAGAATGAGATAACTAAACCAGTGATAAGGTTCATAATTCATGAAAGTGATGAATAAACTAAATAAATTCCATATATAATGTATTTTTGTATCATGTATATGGGAAGTCGAAATATTTTAACAATACTTTTTCAAAGATTAACTGGGCCAGATTTTGACTAACGTGAAAGAAGTTAGTTAGTTCTTTGTTAATGATCAAGCTGAGCAGTTTATGTGATATTACGTTCTTTGAAAC
Source organism: Magicicada septendecula (assembly GCA_034769895.1). Taxonomy (NCBI): domain Eukaryota; kingdom Metazoa; phylum Arthropoda; class Insecta; order Hemiptera; family Cicadidae; genus Magicicada; species Magicicada septendecula. The sequence continues at coordinate 398,015,071 of CM068375.1, read as the reverse complement.
CGAGAAAAATGGTGTACTAAGGTTACCCAATAAAATCAGTGAATCGAGAGTTACATAAATTAAACACTTTTCCAACTAAACTACAGAAAACCTTAACCACAATAGTGAAAACAACATCAACACTACATAATACCAGTGCATAAAACCAGTAAAACGACATATTTGTGACAATTCCATCTACAACAGTATAACCGTTTTTTGCATGGCGAACAAAGCGAAGTGAACACCAAAAACATATAACATAATTAACACCAGTGATCACTAAACATACTTCCAGAATATACCAAACAACATATTAGAGAGATTACACCAGTTCGGGGACATTTAAACATATATGAAGGTAATTTTGCTGTGAGATTTTAACACGACGACATCGCAGATAACCTCATCATATTTTCGAGCGGCCATCTTAGAAATGCCGAGCAGTGCCAACTGCATTGAGTGACTTCAGCGCTTGCAGTATTGGTCTGACAAATCCACAATATTACTTATTTTATAAAATTTATTCACTTTTTGTTAGATAATAGTTATTGAAAACACTTTATTTGTAAATGTTATACTTTCTCGTTTACCCTTCTCTGACTATTAATAATATAATCGCTCCAAGAACCTTTTATAATACTTGTAATAATTTTTCAACTATATGAACAAATCGATTATTTCCTGAGACGGAGTCGACAATTGCTCACAATCGATTAAACATCGATCCTTTCTTAATTTTGTTAATAAATCCATTTATTTCAATTGTTTGTATCTATAACTTATTTCACATGCTAATTTAAGGTTATTTATTAATGCAACGAGACTTCCAGAAGAAGAAAATATTTTTTTAAGTGAGATATTGGACCAGCCCGAAAAATCATAAATCGATTGCTGACCGGAGTTAATCTGATTAACTCCGGACTTTGTTAAGATCTTCAAGAAGTGCCAAATAATTAATAAATACCTTATTAATTATTAAAATTTTTACCAAAACATTAAAACTGAATTATTTCTCAATTACCGACATCAATTAAAACATAAACAAAAATTTTTTTTAATAAAATTTTTTCTTTATTATCTTTATTTGTAAAGACTGCATACAGGGTCTAGTTACAAATTGACGCTCGCAACGTGGGGCTTAAAAGAGTCACTACACTACCCACAGCGGAGCGAAACCTTACTAGCGTGGAGGTTTATTTATTTAAACAGAACCTCTTAGTTTATTTTGTAACGGACAGTTACAGTATCCATCTTTTAAAACATTTTATGTTTTACCTTCTTATCTCACTCTAAGGATATTAATAACACACATAATCTACTAACAATTGTTTCATTTATTTATTATGGTTAGTGTACTTCATTTTACAGAATTTTATATAATGCTTGTTACTACTTTTGATTTACTAATTGTGTTTTTATCAATAGTTTACCTTTGATTCTTTTATTGTCTTTATCTTTGCTCTGGGGTTGGGTCATAGTCATTTGTTTGTCAGTCTAGTCTATTCACTTAATTATTATTCTTGTTTACAAGTCTCCTTTTTTGTTTCTTAATTCATTTTATATATTCTTTTTCATTATTATTCATTAAATGATTTTACCTTTTATCATTTATTTGATATTTGTGGATCCCCTATAGGGTCTGATTTCTGCAACGTTATAATAGCAGAGAAGCAACAAAAATCGACAAATTTGTTATGAAGACAGAGAAAATAACTGAAAATAATTGTTTGCATATGTGCCCGAGTTGTAGAGGACTCAAGATCTATTTATTTTAGTGATGATCGGTTATGGGGGAGGGTTAGTTTACCTGCAACGTTTTACGTTTTAACTAGAGTAAAGTAGGCCTACTTAATTGATACATAAAGTTGATACATAAAGTATCCTGAAAAGAAGATCATAATAAGTTACTGTAGAAAGGCAGATGAAATATCTATAACCGAAAAGGGTAGCTGAAGGGAAGGGGATAATTTTCTATACATGAAAATCATAGTTGAAGGGAGAGGGGATAATTTTTTATGTGTGTACTACGTAAAGTAGGCCTACTTAATTGATACATAAAGTTGATACATAAAGTATCCTGAAAAGAAGGTCATAATAAGTTACTGTAGAAAGGCAGATGAAATATCTATAACCGAAAAGGGTAGCTGAAGGGAAGGGGATAATTTTCTATACATGAAAATCATAGTTGAAGGGAGAGGGGATAATTTTTTATGTGTGTACTACGTTATCTTCAACAAAGAAATAGTTTCTATGGAAATATTTAATTTCAATTTGTCAAACTTGTCAAAATTTTCAATTTATATTTAAATGATTAGAACATGGAAGTCATGTATTGTTCACCATACCGATTTTTTAATTTTAATTTAAATCATCTATGCGTGTAGATCAGCAACCACGGCCCAGCAGGGCACAAAATAATTTGTGACTACATAATTACATAAATATGTAATTAATGGGTGATTATCTGCGTAGTTTACTTTCTTTATAAAAATAAAGTAACTAATTTTTATAGATAGAGTGACTCGAAAATAACATTATATTAAACGACTACCCCATAATAACAAAAATATCTATAAATAGTGAATATAGTTTGAGGGTGGGTGATATTTCTTTTTTAGAAATTTTCGAACGGAATTCAAGTAAATGGTTTTAAATATAAATCTTAGAACATGGAAGTCACGTATGGTTCTCCGTACCGATTTGTTTGAATTAGAAACTTCTGCTCAATTGCAATGTAGGTGTTAACTGCTTTTGTAATCCTGTTGCTGATTTTTGTTCCTGATATGTGGTGTGTGTGTGTGTGTGTGTGTGTGTGTGTGTGTGTGTGTGTGTGTGTGTGTGTGTGTGTTAATAAGGGGGAGAGAGAGAGGGGAGAGGGAGAGGGAGACAGACAGACAGACAGACAGACAGACAGACAGATAGACAGACAGACACAGACAGAGAGGGAGAAAAGACAGAAAGACAGAAGCACAGTGACAGAGGTAGGCAGGAAATGATAAGTTAGAAGTGTTTCCAAGTGGGTGAGTCAGTGTCAGTCCCACGGGTGAAAGCCAAGCCATGGAGTTTTTGTGTTCGGTGTTCTCGGTGCGGTCTGGGCGCCAATCGACTGTGACATGTTACACCGACTTATCGATACGCTCACTTATCAATCAATTTAACACCAAGAGTTTCTAATTATTGCATCAACTGCCTGCCGCAGCAGCTTACGAAATTAATCGCACTCTACCCATTGTTTTTGCTATTATCTAGTTTTAATTCAATTTTCCATGTTAAAGCGGTGTTAAATTGGACGCTATAAATTTTATACGTCTCCGTGTGTATTGACTGTGTTTCTGCATCACGACTCCCAGACTCGAGTTTATACGAGTTTTTTATACACAATTGTTTTTTAATTTTTACACCAATAATTTTATTGATCCTTAATTTATTTTTTACGTCTTACCACATACAGTGGAACCTGCTTATAACGAGATTCAAGGGACCGGACAAATGGGCTCGTTAAAACTGGGTGCTTCCTACATCCGAGTTGTCGACTCGCAAGCCTTAATTTTTATGCCGTGATTAACGAACACACAACAAAAACAGTCAACTATAGAAGAGGCTTTGCACAATAAAATTTTGACATGTTTTGCATTCTACGCTTATAAGTGAAATTTATAATTTAAACATTTTTTTTACGCTAACATTCTTGAATACTGGCGTATAGTGCATTCGTGAAATACAGTAAAAATAACTGTGTAGTAAAAACTTACCAACCGGCTATCTGGCAAAATTCGATTCAAGTCGTAAAACAGGAAGCAAGATATGTCGCATCTTTCAAGGCTTCCGAATACCCAACAAATTAATACACCTGGTTCGTGTAACCCTGAAAGATACAAGATGTAAAGTAAAAGTAGAAGGAGCATTAACATAGGATTTCCAAGTTTAAAGAGCAGTAAAACAAGGGGATGTCTTGTCTACCCTCCTTTTCAGTATATGCCTAGAGAAAGTAGTAAGGCAGCTACCAATAAACCCTGGTAGCATAATTACGAATAGAAGGCCATAGTGCTGACAATTTGCAGATGCTGACGATATTTTTCTCGTGACAAGAAACAAACAAGCACTGGAAGAGCGCGTACACCTCTCTGGAGCATGCTTCTACCAACCTAGGGCTGCAAGTGAACAGCCAAAGGACAAAATATATGCTGATGAAGAAGAATTTCCGAGAAGAAATAGTCCCAAAAATTAAAGTCAATGGCAATGAATTTGAAAGGATAGGTAGCTTTAGATATTTTGGGTCCTTCTTGACGTCAAAAAATCAGACGGCAATTCAAGACTAACATGGGAAATAGGTGCTACTTTTCTTTGCTGCCTATCCTAAAGTCCAGAAACATTTCTAGAATCTCCAAGGTCCAGATTTACAAAACTGTATTGCGGCCAGTAGTAGTGTTATATGCTCCAGAAGCCTGGACCATGACCTCAGCCCAAAAAGATATGATCAGAAGATGGGAAAGAAAGATTCTGAGGAGGATATATGAAGGTGTACTAGGTATTGGAATGCGGCGTATGAGCACAAACGCCGAATTGTACGATGTATACAAGGAACCGGTCATCGTCACAGCAATTAAACAAGGCAGAATTAGGTGGGCAGGTCACGTTTAAAAAATGACAGAGGAAAGAACAGTGAAAAAATATTCACTGGAGGACTAGGAGGAAGAAGAGCAAGAGGGTGAACTATATAGATGAAGATATGAGAAGACTGGGGTCAGAAGGTGGCGGAGAGTCGCACAGGATAGAGAGGAGTGGAGGTACGTCATTCTGGAGGCCAGGGATCTTCATGAGCTGTAGCGCCGTGGAGTAGTAGTAGCAGTAGTAGTATTGTTCATATAAAACATGTTTATCTGCTCGTCACTTTGGTACTTCTGAGACAAAAGCTCCGAAAGACGGTTTTAGGAAAGTAAAGTTTATCCGGCGAGGCGCGTACAAGAGTACGTTTTTTCTGTTAGCACTAAACGAAAGTGTAAAGAGTCATTCCATAACTGGGAACCCTACGATGAGGATTCTCAGTGACAAATACACTCGCGCGCGCTCATGCAGTTACATTTGAAACACTAATTTGTCTTTCCCGATCTGCGTCCTGAAGGGTAGAGAGTTTTGTAGGTCAAACATTTTTCTTACCGGGCTACTTGATATGGTTGTTGCTTATACCCGCGAAAGAGTCGGGTATTGACCGAGTTACATATGCCGCACGTATTCTATATCGCTTGGCAGCGGCTCTGAACAAGATTCCCGCTGGTTGGGATCGAAACATTTCAGCCGACTAATGTCACACTATGTCGGCAATGGCCTACCAGCTCGGTTTTACAACAATCCAATAACTTGACATTATACGACGATTGTTTAATAGAAACACGTTTAGAGGCTGTAAAGCAATTTTTATGCAACGATTTCAAAAGGAGTCTCCATTAACATTAAGGCATGAGTCCCACTGTTCCACTAATCTGTTGATTCCCTGCTGGTAAAATTCTTGCGGCTGTTTGCGGAAACATTAGCTAACAGCAAACTCTACCTCAGCGTCCGATTTGAACCGCCGTCCTTTTAGTGATTTCTTTAATGGGCCGAAAACTTGATAATCGCACGGAGACAAGTCGGGACTGTAAGGTGGATGTTGTAAGACTTCCCACTTCATATGACCAAGCAGATCTTGAATCGTCTGGGCTACATGGGATCGAGCATTATCATACAGAAGAATGACACCATTTGTGAGCTTCCCGGGTCGTTTATTCTTGATGCTGACCTGTAAGCGTTTTAAGCTTTCTGCATATCGCTCACCGTTGATGTTGACACCAGGTTCTTTAAAATCTAAGAGCAGGTAATAAATATACCTGATAATAAAAAAATAAGGTCACCATTACTTCTCCTGCCAAAGGTTGGGACTGACATTTTTTCGCCTTCGGAGATTGTGCATGCTTCCACTGCATACTCTGACGTTTGGATTCTGGTTGGTAGTGATAACACCAAAACTTATCACCGGCAACAATTGCAGTGTGAGAATAACTATAGTCACCATATACAGCTTTCATTCTAGTATAAATTCCCATTGGCTGACGCCCCTCAGCGGCCAAAAACTGAATAACGGCATGTAGATTATCTTTGGACGAATTTTCTATCCTAGATGCCATTTTTCAACCCAGTCACAACGCTTAGAAAAGAGCAAACTGAATATATTTTTGACAGACGCGTCACTAGTACTTAAACAGGTAATATAAACAAATGAATTCCGTTGTTATGGGGACGAAGTTTTTTTTTTTTACTTTATTGAAATCAGCAATCAGAACTATTACATACACAAGAATGTATACATATAAAGTCCTATGAGCCAATTTGATGACTAATGGACATGAGGCGGCGGACCTGCATCCATCGATGTAGCCCGGACTATCGTCTCAGGTTAGTGGGCCATTTTCTTTTAAGTCGTCTTGTGATGTCTGTAGTGGTCAGGTTGGATGCTAGTCTGTTGGTGTGTCTCTGCAATCTGTCATAATGCTTTTGTGCTCTGGCTCGGCATTCTTCTTCTACCAGGGGTATGTTGAAGTCCGTATGAAGTGTATGATTAGATATGTACCATTCTGCACCTGCTATTGTTCTCAGCGCTTTTGATTGGAAGTGCTGAATTATGTTGACATTTGACTTACTTGAGCAACCCCAAAGCTCAATTCCATACGTCCATATTGGTTTAATGATCACTTTGTACAACAAGATTTTATTTTCCAAGGATAACGTTGATTTTTTCCCAAGTAACCAGTACATTTTTCTCATCTTGAGTTCCAATTCCTTCCTTTTGTTGATTATGTGTTTTTTCCACGTTAATTTTTTGTCCAGATGAAGTCCCAGATATCTAGCTCCATCTGAATGTGGAATCTGCACATCATTTAGATATACCGGTGGACATTTGGAGCTTCTTAGGGTGTGTGTAACATGGGTGCTTTTCTGTTCATTTACCTTTATCCTCCATTTATGTAACCAATTTTGCAGCATGTCTAGGTGTAGTTGTAGTCTATCCGTGGCAATCTGTGGATCCTTGTGTCTGCATAGTAATACTGTATCATCTGCAAATGTGCCTCGTAATTAAAACAAAATAGATTTTGGATGCGGCAATGGTGAGCACAAATATTATTTTTCATGTAGGAGGGCAATCAGGACCATGTCAGGCGGTGAACCCTCGCACTCGAGTGAGACGTAACTGACCACAGATGCCGGCGAACACCGTAACGGGGTTATCTTATCGAGTCGAATGTGAAAGTGAAATTTTAATAGGATTAAAGGACAAGAAGAGTGAGTGAGCTGGCAAGCCATCCGTGATGCGTTCCGACAACGTCAGAGGGACGGTCGGTCTCTGGGAGTTCAGTTCTACAATCTCTCTCTCTCTCTCTCTCTCTCTCTCTCTCTCTCTCTCTCTCTCTCTCTCTCTCTCTCTCTCTCTCTCTCTCTCTCTCTCTCTCTCTCTCTCTCTCTCTCTCCCTCTCTCTGTCTCACTCTCGTATTTTTCTCTTTATATTTTGCATGGCTGCTCTTGTGTGCCATTCCGTTCAGTAGTGTGGGAACGAATATCGGCTGTCCTTTTCTTTTATCGTTTTTACTTCTCTGTCTTTCTCATTGATAAAAGTTACGTGTGAATGAAAAACCGTAGCCTAATATCGCACGGCGACGTACTCACTCTCTCTCTCTCTCTCTGGACTGTAATTTTTCTCCTCGATAAACATTGTCTTTATACACACGACACGACTTCCGTTCTCTCATCTCGTCGGCTCATCCCACTGTCGGTCTGACCGGCCATTCATAATTTCAAAACCGACTCCCGTTACGCCTTCACTAACTCCCCCCCCGCGACCAATCTGAATTACCTCCTGTGTGTAATTTTTTGTTGAATGAAAAGTACGTGTACAACACAGGTAATAATTATCGGGTAGCTTATGGGTAATTATGGCTTGTTTTTACGAACCGACCAGACTCGTAATTAATAGCAGGCAGGTAATGCTATTCCTTCTGGTTCGTTGAGTAATTCGTGTTGTCGCTACATTCGTGCTGCCACATCGTTATCATCGTCATCATCATCATCATCATCACCAGTGGCGTAACTAGGAGCTATTCTAGGGGGGGGGGAGTTCCAGGACAAATGAGAAATTTCCTCAGGGAAACCTGAGAACAGGTCCTAGACTTGGCCTGATCAATTGTGGAGTACGACAAGGGTGTCCAATATCACCTTCTCTTTTTAATTTATATATTGACGATGCCATACAAAACTGGAAGATGTGTCTTCCAGAACAATTTATGATTGTTCACTCTATAACTGACACTTTGTTGTTTACGGATGATCAGGCTATTCTGTCGGATTCTGAAAACATATTACAGATGGTATACATTTGTTAAATCGAATCTGCAAAGGCTCTGGATTGCAAATATCCACACGTAAGACCAAGGTGATGGCTTTTAGTTGAACTGATCCTGTACGGGCAGAAATTATTATAGATTGTACTGTCCTCGAACAAGTTAGCAATTTTGAATACATGGGCTACAGTGTCTCTTGTCTAATGCAACCAACCATCTTGTGAATAAGTTGCATAAGTTCAACCTTATGTGCGGGACCATTAGGGGAACCCTTAAGTCAGGAAGTAAAGGAACACGCCTAAAATTCTACAGGGTGATGGCTCTTCCCACACTTCTTTATGGGTCTGAGAATTGGACTTTAACGAAAGGCCAGGCCAGTCGCATCCAAGCGATTGAAATGAGATTTCTCAGCCACGTGGCAGCGTATACTCTCCATGATCATAGAAGAAACACAGATATACGGCGGAAACTGAGTATTCTGAGCATACTCGACAGGATCGCCCAGTATCGGCTGACTTGGTGGGAAGGCGAATGAATGACTGTCGTATCCCCAAACAAGTATGGAACTATAAGGCAAGGGGACGGGGAGGTGTGGAACGTCCAAGCCAAGCGCTGGAGTGACCAGCTCTAATCTTTGCCTGTTTGAACCGGAACAAACCATCCTTGGTTTAATCCGTGAAGTTGATGGTGGCATTTTAAACTGTAGTATATAGCTTTAGAAAATGTGCCTTGTCTGGTCCTCCGATCACTACACCCATAGGTTGACAATTTCTGTTAGGGATAGAGCTGTCCAGTACTTCTTGTTCCAGTCCACTCTTTAATGTTGTAGAGACAGATCGTTCATCTTCTCCCTCTAGCCAGTTGTCCAAGGATTTTGCCCTTCAAAATAAGTTCTCGAGGTACAAAATTAAAGTTCTACAAAGTTGTAGCAGTCCCTCTACTACGCTACGAATGTGAATTATGGACATCAACGAAGAAACAAGACAGTAAAGTACAGGTCTCGTATAGGAGTCCTTAAGAGGAGTTAAAATGTGTTCCAAACTTGACCGTATAAAGAATGAGGCCATAAGAGAAGAGTTACAAATTTTTAACTTGAATGAAAAATTTAAACATTAGAAACAACGGTGGAAATAACACTTAGAAAGAATGTCAGATTGCAGACTGGCCAAACAAGTCTGGAAATACAAACCTATGGGACACACGTATGGGTAGACCCAGTAAGAGATGGCTGGAGTATATTTAAAGGCGGAACAGGCATCGCCTTGTCTGTGCCGTGTTGATGATGATGATGGTGGCGACAATAAGTTGTTAGACCTTTAATTTCTCGTCACACAACAAATGTCCCAAATAAGCAATCTTACTGTATTTAGTGGCTGCCATTAGATCCCTTTCGCTGTCTGCTATTTTCAACAGCGTTTCGTTCGTGACATGTTGGACCCGTGAGATTTCCAGCATACAAGCATTGCTCGTACTTCTATGCAACCACATTTTCGAGCTCTGAGGCGTTTAACAGTAGTCTGTTATAGAGCCCGAGACTCAGTTTCATACAGCAGTGCGGAATGTACAATATACTTTACCATATGTTGTCAGAGTTTTAAATTTAGAGCATCATCGACTCAGAGCAGTAACATAATTCTTTTGAAAATGGTTTAGATTATTTCAATACAGGTCTTTATTTTCATTTTTTTGCTGTTTTCCCCATCCGATTTCCGAGGCTTGTATGAGTTCTGTAAGTACATATATTTTTACTTAAGCAGGTTACTGGAATGTTTAGACGCATAGGTACGATTCATGTGGATTTAGAATGTGGAACGATTCATAAGTACCTGAAAAACAAAACACGGAAGGATACCCGAATAAAATTTTACAAAACTGGCTGCCTCCACATTTCTGTATGCTAGTGAGACATGGACTCTTGGTAAAAGGGACGTGCAGGGGATTCAGGGACCCGAACTGAAATTTCTAAGAGGTTCGCAAGGTTGTTCTCTCTTGGATCGGAGAAGTAAAGAGGATATCAGACGAGATTTAAACATCGTGTCATTGTACCAGAAGATTGAAGACCACACAAGGAGATGGTGTGAACACTTGAATCGGATTGGTGATGTCCGTCTACCCGTGGCTGCCTTGGGTTATCACTCTACTGGGAAGAGAGATGTCGGTAGACCGAGGAGGAGATGGGTTCCGGAACAGCTCTAAGGCCTAGTCCTTGGAGTAGTGATGATGATGATCTTAATTTCCAGGTCAGGGTCAAGGTTGGCTGTACTTCAGCAGCCAAGGTATTTAATTTTGCTTACTTGTTGGATTGGTTTGTCTTTGAGTTTAAAAAAATGCAATATACTATTTCTAATTAAATACTTTGAGCAATAGACTTTAGATTTGTAATTATGTTATTACACACGCACACGCGCACACACACATGCTCTGTTCATCTGTCTATTTGTCTGTGTCTGTCTGTCTGTCTCTCTCTCACTCGACAGTCCGCAAACCTTGTTATCCACGCACTGCTGAGTTAGATTAGATAACGACACAATCAGTAAGCAGTAATCTGTCGCAACTTAAATTTAAGGGCGTTTTATTGGCAGATTTAAGGAACTGGATGAGGGAAATGGTATTAGTTGCTGATTATTTTATTTTCCTTGGAAGTGAGCGTACGAATGATTCAGAGACAGAAGTTTCAATTAAAGAGACACTAACACTTAATAAATTTGGCGTTTCTTGCTATAAAGCCGTAAGACCTTTGGACAGTCAGTGGGCCGAAAAACCAAAAAAAGACTTTGAGTATATTTTAGAGTTGAAGAAAAAGTAACAGTGGACTGTAATGCATTTCGCTGAGGGCCTGAAACAAACGTCCTTGTAAGACTTATTTAAGGGGGGACCTTACACCCTATATCGCCCATGTTACTTTTAGTGTTATTATGTACCTTTTTCTCAAAAACTATAAAAGATAGGGAGCTGAAAATTTTACAGGATAGTTTTACGACCTTTATGTACTTCGTCTTTAACAGAAGACGAATCGAATAATAAACTGAATTACTTAGACCTAACCATAAACAGAACTGAAAATAATTTGTACTACTCATTATACAGAAAACATCTCACAGTAATTTAATAATTCCAAATAAGTCTAATCATCCTCCTCAACATAAAATGGCAGCATTCAATTCATTAATATACCGTATGTATATAATCCCATTAAATGAATAAGAAAGAAACAAAGAAAGAAATATTATCAAACAAATATCAGTAGACAATGGATACAAAATAAAAACTATGAATAAATTAGAAAATAAAATAAAACATAAACTAACTAAACAAACACCACACAAAGCTTAGTGTACAAATTCTTCCACCAATGATAATATAAAATATATCAACTTTACTTATCACGGAAACATAACTCGTATACTAATCAAACTATTTAAAGACACTAACTTAAAAATATCTTATAACACAGATAATATTGTTTTTAATAAAATAAAACCTAAAACTAAATTCAACATTCATAATAAAATTGGAGTTCACAAAATAGAATGTCCAGATTGCAATAAATTTTACGTAGGCCAAACGAAGAAGAAAACTGTCCGAGAGATTCATCCAACATCGCAGTGCGTTTTCAAAACCTAATATTTACAAATCTAATTTAGCCACACACTAATTTAAACAATTAACATAAATTTACAGACATTCAAAATGCGAAATTAATTAAAAACGTACAAAAAGGTAACAAAAAGAATATCTGGAAAAATCTTAATATTTACAAATACAATAATAATAATCTACTAATTAAAGAGCAAATTCAAATAAAAACAAAACAAGACGATTTATTTTTAATAATACATTCATTAGAATAATAAAATAAAACATTAAATATATAATAAATAGCTGACTACATAAACATTACAACAATCTAAAATAGAATCGAAGTAAAATCAATCATCCGTTAATTATATTATAAGCGAAACATTCAATTACAATTCAAACAAACCTCTGAGGATACAGAATAATTTCTGTGAAACGTGCATCAGGTAAAAATAAACCTTCTTGAAGTGTTTTTATTTGAAGATATTACATATATATATCTTATGGAGTATATGTGTTTTGGTTTCAGAACACAAATACTCCACAAGATAATATAAACTCAGGAGGCTGAGGATGGGAACAATACGATTCCCGAGAAATGTATCAAATAAGGAAAAACCATCGTTGGGGAAAACATCTTGAGGTAAAAAATTGTAAATATGCAATATTATATACATAAGCTTATATAAATTTGTGATGTTATTCAATTTCTTTCTTCTGCAAGTAGTATAATTCGTATATTCTTTTTAACACCTGACGCACGTTTCACTGAAAAATATCAGTATCATCAGAGGTTTCCAAGTAAATTAATAACAATCGAAATAATTTTATTAATATAAAATTAACGAATAATCGAATTTGTATCGATTTTAATGTAAAATAAATGATAATCGATTTAGGTCGATTAGTTAACGATTGTTTTAATGTTTATTTTCTTCAGCAGCTGTTTTCTCGGTTATATTTGAACATTTGTTGTTTATATTTTATTCATTTTTATATTTTAGTAAATTTATAATTTTATATAGATCGTCTTGTTTTGTTTTTATTTGGGTTTGTTCTTTAATTAATAAATTATTGTTATTGTGTGTGTAAATGTTAAGATTTTCTCAAATATTCATTTTTTGACCTTTTTGTATGTTTTTAATTAATTTTATATTTTCAATGTTTGGAAATTGGTGGTTATTATTTAGAAAATGTGTGGCTAAATTAGATTTATAAATATTTGGTTTTAAATATGCATTGCGGTGTTGAAGAAATCTATCTAGTAGTTTTTTCTTTGTCTGGCCCACGTAGAATTTATTACAATCTGGACATTCTATTTTATATATTCCATTTTTATTGTGAGTATTGGATTTAGTTTTAGGTTCTATTTTATTAAAAATTATATTATCTGTATTATAAGATATTTTTAAATTAGTATTTTTGAATATTTTATTTAATTTTTGATTTATATTTCCGAAATAAGTGAAGGTTGTATATTTTATATTATTATTAGTAGGTGAATTTTTAAATGTAGTGTTCTTGGGAATTTTATTGGTGATTTTATGTTTAATTTTATTTTCTAATTTATTAATAGTTTTTATTTTGTATCCATTTTTAACTGCTATTTGTTGGAAATATTTCTTTCTTTGCTTCTTTCTGTGTTATTTAATGGGATCCTAAGCATTCGGTAAATCATGGAATTAAATACTGCCATTTTGTGTTGGGGAGGATGATTAGAAGTATTTGGTATTACTAAATCAGTTTGAGAAGGTTTCCTGTATATTGAGTATTCAAAATTTGTTTAATTTTTCTTTATTATTAAGTCTAAATAATTTAATTTATTATTAGGTTCTTCTTCTAACGTGAATTTTATTTTGGAATGTAAATTATTTATGGAGTTGAATATATTATTTATATTTATACCATTGTTTTGGGAAATGTACAGAGTGTCATCAACTTATCTAAAATAAAATCCTAATGGGTCGTTTAATTTTATTATATTTATTATTTGTTCGTCGAGTTTTGTAGGAAGATTTCTGATATGATAGCGGAGGTTGGGACTCCCTTAGCAAGGCCATCTGTTTGATAGTACAATTTGTTGTTGTATTGAAAATAATTTTGATTTAAAACTATTTTTAAACTAATAGTTAACTGTTTAATGTATGTGTTACTTTCGTTATTTGTTTTCAGATTATTTATTATAATATTTATAGTTTCTTCAATGGGAATGTTTGTATACATGTTTGATATGTCCAATGAATATAATTTTATATATAGGTGTATATAAGTGGAATAATATATATATATATATATATATATATATAATATATTGCAATCTATAGTTTTTTACTAATCTACTCCATAAAGTTTTTACTAGATTCTCAAAATAATTCTAACATATACTTAATAAATAAATTATTACAAAAATATATATATTTAAATTATGGACGTATACTTGCTATGAGCTACATACGCATCTCTAATACGTTAAAACGTATACACCACCAGTATACACTATAGTACTGATAACTGTAGACAGAGGTAGCTATTATTATAAAAAACCACACACACACACACGCGCGCGCGTGCGGTTTACATTACGCTACAATCTAAGTCGTACGAAGATGAAATCAGTTTGTTTTTATCAAGGGGGAGGTCATGGTACGGGATCGGTTTTGGCAGCGTGAATGATTGCGGAAGGAGGGGGTGCGTAAGGTGGCAGTAACGGCCGTTCGTTTCCACTGTACTTCCGCAGCAACAGATGTGGTTGCGCCGCCGGTAACAGGTGGAATAATGCCTCGACCTCATCACAGCCACTCACTCCTACCGTTTGCTCTGTTCTCAACGAATTTCTCGACAACAGGTGAATATGTGTAACTTACAAATCGCTTTGTCATGTTCTACATTAATAGCTTACTCATACTAGCTGAATTTATCGTGAGTACTTGATGCTCACACGCGCGCGCGCGCGCGCGCGCACACACACACACACATGGAACTATTAGCGACATTCAACAAAAGAACTTCGTTAAAATTGCGACCACCTCGTTGTTAACGAAGAGAACAAAGTATGAAATGATTCCAGAGAAAAAAACGTTACACACACTTCTTAGCGAGTGTTTGTTTAAGAACGTAATTAAGCAAACGGTCACCCCGTATACACGTAGGCCTACACAAATTTTAGAAGAAGAAATTTCCAATCATACGTTTCAGACAACTTTCTGTTTATCGGTCTCTGTCTGTTCTGTCTGTCTCTCTCACGCACGCACGCGCGCGCGCGCGCGCACACACACACACACATTAACGATTGATGCACGTATCCAGAAAGTCAAGATCAGTCTCAGAAAAAATGTAACAAGACACGTAAAAAGAGACTTCACAGCAAGTGTTTTTTCTTTCACCGATCCACAAACCATACCCAGGTGGTAGCTGCATCTTGCGACGGTTTGACTCGTGGTCTACTGACCTCCAGAAGCTTCCAACAACCTTGGAATTATCTTATTCCAAACGGTTATTGTCTTATTTCCATAAAATATTTCGTATGTTGTAGCATGATATATGTACGTTCATTACATGTTTTCTCGTCTATCTTTGTTATTCTACACACAAAGTAGAAGGTTAAAAAGTTAACGGGAAGATTAGTGAGTCCGTAATAATACAGACATTCATCCCTACGAATCACCAGAAGATTTATGAAAGTATAAGATTCGAGAAATATGACGTTTGACGCCTTGGGGACATTTAGACTGACGCTCCTTATTAATGACTACAACCTGTCTTTATTGGTCTTCAACATAAATATGGGCTGAGGAAAATCATTAAGCAATTTTCAATAAAACGGTTACGAATATGACAACTACACTCTGTGAAACGATTTATTTAAATGAATTCATTTAAAATGTTACAACGCTTAGTAATTGTTTCAAGTATGAAATAAAATAATATTTAATAAAATAAATATACGAAGTACTTCATATCTTTAGATAAGTGGATATGATTTTCCGAGCAATACTATTGTCAGTTTTTACAGATGGTAAATCGGTTTGTTTATTTGAAATTAAAAAGTTTTTTTTTTAGTTATATTTATTTGTAGCAAATGTGATATTTTATGTCCCTAAAATATAATATTTATCGTATTAAGAATATTTCTTCAAATTACAGTTACTTGTGCAAGTAAAATTTCCTAAATTATTCTTTTTTCTTCTTCTTCTGGGACTACGGTCCCTGTAGAACCCTGGTCTGCTCAATGATTCTCCTCCATTCTTCTCTGTCCAGACCCTTACTCCTCCTCCTCCCACTCGTATCTACCTCAAATCCCCATCCACATCTTCATACCATCTCGTCCTCGAACGTCCTCTCCTTCTTACTCTCTCCGCTTCCTTTCCAACGGCATTTTTGGCCTCGATCACTTTTCATTCTCACCACGTGCCCCAACCATCTCAACCTTTGCACCTTCACTGCCGCAACTATGTCGGCTTCTTCATAAAGGTCTCTTAGCTCACGGTTCTTTCTTATCCTCCACATCTCACTGTCCCACGCTAGTCCATAAATTCTTCTCAAAATTTTCTTCTCGAAATTTTCATATCTTCCAACTTCAGCACCCATGTCTCGCTTGCATATGTTACTACAGGTCTAATTACTGTGGTGTATATTTCTTTTTGTCATTTTTTGATACATTCCTGGATTGGAATAAATTTTTAATGCGTAGTAGCTTCTGTTTCCTGCTGCTATTCTTTCTTTGATTTCTTCACTTGTTTCATTATTCTATGTAATTGTACTTATGCTTATTAAATTGTATGATTGTGTTTTTATCTGACTCGCGTTTCATAGAATTTTTCTGTAAGTTCAGAAGTTTTTATGTTAATTCATATAAAAACCTTTGAAGATTTAGAATAATTCTTTGAACGTACGTCAGGTGAAAACACAATCATACAATTTAATCGTCACCATCATTATCACATGGATTAAACCAAGGATGGTTTGTTCTGGTCTCAAATAGGCAAAGATTAGAGCTGGTCACTCCAGCGCTTCCTCGGACGTCCCACACCTCTCCGTCCTCTCGGCCTATAGTTCCAGAGTTGTTTGGGGATGCGGCAGTCATCCATTCGGCAAAGATGTTCCCACCAATTCAGTCGATACTGGGCGATCCTGTCGAGTATACTCATAATATTCAGTTCCTCCCGTATATCTGCGTTTCTTCTATGATCATGGAGAGTATACCCTGCCAC
Organism: Magicicada septendecula; assembly: GCA_034769895.1. Taxonomy (NCBI): domain Eukaryota; kingdom Metazoa; phylum Arthropoda; class Insecta; order Hemiptera; family Cicadidae; genus Magicicada; species Magicicada septendecula. The sequence continues at coordinate 397,997,933 of CM068375.1, read as the reverse complement.
GTGCCTGAGAAATCTCATTTCAGCTGCTTGGATGCGACTGGCCTGGCCTTTCGTTAAAGTCCAATTCTCAGACCCAATAAGAAGTGTAGGAAAAGCCATCACCTTGTAGAATTTTAGGCGTGTTCCTTTACTTGTTTACTTAAGGGTTCGCCTAATAGTCTCGCACATAAGATTGAACTTATGCAACTTATTCACAACGTCGTTGCATGCATTATAAGATACACTGTAGGTCAGGTATTCAAATTTGTTCCAGGACAGTCCCATCTATAACAATTTTTGTCCGTACGAGATAAGTTCCACGAAAACATATCACCTTGGTCTTACGTGTGGATATCTGCAATCCAGAGTCTTTGCAAATTCGATTTAACAAATGTATCCCCACCCATCTGCAATTTGTTTTCCCCATCCGATTTCCGCAAACAACAAAGTGTCAATTGTAGAGTGACCAATCATAAAGTGTTCTGGAAGACACATCTGCCAGTTTTTTATGACATCGTAAATATATAAATTAAAAATAGAAGGTGATAATGGACACCCTTGTCCACTCCACAATTGATCAGGCCAACTCTAGGACTGTTCTCTGTTTCTCTGCTTTTATTAAGATTTTATTCTCTACATAAAGACTCTGTATTGGTCTAATTAGATGTTGTGGGATCCCTTTCCTTCCCATTACTGCCCATAGTTTGCTCCGATTCACTCTGTCAAACGCCTTCTCGAAGTCGATTAAAGCTATGTATGTGTACAGCTGATACTCTCTACGCTTTTCAATGAGCTGGGCTATTGTAAATATACAATCTAAACATGAGCTGCCCTTCCCGAAACCGTTCTGGGCCTCTGAAAGCATGGTCTCCGTTATTGCATTCAGCCGTGTTCTTAATCATACAATTTAATAAATTTTATTTTCAGATGTGTCTATAATTTGAAGAAATTAATTCAGAAATAATATTCAGAAAACGCGCGGAATGTTGAAGGGCTACGTACAAAATAAAGATTATTGTGTTAAATAAAACTGCAATGAATAATGTAGTGATTAAAGAAGGAATATGAAACACAATAAGAATGAAATCTTCATTGAAGACACCAGCGACAAGACGTCGAAGCTAGCCATCGTCGCGTCGTCTCTATCGAAAGCCAGACAAACCGCTCACTGAACATAAATTTTACCTGTGATGTCAGCGCTCTCAACACGACTCATAAATTTCTGACGTCTGACGTCAGGATCCATTCCTCTCTTTCCTGTCCGCGTTATCGTTTATCAGTTACAGACATTGTTGTACTCCGCTCGCACTTTCACACGCGCATGCGAGCGCGCGCGCGTATTCAAAGATCCATCCTCTTGCTCTTTATTCGTGAGGTACCGCACTAAGATTCCAGTATACATTTATTTTGTCGGAACTTGCCATGTTGTGTTAATTGTATTGCTTCATGTACAGGACGTCATCTTCCTTCCATCGGATTAAAGATCACCACCGAAGCCCGCCATATATTTTACCATCGACGACAACATTTGTCATTTCACTCTGTTTTCTACCTGTACACCCAATAATAGCGTTGGAGTACTTTAAGTAATTTTTTAAGTAACCTCATCATCATTATCATCACCACTCCAAGGACTAGGCCTTAGACCTGTTCTGGAACTCATCTCCTCCTCGATCTACTGACATCTCTCTTCCCAGTAGGGCGATAACCCAAGGCAGCCACAGGCAGGGATGCGGTTCAAGTGTTCACACCATCTCCTTCTGTGGTCTTCAATCTTCTGACGCAACGATACAATGTTTAAATCGCGTCGAATATCCTCGTTCCTTCTCCGATCCAAGAGAGAACAACAACCTTGTTTCCCTCTTAGAAATTTCATTTCGGTTGCCTGAATCCTCTGCACGTCCCTTTTACCAAGAATCCATGTCTCACTAGCATACAGAAATGTGGGGACAGCCACAGTTTTATAAAATTTAATTCGTGTATCCTCCCGTGTTTTATTTTTCAGGTACCTATGAATCGTTCCACAGATGTGTCTAAATTTTTAAGTAAGTTATTTACCGTATTCTTAAGTAAACGGTAAATTATCCTACCCCTAATGTTTATTAATGACTTGTTTGTCCAGAATTTTCAAGTTAGAATTATTGGTTTTGCTGATAACACTGCTCTCTAGATTATAAACAGGTCAACATGCGTCTGCTCATCTGCTGAACAAGTATATAAAATTAAGTATTTAGGAATTAGCTTTGGCAGTAAAAAACACAAAATGAATGGTTAACAATCTATGGTAACATCAGCAAAGACAGGATCGCCCAGTATCGGCTGAATTGGTGGAAACATCTTTGCCGAATGAATGATAGCCGCATTCCCAAACAACTCTGGAACTACATATAAGCCGAGGAGACGGAGAGGTGTGGGACGTCCGAGGAAGCGGTGGAGTGACCAGCTCTAATCTTTGCCTATTTGAGACCGGAACACACCATCCTTGGTTTAATCCGTGAAGATGATTTTGACTTTTAAATATTTTCTTTATTTTACTGCCAGAAAAAAATGGATGGGTCGTCGATTTACATCAGTTTTTTTAAGATGCAGCACGCAGCATGATATGCCTAGTTTTATCGGCTGCATTCCTTGCTGAAAGTGGGTTAGTGTACCAGTGGACTGGTATCTGGTTACTAATCTGCAGATTCCGTTTCAACTCCCTGACAAAGGAAGACTTGTAAGTAACTAAAGAATAATTAGAAAAAATTATATTTTCAAAAATATATTACTTTTCAAATCTTAAACTATTTTAAAAGTTTTCTATTTAATAACTGCCACAAAACTGAAATGTAATTGAGCAATGTCGGATTATAAGTTGTTGCTCTTTAGATAAGTGCCTATTGTATATTTAGAGTACATTACAAATAAATTGTTATAGATGGTACTGTCCTGGGACAAGTTAGCAATTTTCAATACCTGCGCTACAGTGTGTCTTATAGTGCAAGCAACGACGTTGTGAACAAGTTGCATAAGTTTAACCTTATGTGCGGGACCATTAGACCAACTCTTAAGTCAGCAAGTAAAGGAACACGCTTAAAATTCTAAAAGGTGATGGCTTTTCCCACACGTTTTTATAGGTCTGAGAATTGGACTTTAACGAAAGGCCAGGCCAGTAGCATCCAAGCGGCTGAAATGAGATTTCTCAGGAACGTGGCCGGGTATATTCTCCATGATCATAGAAGAAACACAGATATAGTGAAGGAACTGAATATTATGAGTATACTCGACAGGATCGCCCAGTATCGACTGAATTGGTGGGAGCATCTTTGCCGAGTGGATGACTGCCGCATCCCCAATCAACTCTGGAACTACAAGCCGAGAGGACGGAGAGGTGTGGGACGTCCGAGGAAGCGCTGTAGTGTGCAGCTGTAACCTTTGCCTGTTTGAGGCCGGAACAAACCATCCTTGGTTCAATCCTTGAAGATGATAATGATGATGATGACGATGATTACAAATAAATGGTAAAAGTTTCCACTGTAGACAATAAAGTTGTGTCTATCTAACTGAATGTTTACCTACTCTTACAAATGTAGAGGTTCAGTGCCACTAAGCCACCCTGTGACCGTCCCCCCCGCCCAGGGTGCGTTTAATTAACGCATGTGGAGCTTGACTTCTAAGTAGAACCTCGACGCTGTGACTACACGGCCGTAAAGCAAGGTGAGTTTTCATAATTTGTTCACGATATAAATGTTTGTGACTTAATTTCAGAAAAGCATTGGTGAGAAGACAGTTTCTTAGGAAACAATTTTTTAAAAATACTTGAATTTAATAGACAAACACTTGGTAAGTTCTACAGATGATTTTATTTTCCTGACAATTGTTTCACCAGTTACAGCAGCTTCAGAGGTTAGATTTCAACTCAGTTTTCAGAGGAAATCTAGTCTCTGAAGTTGCCATAACTGGTGAAACAATTGTCAGGAAAATAAAATCATCTGTAAAACTTACCAAGTGTTTGTTTATTAAATTCAAGTATTAGTAAAATGTTCTAGCAAGTGCCGAGCCACCATTCGATTAGTGTTACTTTTTTAACAGTACAATAACTAAGTATTTAAGAGTCATTGAAAAATTATTAAAAAAAAATGTAAAAGAATTAAATCTTTTAAATCTTTCAGATGAAAGTTATTGTATTTTGCCGTCTTCCATTCAAAGCAGTAGCATGATATAAGTGAACTGACAATTCTCTAAAATTATATTTAAGGGCACTCGTAACCGGCTATGGTTACCATGTTAACTTCATCAACTTTGAGACCCATTATGTCAGAACCTGTAAGAGATTGAAGTCTGGACTTTTAGCATACAGGTGGCAGCTTATATAGACTACGAACGCTACTACAATTATGAAGATACCTTAATTTTCTGATTTTTATAATTTTTTATGTTTTGCTCTAAAAATTTACATACAACAAGCATAATTATAATTTTTTACGCCTTTATTTTTCGATGAAACTGTATAGTCTAATAGTGAAGTTACATCTCTATTAACCCAATAATCACAAAATAATTCAGCTTAATAGTTCACTTGGTTTCTGAAATAATGGGTCATTTATCTAAAAAAAAAATAGATTTTCAGAAAAACGAAATTGAAGTTTTTCAAACAGATTTTTATTGTTTTGCCTGATTTAAAATAGTCCAGCTCCATACTCGGGGTCTTCATTTATGTCCACTTGGTTCTCTGGGTTTTTCTCTTCACATTTATAATTAACTACTGAATTCATCTACTGCTGTCTCTGCCCCAAGGATTCCTTCCAAGTCAATTTTTTTCATTACTTTAACCGTATTTGATCCTGGTCTTATCCCTGATTTTTGTAAGACTCGACACTTATTTATATTACCTAAATGTAAAGGTCAAGACAGCGTCATGTACACCCAAAACCAAAGTATCCATCCAAACAAATATATTTTTTGGCAAACTATTCCAAATCAAATGGCTCAGCGAATCGTTTGCATTCTGTGAACTACCATGAGGATATTTTTTAACAAATTAGGATGATTCACATCAGCAAATATTGGCTTTATTACTGACATTAGTAGTGAATGTTTATTGAAATTACCTTTCCAATGGTAAAAACTGCATGTCTGTGCAATTTGTTGTAAGGGAGTTACAGATTTTAAAAAATGGTAACTTTGTCAGCACCTTTGAGAGAACTTTCCCTACGATCTCAATTTTTTTAAATCATAAAAAAATTATTATTAGGGGTATTCACATAAATTTGGTATCAAATTACTCAGAAAATATTGAGTATTTTTTAAGATAAAATACAAAAAACAATTTTTTGGTCGATTTGCCTGTTACGAGCACCCTTAACGATAACCAATTTGTTAATTAAGAAAAACGCTATTGTTAAACTTAACTGGCTACCATCAGTTTAGCGACTGAAGCTGTCTCACCGTACACCGGCTGAAATGATGTTACTAAACAGCGCGATCAGTGCCAGATTTAAGATTTTTGAGGCCCTAGGTCAAGTTTTCTGAGCCCCCCCCCCCCAGGCTATGACTTTGAATGAACTTCCTCTTTAATTTTTTTATCTTACGTTTGTAGGTTCTACTAGCCGTGTGAATGTTTATGTTCATGTTCATGATAAACATGTTTAGTGTTCGGATTCAATTCTATGTTCATAAAGTTTACACACTAATAAATATCAACGAAACAACGCGCTGCCCACCACATAAAGTAAAAACCTTCTTCACGGTCAAAACAAAATAAAAACACAACCTCAAATCGCAAACCGTTCAGTCACAACACAGATAAACAATGATAACAAACAAGGGTGGTACCACGGTCGTGTAAATTCGGGGGCAATATAGCGGACGTTCAAAATTCGCATGCGCAGATTAGTTTTCAAGGATGCCAAAGTCTTAAAAATAAGCGCGCAATATTTAAATAAGAACTGTCTTCCATTTGTATTTTAACAAAAATTGATCATTTAATTTCAAAAATCATACTTAAATAAATTAAAGTGCCTCCTACTTTTATAAAAATACTTCTGTTGATACTTCTGTTCTGTTTATCTAATAATAAAAGTTTATGAGTTAAAACAGATGCGTTTTAGTTAAGCCGCGACATGTTATTAGACGTAGGTAGGTATCAGACCAAGTAAAAGAACCCATTAAAAATTCTTTTCGTAAACATTCAAACATTTTTCCCCCTGGCCGACTCAGTCTGAGGAAATGTTTTCCTGGAATAAAATGCTGTGTTAATATTGGCCATATTACCTTCCTGGAATGCTGTGCGGTTCATATCGGCAACCTATTCTGTCCAACTCCTACACTATTCGGTGACATAAAAATTACCCCCTCCCCCTTCAAGTACCCACTCCATTTATAATTATCTCATTACCAATTTACAGTGGATTAATATGACTTTATTTTCGGGGCACTTATTTATTAAAAATTAAGTACTTTACTCGTGTTAAAACACAAAACAACGCAGGTAAACCCCCCTCCCTCGTAACCGAACAACCTGGTTGCCCGGAAACAAAATTATTTTATTTTTAACAATTACCATTGTTTGAAAAAGTTTAAATGGATTTTAAGTACTTTACTCTTGTTAAAACGTAAAAAACGTTGCAGGTAAACTACCCCTCCCTCTTAACCTAACCTACTAACCTAAATCAATAGACCTTGAGTCCTCTACAACTCGGGCACATATGTAAAAATTATTTGATTCTGTTTGAATTTGCGGCAGTTATCGTACGACAGAAAAATTCCACACACACACACACACACACACACACACACACACACACACACACACACACACACACACACACACACACACACACACACACACACACACACACACACACACACACACACACACACACACACACACACACACACACACACACACACACACACACACACACACACACACACACACACACACACACACACACATTTTGGAAAATGACTTTTCTACATGTATTGAGAGGGTAGTACAATCAGAATCAGCCCTTATCTCGAACACGATTTTTTCGCGATCACCATACTGTTTATAGGAATCACAACAAACTAAATGGAAGTAGCCGTTTTATTGAACCGAACACCCGGAAGATCCAGAAACAACAATATTATATCTAATTGTGCCTACTTTATTGGATTAACCGCCTACCTGAATCATTTCTGTAAGGCCAACCTGTGATTCTAAGAAACGGCGCTTTGTAAAAGATATAACGACACAACGGGACATCACTCTTAGCCAAAAAAATATAAAAAACATACATTAATTTTTGTTTCTAATTATTTGTCAGTAACTACAACAGTGCTGTTTAATGACGCAAAAAATAATTATTTTTCTGTACAATGAAGTATGTTATGATGAAAATATAGAATACTTTTTTTTAAATTTTTGTTAAAATTATTTAATTCTTACTATTATTAAACTGTTGCCAAACGATTTTGAATTAATTGTATGAATTAATAAATGTTCAGAAAACGAGTTTTTTTCCTCTTTAAATGTGACACTAAACAAAAAATACTTGAATAGTTTAAAACAGTACTTGTATTTTTGTAGGCTTATATATGTGGAGGTAGCCTTCTGTTAGTTGCCCCTCACTGTGTTTAACTATAGTAATATAATGAATTTTTCCGGTAAAGGGTTTGCGAGGATCGGTCAAAAAATATAACACAAATTTTAAATTATTTGTGTCGACGTTTCGACAATATTTATTGTCATCATCAGGACCTGTGTATGAATAAAAAAAAAATGTCGAACACAACAGAACAATTATTTGAGTGAACTATTATCTTTCCATTTTCACTTGATAGATAGGTTTACATAAACTTGTGTTTGTAATATTATGTAAATTCTCTTATGTAAGTTCGTAAAGTTCTACAGTTAATGTGTAATTTAGAATTCTATAAATTAATGACGGTGTTTTTAATACCAGTAGTGAATGAAACATGATAAAAATAACTTTTAATAATTACATAATTGAACATCCCTCTAATCTGAATTTAGCTATAATATGTTCTACTATGCTATATGTCGACAGGTATATGTATAAACGTCTTCTGAAGCAATTCTAATATTTAATTGTTGATTACTGCTTTTACAATTAATTACAAATACCATTATATTATGAGTAATTTAAATTGTAATATTGTATAAATTAAGTTCTGTGATACCTATCATAATTTTCTCGTTGTATTTAAAGAAAATATTTGATGATGTAAAACGAACTGTCTCAGCTCCTTCACATATACAAGGATGCCCACATACGCACATATGCACGCACACGCATATACTCACATACACAAACACGTTCACTCAAATTCATACACAGGTCTTGATGATGACAATAAATATTGTCGAAACGTCGACACAAATAATTTAAAATTTGTGTTATATTTTTTGACCGATCCTCACAAAACCTTCACCGGATTGACGGTCACTACGAATTTAAGGGTTTTGTTCAATGTTGTTTTTACTTTGAAATAGTTTGTAGGCTTCAATTTTATGTATAGGCTTGCGCGTGTAGTGTGTGGTGTGTATTTGAGAATATGAGTAATGGCAGAGAGGGAGAGAGAGAGAGAGAGAGAGAGAGAGAGAGAGAGAGAGAGAGAGAGAGAGAGAGAGAGAGAGAGAGAGAGAGAGAGAGAGAGAGAGAGAGAGGAGAGAGAGAGAGAGAGAGAGAGAGTTAATTTTCGTAAGGTAGATGGGTAGACAATTTAAAGTGAACAGTCCGTAAATTTTTTTTACGGAGCCCGGAAGGAAGATAAGACTTTTAAATGAAGAAGAACGCCATATGGTGAAGACGTTAGAGCAATTAAAGGTATTAACATTTTTGCCTATAGCAGTGTCCTGCCGCTAGTCTTAAAAACGTGTTCATTCATTTTTGTAACGTATCTATGCGGCAAAAGGAACGATACACATCGTTCGGAACACAGACATTTATCTAGTATGTGTTCGTGAGGACGAAACGCGTTGGAGTTACGGCGCGCAGACGTTACGGAGACTAAGAAGAAGCGGGAACGGTTTAAAGGGACGCGTAGCGACAGCGCCATATGGCAAAGACGTTGCGGACGTTGATAATGACTTTTGCATGTCTAACGATGAGCCTTTTAAATGAAGAACGGCCACCCGGCGACGTCTTCCTCCTTGTCGTAACGGTCGGATAATTTCAAATTTTGTCCCTCCCTCCACTCTTCCTTTGTCTGCGACTGACTATGTCTATAATTTTTGTTGTTTATTATTCCGGCTGAATAATAAATTTTTATTTATTGATTAAATTCTCATCTTCCACTGCTGCTTGTCCATCTAAAGATCTTCTTCGATTTCTTGTTCCCTCAATATACTCTGAATTTCTTCTATCCAGGCGATAGGTGGTCTTCCTCTTTTCCTTCTTCCTGGTGGTGTCCATTCCATAACTCTCCTTGGAAATCTTTCCTGTCCCATTCTTTTCGTGTGTCCATACCACTGTATTTTTTGTTTGTTTGGATAAAATCAACAATTGAATTTTTTGCATTCATTCTGTCCATAATGACTTCATTTCTAATTTTTTCACGCCTGTATACTCCACAAGTCCATCTCTGCTGTCATTAATTTTGTTCTTGTGTGTTTATTAGTAGTCCAAACTTCTGAGCCGTAAGTCACGATACTTCTAACAATGGTTTTAAATATTTTGGTTTTAGTTTCTGCTGTAACTAAACTACTGTAATGTAGGTATACACATCTTTTCCAAATTAATTAAGGATTGTATTTTTTTTCTTTGCTTTCCACTTGCCGTAATTTTCACTCCTAAATACTTGTATTCATTCCTCTGTATATGAAATCTTCCCCATGTCTTCTCCAATATCAAGTCTTGATGAAGGTCTCTTATTGCCATGTATTTTGTTTTATTGATATTTACCTTTAGTCCCCGTTTCTGATATTCCTGTATCAATTTTCTAGTCAAAATCTTGAGCCGAAAGTAATTGGTCATCAGCAAACTGTAATGAATAAATTTTACCACCATCAAGTGGAATTCCCACGTTTCTGCACACTATTTTTTTGCAACTCTCTAATGCTTTCTCCGTATAACTTTTAAAACGCGTGGTAGACAACATCCCTGGCGCAAACCTTTGGTCACTTGGAACCCTGGTGACAAATTCTTTCCTATTTTTTTTTATTCTCGATATTGAATTGCTATAGAAATTTTGCATATAATAATACTATAAATAATGCCATATTATAGAATTTTTTGTTTTGTTTACACTTTCCTTACTATAAAAACGCTTACTGAGCTATAAGAACTTTCCGTACTGGGCTGCACTTGTTTAGTAGCTCAGTAGCTTAGAATTGCTTATGCATTTAATACTGTATTTAAGTGAGTTCTACTGAATAACTCTACTCCGCTACAAGCGCTATTCTCCTGGTATTAATAATTTTTACTGCGTTACACCTTAGGATTCGGATCCTTCGTCCAGCTTTCTGACCACACCACGAACATCGTATTTAAGGCCACTTACAAAAGAGTAGTTTAAATATGTCTCAGTGTCTCCGGAAAGCTCACGGCGTCAAAGCCAAACTATTTCCCTTTCTCTCAAATCGGAGTTCAGTACCTGTGCGCACTAAACTCACCACCTTTCTTAGAGAATTCCTGACTTACTCAGTTGGTCCCTGAGTTACTCAGCGCTCTCATATTGGTCCCTGCTACAACCTACGTTGTTGTGTGCACTTGGAAGCTTTCCAATATCGCACTCTCCCTGGTATGTCAGAAATTGTGTTACCAGGCGAGGGTTAAAGATTCCTTCTGTTCTGTGCGTTCTCTTGCGCTCAAACTCTTCACTCATGCCTCTGCCTCATCCTACCGTCACCTCCGCGCCTTAGCAGACGACGACCCACCTCCTCGCAAATTTACACACCCCCGAAATCTGCTCGATGACCCCCCTCCCCAGTAAACATTCATCTACCCCTCGCTCCCGCCCTTGCGTGACGTTGACATTCAACCTTTCCCATCCTCCGCCAAATAAACGAGAAATCACCAATAAATCGTGCTCCTTTCTTCCCATGTTAAAAAAATCCTCAGACGGTGCGAATCGCTCCGCGGTTCTGGTACACAATAACAGCCTCCATCCCTCCTTGCAGGAGAGCTTTTTTTTTTTTAGCGCAAAGCTACCATGATTCAGACGGATCCGGCAGTAATCGAGTTTGCCCGGACACTGCAAGCACTGGGTCACGTCCAGCAGCTGCACCACGATTGGAAGTTGGAAGAAGAAGTAGTTTAAATAACCATTGATCTCCGACGGTTTTTTTGTATTTTTATATCAAAGAAAGGACATGCATAATACAAGCAACGACGTTGTGAATAAGGTGCATAAGTTCAACTTTATGTGCGGGACTATCAGCCGAACTCGTAAGTCAGCAAGTAAAGAAACACGCCTGAAATTCTACAAGGTGATGGCCCTTCCCACAGTTCTTTATGGGTATGAGAATTGGACTTTAAGGAAAGGAGGTGGGCCAGTCGTATCCAAGCAGCTGAAATGAGATTTCACAGGCACGCGGCAGGGTATACTCTGCATGATCATAGATGAAATACAGGTATACGGCAGGGACTGAACATTATGAGTCTACTCGGGAGAATTGCCCAGTATCGGCTGAATTGATGGGAACATCTTTGCTGAATGGGTGACTGCCGCATCCCCAAACAAGTATAGAACTAACTATAAGCTAAAGGGACGGAGAGGTATGGGACGTCCGAGGAAGCGCTGGAGTGACCAGGTCTACTTTGCCTGTTTGATCTTTGCAGATGATGATGATGATGAAGAAAGGACATTTAGTGCCTTAGGTGTTACATTTAGAAACCTTTAGAACAGTAACAGAAGCGCCCTCCCGTACCTCCAGTAAATAGAAATATAACAGAAAAAGTAAAATGAAGAATGATGACAAAGCAGATTCGGTTAACGAGGAGAAAAAAGATAATGTCTTTATTATCTTTCTCCTTAGGCTACATTCTTCGCAAGGCTGGCCCAGTCTGCTTTCCTTGTGTGTCGTAGTGTCAAGCTGTCACATCTCGATTGTAGCCTACAAGAAAACTCTATCACTTCGCTCGGCCACTCCCTTGTTTCCTTGTCTACTCCTTTCCCCTCCAGTTTCTTTTTGGTCCGTTTTTGGGTTGCCAATTTATTAGTTGCTTTTTCGTAGTGTACGTGTTCGTACGATATTAACTAGAATTATTCTTATGCCATCCGGTGTCGAGTGCTTTTATTCCGATACTTTGTTTGATCACTTCTAGTTAGAATTTATTTTAAAGAAAATACAATTTTATACATAGCCTACTAGTTGTTTTAACTGCAATTTGCAACATAACAGGCTACTACGTAATTTTACGTAGACTCGTTATTTTTAATACATATTGTAATATTCCTATTAATTGGTAATTACTTATAAAAGGTTGATGTATGAGAATTGTGCTCTTTTGTAAGCCCCACTGGTTGGGCTAGTCAATTTTGTAATAAAACGAGATTATTTCAATGTAAGAATGTGTGTAGTAACGTAGTTAATATTTTCTTGTCTTCGTTATGCTCTCACTGTTGATCTTCGCTTTTGTAATAAAACCATACTATAATTGTAATTGTATAGTGTTCTGGTATAATATTCCCTAGGATAATTTTTATGGTGTGTATGTGTAGTAGTGACGTTCCGCTCTGGGAATCGTCGATTTGGTAAAGTTCCTGGTTCTTTGTTATTATCTTATAAACTCAGTGTATTTTGCTGTGGTAGCAAATTGAAATAAAATATAAATTTAAAATTTATATTTATAAAAAAAAATAATTTCGGAAAAAATATTTTCGGTGTATTTATGTGCTTAATATTTAGGAATAAATCGAGGTTGTTGATCGTAATTATAATTATAATAGTATGGTGTTTAATTTGGTAATAAATTTCTGTTCGGTAAATTTGTTAAAAAGATAATCCAATTAACTTCAAGTTAGGCGAAAAACGGCTCTCTTCTTCTTACTCTTGAAATGTTGTAGTTTCGCATATACTGCCTTTAAAGATTATCTAGTTTTCTTGGTTAATTAATGATTATGTCCTTTTATAAGAGAAATCAACTTCAATTTACCAAAAAACAAACAAAAACGTTTATTAAACACAATAATAAGGTTGGTCGATTAATTAATCGAGGTTACAAAGCCATATCGACTCGCTCAGGGTCGGTCGATATTAGAAGTTTTACAGTTGTATTATTTAAACAGGTTCTTTGAACGGTTATTTATATAAAAAGCCAGAGAAGTTCAGGGACATGAAAGTATAACACTTACAATTCAAAAAATGTCTTAAATTTAAACAATATAATGGTAATTATTAATAATAAAAGTTTATATATAATTTTATTCGAACCAGAAAGCAGTCTAGTCGTGTCTTATTGTGGTGACGATCCTGTATCAAAATGGCCGCCTGACGCATGCGCGTTGATAGCTTCTAATGTAAACAAAGTACTTGTTGAGATAATATGGCCTTTCTTCGGTTAAATGTTCTTCGCAACTGTATATGATCTTCTGGGGTATGGTTTATTGTCACTGGTGTATCATGGAATAGTTCACTTTGTGTAAAAATGTTGTTAAATGGGTATATCTACTGGTGTTTATGCGTGTCAGTTAACCTCGAATTTTCACTTAGTGTTTGGTGCGATTTCAGTGTTATTTCATTTAATTAGTTATATGTGATTTCGTTTATAGGTGTTATGTAGTTCATGGGTCAACTTCACCACTTCACTTTCATTAAAATAGTTAAAAATTTAGTTTTACATAAAATGATTCCGAACTCCGTTATGACTTAACGGCCATTAAAGGTTGGTTCTATCAAATATTCACATGAAGTGCTCTCTTCGAGGTATAATAATGAACTGTCTGTATTTCCTTCGTCTCATGAAAATCTTAGCCTATATAATATATCTCATACATTGTTTCAAATTGCCATAACTTCCGACACACTTTAAAAATGTACATTATGCTCATAAAATAAATTCGTTATTAGTTAACTGTTTGAAATATAAAATACATATTCGTTTTCACTATTCTATTCTACTTATTTTGATAGTAATTAAGTTAGTATTACAAAGTTTTATCTGAAAATTATATTTCTTATAATTTTTGGGAGGTAGGCCTAAAATTATACTTCCTGTCTTCTATGTAAATAATAGCCATTTTCCCTAATATAATTATTATTCTATTAAATCTGAAATTTGTATAATTATCAATTCTCACTTATTTTATTGCAATTTAGTATACTAATGATGGTTTTTTAATATAATTCATTTGTATATGACTCCCCCTAGGATAGTGTCAGTGAATCTATTTCAGTTTTAATGTTATTTTATTAGACAATTAAATAATTTTACTCATATAATGACCATATCTTTAGAAAGCCTTATTTACATAGTATTTAATATGTTGAGTTTATCTTGCCTAAATATTGTCATTTTATCTGGTTTATAAGACTAGGTTTGTTAATTATTCTGCAGTTTAAATTTATTCTTTGGCCTAGATCTGATGTGTGGCTAATTTCCAAATGTTTTATTAATGTAGTTATTTTATATCCTTCTCTGACTGGTATAACATAAATTATTGATTATATAATTAACATATAACATCTCTCTATATCAAAACTGGTGTTCTGAATAACATTGCTTAGTATATTACCTAATAACATAAATAAAAAATATTCAATAACATTGGAATGGTATCTAATTTTAGATATGTCATTCCTAAATTAAAATGAACAATAAAATAACAAATTATAACACTAACATTTCTTATGGATAATTCTTACTTATCTAATTACTATCTGTAATAGGAATCTGACATCCTGGTTACATATAATGGTTAACATCTTATACTACTCAACATTAACAATTTGTTTTGTAATTCCCCATTTTACAAGATTTATGCCCCCTCTTTAAGTATAACCCTGGCTATCTAAGTTATATTCCATTCTATGGAATGTTCATACAGCTTTAGTAGCTTTTTATTAGTAACATTACTATTTCATTATCAAAGTAGACACTGTTCATAAAACTTAAAGTTTATTGCTTTGTACTGTAACTCATGCACCTTTTTAAAGTTTATTATTTATAATTTGATCACTTGCACTTGTCTATGGTGAATTATCAATATATTTACTAGTCTTTCTCTAGTTTTTAACATGAAATATTCAACCATGGGGGAACTGTGAAGATTTGTTTATACAAACTAAACAATAACCTTTTGAATGCACTAATATTTAATACTACTAACACTTTTAGTTTTTTGTCAGTTTTACAGTGATATGGTTTTTTAGGGTGTTATACTTTCTCTTTGGACATTCATTGATTTTGGGGTTTTTTGGGGTTCTATTCCTATGGGGTTTTTGTTTTATATGGGTCGTCTTAATTATTCTTCTTTCTTCCTTCTTCAGTAGATTTGGTTTTGGATTATTCTTCTTTCTTCCTTCTTCAGTAGTGGTAGTTTTGGTTATTCTTCTTTCTTCAGTAATATTAGTTTTAATTAGTCTTCTTTCTTCTGTCTTCAGTAGCTTTGATTGTTCTTCTTTCTTCCTTCTTCTCTCGTTTTAATTAGTTTTCTTTCTTCTTTGAGTTTGGTTCTTCTTCCTTCTTCCTTCTTCTGTAGTAGTAGTTTTAATTAGTTCTTCTTTCTTCTCTAGTTTTAATTATTCTTCTTTCTTCTTTCTTCAGTAGTGGTAGTTTTGGTTACTCTTCTTTCTTCAGTAATAGTAGTTTTAATTAGTTTTCTTTCTTCTGTCTTCAGTAGCTTTGATTGTTCTTCTTTCTTCCTTCTTCAGTAGTAGTAGATTTGGTTGTTCTTCTTTCTTCAGTGGTTTTGGTTATTCTTCTTTCTTCTCTAGTTTTAATTATTCTTCTTTCTTCTTTCTTCAGTAGCTTTGATTAGTTCTTCTTTCTTCTCTAGTTTTAATTATTCTTCTTTCTTCTTTCTTCAGTAGCTTTGATTGTTCTTCTTTCTTCCTTCTTCTGTAGTAGTAGTTTTAATTAGTCTTCTTTCTTCCTTGATTTTAATTATTCTTCTTTCTTCTTTCTTCAGTAGTTTTAATTGGTTCTTCTTTCTTCTCTAGTTTTAATTATTCTTCTTTCTTCTGTCTTCAGTAGCTTTGATTGTTCTTCTTTCTTCTTTCTTCAGTAGTTTTAGTTTTGACTATTCTTCTTTCTTCAGTAATAGTAGTTTTAATTAGTCTTCTTTCTTCTGTCTTCAGTAGCTTTGATTGTTCTTCTTTCTTCCTTCTTCAGTAGTAGTAGTTTTAATTAGTTCTTCTTTCTTCTCTAGTTTTAATTAGTCTTCTTTCTTCTTTCTTCAGTAATAGTAGTTTTAATTAGTCTTCTTTCTTCTTTAGTTTTAATTATTCTTCTTTCTTCTGTCTTCAGTAGCTTTGATTGTTCTTCTTTCTTCCTTCTTCTGTAATAGTAGTTTTAATTAGTTCTTCTTTCTTCTCTAGTTTTAATTAGTCTTGTTTCTTCTTTCTTCTTTGAGTTTGGTTCTTCTTCTTTCTTCCTTCTTCAGTAGTGGTAGTTTTAATTAGTCTTCTTTCTTCTTTCTTCAGTAATAGTAGTTTTAATTAGTCTTCTTTCTTCTTTGGTTTTAATTATTCTTCTTTCTTCTGTCTTTAGTAGCTTTGATTGTTCTTCTTTTTCTGTCTTCAGTTGCTTTGATTGTTCTTCTTTCTTCTTTCTTCAGTAGCAGTGATTGTTCTTCTTTCTTCCTTCTTCTGTAGTAGTAGTTTTAATTAGTCTTCTTTCTTCCTTGATTTTAATTATTCTTCTTTCTTCTTTCTTCAGTAGTTTTAATTAGTTCTTCTTTCTTCTCTAGTTTTAATTATTCTTCTTTCTTCTTTCTTCAGTAGCTTTGATTGTTCTTCTTTCTTCCTTCTTCAGTAGTAGTAGATTTGGTTGTTCTTCTTTCTTCAGTGGTTTTGGGTTATTCTTCTTTCTTCTTTGTTTTAATTATTCTTCTTTCTTCTTTCTTCAGTAGCTTTGACTGTTCTTCTTTCTTCCTTCTTCAGTAGCAGTAGTTTTGGTTGTTCTTCTTTCTTCAGTGGTTCTGGTTATTCTTCTTTCTTCTGTCTTCAGTAGTTTTGCTGTGTATGCCTTTGTTTCTTCTAGTCTGGTTTCCTTGTCGGGGTATATTAATTGCCTGCTTCTATCTTACCTGGGTAATTTTGTTATTATCATTTTTAGTCTTCTGGGTTTTTAAATTTGTATTATATTATATTATTTGCAGAAATTTTCTTTATTCAACCTTTCTTGTGAATATATTATTAAATAGTGCATTTTAATTGATTCTCATCTGGATATTCCATATATTAGAGCTTTATTAATGATCATTGAGTAATGTATTTGTGTGGATTATCTGTCACGCTACAATATTCATATTTTTTCACAATTTAACTTCAGCGTCGCATTTACAGGCGGTAGACGGACCGGACGCCCCCCCCCCCCCCACGAAGTCGATAAAGTTGTTCAATTTTGTTAATTTCTTAATTTTTAGGCTGTTTTTAAAAATTTTTCCAGCTGTGCACGCTAATATAGTAGTAATTCTTTTTAAATATACAAACAGGTTTATTACACAGTATAAGCGTACACGTTTGAAATATGAAATACAGGAAAATCAATTCAGTCAATGAGCACCTTGTAAACAATGTTTCAATAACGCGTATTGTTATTGCGTTATTACCGTTTACTTTAATGTGACTGGTTTCAGACACGTTAAAGAGAGTAATGTTGATTAGTCTTAACTTGTTTTAGTTTGTGTATGAAGCCGACCCGACTCCGGACCCCCCCCCCCCCCGAAGTCCAAAATCTAGGTTCGATACTGATTAACTTTCTTCCGTATTAATTTCCCACATTTATTGTTTTTTCCCAGTTCCTTCTCCACTTTCTTTCTGCTTCTAGTTACACTATCGAGGCAATAACAGTTTTTTACATCGAACAAGCTGTAATTAAAAAAAAAACATTAAAAATAAGGTGGAAAATTAAACGAAACGAAAGTATTTCAACTGGTCCCCACAAGCACAACCGGCCGCTGACATAATGGTCTACATGTAAGTTTACACATTCTATTACAAATAAAACAAAGAACTAAAGCTTTGTAACAAAACCTAGCGTTTATGTAAAGAAAAGAAAATAGAAGACCTACCTTTAAATACTAAATTGTTACATAGTTTACTGCATACATAGGGAGATAAAGAGGTTGAGATTTTTTGGTTAAATTCTTCTGTTCTTGAAGCATTTTCAATATGAAACTTTGCGCAAACAGATTGCCAGTTGCAACGTTCAGCAATTAGACACATAATTTCAAAATTAAGCGGAGACATCTGGGGAACCCTGTTATTAAGTTATCATGAGACAGATGTTTGAATGTAGTGTTGTTTGCTGACAACTTGCTTGTATAATTCAATATATAGAATCTGATTGGCAAAATTCTGTTTTTAAGCTTCATCAGATTTGCAAACAATACAATATGAAAATCTCTACTATAAAAACAAAGGTAATGATTATGAACAAAAATCACGATTAGCGATCAAATTCTAGAACAGGTGAGCCACTTTAATTATTTGGCTCACCAAATAATGAAATTATGACATTTATGTTAAGTTTGGTAAGTTTCAGACAATCTGTGGAACAATCAACCGTATTTTTACAAACAAGGAACGCAAGATACACAGAATTAAAGTTATACAATGTTATGGCAGTCACCTATGGGCGTGAATTATGGAAAACAACCAAGAAACAAGAAAGTTAGTACAGCCCTCGGAAATGGCGTTCTTAAGAGGAGTTAAAAGGTCTTCTAAACTTGACCGTATAATGAATGACGCCGTAAGAGAAAAGTTACAATTTTGTAACTTGTATGGAAAATTAAAAGATTACAAAAAACGGTGGAAAGAACACTTACTGTAGAAAAAATGTCGGATTGCAGACTGGCCAAGCAAATCTGGAAATGCAAACCTATAGGACACAGGTATGTTGGTAGAACCAAGGAAGAGATGGCTGTAGGATCTTTGAAGGCGGTACAAGTAGTACATTGCCTTTGCCGTGTTGTGAAGAAGATGACGATGATTTACAGAATTACTTACATCTTCAACAACTAGGTGGCTGGTAGGTTTTTGTGCTTCTGTACTGGATATTATAGTACTTAACAGCCCACGGTTAGTATCTAACTAGGATTGCAGGTGTAGCTGAGTGGCCAGTTACAAATGAAAATCCCTTTCCTTAGTGTAAGCGGTTCTGAATTATAACTGCTATTGTAAAGACAACAATATTGTCTTTAACTATAAACGTTCTAACAGTTATTGTTAAAGAATTTTCAATTTAAATTTTAGTTTACTGATTAAATCTAAGTAAAATTAGTTTTCTCTCGTGCTGACGTTTTGGAAAACAAAACAAATGAATTGCAACGTATCGTGTACACAATCATTACGCCTTGCGAAACTGAACCAACAGTAAAGCTTACGGCGCTGTAAGTTCATGTGTCCACTGGTTTTGTAACGTGAACGTGTGTGGTTATATAAGTTTGCTACTTATATAATAAATTTCTCAAGTATGTACGTACTTCTTGTTGCTGTTTATCGTTTGTAATTTACAAACTTGGCGTGGATGCTGTTGTCAATAACAACGCCACGCAGATAACTAACTATCGGTTTGTATTTTCGGTGAACCTGCCGCCCAAACTGATTCATCAAGACAAACGGAAAGGGAACGTAAGTAATAATAGTTTTACAAAGAAATACAATCCAGAATTAAGAAAAGATGGCTATATATACATTAAATGGAATCCTGTGGGATAAACAAATTACAGCAGAAACTAAAACCAAAATATTTAAAGCCATTGTTAGAAGTATCATGACTTACGGCTCAGAATTTTGGACTACCAATAAATACACAAGAACAAAATTTATGACACCAGAGATGGACGTTTGGAGACGTTCGGCAAGAGTATCCAGACGTGAGAAAATTTGAAGTCATTAAGGACAGAATGACTGTGAAAAATTCAATTGTTGACTTTATACAAACAAAAAAAGTTACAATGGTATGGACTAACGAAAAGAATGGCACAGGACAAAATTGCCAAGGAGAGTTATAGAAGAAGGAAAAGAGGAAGAGCATCTATCACCTGGATAGAAGAAATTCAGACTGTATTGAGGGAATGAGAAACTGAAGAAGATCTTTGGATGGACAAGCATCAATGGAAGATGAGAATTCAATCACTTCTGTAATCTTTGGTTCTGGAAATGTGTAAACATTGTACAGCCGTAACCTATACCCTCCCCTACTGTAGTACCCTGTAGCATATTGTCTGGTCTGTCGTTACCTATACCCTCCCCTACTGTAGTACCCTGTAGCATATTGTCTGGTCTGTCGTTACCTATACCCTCCCCTACTGTAGTACCCTGTAGCATATTGTCTGGTCTGTCGTTACCTATACCCTCCCCTACTGTAGTACCCTGTAGCATATTGTCTGGTCTGTCGTTACCTATACCCTCCCCTACTGTAGTGTCCTGTAGCATATTGTCTGGTCTGTCGTTACCTATACCCTCCCCTACTGTAGTGCCCTGTAGCATATTGTCTGGTCTGCCGTTACCTATACCCTCCCCTACTGTAGTGCCCTGTAGCATATTGTCTGGTCTGCCGTTACCTATACCCTCCCCTACTGTAGTTCCCTGTAGCATATTGTCTGGTCTGCCGTTACCTATACCCTCCCCTACTGTAGTGCCCTGTAGCATATTGTCTGGTCTGCCGTTACCTATACCCTCCCCTACTGTAGTACCCTGTAGCATATTGTCCGGTCTGTCGTTACCTATACCCTCCCCTACTGTAGTACCCTGTAGCATATTGTCCGGTCTGTCGTTACCTATACCCTCCCCTACTGTAGTACCCTGTAGCATATTGTCCGGTCTGCCGTTACCTATACCCTCCCCTACTGTAATACCCTGTAGCATATTGTCTGGTCTGTCGTTACCTAAAATCTATCAGCCCGCCTCACTGGGAACCTAATCCTACTATATCATTCTTCTACAAGATTTTCCATTCTGCCTATTCCTCTGACCATATGTCCAGAGTAGTTTAGGTAGGCCTATGCTTTATTAATCTCTTTTCACGACTTGCTTTTTACTTGCAATTCTCGTGATACAAAAGAATTGGTTCTGGTCCTAACATGCATCTGTTGACCCATAAATCGAACCCTTCGAATAATGTTACGGTCTGTCTGTTTCAACGTTCACTTTTAAGAAATGTGTACATTCCAATATCATACATCTGTGTATTCAATATAAGTGAAAGTTTCTTTATCGCCATGATTAAATATTCACTCTCTAACTTAGAGAATTCTTTATTTAGTAAGTGTGGGAAGACCCCGTAAGCGATGTTTGGATGACTTGTATTGAGACTGGAACAGGCTACTAGCCTAAGCCGTAAAGGATGACGACGACGACGACGGAATTCATCAACTTTTGTCGACCCTCTGGAGCGGGAGGGGGTTCGGTCACGTTTCCCCTCCCACAAATACGCCCCTGGTTTGTGTCGAAGGTGTAAACTTGGCCCAGGTAAACGAATGAAATATTTGGTGGCAGAATGACAGTGAACGGCGGAAGAGAGACTCACAACAACGTTAAGTCTAGGATGGCGCAGGCAAAAGTAGAATTTAAATTAAAAAACTCATGAAATATTGTTAAAAAAAATGAAATGTCTCATTAAGTTGTTTGTAGAGACTTGGAAGAGAGGCACGGAACGTTACAAACACCTGCAATGATAAGTGCTTACAATATTGGTAAACTTACAAGCGTTTAGAAAGCTACAACTCCTTTATCTCCCTGGGTGCTCTATCAGCTCTACTAACACTCTAAAAATAATTTATACCAAGGAAAAGATTCCCTAAAATATAGAGATTTAAATACGTTACGAATCGGAAAATAGGAAGAAAAGTTCTGATGAGGCAAGCAGAAATGGATGTAGTGGAGGGAGCCAAGTTAGAATAGCGTGAGGATAATGACTGCTTATAGCTGTAAACACTTACCGTAGCGTGTATGCATAGGCAGAAGATTATGGATAATTTCAATTTGCGTGTATGTGATTAGCAGCAACGCTTTCACATTTCATTCATTATATGTGTAGTTATAGACAAGAGTTTCATACTTTCTGTGTTGCACATTCTCGTGTAACTCGTGTAAGCCTGTGTGACGGTACAGACATTAACCTGCGTGACGGTACAGACATTAACCTGCGTGACGGTACAGACATTAACCTGTGTGACGGTACAGACATTAACCTGTGTGACGGTACAGACATTAACCTGCGTGACGGTACAGACATTAACCTGCGTGACGGTACAGACATTAACCTGTGTGACGGTACAGACATGACATTAACCTGCGTGACGGTACAGACATTAACCTGTGTGACGGTACAGACATTAACCTGTGTGACGGTACAGACATTAACCTGTGTGACGGTACAGACATTAACCTGCGTGACGGTACAGACATTAACCTGTGTGACGGTACAGACATTAACCTGCGTGACGGTACAGACATTAACCTGCGTGACGGTACAGACATTAACCTGTGTGACGGTACAGACATTAACCTGCGTGACGGTACAGACATTAACCTGCGTGACGGTACAGACATTAACCTGTGTGACGGTACAGACATTAACCTGTGTGACGGTACAGACATTAACCTGTGTGACGGTACAGACATTAACCTGTGTGACGGTACAGACATTAACCTGCGTGACGGTACAGACATTAACCTGTGTGACGGTACAGACATTAACCTGTGTGACGGCACAGACATTAACCTGTGTGACGGCACAGACATTAACCTGTGTGACGGTACAGACATTAACCTGTGTGACGGTACAGACATTAACCTGTGTGACGGTACAGACATTAACCTGTGTGACGGTACAGACATTAACCTGTGTGACGGTACAGACATTAACCTGTGTGACGGTACAGACATTAACCTGTGTGACGGTACAGACATTAACCTGTGTGACGGTACAGACATTAACCTGTGTGACGGTACAGACATTAACCTGTGTGACGGTACAGACATTAACCTGTGTGACGGTACAGACATTAACCTGTGTGACGGTACAGACATTAACCTGTGTGACGGTACAGACATTAACCTGTGTGACGGTACAGACATTAACCTGTGTGACGGCACAGACATTAACCTGTGTGACGGCACAGACATTAACCTGTGTGACGGTACAGACATTAACCTGTGTGACGGTACAGACATTAACCTGTGTGACGGTACAGACATTAACCTGTGTGACGGTACAGACATTAACCTGTGTGACGGTACAGACATTAACCTGTGTGACGGTACAGACATTAACAATTCTTTTCAAATAACAAGTACCTTCTTCTTCTTTTTCTTCTCTTCAAGGGTTAGGTTGTACGAACCTATTCCGGCACCCATCTCATCCTCGGACGACCCACGTCTCTTCTACCAATATAGTTCATTGCCGCTTTCGGCAATCGATCCTCTGTCATCCTTTGCAGATCATCTTCTATGATCCCATTGTCTTCTGTAAATTGAAATATTTCATTTATGTCCTTTACTTTGAGTTCTGCTCTGATGTCTTCGTTTCTTATTATACATTGCAATGTATAATTTAAAGTATTACGAAGAAACTGCATTTCAGCACTTTGAATCTTGCAGTTTTCCTTTTTTTTTCTCATGACCCCCGCCACACTCACGTAAATCAACGTGGGTATTACAATTGTCTTATAAAATTTAATCCTTCTGCTGCGTCTTGTTTTATTTCTAAGATTTCTATGAATCGTACCACAAATATTCCTAAAGTTATTTATCTTCTCTCTTATATCATATTCAGATTCATAGCTTAGTGCACAGCCGAGATATTTGAAACGGCCCACTTGTTGTAAAGTGTTGTTCTAAACTGTCTTATTCCTCACTGGATATTTACCTTTAAAGGCCATGGTTTTGGTCTTTCTTACTGAAATTGTCGGTGAGTATTCTCTTGGCACTTCTTGTAATTGAAACATAGCTCTTTGTAAATCATGCTCATTTTCTTGAATAAGAACTATGTCATCCGCATATAGCAGGGAACCCATACAAATTGATTTGTTAAACTGTATTCACGAATCACTCTGGACTTCCATGCTCTCAACATGTCGTCAATGTATATATTAAACAAGGTTGGGGAACACAGCATCCCTGCCTAACTCCCTTATTTATTGGAATGCCACCTGAGAGCCTATCATTCAGATCCAGTACTACAGATGTACTTTTATAAAGGATTTGAGGTCGTCTTTTATCTGATCTTTGAATCTAATTCGGGGTCTTCCCCTTGCTCTACTACCCATTGGTTTCTGGTAGAAGATATGTTTCGTAGACTGTCCTTCCTCCATTTTCTCTATGTCTCCAACCCACCTTAGTCTGTATATTTTCATTATTCTGACAAGGTACGTAATGATAGTTAATGTATATTATTAAGGGAAATGAGTTTAAAACAATTTGAACAATCACTTTTTCGCGTTTTAGTGGAAGTCCAGGAGCGCGGCATCACAGCTGGAAACGACACTGTTAATTACTCGATAACGTAAAACACAGCACTGTGCGGGCTAACATGTTACCTGACCTGTCTTTACGATCACGTTAAATTAATTAAAGAGACACAGCTGGCGGTAGTATGCAGCAGCAGTAGTAGCTGGGCGCAGACACACACACAAACGCGCGCGCGCGCGCGTAGCGAGCTGCACAGTCGGTACCAAATTGATTTATTAAAATTTTTACCCGATAATTCTGGCAAATTTCCATATCTATGGCGATGTGTTTGCGTGCGCGCGTGTGCGGGCCGTGGCGCGGCGCAGTGTGAGTGGCCTGGTTGAAATCGTGCTGGCTCCGGGGACAATAACCAGTCATGTCGTGTTTTACTGCTCTGCTCTGTACTGAGTTATTTATTGCTTAAAAAGCAAAAATTACACCATGTTGAGTACGAATTGATTAAATGAATTTAATTTCCGTGATACTGTGCGCGCTCTCTGGTATTGTGCACAACCGGCCCGGCCCGTCCGGGGGTTGGAAAACTAATTTAGAATTGTAAAAGGGCGGCAGCAGCGCTGATGATGCGGGGGTAGGTGGCGGTGGGGGTTGGTGTCAGCAACAATGCTCGTTGTCAACGATCCGCGACTAAATTATTCCTTCATAAATTATTATATAAACTGTTCCCGGCCTGTGATGATTGGCCGGACCGCAGATGGATAACAATTTCATACTTCAGCTATTTATTTATAAACATGCAATAAAGGCCGGAATTCACGGATGTGTGCTGGGGTAGAGACTGTATTAAAACTGGGGGTCGCACCACCAACCTGTTTGGTAAAAAGAAACCAGAATTTTTAGTTCGTATGTTTTTACAGAATTACGATTTTTGACGAACAAACGCCAGAATAAGCTAACAAACTCTATTGTAATTTTCTGGTACTTGTAATTTTCTGGTAATTGGCTGGTACTTGTCCAGCCAACCGGTGCCAGCAGCTACAATAAATGACGGTTTTTATTTATACAAATTACATAAATATATATATGAAAATACATTTTAATTTAATAATAATTTGCATAAGTTCAACCTTAAGTGTGGGACCATTAAGCAAACCCTTAAGTCAGCAAGTAAAGGAACACGCCTAAAATTCTACAAGGTGATGGCCCTTCCCAGACTTTTTTATGGGTCTGAGAATTGGAGTTTAGCGAAAGGCCAGGCCAGTCTCATCCAAGGGGCTGAAATGAGATTTCTCAGGCAGGGTATACTCTCCATGATCATAGATGAAACACAGATATACGGCAGGAACTGAATATTATGGGCATACTAGAGAGGATTGCCCAGTATCGGGAGAATTGGTGGGAACATCTTTACCGAATGGATGACTGCCGCATCCCAAACAACTATGGAACTATAAGCCGAGGGGCAGAGAGGTGCGGGTCGTCCGAGAAAGCGATGGAGTGACCAGCTCTAATCTCTGCCTATTTGAGACCGGAACAAACCATCCTGGTTTAATCCTTGAAGATGATGGTGATGATGACATTATAATTTATATTTATAGCATACAGTAAAGACGAGATAATTATTTCGAAGCGAGAACTATGAATTACATATCGTATTTAAGAGTGCAGACTTATAGTTGTTAAGATAACAAGCGCCATCGGTAATTCAATGTTTTTTTTTATTAAGTTAATTACCAGGAATCTGTTGATTCTTTGACATTAATTCTGGTGACTTATTGACCAGGAATTAATGAGCTAGTAATGTAATCTCAAACAGCACTAACGACATCAACACTGAAATCAGAAGAAGAATATATCTCGCAAATAAAACATATTATGGATTAAAAAAAGCACCCGACATCTAGCTTCATCTGAAGAAGCACGAAATGCAAAATTATAAAAAACATATCAGGCCAGTGCTGACATATGCTTCAGAAACCGGGACAATGACAGAAAATAGCGAGAGACTTCTAGGCTGCTGTGGAAGACGGATTCTAAGAACAATATTTAGAACAGTACAAGAAAATGGAATGTGGCGCAGGTGCTATAATTATGAACTGTACCATCTTTACAAACAGCCGGACATTGTCAGGATAATCAAAATATACAGGTTAAGGTGGGTTGGACACATAAAGTGAATGGAGAAGGACAGCGTACGAAACATATTTTCTACCAGAAACCAATGGGTAGTAGAAAAAGGGGAAGAGCCCGAAGTAGATTCAAAGAACAGATAGAGGAGGACCTCGGATAGCTGAACATAAGAAACTGAAAAGCCAGGGTACGCAATAGGGAGGAATGGAATCGATTCTTGGAGCAGGCCAAGACTCACCAAGGGTTGTAGAGCTGATGATGATGGTGATGATGAATGTAATCTCATCTCGGTATATAGATATTCATAAAAATAGCAAACACTGCGTAGTGTGCAGGTGTGTTATAAATATTTAAAAATAGATGACGTGAAAATGGACACAAAGTGTGGAAACTAATCTGAGTTTATCCTTACGCTGTTATTTGAATATCCGAGTACATTGTTTACATAATTCCTTGCTCTCCTTTCTCCTCACTCTCTCTGTCTCGCTCTTAGTCTCTACTACAGCTCCGATTATATTATTCATGCATAGTAACACTATAACACGGCACGCTTAACTCTGACAGTCGCGGAGTCAGGACAAGACTTACAACCGATGATTTATGATGTTTGTCTTTGCATGAGATTTTCTTTCGTTGTTTTCAATTGCAGTAAAATTGATTACTCTATTGTTGTTGTTATTCAGTTTTATATTTCAGCTTCCTTGTCGACCGTGTAACCGAATTAGAACAGCCGTTTAGGTAAATAGAATTTTACTAACGGTTACAAGTAGACGGGGACCAGTAGTTAAACCTATGGCTTGGTGCAAGAACCAACAATGACAGTTTTTGGAGAAAATGACATTAGTGGCTCCTTACACTGCTGAAGTTATGTGTTTTCATGTGTAAAATCCACCAATGCCAATCTGTAATATCTTACGGGTTCATAGTATCAGTGGTTGCAAAAGTCAGGAACAGTTTTTTGAATTATTCACAACCACCAATGTCACATTTATTTTAGAAACTAAAAGATATTTTTCACAATTAAACTTACATGAGGCATTCTCTTACATATGTATGTAAATATTTATAGAAACATCAAATATAATCTTGATCATGACACCATAATATGAGTCAGAAAAAACTGACCAATTTTAAAACTCCATTTTCTCAGAACACTGTTTTATGACATTGGTGCTTCTTGCACCAAGTCACAGATATAATAGGACTACAATTGCTAAACAACTAATTTGGTAGCAGATGTCCGACGAACTATAGAACACAGGATGGAAACAGTCCAAAGCAGAAGCCAGTCCAAAGCAGAAGCCAAGCAGGACGAGGAAAGCTACAGTAGGCATAGGCAGAGGGAGATGATGAAGAAACCCTCCCCCCGTCCACCTCAGCCTAAAGGAATATAAGAATAGAGGCAATAGGAATAAGGGTTATAGGGTTATAAGGGTTGAGGAATATAAGTCTTTATAACGACTTATTTTTGAAATATAAAGCTGCAAAAATAAGCAGTGGCAGTTGTGAAATGTAAGCTAGGGTGGGGCGAAAAATATTTTAATTTTTATTCTGATTCGGTATACCGCGGAAAACTTGTCTTTAGGACAAATAAGTAAAATAAACAAAAGAAACAAAAAATCGATTAAAATCGAAAATTATAAAAACTGATCATTTATAACAACTTTTCGTAATTAAAAAAAAAAAAACAAATTTTTTTAATGGAAAGTCAAACCCTACAGCTTTAGAATAAGTAAAGAATATCACAGGAAAGATAAATAAATTTAAAAAATCATAGATATTTTAACATCTGTTGGTGGTGCATTGCACCTGAAAAACAAATTTTTGACATTAAAATCGGAAATTTTACATTTTGACATAAAATAGTTAGTGATAAATGTAACAAGGTATGGCATTATTTTAATAGTCTTCTATTCAGTCTTTTTGGTACTGCCTATTATAAACTCCGATTTGTGCGAAAAACGTAGCACGATGGACGTAAAAGAAGCGTAGTTCTGTCCTGGTTCGGGGGTGATGCGCGACCGGAAGATATTAATCGATTTTTTTTTTCCTTTTGTTTATTTTACTTAGCTGTAGTAGGGGCAAGTTTCCTGCGGTATAGCGAATAAAAAAATAAATAAATAAAAATATTTTTCGGCCCCCCCCAATGTAAACCTACAGAAAGAAGATATTGGGAGGGGGGCTTGTGGAACGACAAGAGAAGTTTCAGACTAGAAACCGGAAAATGATGAAGAACTTTGAAACGATGATCTTGACGATGATGATGATGATGATGATACCTTATACGTAACAAATACGTAGAAATTAAGTTGCTACCACTGGTCAGTGTCAGCTGTCGGCAATCGAATCAGTTCGAGGCGGATGGCTTTTGGTAAAATGAACAGTATTTTCAAGGATTATTAGCGATAATTGGGTTTAAACGGTGTCCATATGCTGCAGTGATTTACGGGTCAACATCAGAACGGTACGAATTTGCACATACGTTCAATGACACAATAAAGCCATCTGTGACATTTATAGTCACGTAGCTGAAAAACATTTTGTGTTACTGTAATATATATTAGCTGAAACGCACAGTCTGCAAGTATTAGTGAAAAGGAAGGAAAACACATCATTACCACCACCATCCTCGTCGTCACCATCATCATCATTATCATTATCTTCATCAGCAGAGGTGCCCATCCCCCCCCCAACACCATGGTGTAATTCCCCCCCCCCCCAAGTATTCCAAAACTCCCCACCAAAATTTGATTTTGTTGGTAGGGGGGTATGGAATAATCCCAGTTAACGGTGTATCTTTGGGCTTTATCTAAAAAAAGTTTTGAAAAACTAAAGCCATTTAAGCAACTATCGGAATCAAAAAAATTAATGTTTTTCTTTTTATCAATACCAAAAGGTGTAGTATGCCTAATCAATAACTAAATTATGAGAAATGTAAAGACCTCGTAAAACCTGGCCTAACATAATTAGCAGTGCATTACGCCCTATCAAAATAATCTAACTTGATTTTCTAATTGTATTCCTTTTCTTCACTGGTTTGTTTGATTTATGACGCTTGCAAGGAGGGTAATTGGGTCCCTGGTTACGGAGCTGGCTTAAATTCATGTAACTTATATTTCCAACAAGGAATTATGAAAGGAAAAAGATGATTATTAATGGCAGGAAAGGTTTAGTAATAAAATAAAAAAATCTAATAAATTTGGAAACACAATTTATTTTTTGCATATATATCTTATATGATAATCTTAGATGAAAATCGCCTAGAAAAATCCTCCCCCAAAATTCCAGTGGAGCGACTTGCACCATTGCGCCATGTTGTGGGCACCGCTATTCACCAGCAGAAGCAGCATTTATCACATCATCTTTTCAGCTGGAAAAAATATTATAATTTTGCTATTACTACAAACTGGCATTAGCTGAAAGTGGTGGAAAAGTTAAGCTTCTCCAATATACTAGGTTTATAGAATGTGAATCTTAAAAGTAAACAAAAAATTATTAACACGCACACACACACACACACACACATGTATATATATATATATATATATATATATATTGTAACGTCTCACGCTGAGTCTCGGAGTATCGTTTGATCTTATCGTCACTCTTGCGATCGTCACTTTAATTATTTAATGAAAATCTATGTTTTATTTGCCCCACGTTATTAGCGTCATCTTGCAACGTCTCCCGCTGATTGAGCTTAAGTCTCGAGTAATTTACGTCTATTTGTTATTTTTTCGAAACGCTCGCTTAATTAAGAGTTACAGAATTTGTTATCTTTGTGTTATATGCCTTCAAAATCGAGTGTGTGTGATTATGCAAAGATATTGAATGATTTTCTTAAATTTTATTTATGTGAAATCAATACCGTTGTTTGACAGTAGTTAGGAGAGAGCGTGAAGAAAGGCAAAGAGAATTACTCTCTTAGTATACGATTGGGTATTTCAAATTTTTCCGCTCGTGGCATCAGCTGATTGCTACTTTTACGAACCCATTTGAGGTTAAATGACTTCAAATGGTACGTAATAAATTCTGGATGTCTGGGCTGATTTCCTTTCTCTTCTCGATCCTTTTATAACCTGTAACCAACTACCATCTACTGGAAATAATACACATTTTATTATTTAAACCACAAGGCATTCCTTGAATTTATTTAACATTTTATAGTCTCCCAAAACATGAATGGATAATCGATTATTTCATAAATCACAGAGCTATTTTCGATCTTACTTTTACAAACATATATCACATAACAAATATTTTTATTTTAAGTTTTAATAACAAGAAATAAATAAGTAATTAATTTCCCAGGGTTATTTAAGGTTCTTTGAACTTTGAGGAAGTCAGAAATGTATATGGGTCAGTATCAAGCTTTACATAAATTATTTTAAAATTAGTATAATTGGTATCATGTAGTTTATTTTTTGACCGCTAGAGCGCAGGCTACTTTTCTTCACTGACGAAAAACAAACACTAAAACATCATGGCTGCCGGAAAGTTATTAACAAGACCACGTCTTGCTGTTTTTTGGTTAATAAAATTTAAAGTTTATGCTCACTTCTTTTCCAGAAGTATTTAAAGAGACTGTGCTGTTTCTAGTGTTCTAAGTTTATAGTTGAGGTGTAATTTAGTTAAATTTTAATAGGTAACGATCTCACCAACAATGTTGAATTTCGGTAGGCTAGGCTTGAAAATGGAAGGCTGATTTTTCAATTTTCATCAATTTGCGGGCGTGAATTATTCTGTTCGAAGGATGTCTAGGGTGTAGTGGATATCACTCATTAAGTTTATTAATTTGGCACTGATTATTTCAGAATGGTATTTATAAATTTCTTAATTTTTTCTAGACATTACACTTTTCAACTGCTCACTTCCAATATATCTGAACAATTAATTCAATTCTTGTTAGTTAGTTACTCTTAGTAACCAAGAATTTTTTTATGGTTTTTTATTGGCTAATCTAGATACCTTTTAGTATATAGGCTAATAATAATTATTATTATTTCATTTCTTCTTTTTAGAAAAAATAATCCTTTATAGATTTTATCTATAATCAAATTTAATTTATTTACGGTTTTTCTTTATATTTTGTCTTAAACTTGTCCACTGGTATTTTATATTTTAATCCCTTTTATTTTGGTTTATTTATGTTCTTGGATTTCGTTGTCCATGACGTGTCCGTTACTTAACTAAATATCACTATTGTAATAACGACTCGGAACGCTAAGTTTTTTATAAGTAAAATCGTAAAGATTTACCTTACAGCCTAAACCGGCTTTCACCTTTATAAGGCTTCTTGTTGTTGGCGACGGGATAGATTTTCGAAATATCGATGCTGTGTGTGTGTGGTGAGATGTGTTCGAATAATCCGTGCGATTTGAATTGTGTCTGTTCGTTTAGGATGTCGTTTTTATTTGTTTTTGTGTGTTTGTATATTTCTAATTGTTCTAGAGTGTCTAGTTTTCGGCCTTTTGTGTGTACGTGTAGAATGTTCATGTTATTGTCGATGTTTTTATATGTGTGGTTTGCTTCAATGAGGTGGTTTGCAAAGGTGGATTCTGTAGTGGTGTGGAGTGCCTTTGTGTGTTCAATGTATCTCTGTTTGAAGCTACGACCTGTCTGGCCTATGTAGAATTTATTGCAATTTGAGCAATTTAGCTTGTATACACCGGGTAGATCGAATTTGTTTTGTGCTTTGTGCGTGCGTTTTGATAGTGTTCTAACTAGGTTCTAAACTAGCTGCTTTTAGAACCATGATACATAGACTTAACATCCCCTTAGATGAAAAAGACTACAAAGACGAACTAAACACGATAAAATATCTAGCAGAATCTAACGGATATGACAGAACAATAGTCAATAAACTCCTACACAAAACACAAAACAAACAACAGACAAAGACAGAAAACAACAAATTCATAACACTAACATACATCAACAAACAAACTGAAAAAATTGCCCACAAATTCAAAAAAGCAGGATACAGAATCGCTTACAAAACTACTAACAAAACAGAACACACACTATCAAAACGCACGCACAAAGCACAAAACAAATTCGATCTACCCGGTGTATACAAGCTAAATTGCTCAAATTGCAATAAATTCTACATAGGCCAGACAGGTCGTAGCTTCAAACAGAGATACATTGAACACACAAAGGCACTCCACACCACTACAGAATCCACCTTTGCAAACCACCTCATTGAAGCAAACCACACATATAAAAACATCGACAATAACATGAACATTCTACACGTACACACAAAAGGCCGAAAACTAGACACTCTAGAACAATTAGAAATATACAAACACACAAAAACAAATAAAAACGACATCCTAAACGAACAGACACAATTCAAATCGCACGCATTATTCGAACACATCTCACCACACACACACACAGCATCGATATTTCGAAAATCTATCCCGTCGGCAAGAACAAGACGGTCAGCGCTACCTACGGCAGCCTCTGAAGAAGCCTTATAAAGGTGAAAGCCGGTTTAGGCTGTAAGGTAAATCTTTACGATTTTACTTATAAAAAACTTAGTGTTCCGAGTCGTTATTACAATAGTGATATTTAGTTTATTTTTTTTTAACTCCTAAAGGCAATGCCTTGTCGCTGTAGCCACGTCACTCTATCCCTTGCGATATTCTTCATTTCTCCATAGGACCCACTATTCACGACACTCATTGTGCTGCGGAAGTATGCAGTTCTTGGTTTTCCTTTGGGCTTCTTCCCCACTACTTTGCCCTCAAAGATGTTAGTTAAAAAAGCACTATGTCTGATCACATGCCCTATCAACTTAATCTTCCTCACCTCTATACTCCTAAGCAGTGTTCTATTCTCATTTATTTCCTCTAAGATCTGTTCATTCGTCTTCCTATCTGTCCAACTAGTTTTTGTCATTCTCCGCCAAATCCACATCTCCATTGCCTGAAGTCTGTCACTCTCCACCTTCCCTAAGGTCCACGATTCACACCCGTAAGTTAAAACACTCCATACAAATACCTTAACAAACTTTTTCCTTGTTTCAATACTAACATGGTTGTTTGTTAATAAATTCCTTTTGCTCTGGAATGCTTGTTTTGCCAGAGCTACTCTACTCTTAATCTCTGCCAGACACTTATTCCCACTTGTAACTATGCTACCCAGGTAACAAAATTCAGTAACGTGCTCCAATATTGTGTTGTTCAACATAATGGTTGATTTAATGTCTTCTCTTTTTTTACTTACAACCATTATTTTAGTTTTCCTAACATTTATCCTCAATCTCCAAGCGTGAAGAATTTTGTTAAACGTACCTAACATTCGGGTCATATCCTTTTCTGAGTCAGCCATCAGTACAATATCATCTGCGAAGCGAATACTGTGTATCCGTTCCCCATTTATTTTAATTCCTCTAGAACTCCTTTTCATCTGAGTTACAAAATCTTCTATAAACAAATTAAACAAGTACGGTGACAGTGGGCAACCTTGTCTTACCCCTCTTCTTATTATTGCTTCCTTTTTACATCCATTTATGTCTATTTCAGTACTTTGCAACCTATAAATATTGAAGATTACCCTTCTAACTTTCCAGTCAAGTCCTGACTTCCTCATAGTTTGAAACAACAGCTTCCAATCAACATTGTCGAACGCCTTCCCGAGATCCACAAATACTAAATAGGTTTTCCTATTCACTTCAATTCTCCTCTCCAAGATCTGCCGCAGAGCCAAGATTGCTTCTCTGGTTCCTCTACCTGCTCTAAATCCAAACTGATCCTCCTCCAAAGTGTGATCAATCTTTCCTTCCAGTCTGTTCTTCACTATGTTCAGCAAAATCTTAGCAGCATGAGATATTAAGGCTATCGTTCTATAATTAGCACAGTCGTCTACTTTACCTTTCTTTGGTATTGTGATTGTTCTACTTTTAATGAAATCAACTGGCAATACTCCCTCTTCATAGCACCCAGTAATTATTCGAAATAGCTGGTCTTTCGTTCTCTCCCCTACATTTTTCAAAAGCTCTGCTGGTAGACTGTCAGGCCCTGTCGCTTTTTTCATACTCAGACCTTTAAGGGCATAATCAAATTCCACCCTGCTAATTGGCGGTCCTACCATATCTCTATCTACAGCATTCTCATTTTCTAGAAACTCTTGCGTGACTACAACAGCTTCCCCGTTATATAGTTCCTCTATATACTCCTTCCAACGCTCGCTGACCTTACATTTTCGAAAAGTATTTTACCATTTTTATCCTTAACAACATTACTTCGAGTCTTATGCTTCCACTGTAACGATTTTCTCCTTAAATATGCCTTATCACATTTTCCTCTACTGAAATCATCTTCTATTTCAAGACTTAGTTGTTTCATCCAATTTTCTTTTTCAATGCGACACATAGAGGTAATCTGATTTTTTATTCTCTTGTACTCCTGATAATCCTTATTTCTCAGCTTATTACGCCTCCTTATTAGATCCAACAATTCCTGTGTCATCCACGGTTTCCGTGGTTCTAATTTTCTCCTCCCTAGAACACGCTGTGCTGTTGCAATTATTCCATCTCTTACTTCCTCCCAACTTGGCCTTCCTTCCATCAACATGTCTGTCTCCTCTTCCAATTCTTTTACTATTTTGTCATCGGTCAGTTTTTCTAAGCACCAGTTCTTTTGTTTAGATTTCCTGATTTTCCTAAATTTAATATTGCACTTGGCCATAACGGGAATATGGTCACTATCTATATCCATACCAGGATATGAATGACTAGATTTGACTTGGTTCTTATATCTTTGTCTGACTAGAATATAATCGATCTGATGCCTCCTAACATCCCCCAGTGCTTTCCAAGTGTATCGTCGTCTTTTGGGGACTTCAAAACATGTGTTCGTGACGATCATTTCATACTGCTCACAAAACTCAAGTAACCTTTCCCCTCGTGCATTGATGTTCCCCAAACCAAACTTCCCGGCACATTTTTGACTACTGTTAGCACCAATAGATGCATTAAAGTCGCCCATTATAACTACATTATCGTCTTTCTTTATTATCTTGAGCAACTTTTCAATCTGTTCATACATTAATTCTATATCTTCATCGTTACTACTTGTTGTTGGAAAGTACACCATAATTATACACAAATCAACTGGCTCTGCCCTAAGTTTTATCATCAGTAATCTATCACTACTGTGACATGTATTCAAGACACTACTCTTCCATTCACCTCTTAAGAACAATGCTACTCCATTTCTTCCTGGGTCTTCCTTTCCACTGTAAATAATTCTGAAATCACCTGATACGAAATCACCACATCCTGCCCATTTTGTCTCGCAGACACCTAATATATTAATCTCTGCCTTTATCATAGAATGCTTTACCTGCTTTACCAAGAACCTGGTTCCAATAGTGTCATGGTATGCCCAGTTAAGGAAGGTTTCTGCTGGTTCAAGGTACTGGCTCCATTTACCATGTTCTTGGTGACAGTAGGTCCGCAAAATTCTACCAACTTCCCTCAAGACGCGTTCGGCAGGATTACTACTAGGGTGGTATACTGACGTTTTATATGTTCTTATTTGCAATTTCAACAATTCTTCTTTCCACTTTTTTCCTCTAAACTGTGTCCTATGATCCGTTACTATGGTTTCAGGTTTTCCCACTTCTGGTAAGTATTTTTGAATAATTACTTCTAAAATTTTCTTCGTAGAAGCTCTACTGATTGGATAGAGTTTTGTATATTTGGTATAATGATCGAAAATAATTATTATATATTTAAATTTATGTCTCCCTCCACTTCTGGGAAAAGGTCCACATATATCTAAGAAGGTCTTTTCAAGTTTACCGTTGGATGTTATTGTAATCATAGCTCCAGTTCTTTTGTCATTATTTATTTTTACTAATTGGCATATGTGGCAGTTTTTCAATACTAATCTTACTCGTTTATTTATTGCTTTTATATAACAATGTTCTGACAAGCTTTAATAACTTTGAGTGGTCCCATGTCACCATATCTTTCATGGTAGTCCTTTATTATGGCTACTTCAGTTGCTTCAGGTACATACATGATGTTTGCTTTTCCACACATGATCCTCAATGGTTGGACGGATGAAAAGGATTTCTTCAAAAACACAGAAAAATTTTGTTATTATAGGATCCTTTTGTATTATCCTGTCTCTAATTTTTATTAATTTGGTGTCCGTTTCTTGATCTATTTTTAGTTTACTAATTATATCTTGCAATTCTTTCTTCAATTTGATAATGTAATATATTTCCCAATACTCTCTGGTTCGACTTCACTTGTTCCTTTTTCTAGGTTAATCCGTGACAGTCGGTCTGCTATTATATTCTTTTTCCCCGGGATATATTCCCAATCTAAATTATATTCTTGAAGTATTAACACCCATCTTGTGAGCCTACCGTGGTTAAGCTAACAGTATTTTAAAAAAGAGATTGACCTATGGTCGGTCCTTATGGTTACTGGGTATCCCAATATAAATGTACGTTACAATATATATATATATATATATATATATATATATATATATATATATATTGTAACACTCAATAAATTGTTGCGTTATGTTATTTAAATGTGTCACTCCTTATTTTCTGCCCCACTGTTGGGTTCATCAATTTATAACACTCAATTTTTTTGTTGCTGTGTTACTGTTAGTGTTGCGGGCACTTAAATTATATACGCCGCCCGTTGGAAGCGTCAATTTGTTACCAATATAAAATAATATGTTGTGTGAGCGTAACTTATTTCTCCTCACACTGGAGTCGTCAATTTGTAATTATTAATACGTTATGTTGAACGGCGAATGATTTTGTAATCTGCCGCTCGCTCCCACTATACGTACCGTTTCAATGACGTCACCCACCGTTGCCAACCGTTGTGGTGTCCGCTGTGCTCTGTGAACTTATTTTTTAAATGGAACAGCAATAATAACGACGCAAATATAACTCCAAACATATATCTTTATAGAAACCATTTATTCAGTAAAGCATTGGTTAATTGTTTCTCGTTTCTTTTTATGATAATCACAATTGTGGCAAAAATTATGTGTCTTCTTTGCCAGTTGGTACAGTAGTTACAATTCTTATTCAGTATTCAGACCAAAATAAAGCGTTGGTTATTATTTCTATTAAAATAAAGTACCTCAGGGCGTATCTGGTTCGGGGATTACATTTAAACAAAATATTATTCTATAAATCAAAGTACAAATTTTACAGTTCAAGGATATTACAAAGTTTTAGAGTCTAATGTGCACGCATGCAGTCGAATAGTGATTGCTAGTTATTATAGGTTATGTCCAGTTTATGTGTTTATTAGTTATTATCAAAATCAAAGGTTCTTGTGGTGTTTAAAAAGGTGTCAATCTCAATTCGTGTTATTAGTGAGTGTTCTTAGTGTTGGTGTGATATGGTGTCTGTAGTTTTAGTTGATTAATTCTTAAAAAGTCGTGTATACAAAAGTTGGTGTTGATACATAATATAATAAAATGTTCTAATTCACCAAATCCTCATCTTAATATGGTTCTTGGTCGAAGATAGGGCCCACGTCTGCTTCGGACCTTCTCCCTGGTTCTCGATTCTTCTATTTCAAATGCTGGATGTTCCTCACTTGGTTGTAATAGTTCGTATTATGTATATCTATCTGTATTAAGATGTCTGGAATGTGTTTTCACAGTTTATAGTTAATTATGTAAGACGTTTTACAAACGCGTCTGTACGCTATGACCGTTGTTAAATAAGTCTCATTTTATTTATCCGAAATTTCTGGTTGCTAAGGTAAAACTTGGAATCTGGTTGGTTGATTCGGATATACGTTGTCATGTAAATTCATTATTTCAATGTCTGAATTTGTTCAAAACCTTTAAATTATTATAACTTTTCTGTACTGATTGGGAATTTAAAACTATTAGCAACATTATTTTGGTCTTTACATTTGTGACATATAGACTAAACATGCCTACTTTTACTTAAGAAATACAGATGTTACATTTTTGTTATTTGAATTTTTCTTAAATAACTTAAAACGAATTATTTTGCTTCTAGATTTGTTGTGTATATTATTAACTATAAATCTATTCATCCTTCAACATTTGTTTTACAAAATTCTAACATTATTATCTAAAATTTACAAAAGTTGGTTTTACATGGCTTCACACAGTTAGCCATCCACAAAACATTTGCTACTCCATTTATTTGTTCGAAAAATGATCACCCTTATGGAACTACTGTCTGCTTTGTTATTTTTTTCTATTTCTCATTAATTTTATAATGGTTGGTTGCTTTACTGGCTATCCTGGTAACATCATTACATGAACAATAACAAAACAATATATAATCAAATCAATTTAGTGTCATGCCCACATGGCTATGACTTTTATGGACATTGAATAAATAAGTTAAACTTTCATTAAACATAAACAACTGTTTAACACTAGTAATAACATCTCCTTTCCCTCCATCTTGCTTTGATAACTAATTAATTAATCCTTACTATTAATACATAACAAATATTTGGAAACAAAAGAGTTGTACTCTAACTCAGACCTTCCAGCCTTGAGTTCAATGAATCATTAATATAAACAAAACACTACAATATGTTTTTTCATTACTTAAATTATTCCTTAAAATTAAGTTTCATGCAGTCCTTGCTGTTTTTGTTTAATTTTAGGGATGTACCCTTGATCACTGCACTATTTATTATATTATCTCATCACATTTGTAGTCATATTACCTAATATTGTGAGATAAAAATAGCACTCACTTGGGATCATTTTTAGTATATTTTCATAATAAAATTACTTGCACTAGTCCACTGTTATTCTTTGATCTTATCTCTATTTGTTTTAATTAGTCTTATAAAATTAATAATCTTATTTATACAAGATTATTAAGATTTGTTTGTTCCATTATATAAATAATTTCCACTGGTTCACTTTTAATTCTACCTTTAGACACTTTTGTTACTGATTGTTTTGGTTTCACTGACACATAATATTCAGCTACTTCCTTATCCATTAAAATATATTTAATACTACATTATATCGTATTGTATTTCTATTTGTCACATTCATTGTTTTTGTGTTTGGGTTTACATTTTTATTGTCATTTAAAAGAACTAATTAATCTGTACAGTCTGTTCTGTTTGATTAATTATTGCTAACTTTTCCTCCATCACTTCACTCTTGTTATAAAATATTAATGTGAATAAGTTATTATTTGTTATTCTCTGGACAACCTTATGATCACTATTCATTACTATTAGTTGTATGTTTCATGTATCTATAATAAAGTTTGTTATATTATTTCATTACATCATTCAAATTAATCACTTACTAATATTTCTTTTTACATAGTATTGTATGTTTGGGCCTATTATCCCTCAATTTGTATTTTGATTATCTTGATATTATGATACATTGAATGAAACCATTTGTTTCCTTATAGTACTGGTTCATAAGCTGTCTGTCTTTGTAATTATTATTTTGTCATTATTTAAAGTTCATGTCATAATCGGGGTTGAATGTATTTTGCATCACTTTGCCTAAATCATTAATTTGGGTACGGTCAGTTGTATTACTAGTCAGTCTAAAATAGTTATTCGTTCCTCTTCACTATCATCTTGAAAGATATTTTTCTTCTTGTTTAGTTTCTTCTCCATGGTCTTCATTAAATCGGGTACGATATTAAGTTGTTCCAAATGTAATGTTACAATATATATATATGTATATGTATATTATGAATAGTTCTTCAAATATTAAATACTTCTGCAACTACAATTTGTTATCGTATTTCACCTGATATACGTTTCGCTGATTACATCAGTATCATCAGAGGTATTTTAAATTAATTAAAAAATAATCGAATTGATTCGATTTCAATTTAGACAGTAAGGAATAATCGAATTTAATATAAAAGAAGTGATCAATTTAATTTGATTTAAATTATCGATTGTTTTCATGTTTATTTGTTTTGTTTATCAGCTGTTTGACGGTTATAGTGGAAATTTCTTTTATATTTAATTTAATTTAATGTATTTTTAAATAGATCATCTTGTTTTTTTTACTTGCGTTTTTTCTTTAATAAAATTTATAATATTCTATAATAAACCTGTAATATTATAAAATTCTATACAAAATTTTTAAATGTTAACGGATATTTTCTAGTATATATTACTATTTAGTATAGTCTGTATAAGGTTTCAGTGATTGCACAATAAATGTGTGACAAAATTGTTGGAGATGAGAGCTAATTGGACCTATGGAACATTGTTTTTTGTTGAATTAAATACATAAAAAGGACATTAATAAAACTTAACTTGTCACTGCTTAACTTGTGAGCCGGTAATTCCTACTACTGTGAATGTAATGGACATTGTAAACTTTAATAATGGGAACAAAGATGTTAAAAAATGTAATAGATACATAACTAAACTACAACATTTAACAGAATTAAGAAAACAAAACTAATAAGAAATTGTTAGAAGTATCATGACTTACGTCTCAGAAGTTTGGACTACTAATAAACACACAAGAACAAAATTAATGACAGCAGAGATGGACTGTGGAGACGTTCGGCAAGAGTATCCAGACGTGACAAAATTAGAAATGAAGTTATTAAGAACAGAATGAATGTGAAATATTCAATTGTTGATTTTATCCAAATCAAAAATTATAATCGTATGGACACTCGAAGAGAATGGTACAGGGAAGATTGCCAAGGAGAATGATTGAATGAAGAGGAAGACCACTTATCACCTGGATAGAAGAAATTCATACTATATTGAGGAAACGAGAAATTGAAGAAGATCTTTGGACCGCCAAGCAGCAGTGGAAAATGAGAATTCAATCACTTCTGTAATCTTCGCTTCCGGAAAATTGTGTAAACATTGTACAGCCGGAATAATAATAAAAAAAGAAAACGGAACAAAAAAACAGTCAAACGTCTTATAGAAACACGTAGAGAATAGTAGAGTATAGAAGAAGTGGAAACCTAAGGAATATCCTGGAGTCCAGCTAGACCGACATACTTGCCTGAGTACGTTACTATTTGCTGACGATAAAATAATAATACAAGAGAGTGAATAGGTCGAAAATAATTGTGAACAATTAGCCAATCGGTCAAGTATCAAATTTTACATACTTGGGCTGCGACACAAACTACAATTATGACAATTACATGGAAAATAAAATAAATAAGTTCCAGACAACATGTGGCACAATAAATAGAACATTAAATAACAAAACACGAAAAGACACAAGGATAAAGTTTTATAAAACGATGACTGTACCTGTATTATTACATATGGGAGTGAAAGTTGGATAAATACCAAAAAGAGGGACAGCAAGATACAGGCAGCAGAAATGAGATTTTTGAGACAGGTCGAAGGCTGCACAAGAAGAGATTTAGTAAGAAATGAAGACGTGCGAAGTGAACTAAATGTATATGCAATAAATGAAAAAAATAACTGAATATAAGGAAAGATGGAAACAACACGTAGGCCTGAATAGAATGTTTTGAAATTGGAGAATACCCAACAAAATACTTAACTACAACCCAAGAGGGAAAAGAGATATAGGAAGACCACGAAAACGGTGGTCGCAAGTTTGTGAGGACGGGACAGGCAAATGCCTAATCCTTGTAGTGCAGAAGAAGAAGAAGAAGAAGAAGAAGAAGAAGAAGAAGAAGAAGAAGAAGAAGAAGAAGAAGAAGAAGAAGAAGAAGAAGAAGAAGAAGAAGAAGAAGAAGAAGAAGAAACGGAACGAAGGTTCGTAGGGGTTCGACTAGGCAAGAAGACAGGACTAGGTAGACGACTAGGAAGGCTTTGAATATAAAGGTATAAAATACCAAAATAATGGAAGTTGGCATGACGATCTGAATACTACTATGGTACAGTGAACTGTGAAATAATTGATCAGGAAGACTGTCTGTGAAAGCATTTGTTGAGCAGTGTGTAGATAAGTGCTGCTGCTGCTGATAATGACGGTGACGATGACGGTAATGATGATGATAGTGTGAACAGTGTTAATATATTAGAAGTTAACGTTTAGTAACAAGTTACCTTGCCTAACAATAAGGCAAGACTCAGACTCGCGGCGTCGTAATACAACTGTGCAGGCGTGTGCTACCGGAAGACGCTGTCTTGCTCTGTTAGCCAAGGGTGAAGTTAACCCCCTTAAGACATGTGCCTCTTGTATTTCTTCCCTCCTGTGTGCTTCTTCCTTCCTTCCATCTTTACTACTACACACTTGTGAGTAATGAATTGGCGGGAAAACTTTGTTACGCGATAAACATTCACGTGTTACAAACATTTACGTTTCGCTTCGCCTCCTTCTGCTTACAACCAGATGGTTAGTTACATTTCCTGTCAATTATAAATACGATATATTAAACAATAATACGAGTTTATGTATTTGTATCAGTTGAAATTTCATGTTGCAATGTGGTATCATATTCTCCACATTATGATATAGAATCTTGAGTCTACAGACTCAAAAAGACACACACACACACACACACACACACACACACACACACACACACACACACACACACACACACACACACACACACACACACACACACACACACACACACTTCTTGCTACAGTATATTAATGGTATATGTATATAGGTTGTTGCTACTCCTTGGTATGAATATTAACGTGTATTAATCAATATTCAAACACTTTTTGCTACAGTCTATTTCTTGATGCACATATAATTCATTTAATATTTATAATGTCTTTACGTCAAGATGTTTTTTATTCATTTGGAACATGTTTCGGGAATCCTATTGTTCCCATCTTCAGCCTTCCTAATTTTGAATCTTGTGGGGTCGGAACACGCATAATTAATTCTTAATCCCTACAAACAATAATGACGACGTCGATGAAGATGATGATAATTCACTAAATCTCTAAGTTAAAAATGTATTAATGCTTTAGCGTTTGTTCTTACGCTAGCAACGTTCAGAATCTGGAGTACCTCAGAGTGCGTAGTGTAGCCTCTCCTTACGCTTTGTTGCAAACCTCTTGTTTACTTCCATTGTTATAGACATCTTCCAGTTGTACATAATTATTTCTACAATATCAATGAAGACTTTATTCAGATAAGCCCGAATTTTCTTGGCATAATCCTTTTTGGTAGAACGCCTTACTTGGAGATGGACATTATATTTTTTCTTGGTTTTAGGACTTGTTCATAATAATTTAGTTTGTTATTTAATGATAAATTTGACTTTTCGATATTAGCCAGTTAAAAAAAAATTTAAAGTCGTATTCAGTACTTTTCTTTAGTTAATCAAGATGTATTGTTTTTTACTTCCATGTTCCATAAGGGATGATTCTGATTGTACTACCCTCGAAACATGAAGAAAAGTCATTTTCCGAAAAGTGTCTGTGTGTAGAATTTTTTCTATGGCGAACGATAACTGCCGCAAATTCAAACAGGATAAATTTTTTTTTGCATATGTGCCTGAGTTGTAGAGAACTCAAGGCCCATTGATTTTGGTGAAGATCGGTTAAGGGGAAGGGGTAGTTTACCTGCAACGTTTTATGTTTTAACAGAGTAAAGTACTTAATTTTGATAAATAAAGTATCCTGAAAAGAGGTCATAATAGAGGGGGTAATTTTCTATAAATGAAAACGATAGTTGAAGGTGGAGGGGATAATTTTTTATATGTGTACTACGTTATCGGCAACAAAGAAGGAGTTTGTTATTATTCCTTCCCGGGCTGTTTGGCTATAGTCCAATGTTTTCTGCAAAGCCAGACGTTTCGGCAGTGCTATCGACTACCACCATCAGTGAAAATGGAGTGCTCTAACGTGAGGTGGTATACGTTAGTGACCACAGTATTGTGGTTAAGGCTGAAGATAGAAGTAGTTTATATGGAAATATTTAATTTCGAAAATGATTTTAATTATAAATCTTAGAACATTGAAGTCGTGTATGGTTCTCCATACCGATTTATGTTTGTAGTTACCGTTTTGCAGCGATAAACCTATTAAGT
Source organism: Magicicada septendecula (assembly GCA_034769895.1). Taxonomy (NCBI): domain Eukaryota; kingdom Metazoa; phylum Arthropoda; class Insecta; order Hemiptera; family Cicadidae; genus Magicicada; species Magicicada septendecula. The sequence goes on along the minus strand of CM068375.1, from coordinate 397,953,319 downwards.
CTGTTGTTATTATGTTCAGTTATGTAGATGAAGCTGCATAGTAATTTAACATACCTTTCTCCTCGAAATCGTATATTCAAACTTTCTGTACATAAAAATACGTAAATTTCAAATTGCTCTTGTACCTTGACAGCGGTTTTCAGTTCCTGCGGTTGCTGCGGTATTCAAACTTAAAAATGTCTATTTGAAGTTGATTGCACCTATTAAATGTCTGAAACGTTCAAAATCGATTGTACATGGCTAATCGATTAATTTGTCTTGCACAGTATCGAGGTCCTGAGGCATCGACACCTTTGTTACGTGGGTGTTCACTTTGATGTAATCAACTCAGGCCGCCGACAGACATATTTACTTTTTGTTTCGTTACGCTTTTTAACGGTTTACAGATCTTATGTCACTTCGTTGTACGTATTTCTTTGTTGTTGGAAGTAACAAAGAGACATTTGTCTTCGCCCCCACCCTCGTCTGGCGCGATCTATTGGTCCCAAGAAATTGTCAATTAACATAATACCGTTTAAGGCAGTGTTTCTCAACCTATGGGACGCGACCCACAGCTGGGTTCCGTTTGGGGGTCGCGAAATCGGGCTCGAAAATTTAATTACTGTCTTAAAAACATCTTACGGTTAGCATTATTATAAGTAGGCCTATTTATAGTTTGTTTAAGTATAAAAGAGGGCTTAAGGTACTCGATGTTAGAAAAAAATCGATATATATATATATATATACACATATAACTCAAAGTCTGAGGATTTATGTGTAGTGTACTGAATACAAATCCGATTGCCACCAAATTTTGTACAGGTAACCTTTGACACAAGGCGAAAAATACTGTCTAAATTGGAATTTGATATTTTGCCCCGTTCGCAAGATTTAAGTCCGTTTAATTATGCCTATCGTTGACGCGTATAAAGATGTCAACACCATAGAGACCAGAATTATTTACCATAGTAACAAGTAAATAAACAAACGATATTTAGCGGCATAGGAACTGTACCTTTATCCGTTCCTGCAGTTTTTAATGTTTTTAATATGCGATTGTATCGATATATTTTGTAATTTTGAATACAGATACGACTATATATTTTGTAATTGTCTTAAACGATTATAGAATTTATGTTTATACGTATTTCTGATGATGCAATGAATAAGTAATGAAATATATTAAATACTACTACTAAATATGTCAACAACACCAAGGAGACCAGAATTAATTACCATAGTAACAAGTAAATAAACAAAAGCTATTTAGCGGCATCGGAACTGTACATTTATCCATTCCTGCAGTACATTTTTGATGTTTTATATAATATGTGATTGTATCTATATATTACGATGTGGAAATAAAGAAGTGTACTAATTGTAAATTGTCCTATTACTTAATGCACAGCGAAAATACGTGTTGTTTTCATTTGTGAGGTTAGGTGACAACGGTTTTTGGTTTTTAGTTTACTGCTGAAATAAATAAAAGCCATGGCTGAGGAAAACGTAACGTTTAATGTGTTATACAATGCTTCTAACACAGTAACACTTAAAATAAAGAATTTAGCGTTTTTGATTTAACAGGTACTTTATAAACATCTCCAAAGGCTTTATAAACGGGTACTTTTAAATCTCCAAAGGCTGTTGCACCAACATAATAATTTAGAACAAGTTAAAATAGTACAAGTGTTTAAAATAGCTTTGGAGAGAATTTGACTATTAAGTACAAAATCGTTATACGAGCTGACAGAACGCCATATAACGCCATAATAAAAATTATATTAAAATACTTATTAAAAATCAGATATTCGCGTGCAAAGTAGCGGTTAATAGCTAGTGTGATTATAAACCGGGTGCACATCCCTACAAGTGATTCTGCCGGCGTCCATGATTATGGGTCCCACTAAGTGTAGTGTATTCTACAAGGTGGGTCCCGGACTTAAAAAGGTTGAGAACCACTAGTTTAAGGTAAACTGACATTCATGTGTGACACAGCATTTCCAATTCGGGCTTACCGCTGTCACTGCAAAACTGTTTGAAATTGTATGGTACCCCAGAGTAGAGTCAGTCTAAATTTATATTGTTACAATAAAGTTGATGGTGGCCAAAAAATGTAATTGTTTTAAAAATAATGAAGTGGATAGGACCAAAAATTGTACCCTACTACAAAAACATTTTTGCTTAAAATACTTTCATTTTAATACAGTGGAACTCGCGGATAACGAGCTCTCTCATAACGAGAACTCGGGTGTAACGAGCAAAAGTACGATATTTGCTCTTTTTGTTAGCGTCCATGCCTCACAACCATACGTCAACACTGGCCTTATAATTGTTTTATACAGTTTGGATTTTGTTGCTCTGGAATTATATCCTGTTCTTAGCGGGGCAGTAGAGCAAAGTAGCACCTATTCGCAGATGTGATTTACGCTGTATTTTAACATGATAATGTTTTTAGCCTGGGGGTCATTCCACAAAATCGTCATCGAAAAACGTAACGCTTCCACACTTTTGATTCCCCACAGTCTAGAAATTTGATATGTAAACGCATCAAGACAGAAATAATCGCTGCTGACGTTGAGTTTAGCAAACGTTTTAGTGAGAATAAATTTGGTTTTACATGCTCTGTTTGCGATCGTCTGTGGTTTGGAAATGATTTACGTAATCCACCAAACGTAATCTTTGTTGATGCGTTGTTGTCACTAGCGGCCAGAGGTAGGAGATAAGTGAACTCGTTAACAGATTCTACCAGCTCCTCATCGAAGTTAGTAACTTGCTGCCAAAGCAAGAATAGTATTCTGGTTGGAGTTGCCAGAGTGTATTTTGTTTTATTGGTATTTATTACCAATCCTTCTGTACTAGCTGCGTTTTTTTAGTGCTTTGAAGGCCTCTATGACACCCCGTTCTGATCTACTAACAATCAGCAAAGTCATCAGCAAAGTATTTTAGCGAATACTGTATAAGTCGTATTCAGCAATGTAATTCTTCGTTCGGAAAGTTCACTCTTCTTGTGCATTGTACAGATAATTCCCATATTCCACTCATCGGGGAGGGCCTTCTGATTCGAAATTTCCCGTATTAGTTTATATACAGTACCCCACAGTGTCTCACCTACGTTCTTAATCACCTCCTCTGGAATATTATCACTTTCTGTGCTTTTATTATTGGGCAGTTGTTTAATGGCTCCTTCTGTCTCCTGTTGCATTGTCTGATCTTGCTTTTGTCCCTACTCCTCATCTCTTGGTTCAAACAACTCTTCTGTACTTCTTTGTTCTCAATGTGGAATTTCCCACTTCGGGATCGACAGCAATGGAAGTGCCCTACCCGTCTTTGTAATATTTCTTCTTTTGAACTCAGTAGGTCTCCTTTACTATTTTTATGCTGAGAACTTCTAGGTTTGTAGCCCGTCTTTGCCATGTTTACGTTCTTATAAAATTTCCTATATTCAGGCTCCCATATTTAGGTTTTCCACTGCATTGAAATCTTCATTTAGACAGTCTCTCTTTTTTCTTTTATGAATCCGTTTTTCTTTGCTTCGTATATTCTTAGAATTTTACACTGTAATTCTGGTCGTACTAGTTTGAATTTTCTCATACTTTTATTCTTCTCGTTGGGTACTCGCTCACATTATCCATCAAATTAATTCTTCCTTTTTTCTTTTCCTGTTCTGTCCCGCCCCTATATCGTCTGCAGTTCTCCTGATAATACCCTTTACTCCGCACTCAGCTTTCTCTCATATCATATTCTTTTTCTTGACTTTGAAGTATCCGCAAATTGTATCTCCTAATTCCTTAGGATTTTGGCGTGTTTTGTGTTAAAAATTCGGGCTCCCAGGGTAGCTACCATTAAAAGGTGATCTGAATCTATATGCGTTCCCTTGGAGTTTCCGCAGTCAATGAAATCAGAACCATGGCGTGTGTCAGCTAGAAGGTGATCACTGTGGTTCTGGATCTTCCAATCCGGCGACGTCTTTATGCTGAAAACACGTACTACCACTGTCATGTTGAGTGAAGCCGCAGGGTTAACCAAATGCTCCCCACTATCACATCAGTTATCATGAACACTATGTTTATCTATCGTAAGGCTAAAGGCTATCTCCTTCCCTACCTTTCATATCTCCTAAGATTAGTTTTACATACTTGGAAATTGATGGTAAACCCTTTCCAGTCCATCACAAAAGTGAGCCTTCTCCTCATCCTCAGTTGGGGTGTGCGCATTATTAAGTGAGTATTTAAAGAACATTCCCTTTATCCGTATACGACACAGTCTCTGATTGATTACTTCAAAACCAGTAACTCTCTCGTTTATTCTTTAATTCACCATAAACCCAACGCCGTAGAGCTGCACTCTGTTATTGCAACTACATTAAAAGTTACGAGTTCTGTTTCGAGAACATCCTTTACCTGTCCAACGTATTTTCAGTAGGACTAGTCTAGTATATCCCGACCATTTTCCTTTGGAATATCTACCAATGACCTCAACGCTCCTCTTCTGTAGAGGAGGGTTCGTACGTTCCGTATTACTAATCTCATGTCCATTTTTTGTCTCAAAATGCGCCCGGTTTTACCTCCTGTATGTTACGTAACAATATGTGTTTCACAGAAATGGGTTGTTAGCCCATAGCCCAGCCGCCCAGCCCATAATCTGCAGGACCAGAAACTTTGATTTCGGGCTTTTCTTCCCCTAGAGAGTTGCTTTCACGTCGGCTCACGAGCGTTCCCTGTCCGGTAGCAGTAGGCTATTTAAAACTGTATACAGTTTAAAATATTTATGTTGACGTTTCGGCAGAATGTACGTTGTTATCTTCAGGGCCTACACATGAATAGTAGGCCTGCAGAAATAATTAATATACATACGGCGTCAATTATACTGTACTAAAATACAATGCACCTACAATGGTAGAAGGTATGTGTAGGCCTACTGTACTACAGTCCGGCCTATACAGCATTTCCCATAATTTACTGTCGATTTTTTACACTTCTTTTTGTAAAAGTTAATATATCTGTAGATAGAATAGACATGTTTTGATATGAAGAGATAATATGGACAATAAACAACAACTGTTGTTTGCATACCCTCAGGCGTTAGTAAAATGTAATGTATAGCCTACTTTATAATGTTTACTGTATCGGGGATCGCGAAGAATGTCATTGGTATCTTATCGACGCTTAGCCTAGTTTAAGTACATTCAGATGAAATTTTTAAGTTGCGGTCCAATATACAGGAATTAGTATTTATAACTTTTTCTGGTTCGGAAATGTTTTACTGTAGGGGAAGGGAAATGAAAAACTTATTATTAAACTCTTCTATTTAATGGATATAGAGTTATTATACTTAAAACTAAAAAATGTTGTTTAAAAAATATAACTAGCTTAGGGGAAAAAATACAACTGAAAACTCTTATGTTTACAAAAAATGTTGGCTACGGAAATATATTCAGTATCTTGGGAATTATAATTAGTTCATTGTCAGTACAGAAGTTGGCGCCAACAAGTCAGATGGTCAATGTTTATATTTTACCCGTGGGAATGTAGGTCGGTGTGTACGAATTACTAATTAGTCACGTGACTCGTACATTTTTAATTACGATAATACGCCAGGTGTTTGTTTTTGAGCGGGTTACACAGCATACTAATCAAAATTGATTTAATCTATAGAAACCAATTGAAGTAAGAAATCGGTAGATCAAAATCGTTTTGAAAAAAAATTGTAAAATGAATATGACTTCACCCCAGGATAATTTGCTGTTGACCTGTTTTGTTTTTGTAAAAAAACCATACTATAAAGAACGACACGATTGAAAAATACTGTTTTAGAGACCTAATGAATAATAGAGGTCGTGTTAATAAAAACCACAACAATAAATAAGAGGAAATTTATACAAGAAATCAAAGGAAATGTCACAGAGCTGTTTACCTAATGTAGCTTGTTGAAGGGTGAAATAGTTTAATTTTCTTTGTGGGTTAACAAACAATTTATATTCTTCGTACTCTTCATCATCTAGTTTGGTAATTTTCATGTTCTAGGAGGCGTTTCGCATGTCGAGGTGTATAATTCACATCGAGACTTTTAACATACGTTCGTTCGAAAAGCAATGTAGAGTAAACCCCGTTATAACGGACCCCGCGTATGACGAACAGCTCTAAGAAACATGGAGTGCTGAAAAATTAAAGACAAACAGCCTAAAAAAATTACGCTATTAGCAACGCTGGATAATGTGAGTTAAGTAAAAGACCACTTGAACTATTGTGTCATTGAGTATGTTCAGCAATCAAAAAATGAAAAAAACATAGTTCTATTATGATTTCTTGCGACACCTTCCTGAATTATTCATTAAAGAAATGAACTTTAATCAAACTGATACAAAAATCAGTAATTTTTTAGGCAAGTAAATATGGAATGGGAATCAGACACATAGCCATTTTGTTTTTGAAAAACATTATTTCACGAAGTTTTTACTATAATTATGAGTGTTTCTCTAAAATATAAACTGTTCTTTACAATGGACTAAGTTTTTGTTGCAATTATGTAACACAGTATTTTGTGTAAGAGATACGGTTTTTTATTGTTGTGCTGCTGTACTGTTATCTATGTTATATAAGTACACTAAAAATAAATAGTTTATATTTTTATCCACGCAGTTTAAGGTAAATTATATCCATATTATGAGGCTTACTATCCATATTATTACAGCTGCAATGGACTTTCAATATAACGGACATCTCAGAATCTCTATTAGTCCGTTATAACGAGGAATTTCTGTATTTGATGGCAGGTTTCATCAATATTCAAATAGCTATTTTAAGATTTCATCTTCTCGATCGTTAAAAATTTCAAAATTTATATTCAGAAATCGGTATTCAGAATCTGAAAACTCATCATTATGTTTGACACGTGAGTCACAACAAATTTAATAACACGACTTCACAAAATAATTGGTTTATTTTAAGAAAATATATATTTAAAACGTTTAAAGCTAGTAATATCCTCGTAAGATATCTGACATCGAGCCTCCGGCCAAATTATAGTCTTTCTGTTCCAGTAGGGTCTGACATGTCACTGAACTATACTGAATGTAGATGACTGGCCTTCTATCACAGTATTCTGGACGATGAGACATTCGGACTCGTAGCAACTGGCCCATGGTTTTCCAAGAAGCAGAAAGTTTATTTATATTATTATTAAAAATAACAGACTAGTTTTCAATCCGTTGAAATAAGTAAGGAGAAGCAAGGTGGGCTTCCTACGACCCTGTACAACAGAGAAGGAAGACGTTTCATCCGCTCTTTGTTCTTTGAGACGTTATTCCAGATACTCTTTCATCAGGTTAACTCGACCTTTCATTCCTAACTGCTGGTAAGGAGTTTTTCAAGTTCGCCATTTCCGTTACGAGTATATTGCTACGACAATTACGTAACGCTCTCGAAAAGTCGAGAGTGTCATTCTACACTATTCTCGGCTAGTCGAGCAGCGTCTCGGTCCCAAGGCCATGCAGACAGATACTCTCTACACTGTTCGAGCACTTGTAACTTGCAGATTATGCCGGGATGCCGCAAAAAGAGTGGAACATTATTCTGGGACCTCAGCGGGACATATGTAAGCAACAGCAGCCGGTTTAGTTAGTTACTTACGCCTGGCGATATTGTAGATTGCGGATCAAGTGATTGCTGCAGATCAGTGGAAAGTGATTATTGTGTTAATTATGCGGTATTTTAATAAGGTGACATTATTATTGCGTGCTGACAAATTTAACTTGAATTATTGTATGAGAGTACCTTGTTGATTTCAAATTGTTATTTGTAACTAATTAAAGTTGATAATCAGTGACTTCATTTGTGTCTGTTATTTTGTTTCCACTGTGCGATACAACGATCCGTGAGACCGTCGAAGCAATATTTTAAAATTTATTGTGGCATTGTCTTCTGTTCTACTCTTTGTTCAATCCAGTTCAATCCAATTTCTTCAATTCTTGCATTGTTCCACGAAATCTAGATTATTTAGCTATTACATTATTTGTTGCACACCAGTTTATAAGTCTTAATTATTTTGTGTTTCCAGATTGTATATGATATACGTTTATTAGTTTATAATGGGCTGGACACATTATACGTGCTTGTGAAAGCAGAGTTATTAAGAAGATATTTAATGCAAAGCCGGAAGGTAAAAGGAAAGTTGGAAGGGACAAAAACTGTGATGGAGGGACGGGGTGAGTCAGGACATCAGTACTCTTGGAATTAGAAACCGGAAGAATATGGCTGTGAATAGAGAAGAATGGCGACATCTTGTGAAGGAGGCCAGGGGCCCACAATGTTCTGGCGAACCAATGATAATGATGATGATTCGTTTTTTAGATAGTACCCAAAAAGATTCCTCAAGTTTCATGAAATCCGGACTTTCTATGATGTACGTTTTTACTTCCATGGAAGTATCTAAGATGTAAGAAAAGGAAGTATGGTGATCGCGATAAAAATTGTTATCGAGATAACGGCTGGTTCTGATTGTACTACCCTCAAAACATGAAGAAAAGTCATTTTCCGAAAAGTGTCTGAGTGTAGAATTTTTTCTAAGGCGAGTGATAACTGCCACAAATTCAAACAGAATCAAATAATGTTTTACATATGTGCCCGAGTTGTAGAGGACTCAAGGCCTATTGATTTTTGTGAAGATCGGTTAAGGGGAAGGGGTAATGTACCTGCAACCTTTTACGTTTTAAAATACTAAAGTACTTCATTTTAATAAATAAAGTATACTGAAAAGAAGGTCATAATAATCCACTGTAGAAAGGTAGATGAAATATCTATAAATAAAAAGGGTAGTTGAAGCGGCAGAGGTAATTTTCTATAAATGAAAATGATAGTTGAAGGGGGAGGAAGTAAATTTTATATGTGAACAAACTACGCTACCGGCAACAAAGAAATAGTTTCTATGGAAATATTTCATTTCAGTTTGTCAATTATTTATATTTAAATGATTTTAAATATAACTCTTATAACATGGAAGTCATGTATGGTTCTCCATACCAATTTTTTAGATAGTACCCAAAAACAGTTCCTCTGGTTGTGTGAAATTTCTTTACTTTTATCTCGGTATCCTCGAAAGTTTGATGAGTAATTTTCAGTTTCTCTGTAAACATCAGTTGATGAGAGTAAATTATATTCTTTGAAACAATGAGCCACTTTTACAAAGTCTTCTTACTTCGATAACAATTCAGTCTGGGGTGTAGTTACCTCGATCGAATTGTACGTGTGTTGTTAACCTAATTGTTTTGGTCGACCAGGTGTTGGGGCCGCGGCCAAAACTTGATTCCCGCCGAAGGGGGACAAGGTGGCCTCCACTCACGAGGAACAAACTATGTCTTCCGGTCTTCCTCCTCTTCTGTAACGGCGTTATGCTTCAAGAAGTCCGTACAGGATGTAAGGGTGCAACCTGCGCGCAGCATACCCATGGTCGCTTCCACCGATGAGCCGCCCGTTCTCAGAATTTACCTACCCACCTACCCTCTGTTGTTGCATTTTACTTTAATTTACTGACTTTGGAAGTAACAATATACTGCACGCCCATTGTTAATTATCGTTACTTAACAATCGTCACACACACGCGCGCGCGCGCGCGTATGTGAAATTTAGTCAGATCCACACATACTATATTTCAATAAACATATTTTTAAAAGCACAAATTAAGATTATAGGAAAGTCTAGAACTACACATAAAATAAAAGTTAATAACATATTGTATAAAGAACAAACTCAAAATGAAATTATAAACTTTATAATTATATAAACTAACTTTTTTAAATATTGTAAATTAGATAGTTACAAATTTATAAATAATGATAGTTATTATTAAATTTCAACTCCCCAAGTCCTTGCATTTATACACAAATGACCATAGAAATAATTAGAGTTTCCATTTGTATTTCGGTTTTGAATATTATAAAATCAACTGCTTAACAGTTATATTAAAAATCGGTATGGAGACCTATACATGACTTCCATGTTCTAAGATTTATATTTAAAATCATTTTTGAAATGAAATATTTCCATAGAAACTACTTCTTTCTACTTATTGCTTCAGCCTTAACCACAGTACTATGGACACTAACGTGTACCACCTCACGTCATCGCACTCGATTTTCACTGATGATGGCAGTCGATGGCTCTCCCGAAACGTCTGGTTTTGCAGAAAAGATTGGACTACGGCCAAACAGCCTGGGAAGGAATTTTAACAATAAACTACTTTTTTGTTGCCGATAACGTAGTACACATATAAAAAATTTTCCCCTCCCCCTTACACTATAATTTTTATTTATAGAAAATTAACGCACCACGTTCAACTAGCCTCTTCATTTATAGATATTTCATCTACGTTTCTACAGTGGATCATTATGATCTTCTTTTCAGGATACATTATTTATCAAAATTAAGTACTTTACTCTTGTTAAAACATAAAACGTTGCTGGTAAACTACCCCTTTCCCTTAACCGATCTTCACCAAAATCAACAAGCCTTGAGTCCTCTACAATTCAGGAAAGTATGAAAAAATTATTTGATTCTATTTGAATGTGCGGCAGTTATCGTTCGTCATAGAAGAAATTACCCTTGGTAATACATAAAACGTTGCAGGTAAAGTACCCCTTTGTCTTTACCGATCTTAACAAAAATCAAAAAACCTTTAGTCCTCTACAATTTAGGGACGTATGCAAAACATTATTTGATTATGTTTGAATTTACGGCAGTTATCGTTCGTCATAGAAAAAATTACCCTTGTTAAAACATAAAACGTTTCAGGTAAACTACTCCTTTTCCTTAACCGATCCTCACCAAGATCAATACGCGTTGAGATCTCTACAATTCAGAGACATATGCAAAAAATTGTTTGATTCTGCTTGAATTTGCTGCTGCTATCGTTTGCCATAGAAAAAAATTCCACACACACACACACACACACACACACACACACACACACACACACACACACACACACACACACACACACACACACACACACACACACACACACACACACACACACACACACACACACACACACACACACACACACACACACACACACACACACACACACACACACACACACACTAAAAAAATGACTTTTCTTCATGTTTTAAGGGTAGTACAATCAGAATCAGCCGTTATCTCGAACACGATTTTTTCGCCATGACCATACTTCCATTTCCTTATGGAACATGGAAGTAAAAATTATCCACTCCCCCTTCAGCTATCATTATCATTTATAGAAAATTGTCCCCTTCCCCTTTAACTACCCTTTTCATTTATAGATATTTCATCTACCTTTCTATAGTGGATTATTATGACCTTCTTTTCAGGATATTTTATTTATCAAAATTAAGTACTTTGCTCTTGTTAAAACATAAAATGTTGCAGGTAAACTACCTCTTAGGGTTAACTGATCTTCACCAAAATCAATAGGCCTTGAGTCCTTGACAACTCGGGCACATATGCAAAACATTATTTGATTCTGTTTGAATTTGCGGCAGTTAATCGTTCGCCATAGAAAACATTCTACACACAGACACTATTCGGAAAATGACTTTTCTTCATGTTTCGAGGGTAGTACAATCATAATCAGCCCTTATCTCGAACACATTGTTTTCGCAATCACCGTACTTCCATTTCCTTACGGAACATGGAAGTAAAAATCGAATACTAAAGGTTTATGAGTTAACGAGGTTTGAGATACCGAGATTGAACCCTGTCAGTACCATCCTTGAACCACACGTTGCTGAAGGGGGAGTGGTTCTAATCCTGTTCGTATCCCTTTTTGTTTTCCTGCCTTTTATTGTGTTATCTCCAGCACTGTGTCCACGCGAGCGTCGTAGAAGCAGTAGGCAGTTGCGTAGCTGTGCCTCCTAAATCTGGCAAACACATTTTGTGTCAAGTACAGTATATCTTGTGTTGTTCTTGTTTAGGAACGGACATTGTCCGCGCCTCTCACTGCTACCACATTCCTAATGGCGACGCTTATCTGCACTACATGCAGTTTCCCTTATCACGCACACGCGCGCAGGCAAACGTTATTGTTTAGATAACGGTATCGCCGGCTGGAAGTGTTGCGAATACGTAAGTTTCGTGTGTGTATATATATAAGTTACGTCTAAACATATCACGCCGCTACGATGTTGTCAGCTATTATTTTGTTATCAGCGAGAAAGAGATTATCAGAGGGCATTAAAATGACAAACTACACACATTGTAAATTACACGAGTGAACTAGTTTTGTGCAGACAAAGTAAAGTCGTGACAAGGTATGTCTTTTCTCTGAATAACAGCGTTACTTAATGCTGTATCTGCCTTTTACGCTTGATATTTTTGTCTTATCTTGGTTTAGACAAATGCTCTGTCATTTTAAAATTACATTAACGTTAATTATTGTAACTGTAATGCGGCAGGGTCGCATTAGAAACGCGTGGTGCCCTATGCTGCCATCAGACTGGTGCCCCATTTAAACCTGAGTCTTCTTCTTCTTCTTCTTCTTCTTCTTCTTCTTCACTTCATGTTTTAGACATTCCGCCTGTTACGGTTCCCACCTTTTCCTTGGTCTACCTAAATTTCTTCTTCCTCTGGCTTTGTATTTTCTGGCTTTTACTGGAATCCTGTATTGTTGCATTCTTTCTAAATGTTCCTGCCAATTGTTTCTATTAAATTTTATCTTTTCATTTAAGTTGAATACCTGAAGTTCTTGTCTAATCGTTTCATTTCTTATTCTGTCTATTCGACTACAGCCCTTAACTCGTCTTAAGAATCTCATTTCCTGTGCCTGAATTCGATTTTCTTGTGCCTTTGTCGTTACCCATGTTTTGCTGCTATATATAAGTGCGGGGACAGGCATTGTAAAAATTTCAACATTGTCTCTTTCCTGGCTTTATTTTTCAGGCATCGACTGATAGTTCCGCAAATACGGTTAAAAGTACTAATTTTTTGGTCAATATGTTTACTGTAATCGAAGGAAATATCACAACCTAGGTATTTAAAATGTTTTATTTGATCCAGTGTTTTATCGTTTAAGATGCTTTTGGCTTTAAGATGTAAGTACGTACATAGCTTTCGTTGATTTTGACAAAGCTTTTGACCGTGTCAGCAGAGAAAAATTATGGGAGATCATGTTCTTAAGAGGATGTCCACCACATCTCATCAGAACAATTCAAAGTCTGTATCACAAAACAAAAAGTTTTATAAGCCTAGACGGAAAGACAAGTAATTCAGTAATGACTAATATAAGAGTAAGACAAGGATGCAGTTTATCACCCACGTTATTTAATTTTTATATAGATGATATAATCCAAAACTGGAAAGAATTACATAAAGAGTGAATATATTTAAATCTGAGAATGATTTTAAATATATACTCAAATACATATAATTACGTAAATATAAAAATGTTTGCAAAAAACTTTCTTAATAGGAAGGTGTATCTGAATCATAGAATATAATTCGTCTAGAATCGAAAAACAATATGTATATTGTTAACCAGTACTGTGGTTAAGGCATAATGAGAGAGGCTTAGTACTGTGGTCCTAACGTATATCATTCCCCGTTAGCGTTTGACTCCTTTCCACTGAAGATGGCAGTCAGTGGCACTGCCGAAACGTCTGATTTTGGCACAAACTATGGACCACGGCCAAACAGTCCGGGAGCTAATTTTAATCAAAATGACGCCGGCCGTGTAAGCCTTTATACAAAATTGTATTTTATTTTATTTTGTTTATTTTGTCAATTTATATTGACGATCTAGTAAGCAAATGGGAACATCTAGTGAACCCTGGTATCAAGTTATCACGAGACACATATCATGTGTGAACATTAGGGTGTTAATGTGCTGTTGTTTGCTGACTGACGACTTGCTTGTAATTCAAAATACAGAATCTACTCTCATCAAGTTTGGAAATACAAACCTATAGGACACATGTTTGTGGATAGACCCAGGAAGACATGACTGGAGGATCTTTGATGGCGGAACAGGCAGCACCTTGCCTATGCCGTGTTGTGACGATGATGATGAAAAAATAATTATATTTATGCCAAAAATAAAATTTTTTATAATTTTCAAAAACGGCGAGGTATATTAAAAAATAATATTGCTGAGCGCATTACGCCTACTGATTGCGTCTCATTATGAATATTAGTTTTCGAACAATACCAGGTGAACTAGTATTATACCAGAACTAGCACAGTCGAAGCAATTAGTGACAAAGGGGCGGTGAAGATCTTGAAGAACAAGCATGTGTATGAAATTGTACCGCAGAATTGGTGAAAACCTTCACGGAGACGCTTCCGTCCCATTCCAAAGATTTCGTTGCCCATTTACGGTGGCGAGGATTTCAACGCAGGTCTCGTTTTGATCGTCAGTCGATAAACAAACGTTTTTTGCTAGCCTGTCAAATTTTGTAATTAGTATCAAATTTTAATTATTTATAGGTGACGTCGTGTACAGGAATAGCGACGTACTAATCGGAAGGTAAACAAAAAAGTTAATGTAGGTCAATGGCGGCTGGTGTTATGGTTGCAGCGTTGCACACCCACCAATATAGAATAACTAAACTATAAAATAGTATACGAAAACATTAAGCAACTAAAAGCATCATAGCGGAGAGCGTATCAGATTCTACGCGTACAATTCAAATGTGGCGCGCAGGCTGGTGGTTGCAGGCCGCTTGCTGCACAAACATATGGGAGGACTTGCGCTACTCTTCACAATTACCTTATGTTCCCAATGTAAGGTTGGCGGTTGCAAAGCTTCTGCAACGCTCCGCTAGTAGCGTTGTATCGCAACTTAGTTGTGTCATGAAATCAGCACAGCCTTCTTGATTTATATGTTGTGCTAAGTTTAGTGTTTACGTTGGTTCAAGTTAAACGTTATTAGTTGTTTGAGGTTATAAAATTATAGTAATAATTTTGTATAACTGTGATTATGATAGTTTAATATCTTTTAATCCCTCTCCCACCCACTCAAACAACTACTGCAACTACCAAAATTTGGAACCACCAGACGCCACTGCGGTTGGACGAACACGAAGTACATAGACGAAGTTTTGAGTATTCATGGTCGTTCCGAAAGGAAAACGTCAAGTCTCAAACGGAAAATAGATTTTAAAAATACAACTTCCTAATGATGTTATTAAGGTCTGCGATACGGTCTCGGTCAGTTGCAACGAAACAACATTTTACCTGTTCCTACGCGGTCAATTGTGCTCCGCATTTTACTTACTGGCCGAATCCGTCATTTATAAACGGCTCTATTCTGAACTTTGATGAGACTGCAATTCTGCAATTTCATTTGTGCGAGTAACCTCTTTCTTCCAATGTTTTTGTTACGTTAGGTTAGGATTCTTCTGCCCTATTTTATTTTTGTTAAGGTTCGATATTTGAAATGTAAGAAGTATAGATAAATATTATTTACAGAACGACAATTAGTTAGTTAACGGCTATTACGATTTCGGAGTGGTGCATGTTAAATGAAGTGTATCCCTACAAAGCGACATTGGAAATATTCATCGGGTACTGGTTTCCTCTATTAAATAATTTCTGTACATAATATCTCGATCAGAGTTAAAGGTTAGGTTAGGTCAGGTTAGGTTAGGTTAGGTTAGGTTAGGTTAGGTTAGGTTAGGTTAGGTTAGGTTAGGTTAGGTCAGGTTAGGTTAGGTTAGGTTAGGTCAGGTTAGGTTAGGTTAGGTTATAATGGTAATTTCTGTATTATTATAATAACATGAAAATGCAGTTGATCGCAACTGACCGGGTTTCAATTTTCCACCTCGGTTGCAACTAACCTCGGTCCCTGCGATGTTATAGGGCTAGAAGGTTCTTATTTGAAATTATTTTTTTAGTAAAAATTTGAGACAAATCCAGTTACAGATAGCATAAAAAAAAATATATAATAAAATTTCCTGTGTAGAATAATGTTTAGTATTCGTAAGCAAGCTCTGACCTAAAACAAATGGCTGAGAGAAGGAATGATGGTGGCATACCATGGTATTTTTTGGGTTGTTCGAGTCTGGTCCTTGTTCTGGGGCAAGCCATACGGGAATCGCACGCCAGTGCAGCCCGGCCGTTGAGAAGGTGGCGATACACAGAAGGTAGAGTAACGCATGCGGGTGTATTTGTGTGTCGATGTAGTTTGTAGCCTTGTCGGTGAAGGAAGAGGCTGATGGAGGCGCCATTTATGAGTGTTTATTTATTTTTCAGGGCGGTCAAGCCAGGGACGTGTAACGCAGGTGCAGGTCGCCAAATCTGGAAGGTTGCGACAGAGGCGTCAAGGTAGGCGGGGGACACACAGAAGTGGGTTAAAGACCTGGTAAGTAGGTAGGGGAAATTTAAGTTACAGTATGATCAGGAAGGTTAGCAGGTTAAATATTTTTGTAGTTTTGGATTAAATGCTCCTATTTCTCTGCCGCTGACGGCGAGGAGTTCTGGGTAGAGGTCCATCGGCTATGGTAAGGAGACTGTTTATTAATAAGGGGACACCATGGAATCGAAGCTCCGACTTTATGTGACGGACGTAAGTCCGATCCTGCAATTAAGAAGCACTAGAAACAAAATAAGATGCTGATGTAGGCTATACAGTAAGGTCAGAATTTGTTTGCGATTTAATTACGGCTGGCGCCGCCTCTCGCATCCTAGCTTCCACTGGCGCCGGTATAAACAGTCCTGTTCTGTTCTGTAAGTCCTCTTGCATTCATTGCATCTTTGACGTCCATTTTCCATGAATGTTTAGGCCTTCCTTTTTTTCTTCTAGAGGGTGGAACCCATTCCCACACCTTCCTTGGCCATCTTTCATCCGACATTCTTTTTATGTGTCTGAATCAATTCAGTCTTCTTGCTTCTATTGTTTCTATAATGTCAAGGTCGATTCCCATCGCTTGTCTTATCTCTACATTTTTCATCCTATCTAGTCTTGTTAGTCTACAGCACCTCCGCCGGTAATCCATCTCCTGGAGTTGAAAAGAAAAGC
The DNA here is from genome assembly GCA_034769895.1 of Magicicada septendecula. Classification (NCBI taxonomy): domain Eukaryota; kingdom Metazoa; phylum Arthropoda; class Insecta; order Hemiptera; family Cicadidae; genus Magicicada; species Magicicada septendecula. Next base: position 397,936,354 of record CM068375.1, on the reverse strand, counting down.
AAAGAAGCATGAAGAATGGCGAGCTGCTGCCAACCAGCCTATGGGATGCTAACATAGAAGAAGAGAAAACAAGTCAAATTGCTAAAAATCCTAGAAAGGTCCTAGAAGGTCAGAAATAAGATTAAAATAAGAGAGGAAGAGTGAAGGTCCATCTTTCATCAAACTAACCGTAACGTTGGCAACAAGATAATACAGTTAAATTGAAGGTGTTTAATCACGTTAGCCAGGTGCAGCGAGTGCAGCTGCAGGTGCATTATGCACCATAAAACCGCACAGCTCGTAAATATGTCAAACAAATATTTGGCATTCCGCGCCCATTGTTGTCCATCCATTGTTGTTAGTTTTTACTGCTTTGTAAAGCGTGTCATAGTTTAGGAAGCAGCAACTGCTCGTAGGTATTATTATTAGCATCCAATACCATTCTCTGCGAGGCTACTGCCCTCTGACAAGCTCACCAGTAATTTCCACTTGCAGTAGAAACAACTAGAAACTTTCTCCGCATACGTGGGATTGGATGAATGAATGCATATATGTTTTATGTTCTATACATTGAGCGTTACAGAGTTTCTACACAGCCATACCATTATGAAAAGGATACAGAAATCATGATACCTTATGTAGATATTCTGGGATATCCTGGTTAATATGTGATAAAGCTGGGATAAGTTAAGGTATGCTAATACTTGAATAGCAGTCTCATTACGTGGTTAAAACTCCAGAAAAACGCAGGGAAAATTGCCCTGGCTAAAGCAGTTGAATAGGATAATGTTAAAGAATACTGTATATTACGAATAAGGAACTATAGTCCCTGCTATATGCGGATGACATAGTTCTTATTCAAGAAAATGAGGATGCTTTACAAAGAGCTATCTTTCAGTTACAAGAAGTAGCAAGAGAGTACTCACTGAGAATTTCAGTAAGAAAGACCAAAACCATGGCCTTTAAAGGTAAATATCCAGTGAGGACTAAGATAGATATAAACAATAGCACTTTAGAACAAGTGAGCCGTTTCAAATATCTCGGCTGTGCAGTATGCTATAAATGTGAATATGATACAGAAGAGAAGATAACAAAATGTTGAAATATTTGTGGTACGATTCATAAAAATCTTAGAAGTAAAACAAGACAGAGCACAAGGATTAAATTTTATAAGACAATTGCAACACCCACATTGATTTATGCGAGTGTGGCGTGTGTCATGAGAAAAAGGAAAGCGGCAAGATTCAGAGTGTTGAAATGAATTTTCTTCGACATACTTTGAATTATAGGCTACATTGCAAGATAGATTAAGGAATGAAGATATCAGCGCAGAACTCGAAGTAAATGACATAAATGAAAATATTTCTATTTACAGAATTCAACGGTGTGATCATCTGTGAAGGATGACAGAGAATCGATTGCCGATTGGTAGAACAGACTTTGGTCGTCCGAGGATGAGATGGGTGCCGAAACAGGTTTATATAACCTAACCCTTGAAGATGAGAAGAAGAAGAAGAATTGTTTTGTCTAGTGAATGAATCTAAGTATAATACATTTCTTTTGACTTATCTCATGCCACTTGAATCGACTAATATGTAGTGTATGTGAATATGAAAGCTATATGAAGGATGAATGAAGTAATTACATGGCTTATTAGAGACAATAAGAGTGTTCAATTAATGCAACATGACAGATTCTTACAGGCGTCTCTTGCAATGTGATTATAAATAAGAAATGCCTCAACCTCCGCTATCATCTCCGAAATCTTTTTACAAAAACTTGATGAAGAAATAATAAATATAATAAAATCGAACGACCCATTAGGATGCTACTTTAGATACGTTGATGACGCTCTTAATATATCCCAAAATAAAGATATTAATATTTTTAATATATTAAATTCAATTACCAATTTACATTACCAAATAAAATTCACAACAGAAGAAGAACCGAATAATAAACTGAATTACTTAGACCTAACCACAAACAGAACTGAAAATACTATTTCTTTTATAAAATTGCTAACTGCTACAACTTTTTTGTTTAGACAAAGCTTTTCGTCATCTCTGACATCATCAGGTCTGACATCATCGTTGTTCTAGACCTGATGATGTCAGAGATGACGAAAAGCTTTGTCTAAACAAAAAAATTGTAGCAGTTGGCAATTTTATAAAAGAAATATTAAGGATGGCTGCTAATTTAAATAATACGAAGAATAAAACAAGCGAATTGCAAGCAGATAAATATAAAAATGTAAGGGAATTTTTTAAGTATTTAAAAATTAAAGCAAAAGTGAAAAAAACGCTAGGGAAAATTTGGTTCAATAAACAGTGTTTAATTAATATAATAACTCCAAAATACGCAAAAATTAAAATTAATAAAAAAAAGCAAAGTAGCAAACCAAGTGAAAAATATGGCGGAAAAAATATGGATAAAACTTGAAATAAAGAACTTATACAGTAAAATAAATAGATATAACAAAGAAATGTATCAACTACATCAAAAATTATATGCAAGTTACAACTATATAGAAATAGAAGAAATGAGAAAAGAGTTTGGTGAAAAATACATAGAAAAGAAAATAAGGAAAATGGAAGAGAGATTAAATAAGAAACTCAAGAAATTAATAGAAGGAACAAGAAATAAAAATAAAGAAAAAGGTAAAGATAAAGAAATAAAATTTGCTGAAAAAGTATTAAATTTAACAGAAACAAAGTTTACAGAAAATGAACATAAATTATTAGGGAAAAGTTTAAAATATGCAACAAAAATAAATATAGATAAAGAAAATACAATAATAGAATGTGAAGAAATAATCGATAAAATAAAAAATGAAGAAACTAAAAAACAACTAAGAAGTGAAGTAAAAGAAATAGTAGAAAAAATATGTAAGAAAAACAAAAACGCAAGAAATAAAAACGAAACACAAATAAAAAGAAATATAAGAGAATTAAAAAAGAAAATCACGGATTTGATAGTCATAAAAGCAGATAAAGGTAACACAGCAGTGGTAATAAACAAAAGAGATTATATCGAAAAAGCAGAACAATTTATACAAAAAGGAGCATATAAAGAAATAAAATATGATTACACAAGTAAATTTCAAGCACAAACAAAGAAATTGATAAAAAAGACAACATATTTAACAGAATGGCAAAAGAAACAAAAAATAGAACATAATCCTGAAGCTCTTAAATTTAGATGTCAAATTAAGTTACGTAAAAAAGAAATGCCATTAAGACCTATAGTATCATTTATAAATTAGCCAACATACAAAAATCAAAAGAAATAAGTTAAAGAATCAAAATGGCATATGAAAAAGAAGAACTCCACAGCATAGAAAATAGCAAAAAGGTAATAGAAAAGTTAAAAGAAATAACCATAACAAATAAGACAAAACTAATGTCGTTAGATATAAAAGATATGTACACTAACATACCAATAGCAAAAACAGTAGATATAATAAAGAAAAACAAATTAAGTAATGTAGAATTGAAAAACGAAATAATAGAAGGATTGGAATTATGCCTAAGCCAAAATTACTTCAGATTTAACAACAAATTTTACATACAAGAAAATGGATTACCAATGGGATCACCGCTTTCGCCATTAATGGCAGAGATATTCATGAATAGCTTTGAAATCAAAATTTTAAAAGATGTAGATAAAGAAAGAAGAATTAAAAAATGGATCAGGTATGTAGATGACATACTAATAGTTTGGGAAGGTGAAGTAAATGAATTTAAAAAATTTACGGAAGAATTAAATAACATAGAAAAAACAATAACATTTCAAGAAGAAATTGGAGGATTAGAAATTAATTTCTTGGATATTGTAACGAAAACTGTTACTTGGTGTTTAAAATTTAGTGTTATTCTGTAAGCTGTTCTATTTTCGTATAGTAAATGTGTGCGTGTCGAGCGTTTGTTAACTCGCTCGTTGGGTTCGTGGTATAGTATGGGTGTATAACTGATGTTATTAATAAGTTCAATAAATTCTGTCACTGTTATTTGCGTGTAGGGAGTCGAATTGTACCTTCTCTTACCATTTACGGGTAAACCGTATCTCTCGGCGTTTGGTTTGAATATTGCCGCCTCGCCACCTGATTGGCGCACGCCGTCCTTCAGTGTCGACTTCGCTAACGTCTAGTTTTGTTGTTTCACTTCAATAAATTTTTATGTATTATCTTAATTTGCTCGAATCAAACATACAGTGTTGCAGAATAATAATATTTATTAACACTTTGATAGTTTTCAGTTAGTTAGAAGTACATTATTGTATCTTAGCACCGGCTTTTACAGTTGCTCAGTTGGCATGCTCAGTTCAATGTGTCATGTACCCGCCGCTTGGTGGATACCGTTTGTTTACAATAAAATATTTTACTCAGGGGTGTTAATAAGTCCTTTCGGCTACAGAAGTATTGGACTACGGCTAAAATACACCAATTTATAATAATTCTTAATACTAGGTACACAAAATTAATATATTATACAGTCGAGTAAGTAATCATCAATGGGATTTAGTAAAATTTTTGGTTAGGATTTATCAATTAGTTATGTTTGTTAACTATTTATTATATCTCAGTTTAAATAATTATCAATTGATTAAAGTTCAAATAGTGATATTACAAATACCTTCAGTTCTAAATCAGAATAGTGATCAGTGAAGTGAAAATTGTGGTTTGTTATTTTTGATAGAAAAATTTGGAATTCGTTTTAATGGGATTATTGTTTATACTCATCATTTTTCGATGGAGCTTCCGCGATGTCGTCTGCTTCTTCCGGATGGATCCAGTCGTCTTCTATTCTTCGGAATCTCATTAATCTCGTCCAGACGGTTTTCCCGTAAACTTCGGCTTCGTACTCGTTCTGCGATCGTCCGTCTTCTTGGGTTGAAGTAAGTCCCTATGGTCTTCCTTCGGGATGAGTCGTCAGCTATTCTTCCAGACGTCTTCTTAATTTCCTCGGGCAATTATGGTTTGTGAAAAAATTTAATAAATAATATATTATCAGGTATTCCCTGGACTGCTATTACTATCTTCCTTTCCTTTGATTTTAGTCAAAATTCACTTACTTGGGATAGAATTTGGAGTGAGAGCTACATCAATCCACCCTCGGCGTCGGTCAATAATGGACTAACGAAAATCCAACGGTTTTTTGGTAATAAATTTCGGTTGCTATGGTTACCTAATAAATTATGCTAATTCTCATTGGTCATTAATTTATGTCATTGTTATATCTTAACGTCTTATTTTAGTTTAATTTTACAAAATATCTTCAAATGAAGATTTCTATCTTATATTAATAGCTAGGTTTATTACATGAATACCATTGTTCATAATTTTTGATAAGGGTCATTTTGATACCCCTCATGGTCACTTTTGAGTAGCTAATTACATTTTTGTTATTTTTCTTATTTATATTTTATATATATTTTATTCAAAATTGGCTGTTATTTATACATTTTGGTATTAGGAATACCCACTTGACTTGTTTAAACATTTGGTATACTCTGCTTTGATATTGGACTATTATTTGTTCTCAAATTTACAAAATTCTTTATTAACAGTTAGGTCTAGAGCCTAGATTTTACTATACTACTATCTAACATTTCTTGGTCACTTCTTACCTTTATATTTGGTATTTTTTAAAACAATTTTTTAACAGAAACAAGTAATAAACATTGGTGTTCCTAACTACACCTCTTATTATAACAATAAACAGTTTCCTTGATAGGTTCAAGCCTGAAATAAAACTCCTAACTACCTTTCTGTTCCCTTCTACTATCTGGTTCAACTAATAATTCATTACATTATATTGGTTCTTTTTAAACAATAATAACATCGTTATTATACTAACATTAAACTATACTTTACACAATATATATACTATTCCCCCATTCCTTCACTAGAAAAAAGTTTCTATCGTTCTTGTTTGCCCTTCATCCAATGACTTAATTTCTGTCTTATCCTATAATCCTTATTACCTATGGCTTAACTTAATCACATTATAATGAGTTCCTCTTACTTGCTAGTACAAAGTTTATCACTGGTCTTCCTGTTATTCTAATACAGTTTACTAACTAGAATACTTTTTGAAGTTCACCAACTACACTTTTTCCTTCATAGAAGGTTTTTGACTTATACACTTTCACTTACTATATGCAACATGCTATCACTACATGTCACCACTTTATATTAATATACTCTTTCTTCCACTCACTTGATTATTCACTGGGTTGTTTATTGATGTTAATATCATCATGGGGTTACTGGTTATAAGTGTTTATTTTTATTTTCCCTTCACTAATGATCACTTTTGGTAATTAACTGTGGCCTTTATTTGCCTTAGGGTATGTTTACTAGTTTTGATTATATTTATCACTATTTATTAGGGTGTGTGTATTATTAATTCCCTAACTTATATTTATAAACACATTCCTTCATCAATAAAATATACATAACATTACTATCTATCTTATTTGTCATAGTTACCCTAGGTAGATCTCATCTATACTCTAATTACATTAGTTCATTTATTAACATACATTTTAATGGTCATTATTAGGGATTTACAATGTTCATTCTCAATGTCTTGATTACATTTGGTTCTTAGCTTCTTCTTCCTTGTTCCGTTGTTCTTTTTGTATTTATCCGATCTATTGTGTCAGGTCATTGTCAGTTTATCAGTCATTTGTCATTTGGGTTATTGGGTTATTAATCTCTGAGTTTATAAGTTCTTTCCTTTTATTCTTGTGTTCAGCTTCTTTATTTTATAGTTAAATATCATTGGATCTTCACTACCTTATGTCATGTTACAATATCAATATAAAAATTGAAGATAACAAACTAAAATTCGATATATATAGGAAAGAAACATACTCAGATTTAATAATTCCACAAGAATCATATCATCCAGTCAATTATAAAATGGCAGCATTAAATTCATTTTGCTATAGAGCTATAAATTATCTAGAAAATGAAGAACTCAAACAAAAAGAATTAAAAAAGTACAACAAATAGCAAAAAATAATAATTACAACCCTAAAATAATTAATAGAGTAGTTAAGAAAATAGAAGAAAATAAAGAAATAGAAAAGAACAAAGAAAAAACAAATGAAGAAAAGAAATATAAAGGAGCAATAACATACATAGGATATCAAACAAAAATGTTACAAAAATGCTTCGAAAAATACGAAATACAGATAGGCATAAAGAAAACGAAAAATGTATTCGAATATATAAAAAATGCTAAAACAGAAGAAATTCCAATAACAGAAAAAAGCGGCGTATACATATTAAAATGTGGGGAATGTAATAAGATATATCTGGGTGAAACGGGAAGAAAATTTAAAATTCGAATGAATGAACATGCAAAAGGAGAAGGGGTTAAAACAACGAACTCACTATACGCAAGACATTTCAATGAATCAGGCCATAAATTCATAAATCCAAATGAAAATATGGAAATAATCAAAATAGAAAACTAAAAAAAAAAGGTTGTTCTAGACCTGATGATGTCAGAGATGACGAAAAGATTTGTCTAAACAAACAAATTGTAGCAGTAAGCAATTTTATAAAAGAAATAGTAAGGATGGCTGCTAATTTAAATAATACGAAGAATAGAACTGAAAATAATTTGGAATCTCAGTATACAGAAAAGCATTTCAAACTAATTTAACACTATTAAATAAGTCTAATCATCCTTCCCAACATAAAATGGCTGCATTTAATTCATTAATATACCGTATGAATAGAATCCAATTAAATGAGGAAGAAAGAAACAAAGAAAGATATATTATCAAACAAATAGGAATAGACAATGGATACAAAATAAAAACTATCAATAAATTAGAAAATAAAATAAAACATAAACTCACTAAACAAACGCCATACAAACCTTAGTGTACAAATCCTTCTACTAATGATAATATAAAATATATCAACTTTACTTATCACGGAAACATATCTCGTAAACTAATCAAACTATTTAAAGACACTAACTTAAAAATATCTTATAACATAGATAATATTATTTTTAATAAAATAAAACCTAAAAATAAATTCAACGTTAATAATAAAAATGGAGTTTACAAAATAGAGTGTCCAGATTGCAATAAAGTTTACGTAGCCCAGACGAAGAAAAAACTGTCCGAGAGATTCGTTCAACATCGCAATGCGTTTTTAAAGCCTAATATTTACAAATCTAATTAATCCATATACTGTTTAAACAGTAAACATAAATTTCCAGACATTCAAAATGTAAAATTAATTAAAAACGTACAAAAAGGTAACAAAATGAATATCTGGGGAAATCTTAATATTTACAAACACAATAATAATTAAAGAACAAATTCAAATAAAAACAAAACAAGACGATTTATTTAAAATCATACATTTATTAGAATAATAAAAATAAAATATTAAATGTATAATAAATAGCCGACTACATAAACATTACGACAAACGAAAATAGAATCGAAGTAAAATCGATTATCCGTTAACTGTATTGTAAGCGAAACTTCCAATTACAATTCAAACAAACCTCTGAAGGTACAGAATAATTTCTGTGAAACGTGCGTCAGGTGAAAATAAACCTACTTGCAGTGTATTTATTTGAAGGTATTAGGCCTACATGGGAGACCTTCAGGAAACCAACGAGTTACTTATAAAGGAATAAATAAGAAACTATAACGACAAAACAAACTCTTCTACTCTTCTAAAAATTTCAAAAAGAGTAAGGTAAAACGTATCGGCCAGTCAGTGTATTTAAAATGCAGTTTGAATAAAAGAATGGCCGGAAATGTGTGTACAAATTAAGAGCAGAGCAGACCGGTACACGTTTAATAGTGGGTGGGTGTTGAGGAAGAGGGTAGGTAAAAACGGGAGGGTAGTTTGATTGCCATCTCTGCGTACGTATTAAATCATATTATTACTTCCTTCCGCTGACGCTCGCTAGGTCGCGCCTCAAGTATTTCGTTTAAAATACGAACACATCCTGTCTGTGTATAGTACAATACGCTGTTTAAACTGCTCTGAATTTTGAGGTTATCAGAGGATGGTAACGATGTTTTAACGGAGAAACTGTGATTTCAGGTTTTAGCGGTTTCACTTCACATACTGGTATGCTTTAACATCATCATTATAATAATTTCCGCTTCATGTAGGCTAATAGATACCTCGACTATTATGGTTCCGATTTTGTCCTTGGTCTACACAGACCACCTTGCTCGTACTGTATATGTATTCCAGTGGCGGTTCATGGTTCTGAAAGTTGGGTGGTTCAATGTCTGAATGTTTCTAGTAAAGTAAGAGCAATTTATCTCGTTCCAAATAAACAGAATTAACACTGTTTCACACCATTATAGAAAAATTATTACGATTAGCGCTTTCAAGCTTCACAGCTCATCGTCAGATCGGAAATGATAACGATGAGCTGTGAAGCTTGAAAGCGCTAATCGTAATAATTTTTCTATAGTGGTGTGCAACAGTGATAATTGTGTTTGTGATTATAACCACTAACACAACTTTCTTAATTACATTCCAACAACACACGAGGTGGGTCGCAACATGAAGAAATGACTGTTGTATTAGTAATGTTAGGTTGTGTTTATGCTATTTGTAAATTAGTCTAAAAATGTATAGTTAAAATAGTAGGGTAGTTAAATGACTACCTTATTTTGCAATCACATATTTTGTGGATAAATTGTTCAAGACCCAGTTGGTACGCAACTCCCAGGATCTTTTAGACGCTGTTTATTCCAATGTTTATTGTTGAAACTGCTAAATGTTTATGTTAAAACCAACCTTCTTTTCCTTTTTAGCACCAAATTTATCATTAACACTTTCATTGAAATCTACAATTTGGCGAACAAATTCTTTCTCCATTGACAGCATAGTACTGTTTTTTAAATTTTGTTTTAAGACTTCACTGCACATATTTTCATTGCACAATGTGTGAAAAAGAGAAATCTGACACAAAACTGAAAGTAAACGGACAAATCGTATGGTAAAAATCATAATAATGGTGGAATGAAAATGTTGACATTCCCTGTTGGCCCTAGTCGGAACTATTCGTCTCTGTCGCTAACACTCAGGATTAGCGACTGTTCAATGTAATTTTGAGGAAATTTGGAAGATTTTAGTATGATCTGAAACCTTATCTGTTAGTATGTGTAACAAGAATCTGATATACAACTACATTTGAAATCGGTCTGGATTGTGGCAACAAGAGATTTTATACAGCGGTGGTGTTCACGACAAACCAATCACGTTCCACCGCCATTGCATTACGTCACCATGTAGACAATGGCGTCAGATAAGGCGCATACGGCCTCTTGAGGAAAGTATCGAAGCGGACGAAGAAGCGAATGGTGAAGCAGAACTCTAAAGAGTCACGTCCGGAAATATACTTGGAATTACACTGTTGACTATGTACATATACATAAAGTTTTGTGTGTGTTGTGTATGTGTAACCCATATTATGAAGGTATGCACTGTTACAAGCGACACCATTCACGCAGAGCAATAATCAGTGCGTACTCACTTGGAGATTCCAACGCAGGCCGGCCTTATCTTTATCACCGGTGTAGTATAGAATTTCCGACTAGGATTTATCGTGTTCCCAGCAGAGGCAGAGGTGAAAATTATCATCTGCGAACGCGGATAAATATAAGTGACATAGAGTGGGAGAAGAAGACGCTCGTTGCCTGCGCGCGTACGTTAGACGTAATATGTGTACCATAGTTTGTTATAACATGATAATTGTGTGCCGAGCGTACCACTGGGTAAGTTAATGACTACAGACCAGTCCCGTTTGCACACACAGCGCGCAATTGTAAATATACCGGTAAGTTTATCACCATAATGCCACGTGCTTATTAAATAAAGCAAGAAAGACTGGCAGAAACTACGTACAGAGGAACCTCACTAATTCGTCACTCACTAATCCGTCTCCCTCTATAATTCATCACCCACACAAGCTTTTTTCTTTTTCTTTATTAACAAGCGAGTAACATATACGCTCTAATTATAGCCGGGGTAAACCAGAAACGTGCCGATTGTGGCCGGGGTTCTAATAATATCCAGGAGAACGGATTGTGGAAGGTATTGGTTCCGGATACGGCACAATAATCGCTAGATATCTGCCAATACCTACCAGCACTTAACAGTTTGAATGAAGACGACGTAAAAAATTGGTGTGAAATAGACTTACTGGATGTAAGCTACGAAATGCTTAGTGATGATGAAATTGTTACATACATATCCACAGAACTACAGAAGCTAATAAAGAAGATGACAAGATAAATGCTCTTCCTTTTCTGATGGCTAACCTGCTTCATCTCGTCCCTGTACTGTGCGCAAATGTTCAAGAAGTCGTAGACTAGTTTAACATAAGTTTCAAAGAACTTGAAATGCTGAAAAATAGTAGATTCCTGTTGGGACTACTACTGAAGAACAAACAGCGGGCGTTCAACTACAACTGAATGACTTACAAGATAATCCTTCTACAGACCAAGCAAGAAAAGGGGCCGGATTGATGCAGTTTGATGAACGGTTTCCAAATCTGCAGACGTTTGGGCACAAAATTATATTGGTGATGTCTGTACAGTTTCTGTGAATATTGGCACGTAATTTCTGTACAATTATATTGTTATATAAAGTACAATATTTGTGAATTCTTGTTGTCCGCAACGAAGAAGTTAATCAATTAGAAGCTGCCTCTCAGATACTTTCTGCTCCATCTATTGAGATTATAAAAAAACCAGCTCGATGTTAACATTCCCCATCGATGTAACAGAACTCAGTTTTTACATTGTACACTTTATGAAACTATAAAATGTTTAACGTCTTTCTTATACCTATCTTTAAAGATATACAATTACCTCTTTTAGTTTATTTACAATTGAATACTGCCTTCTTTATTTTTACGTTAGTTATCGAATATTTATAGCTTAAATTCTGTCTGAGGTTTCCACGGCCGCGGCTTCAATGTTATTAGAACTTCGGCCTGCCGGTCTGTAAGGCCGTGGTCCTAGGTTGTCATGTGCAAACGTTTCAGCCGCGCCTTTGACGACCATCTTCAGTGCAATAGACTGGACCTAGTCAGTGACCACGGCCTTTTTCATTTTCACGTTACTTGTCAATCCCATTTTTCGTATTTGAAAATGGTTCCTCTCAGTTCGAAATTCTTATCAGTTCGTTCACTAACCGTTTATCGCATAAGTTCCTTATACTCTCCACGTTTATGCAGACTGTGACGCTTGTTAACGTGGCTGGCAGCACCGAGTCGTGTCAGTCAAGAGCCGCCGTCATGCAGACATCCTTGCCAAGTATCCAGGTGTGCATAAATACATACACGCAGACGCACATGCGTCGCTGACCAATGTCGTTCGTGCAGGATCGTACGTCCTTGCGCACGTTTGTGTAGGTCGTGCGTGCGCGTGTGTGTGTGTGTGTGTGAGTGGGGAGAGGTAGAAGCAAAAATGCCAATCGCTCATCAAGCAAGTTTCTTCCATAGGCATTGGAACATTTTCAACTACTGACGATTGGCTTGGCTACGACTAACGAGAAAACTATAGCTAAACTTTGAAATGCATGGAAAACGCCACAAAATCACGTTAACTACGAAGATGAGACAAATAAGAAGCCTGGTCTTTTCACTATTTCTTAATTGATCAGAATGTGAAACATATTGCCTTCTTCTTCTATGGCGTCACAGTTCGGAATCGAACCTTAGCCTCCATAATCATCCGCCTCCATTTTTCCCTGTCCTTGGCGATCGATGTCCATCGTTTTACTGTGTCAATCCAGCGATGCTTGTGTCATCCGACAGGCCTTCTACCCTCGATCTGACTAAACAGTACATTCCTAGGTATTCGGTTGCTTTCCCTCCTAATGATGTGTCCTGCCCATTCCGATCTATGCAGTCGTATGGTATTGGCCAGGTCATTGTGTTTATATAGCTTGTATAGTTCCTCACTGTGACGCATTCTCCATACCCCGTTGACTTGGATTGGTCCATATATTCTCCTTTCAAAGGTATTGACTATGTTAGCGGTTTGTTTGTTCAGAGTCCAACTCTCGCTGCCATACGTTATCACCGGTCTAATCAAAACTTTATATAATGTGACCTTGGACTGATAGTGGATATTCCTTGTCTCGAAATATAGTTGTCAACGAAGCATATGCTCTATTTGCGGCCTGTATCCTTTTCCTTATTTCATTTATTTCTTAATTATCTTCTGCTATTCAACATCCCAAATGTTTAAACTAATTAACTATTTCCAGGTTTAGTGGTTCGATTTCAAACTGTTCAGGTTTCCTGATTTTCCTTCGAGTGGTGATCATAACCTTTGTTTTATCTGTATTCACTCATACTGCCTTCATTAAACCTAAATCAAACGTTAACGAAATTCACTATCTTGGGCATCGAAACACTTGGAACAGTGATTTCCAACTGGAGGCCCGCGCGACCTTATTTTAAAAGCCAATTTAACAGTCACTCTGTTTACTTTAATAAGTAAATGAGGAATAAAATAATATTTCACTGAGAATGGTCTTATAGGAGGAAACAAGAGTTTAAAAATGATGAAATGGGCGTACTTGTTTTGGCGCAAATATTCAAGAAATCGTAGACTAGTGCAACATAAGTTTCAAAGAACTTGAAATTCTTCTTCTTGTATGGCGTCACAGTTCGAAGTCGAACCTTAGCCTCTATAATTATCCGCCTCCATTTTTCCCAGTCTTTGGCGATCGATGTCCATAGTTTTATTTTAAGTAAATTATCAGCATCCCTCGCCACTGCGTCAATCCAGCGTTTCTTGAGTCTTCCGACAGGCCTTCTACGCTCAATTTGAATAAAAAGAGTACCTTCCTAGGTATTCGGTCGTGTCTTGCCCATTGGTATCTATGCGATCGGAAGGTGGTGGCCAGAGCATTGTCTTTATATAGCTTGTATAGTTCCTCATTGTGACGCATTCTCCATATCCCATTGACTTGTATTGGTTAAAATATGTTCTCCTCAAAATTCTCCTTTCAAAATTGACTATGTTAGCGGCTTGTTTGTTCAGAGTCCAAGTCTCGCTGCCATATGTAATCATCGGTCTAATCATAACTTTATAGTATAATGTGACCTTAGATTGACGGTGGATATTCCTTGTTTTGAATATCCAGTCTCGTACTTGCAGCATATCAGGTTGCAGTCCAAAATCAGAGACTACTTTGTAGCAGGGACCAGCATGATTTTCTTACGTGTAACAGTGAGCTAACTGAGCCACAATAACTCTTGTTTCTACGTATTTATTGCAAATTATCCACGTAGGTATACAAGCCATCCATAAAACACAACAACTGCCTACCTAACTATCTGTGTGTGCGCGCGCGCCCCGCGTAACACTGTTGTTACCAACAACAAGAAAATTAGCTGTTTAAGGGTCGCGCACGTAAAAATCACTCGATGTCTGTAATGAGTGCTGCGTTAGTGAGGTGTGTTTTGCTCCGTCTCTAAATATCTCAATAATACGTACTATCGATAGCCGCGGTTTCGATACATTTTATGTGTTGTAATAACCCGCCAGACAATGGGCACGCAACCCAAGGTTACCTAGTGTGTACGATACAATTCTATTGTGAACAATTCTTCTCCCTTTTCTTATTACAGTATCTCTGCGCGTTTCTTCTCCTTTTCTTTGCATTTTCTGTTCTTCTTTTACGTCGTTGTCTCGTAGTATTCTTCTTCTTTTCACTTCTACCCAGCTTTACAGTCAAATCTGACCTTTTACGAGGTCATGTATGTACTGTTGGGAGTTTTATTATTATTGGGAGGAGTCGAAGCCTCGTTATGACTACTACGGGCTTAACTCGAATTAAAATCAAGTAAATTTAGCTAAATTGTTATAGATGGTACTGTCCTGGAACAAGTTAGCAATTTTGAATAGGTACCTGGGCTACAGTGTGTCTTATTATGCAAGCAACGATGTTCTGAATAAGTTGCATAAGTTCAACCTTATGTGCGAGGGACCATCAGGCAAACCCTTAAGTCAGCCTAATGGAACACGCCTAAAGTTCTACAAGGTGATGGCTCTTCTCGCACTTCTTTATGGGTCTGAGAATTGGACTTTAACGAAAGGCCAGCCCAGTCGCATCTAAGGGGGTGAAAAGAGATTTCTCAGGCACGTGACAGGGTATAACTCTTCATGATCACAGAAGAAACACAGATATACGGCAGGGACTGAATATTATGAGTATACTCGACAGGATCGCACAGTATCGGCTGACTTGGTGGGGACATCTTTGCCGAATGGGTGACTGCCGCATCCCCAAACAACTCTGGAACTATAAGCCGAGGGGACGGACAGGTGTGGGAAGTCCGAGGAAGCGCTGCAGTGACCAGCTCTAATCTTTCCCTACTTGAGACCGGAACAAACCATCCTTGAAGGTGATGATGATTTAGCTAATAAACATCGTTACGAAGTTAAAAAATATATAAAGTCAGTGAGTTAGGCTAGTTACAGAAATTCATCAATAACCAGAAATTCAAAATTGTATAATTTTCAAACGAAATAGAGGAAAATTACTTTACAGGGAAATCTCAGACAAAAGGATTGAGAAAACAATTAAATTGAAGAGCATTCAATTATATAGAAATTTTATAGTTTCTAAGGCTACGGCCGGGTCGGTGTCCACATTATTGGCCGGACGGTAAAGCAGTGGTCCGGAGTCTATGCTGACAGACGTTTCGGCCTCATCGCCGGAGTGTCGGTAACGATTGGCAAGATGTCCGCCAGTGATGGGGCAGAGAACTGTGATGGCTGGGGTGAATTGGCGGACACCGTGTAGATTGCTTCCAACACTGAAGGTGGCCTGCGATGGTGGGGCCGAAACGTCTGTAAACACTAACGATGGACCACGACTTAACAGCCCGGCAGAAGAAGAAGAAGAAGAAGAAGAAGAAGAAGAAGAAGAAGAAGAAGAAGAAGAAGAAGAAGAAGAAGAAGAAAACATATTCTTTTTTTATCTTTGCGACATGATTCCATTCACGTCCACTTTAATAAGAAATGGATGTAGAAGGGATAGTACACGAACACTGTTTAAGAGAAAACACGAGAAAAAATGACTGTAGACTGTCTCATCAGAATAAACTGTCTGTGACTAAAGCAGACAGTTAACCCAAAGCAGACAGTCGCTACTCGACTGTGGAAAAGGCAAATGATGATGAAAGTGGTGGTACGGGAAGTCTAATTAGTAGTCCCTTGAACAAAGTTATTTCCAGAAGGATTATATTACATAGAGGTCGCCAGTTTAATTAAAGTGTACAGTATGGTTTTACAATTAAATGTGCTTATTCAGTTACTTAATTTTACTGGTACAAAAGTAAATGGTGAATAATTAATACAATTAAATACGTCTATGTCACGTTACCTTCAGTGATAATACTGATGATCTCCAGAACTTAATTAACAGAGCAAATCAAGCAGGAACAGAGATAGGTTTGAACATTAAATCATCAAAAACAATATTTATAGTATTTACTCCCGAGCAGTACCCAAAATCCGCTGTCTGTTAGTGGTCGTCAGGTAGAAAAGGTTGACTCAAGTAATTATCTGAGTTGCTGCATCACCAGCCTGACAAGGAAGTCAA
The DNA here is from genome assembly GCA_034769895.1 of Magicicada septendecula. Lineage (NCBI taxonomy): Eukaryota > Metazoa > Arthropoda > Insecta > Hemiptera > Cicadidae > Magicicada > Magicicada septendecula. Next base: position 397,919,736 of record CM068375.1, on the reverse strand, counting down.
ACAAAGAATAGAAACAGGAAGAATAACTTTGTTTTGTAATTTGTAGTTTTGGACAATCTAAATTTGAAGCAGAGACAAGAAGTATATCGGTCAAAAAAGTATAACACAAATTTTAAATTATTTGTGTCAACGTTTCGACAATATTTTTTGTCATCATCAGGACAATTGTTGCTGAGCTGTTACGACGCCAAACACACAACTGTTTAAACTTTACAAAACCGTAGGAACAGACAGTAAATAACTTATTATTTCAGAACTTACTGATTACTCACTGAACGGATTAATGCTAGATTTCACAATTATGAGTTAATAACAACTCAGATTGAAAAGAAGTATACAATATAATTTTCTTTCAATTTGAGAACATGATAGTTTTGAAGAAACGTATTCAGTGGCGTATCTATAATTTGGGTTTGAGGGGCGGGGTCCGGGCTGGGTCGGGCGGCTTCACACAAAAGAAAAATCAAGTTAAAACTAATCAACATTACTAACTTTATAGTGGTTGAAATCAGGGGCCATTAGAATAAACGGTAATAACACAATAAAAATACGCGTTATTGAAACATTGTTTACAAAAGGCTTATTGACTGAATTGGTTTTCCTATATTTCAAACTTATACGCTAATACCGTGTTTCAAATCTGTTTGTATATTTAAAATCGGTATGGAGAACCATACATGACTTCCATGTTCTAATTAAATATAAAATTATTTAATATGTAGTCTATACTCAGAAAGAAACCAAATATACCAGCATGATTTTGGTGGAAACCCTGAAAAAGATAATCAAAATACGAATTGTACCTAATTGTTAATATTTTAAAAATAAAGAATTAATTTGATTAAATTATCGTTCATTTAAACAACGGGAAAAAAGCGAAAACCCCCCAGCGTTTGTTATCTGTGAATTACTGAAATCGAAAAAATATTTTGTTTACGTATCCGTAGCTACACAGCATGGAACGATATCAATTGTTATTATTTTATTGAAATTTTCAAGTTTTCGGTCGAATAAATTTATAACATCAATACAAAAAAATTACCTCCTCCCCCTTTAACTACCCTTTTTATTTATAGATATTATATATATTTTTCTACAGTGGATTAATATGACCTTCTTTTCAGGATACTTTGTTGATCAAAATTAAGTACTTTACTCTTACTAAAACGTAAAATGTTGCAGGTAAACCCTCCCACTTAACCGATCTTCACCGAAATATAGGTCTTGAGTCCTGGACAACTCGGGTATATATGCAAAAAATTATTTGATTCTGTTTGAATTTCCGGCAGTTATCGTTCGCCTTAGAAAAATTTTTACACACAGACACTTTTCGAAAAATGACTTTTCTTCATTTTTTTAGGGTAGTACAATCAGAATCAGCCCTTATCTCGAACACGATTTTTTTCGCAAACACCACACTTCCATTTCCTTACGGAATACGGAAGTAAAAAAGAGTTACTATTGTATTAGCGTACACAGCTGAAAAACTAATAAAACAGCCTAAATATTAAGAGATTAAGAATATTTGTTTACTTTTTCGACCCTCTGGGGGAGTGGGTTTGGTCCCGTTCCCCGTAAATTCGCCCCAGTAAAATATTTAACCAGATATTTGTGACACCCGTAACGATGGAATGATCTCTGTGTACACAATATATACACGTATCGCATGACCTTATATCATTATCATTACTATTATTTTACATTAAAAATATGCAAATTGCATAGCGGTGAGGAAATGCTCCAATTCAGATCCGACCGCATGTAAGCTACTGTATACACTTTGGGTAGCAATTTTTGTGTTGAAATACACAAAGCGGAAGTAGTTTTGACGTCATCGCTTCATGTTTATGTTAACGTATGCACATTTATTGGTGACGCACCACTCGCCAAGCAAAACGGCTTCCTACTCCCCCCCCTCTCAGCTGAGTCGTATGAATGAACGAATCACCGCCACATAATAGCACACACCTGTTGGCTAGCTGTTGTTGATTGTTCTATCTAGACACTGTTGTTGGTTTTTACCCTTTCTATAAAAAATCCTTTAAAAACTATTATTTCAGTACAACGTTTTTATCATAATTCTTTAAGTAGCGTTGCTTTATATAGTGCAGAAACATGGACACTGAGGAAGGAGGATGAGAAAAGATTAGAAGGATTTGAGATGTGGATTTGACGAACAATGGGAAAAGTGAGGTGGGTTGATAAAGTAAGGAATGATGACGTTTTAAGAAGAATAGAGGAAGAGAGAAGAATCCTGAAGGTAATAGAAAATAAGAAAAGGAATTGGTTAGGTCATTGTTTAAGAAGAGACTGCTTGCTTACAACTGCCATGGAGGATGTCATAGAAGGAGAAAAAGAAGAGGGCGTAGAAGAATGAAGTTAATAGATAGTATTAAAATCAGAAGGTGTTACGAAAAAACGAAAAGACTGGCATGCGATAGGACAGCTCGGATAGTTCTTGCCTTGGGCAGAACACCAAATAATCCTAATTCTGATGACAGCAGAGGTGCGCCAGTAGTGTCCGGCGCCTGTGTGCAGAACTTTAGTTGGCGCCTCTATAAACTCCCCCCCCCCAAATAAAAAAACACTTTATTAAAACGTATCAGTTAGTACAAATGAAATATGAAATATATTAATTGAACGAAAACCAGGAATTACAAAAAAATGTATAAAAACAATAAACATACAAGAAGGATACAAACACAAAAACATCAGAAATAAGTTGAATGAAAATACTAAAGTAATTTATGTCATTTATCAAGAAAATCATTTGCCAATTACACCTTATAGGTCCTATAGTTTTACGTAAATTAACAATTATTAAACTTACAGTTTTATAAATATCGGTATGGAGAACCATACATGACTTCCATGTTCTAAGACTTTTATTTAAAATCATTTCCGAAATGAAATATTTCCATAGAAACTACTTCTTTCTTCAGCCATAAATACAGTACTGTGGTCACTAACGTATACCACCTCACGTTAGCGCACTCGATTTTCACTGATGATGGCACTCGATGGGACTGCCGAAACGTCTGGTTTTGCAGAAAACATTGGGCTACGGCCAAACAGCCCGGGAAAGAATTTTAACAACAAACTACTTCTTTGTTGCCGATAACGTAGTACATATATAAAAAATTATCCCTCCTCTTCAACTATCATTTTCATTTATAGAAAATTACCCCCTCCCCCTTCAACTACCGTTTTCATTTATAGATATTTCACCTACTTTTTTACAGTGGATTATTATGACCCTCTTTTAAGGATTTTATTTATGAAAATTAAGTATTTTACTCTCGTTTTAAACATAAAACATTGCAGATAAACTACCCCTTCCCTTTAACCGATTTTCACAAAAATCAGTAGGCCTTGAGTCCTCTGCAACTCGGGTACATATGCAAAAAAATTATTTGATTTTGTTTGAATTTGCGGCAGTTATCGTTCGCCATAAAAAAATCACACACACACACACACACACACACGCGCGCGCGCACACACACACACACTTTTCAGAAAATGATTTTTATTTATGTTTTGAGGGTGGTACAATCAGAATCAGCCCTTATTTTGAACACGATTTTTTTCGCCATCAGCATACTTCAATTTCCTTGTGGAACATGGAAGTAAAAAATTACTTTACAAAAACGTATCAGTGAGTACAAATGAAATATGAAATATATTAATTGAACTAAAAGCAGGAATTACAAAAAAATCTTTGAAAAAAATAAACATACAAGAAGGGTACAAAAAGAAAGACATCATAAATAAGTTTTAAGAAAATACTAAAGTAATTTACGTTATTTGTCAAGAAAATCATTTGCCAACTGCACATTATAGACCTATAGTTTTACGTAAATTAACAGTTAAACTTATTGTTTTTACAAAAAACAAAACAGAAAGCTGTTAAATATTTTTGGTACGTAATTAAACCCCCCCACAACAATGATTATTGCTGTTCACTTATCCCAACAATTACAAAATCTCAAGCACACCCAACAGTCAAGTATCGCAGCGTTTACATATCACAGATGCACTGAATGAAACTGTCTTTGTTTCAACTGTTGATTCATAACTAACGATAAACAATTGACCTGCTAGGAACAATGCTAGTACCGTTAGTTACAGCCATAGGCATACGAAACCGTTCTGAGCACTTTACCAATTTAAAATGTCGTGCGACTTAACACGTCAGCAGCAGCATACAGTCATAAAAATTTGGCGAGAATATCAGTCCAGAGCATCGAAAATACAATTAACTTAATGAATAATAATTTTTTCCAAATATTTCCTCCTCGGCTGAAATTTTTGGCGTCTTTACTATCCTGGCGCCTGTGTGCGCCGCACATGCGCACAGTGTGTCGGCGCTCCACTGTCTGACACCTTAAAGTGGCCAGCGGATAAGTTAAGTGGGCTCATAATTTAGAGATTGCGGACAGCAGCCGAGAATCAAGGTCCGTTTTCAGCCCCGGATCGCTGACAGCAAGCACGATTCTTCATCTGACTGTGGACTACTACACATCAAGGCTCAGGAGCTCTTCCAGGCTGAGATTGCAGTAAGAAGTGGACCCTTTCGTAGAACGTTGTTGGCGGTTGGAACTCCCGCCCTAGCTTGCGCCGGCAATAAGGTCTTCGTCGACTGAAGGTGTAGAAAACTACAGGATCACCTGCAGTGCCGGTCCAGTAACGACAAGAGTGAAGCCAAGCTAGCTGCGGCCACGCATTAGTGGGTCGTGCGACCGCCTTCAGCGTCCCTTGTTAGGGCCGCGTGGCAGCAGACTCGACTAGTCCGGGTGAATCGGTTGCTTCGGCTTGTGTTCGTGGTAGTTTTCGTGTGCGCGTGTGCGAGTCTCTTGGCGGCAATAGCCGTTCGCGGTCTGGTGTCGGCTGGTGTGTACCGAGTGTAGTGTGCCTCCCGGTGCCAAATGGCGGCAAAGTGCAGTGGACCAGTGTCAGTGCTGTGTGGTGTTTGTGGCTTTCGCGAGGCTCCGGACCAGTGGACCTGTTTTTTGGGATTACTTCGAGGGATCGCTTCAGGTAAGCCCTATTTACTGTTTTTCCCGCGGCTTTTGGTGGCATCGCCCGCTTAGCTTGGCGTAGGCTAAGTTAGGTCCCTGCCGGTAGCGGTCGGTTGCTTCGCCTCGTCGTGGTGCGGCCTCCAATACCGGCGCTAAGCGGGTTAACAATCCCAGTAGGAGGGCTTCGGCCCGCATACCTTTGCCAAAACGCGATGGGCGACCGTCGCGTTGCGGCCGGGCAGCGGAATGGTCCTGCTAAGGGCCAATCCAATGCTTCATCTGTAGGCCCCGGCCCTGTCCCTGACTCGGTCGGATCGTGCAGTGGTCCTTCTCAGGGCCGCCAATCGGTCTCGGCCGTGTCCACCGTTGTCTCTGGGGGTACTCCTGCCCCGACGTGTACTACGTCCCAGCCCACGCCTGGGTCGTCTTTTACTGTAGTTACATCTAAGAAAAAGCGGAAAGCGGAGGAAACTCCGCTCCCCGATGAACCGGAGCTAGATCTAGATGCTCCTTCCCGCAGAAGCCGCCCACCGCCCTTGTTCGTCAACGGCGTCAAGAACGTCGTTGACTTCTCCAGACGCTTCCGGCTCGGCGTTCGTCTCTCGGCGGACGTGCAGATGTCTCTTCGTGGAAGGGACAGTCTGCGCGTTAGCTGTGCGATGGACGAAGAGTACCGTGCCGTCTATTTGTTCTTACAGGCAAATGGCCTACAATTTCACACATTTACCAATGAGAAGGCGGCTCACGTCCGGCTGATAATTCGCGGCCTGGACGAGGCCACCGATCCAGACGAGGTGGCGGACGAGCTCCGCCAACTCGGTTTCCCGATCAAGGAGAGTATTAGGCTCTTTACCACTTACGGACCCGGGCGTAAGTTACCCCTCCTCCGGGTGATCATCCTGAAGGGGGAACAGGCAGACAGGCTGCTGGGCCTGACCAGTCTTTGCGGGCTGAAAATAAAAGTTGAAAGGAGCCGCGAAGCTGGCCACGTCCCGCAGTGCCATCGTTGCCAACGGTTCGGGCACGGCTCGGACAGCTGCCTCAACGCAGAGGCCTGCGTCAGATGCGGGAAGCCGCATCCGACCAAGGCCTGTCAATTGCCGGCTGCGGGGCGCCGCTTTTGCATTAATTGCGGCGAACCTCACTCGGCAAATTACCGAGGATGCTGGGTTTTCCAGCAGCATCTGAGGCAGGCCGCGGACAGGAACAACCCTCCTGCCCGCCAGCAGTTTCCAGTCGTCCCGGATCGTGCTGCCTTTCCCCGTCTCCCGGAGAAGGTCAGCTCATCTGTGCCACAACCTCCCGCCCGACCTCGCCCACGTGCTCAGCCACGTGCATCGTCCCCACCTGCTCGGGAAGAGCATGCTACGCCAGCATCGGCCCTAGATCAGCCCGTTCCAATGGACGAGGAACCTGCCCCGGAAGTAGTCGAGCCAGTCCCGGAGAGGTCAGAATCTCCCCAACCCGCGGCTCGCTACAGGCCTCAGAATAGGAAGAAAAAGAAGCAGAAGAAACAGAAAAACGCTGCTCCCGCTCCCCCTGCCCAGAAACCGCAAACCAGACAAACGCAGCGCTCCGGCGCTGGGGTTGCTCGGCAGTCCAGAGTAGAGCCCCGTCCTGCAGCTGAAAGGACCGAGCGCCCACCCAGGAACACATCTCGGGTGAATTCAGCCCGCAGCTATGCTGCCGCCGCCCGCAGCGACCCTGCCCCATCTGCTTCGTCGTCGTCCACATCCCCCTCAGCTCTAGCCGAGGTAAAGTCTTTCCTCGAGGAATATGACCTCGAAGAAGTGGCCCTTCTTTAACGATCCATCCGGGAGCGTCTTCGTACGGCGACCCCGACTGAAATGTTCCTCCTCCTCGCGGAAGCTGCAGCCGCCATAGGTCTTCTGTAATGCTCCACGCTAACAGAATTACCTCCATTAAGCGCGACCTTTCCATTATAGCGTGGAACGCCAACAGCCTTCTGCCCAAACTCGAGGAACGTCGAGAGATCCTAGCCCGTCGCAAGCCCGACGTGCTTCTCCTCTCTTAGACCTGGCTTAGGGCCAATAACAACGTGAGATTGCCCAACTATGCGTTTTACAGGGACGATAGACCTGGGCGGAACGCGGGGGGTGGCACGGCCATAGCGGTGAAACGTTGCATTGCACATCACCGCGTGGTCTTGCCTCCTCGCCATAATATCGAGGCCACAGCCGTTGAAGTAACTCTCCGGAGTTCTCGGAGGTGTCCTCCTGGTTTCGGCTTACAAACCGCCGACCAAACCAGTTCTAGACGCCGACCTGTCCGCAATTTTCCGTGCGCATAGGAAGGTAATTCTTGCAGGTGACCTGAACTGCAAACACCCCGACTGGGGTAGTCGACTGACTACGCCATCCGGGAGGGCGCTTAGCAGGTACCTTCACGACCACCACCTACGAGCCTACGGACCCGGACACCCGACGCACTATCCCCTCCGACCTGGAGCCCGACCTGACATACTAGACATTGCAGTTGTCAAGGGAGTTGTCAACCAGATTGAGGTATCCGTGTTAACGGAACTGTCCTCTGACCATTGTCTCATCGAGGTGCACGTACCTACCCGTCACACGATTGGGAGAGCAGCGCGACGAGTGGTCGAGTGGGACCGCTTCGGGCCTGCCTTTTGTCGCAGGCTTCCCGAGGAGGTCCCGCTTGATACCACTCAGCACATCGACGCGGCGGTCGCCTTGTTCGATGATGCCGTGGTCTCTTCCGTCGGCGTGTGCTCACGGACGAAGCTTACGTTTGCGCGAGAATATTACCGCGGCGCTCTTGGAAGCGTTAACGGCAACTCTTCAGTCGTCGGTCCACCCGACATACGCGTCGAGTTGGCGCTGGAGCTTAACTGCCGCATAACTCGCGTTCGGCTCTGAGGCAAAAGCCGCAGTGTCGTCCGCGAACAGCGACAGTTTTACTCCAGGAACTCGGGGCGTGTCGTTGACAAACAGCGAGAACAGGAGAGGCCCAAGGACACTTCCCTGAGGGACGCCAGCGGTAATACGCCTCTCCGAAGAGAGAGCGTGGTCTACTCTCACTCGGAAGCTACGGTTTCGCAGAAAGCTGCCGATCAAGTGAACGTAGTAGTCTGGGAGAAGGACTTCCGTGAGTTTGTACAGGACACCCTCGTGCCACACGCGGTCAAAGGCTTTCTCTACGTCTAGGAAGATCGCAGTCGTCTGTTTGCCCTCGCAGCCAGCCTCGGTCTCGGTCTAATGCATTCCACGAGTCTCATCAGCTGATGAGTCGAGGAGTGCAGCTCACGAAAGCCGAACTGTTCGGGGATCAGCACGTCTAGTCTTTCTAGATGGTCGCGGATCCTACGCTGGATCAGACGCTCAAAAACCTTGGACGTCGCGGACAAGAGGCTGGTGGGCCTGAGGTTTTCCACGCGAGAAGAATTCTTTCCCGGCTTGGGTATCACAATGACGGTAGCCGTTTTCCATTTCGCCGGAAAATAGGCCAGTCTGAGGCATGAATTGAACAGGTCAGTGAGGAACTAGGTTCCTCGCTCCGGAAGGCGATGGAGGGCGGAATTCATGACTCCGTCCGGGCCAGGGCCTTCCGGGGCTTGAGCTGAACAATCCTCTCAGAGACCTCCTCCGGGGAGATGGGCTCCGGTTGGACTGTGATATCTGCCGATAGAAAGCGCTCTACCTCGCGGCAGATTTGCTCAGTGAAAGCCGGGTTCTTGGATGGGTTGGGAGCGAACTGTCGCTCTAAACTGTCAGCCAAGAACTCTGCCTTTTCGAGGGGGCGGCCAAGGGGTTGACCGCCGGGTCCGGCGAGTGCGGGGAGAGGCGCGCGTTTGCGCTTTCCCGTTAGGGCACTGGGAATCCGCCAGACATTACGGTCCTCGGCAGGGCCATCCATCTGTGTCACAGCTAACTCCCAGTTGCGCCTACGGAACGCCAGCATGTCGTGACGCAACTTACCGGACGCTCTGTTGAACGCAGCCTTGTCAGCCGGGTCACGAGTCCTCTGCCAGCGTCTCCGGAGGCGATTCCTCTCGCAAGCGAGCTGAGACACCTCTTCGGGGATACGCTGATAGTCGGGCGTGAGCCCCGGCTTCATCCGGGAGGACACGTCTACCGCCGAGACTACGGCTGTGTCGAATAAGGCAACTGCCTCGTCGACATGCTGGGTAGTGTCGAGCGGGATATGCTCAGGTAGCCGGCGACTGAACGCCGTGCCAAAGCGGTTCCACTCGATTACCCGCCGCTCGTCGCGGACGGTGGCGTGCTGGGTAGCTATATGCACACTTATAGGGCAATGGTCCGAGGACAGTTCCGAAATGACGGAGATGTGGACCGGTCAATAAACGCCCCTGACCGCGGCAATGTCCAGTACGTCAGGGCGGGAGTTAGCCCTCGAGGGATAGTACGTAGGCCCGGTAGGACCCATGACTGTGACCCGAGCCGCATCAGCATACTTGCGTAAGCGGGCCCCGTTTGGGTTCACCAAGCGGCTCCCCCAATCAGGGTGCTTACAGTTCAGGTCGCCCGCCAGGACTACCCTCCTGTGTGCTCCAAAGACGGCCTCCAGATCGTTCGACAGGAGCTCCGTTTGTGGAGGCTTGTAAGCGGAAACCACGAGTAGACCGCCGAGAGCACCATGGAGCTCAACCGCGGTGCACTCGAGGTTCCGCCGCTGAGGCAGGACAACGCGGTGATGGCGAAGATTCGCCTTCAACGCGATGGCTGTGCCCCCTCCTGCGCGACCCGACCGGTCGTCCCGGTAGCACACGTAGTTTGGTAGTCGGAAACGACGATGCGGGGTCAGGTGCGTCTCACCAAGAAGAAGCACGTCGGGCTTGTGACGGGCAACGAACTCTAAGAGCTCAGAATGCCGGGAAGCGACGCCGTTGGCGTTCCACGCCACGAGCTCGAGGTCTCGCTTGAGGGATTGCCGTGGTTGTCCGTTCATAACAGACCTATAATCCGGCAGGCTTCCACCAAGAGGAAGAACTTATCTTGGGGCGAGGCTGTTGCCAAGCGTTCCTTGATTTTGAGGAAAGTTTGGGCTACTTTCTGCAAGTCGTAGCTTGCCAGAAAGTCGGAGACAACGGCGAGATCATCGGAAGATGAGGCCTGGGGGGAACGCTTGGCGGCAGCTGCATAGCTGCGGCGGGGCGAGACGGTGGAAGCCTTGGGGGCAGGTTCTGGAGCGGGTGGTCGCTCTGGCTTTTGGTGGACAGGCTTGGGTCCAGTGGCAGGTAACTTGGGCTGGCCCGTGTTCTTGGCCTGAGGTTTACCTTGTTTTTTGCCTGATCTGGGGAATCTAGGCTTGGGTGGCGGCGGCAGTGGAGGATCAAGTTCCTCCTTATCGTCCGGCAGCGGGACTAGAGCGTAGTGGGGGACTTCGCGTTCCGGTTCCGGGGGCGCGGTTGGTGGTTTGGCCTGTTGAGCTGTGCTCGGGCTCACTGCACTAGGTTTTGGAACCGGAGCAGACCTCGGGGCTGGTTTCCAGACCACAGGGTCAGCGGCTTTGGCCGGTTTGACTGGCTGTCTAACAACTTGCCGAGGCTTAGGCTGGACAGGTTTCTTGAGCTTGTCCAGCTGCTCGTTATAAACTGGGCAGCGCCTGTTATTAGCAGCATGGGCGCCGCCACAGTTAATGCAATACCGGTGATTATCAGGAACGGCGCAGGCCTGCGTCAAGTGGTCATTTCCACAGCGGACGCAGGTCGGCGCGTTCCGACAACCGAAGCTGCTATGGCCGAACCGCTGACACCTGTGGCACTGGGAAAGTGCGCCAAAAATTCTAGCGGCGCTCTTTTTATGCCCTGACAGGTCGTGTGCCATGAACCTATCAGAGTGCCGCTGGTCCCTGGTTGGCTCGCCTCGAGCACGTTAGATGGTCATGTCGAGGCCAATCAAGCTGCTGCTGATCCTCGATTGGCTCGCCTCGCCTTCTCGTGTCAGTCTCGGCTGGCGCCGAGAGCAGATCTTCGCCTCGCTACGTCACAACACCCCCGGGTCTTGATTGCTCTCCGGTGGCCAGCCCATTGTTCTTCTCCGGCGGGTTTGAGCCGGTGGCGATGAACCTTGTATGGGCGTCCGTCCTTCTCCACTGTGTAAATCTGGCCGCCGAGGGTTGCGGCAACGCTAAAGGGACCTTCCCAGGCTGGCTCCCATCCAGGGTACCTCCGTCCTTTGGCTGGTCCGGCGTGGCTCTTGACGTACACCAGCTGCCCTACGGCCAGTGTAGGATCCTGTGTCCTCCGTTCCGGATACCGCCGTTGCTGATACTTGGTCTGGTGTGACCTGGCTGCCTCTTCTCGTTCTTCAATTGGCCGGACGTCCTGTTCTGCGTGTGGCCGACTCCATTCACCGGGTCGGCGTAGGTCTCTGCCCAGCAGAAGCTCGCTCGGTGTCACTCCAGTGGCGGCGTTTGCACGATTCCGCAGCGAGAACAGAACCGCCGGCAAACGCTTGTCCCAGTCGCCATGGTCCTTGCAGTCATGGAGCTGGATCCGCAGTGCCTTCTTGATCTCGCCGTTGCGCCGCTCGGTCGGGTTCGCCCTGGGATGGTAGTTGGCTGTAGTCCACGGTCGTATGTGCATCTTGTCGCACATCTGCTTCCACTTGTGGCCCGTGAGCGGCTTCCCGTTGTCGGTGAGCAACGCCTCTGGGCATCCCCAACGAGGGAACACTTCTTCCTCCAGGTAGAGGATAATGGTGTCGGCGTCCGCCTTGCGCACGGCTTTTGCCACCCATCTCGACATCATATCCGTGACCACTACGATGTACCGGTTGCCAGCTCGAGTCAGCGGATATGGTCCCATGACGTCCAGGGCGACAGTATTCCAACATCTCCTGGGTCGGTGAGGTCGCTGTTGGTCCTGTTCGGGATTTGCGCCGCGCTTGTGTAGGGCGCATATTCTGCAACTCCGGACGTATCTGCGGACATCAATGGTTAGGCCGGTCCAGACGAAGTCCTTGCCGATGGCCCGAAACGTTTCTTCGGCTCCCGGATGACCGGCTTCAGGGGAGTCGTGGAAGTGCCTGATGACCTCCATGCGGACACTCGGCGGCACGTACAATCCTGGTTCCTGGTTGCGTCTGTCCTTCCAAACCAGGCCGTTGTCCACCTGGTATCCTCTCGCTGTAGCCGCCGCAGGGTCGTTTCTCCACGCTTGGCACTCCTGGTCGCCTTCTTGCGCCTCCTGCACTGCCTGATGGATGCCGACAGCTGTGATTTCTTGTAGTCTCGGTGCAGCTGCCGCAACACTGCGAAGTGGACTCTCTTCAGGCTGCATCCGTGGTTCTTCTTGGACGCCGGCAGTATCTTCAAGCCCAGGTTCCCTCGAGAGGAAGTCCGGCAACTCGTTCTCCTTGCCCGGGCAGTGGACGACGGTGAATTTGAAGCTGTGTATCAGTAGAGCCCAGCGAGCGTACTTCGTCTTCTGCCCCGTCGCCTTCTTCAGCCAAGTTAGCGCCTTGTTGTCGGTCCTTAGGGTGAAATGGCGATCCTCCAAGTATGGCTGGTATTTCTTGATGGCCCAGACGACTGCCAAACACTCCAGTTCGTTGGAGTGGTAGTTCTTCTCCGCCTCGTGGAGCTTGACACTGGCGTACGAGATGATACGCCTCTCTCCGGCTTCGGTGCATTGATAAAGCACCGCTCCAAGTCCCTTTTGGCTGGCGTCGGTCTGCAGAAAGATCGGCAAGTCTCGATCCGGTCGTGAGAGTTTTAACGGCTGCCGGAAAGCGGCCTTAACTCTTCGAAGGCTCGCTGAGTTGTGTCGTCCCAATGCCACTTTCTTGTCCGCAGCAGGTCCGTTAACGGTTCCGAAATCATGGCGAAGCAGGGGATGTACTCTCGCAGCCAGTTGCAGGTTCCCAGGAAGCGTTGCAGCTCTTTCTTGTTGCTGGGGGCCGGCTGGTCTTTAATCGCTCTGAGATGTTGCTGCTGCGGGAGGTTGCCGTCCGGAGTAATCTCGTGGCCCAGAAAGGCGACTTCTTCCCGGCCGAAGTGACACTTGTTGAGCGAGCAGGTCAGCTGGTGTATCTGCAGCCTTTCCAAGACTTGATCCAGGTGTCGCAGGTGCGTTTCCCAGTCGGGGGAGTAGACAATGATGTCGTCCAGATAGACGAGGCAGCACTCCCGTAATAGTCCCGTGAGAACATCCTGCATCAGCCGTTGGAAGGTGCTGGGCGCGTTCTTCAGCCCAAAGCACATCACCCGGAACTGGTAGCGACCTCCGTCGGGCACCGAGAATTCTGTGTACTTCTTTGCTTCTTCCTCCAGCGGGATTTGTCAGTAGCCGCTCTTCAGATCTAGGGTCGAGAAGACTTGGGCCCCGCTGAGGTCCTTTATTGTTTCGTATATCAGCGGCAGTGGTGAGTCCACATCCTCGGTCTGATCGTTCAGCCTCCGGAAGTCTACGCAGAACCGGGGTGTGCTGTCCTTCTTCACAATCACCACCGGAGAGCTGTATGGCGAGGTGGCCGGTTCAATGATACGCTGCCTCAGCATCTCTTCTACCTGTTCCCGGATGGTGCGTTTCTTCTCGTCGGAGTACCGGTACATTGGGAGCCGGAATGGCTGGGTACCTTCTTTCAGCCGGATCTCGTGCTTGGCCGCAGATGTAGTGCGGAGCGGGCCACGGGAGAACAAACTGCGATGACGGTGTAACATTTCCAGAAGCCGTTTATGGTGTTGGCCACCTGCTGACGTTTGAAGGCTAGCTTCGTCAATGTCCTCTTCCTCGGGCTCCGCGCGGTCATTCAAGAAGACCGTCTGTCGGTTCTCGCTGCCAATGTGAAGGCAGCCCCGTCGGTAGTCCACAACTGCTTGGTTGGCCGTGAGCCAGTGGTGGCCCAGTAAAACTTCTTCTTGCAGTCCGGGCACTTCTAGCAGACTGGTGGTGGACGCGAGACTTCCAATTATAATGTCTGCGACGACGGCGGCCGTTGAGTGACATTGCTGACCGTGTAGCGCTAGCTGGACAACTCGGGGCTCCGTCTTCCTTCCTCCGGGCAGCAGACCGGCTCGTACGAAGTCGTAGTTTGCGGCGGAGTCCAAGGCTGCGGTCAGTTTTCGGCCGGCGATCTCTATTGGAATGCGCGGTATGTCCGCACCTAGTTGGTTCACGCGCCCTGGTGGGCTATTTACCGGGGCGCTTGGTCGTTTCCCTGCCGGTTCTTCACAGGGCAGTCCCGATGGAAGTGTCTTCCCGGGCAGTAGCGGCACGTGGGCGTTAGGCTGTTCAATCTTTGTTCCTCTTTCGTGCTTGAGGCCGATCGACACTGCTTCGACCCCCCTACTCGATCCAGGGAGTTTTCAGCAGAGTCATGCCGACCTCGCGCACGACTATCTTGATCCAAGTCCGCCTCGATGCTCATTGCCCGTTGTAAAAGTTCCTCTAAAGTCGTAGGTGGCGGGAAACTCAGCGTGGGTCGAAGGCGTGGCTGCAGCTGTTGTGTAAGCATGGCTATGCTCGTCACCTCCGGGGTACAGACGGCGAAACAGCTTGATTTTTCTTAGGATAAAGATTTCCGCCGATTCCTGCCGCTGCGTTCGTCCGTACAACTCGGCCAGCAGTTCTGCGTCGCGTTGCATCCCGCAGAAGTGATGCCGGAAGCGGTCGCAGAACTCGGGCCAATTTATCTGCAATCCCGTGTATCTCTCTGCCCACTGTTCAGGTGAGACTCTGTAGTCCCGCAGCTGTCGCTCTAGCTGTTGAAGATATCGTTCTGGATCCTCGTACTTGAGGCCATGGTATGTAGCGGTGATCACCGGTGGCAACGTGCACCTCAGAGCTGCGGCGAATTGCGCAAAGCCTTGCTCTACCTCGAACCCGGTGTCCCGCTGGGTGTAGCTGTTGGGCGCCATGTTGTTTTGTGTGCCGGCTGGTAGCTCTCTGGCGTGGCTGGATCTTGCATCCGCAAGATGATCGTCGCCCCACGTTGGGCGCCACTTGTCACAGGACAAATGGCGCCAATCGTACACACTATCGTTTTTGTGGTCCTTAAAAGGACCGTTTGTCGAGGACGCTACATTATTTGCGTACGCCGCCCGAGCCGCGCTGTGATGTTCGGCGGCTGCGTCCGCTGTTCCGGGCGTACTGCTGTCCTCTTCTTTCAGCAGCGGTATGTAGAGCCCGCTGCTGTCCCAGTCGATTTCGATCACTGGCTCTCCTGTGCTCTCCATTCTTCCTTCTTCCTCTTCTTCCTGTCTTCAAGGCGTCCGATGGAGTGTGCCAAAATTTTTTTTTTTTTTTTTTTTTCGCTCTGGGCTTTGCGGTTGTGCGTCGCAGAGACGAACCGCACGGTAACTGAGTTCCGAGCTACCTTCTGGAGCTCCTGCCTCGTGGCCCTGCCCAAGTAGGGCGCGTGCTCTATAGCAGGCCGATTCTCGGCTGTTGTGCTAGCCTACGCTAGCGCAGTACACACCGAGGGCGTTTCCACGAATCACCTGGGCGTATACGGTACCTTCCCAGCCCAGTCACTAGAGGATTGCCTGGGAACCTCGCCGCACGTGCATAAAATTTGCGTGCAAGCCGCCTGAAAGTGTCGTCTAAGGAGCGGACGCCAAGTCCTCTCCTTAGAAGGCGAGATGAGAAGCGACGGGGGACTTTGGCCGCTAGCCGAAGCCCCCTGTCGAGGACGCTCTGCAACTTCTTTTTATGCATTGCGGCGAGGTAACCCCAGACCGGGCAGGCGTAGGTAATGACCGGCAGCAGATACGCGCCGACGATCATCCTACCCAATTTCCTGGTCATGGCTGAGCTGATCAGGAGTGGAAACAGTGCGCACAGGCGAGTGGATGCTCGCTTAAGAACTGTCTTTGCGTGGGTACGCCAAGTGAGCCATCTGGAGAAGAGGGCCATCTGGACTCCAGGCTGTCTCGGCACGTCGTTGACGTAGATCGAGAACAGAAGGGGGCCTAGAACACTACCTTGAGGGACGCCGGCTGTGATTCGTCTCTCGGAAGAGACAGAATCGCCAACTCTCACGCAGAAGGTCCTCTCCGTCAGAAAGCTAGCAACCAGATGGAGGTAGCAGTCCGGGAGCTGGACTTCCCTAAGTTTGAATAACAGGCCATCATGCCATACGCTGTCGAAGGCTTTCTCAACATCTAAGAAACAGCCAACGGTCCGTTCTCTCCGACACCCGGCTTCCGTGATGCTTTCCACCAGTCTCATCAGTTGATGAGTGGTCGAATGCCCCACACGAAAGCCGAACTGTTCGGGGACCAGCACGTCAAAGTTGGTTAGATGTTCTCGTACACGACGCTGTACGAGGCGCTCAAAAACCTTGGACGTAGCGGAAAGTAGGCTGATAGGCCGGAGGTTTTCCGAGCGGGTGGTATCCTTTCCCTGCTTCGGGATCACGATAACCGTCGCCTTTCTCCATTTCTTGGGAAAGTAGGCCAGTCTAAGACACGCGTTGAACAAATCAGTCAAGAATTGAACTCCAGGCTCGGGAAGAAGTCGTAGAGCGGTGTTGGTAACACCGTCCGGGCCTGGAGCCTTTCTTGGCTGAAGTTCAGCGAGCCGATCTGAGACCTCTTCCAAAGAGATGGGTTCGGGCTCCGCCGTGATCGGAAGAGACAGAAAGTCTTCCACAGCCATCTCGACTTGTTCGTCGAAATCCCAGTCCATGGGCGGGTTGGGAGCGAACTGACGCTCGAAACACAAGCCCAAGTACTCGGCCTTCTCCTCCGGGCGACCCAGGAGTCGACCGAACGGTCCAACAATGGCGGGAAGTGGAGGTCGGCGCCTCCGTCCCGTCAATGCGGTAGGTATTCTGTACGGGTGAGATTGCGGGTCCGCATCCCCCGTTCGGGCCACGTCGAGTTCCCAACAGCTACGTCGGAACGCCTTCAGACTGCCACGCAGTCGTCCGGTGAGCCGATTGTATGCTGCCTTATCGGCCGGGTGACGGGTCCTCTGCCAACGTTTCCGGAAGTAATTCCTCTCGCGAGCGAGAAGAGAGACTTCCTCAGGGATGCGTTGGTAGTCAGGCGTGATGCCAGCTCGCGTACGTGAAGACACGCCTATAGCCGAGATGATTGCCTCTTCGATTCCCGCAACTGCTTCGTCTAGGAGGCGAACGGAATCGAGTGGGGCCGCTGGCGGCAATCTACGGCACAAGGCCGGGCCGTAGCGATCCCAATCGATAACCTTCTGCTTGTCAGAACGTGCATAGGCGTGCTGGGTAGCGACGTGGACCAAGATAGGGTTGTGGTCAGATGTCAGCTCCGTAAGTGAGAATACCTCGACCGGACAGACAACTCCTTGGGTCACCGCGATATCCAGAACATCGGGAGCCGCGTTAGGCCGCGTCGGAAAGAACGTGGGTTGCGCTGGACCAAACACCATCGCCCGGCGCGATTCAACAAAACTGAGCAAGCGCCTCCCGTTCGGAGTAGTCAGGCGACTATTCCAAACGCGATGCTTGCAATTCAGATCGCCGGCCAAAATTACTCTTCGATGGGAATCGAAGATGACGTCCAGGTCGCCGACAAGGAGTTCAGCTTGTGGGGGCTTGTAAGCTGAAACCACGAGGACGCCGCCAAGAGCTCCGTGGACCTCAATGGCGGTGGCCTCTAGGTTGGTAAGCTGCGGCAAAGCGACACGATGATGACCTATGGAGGTCCTCA
The DNA here is from genome assembly GCA_034769895.1 of Magicicada septendecula. Lineage (NCBI taxonomy): Eukaryota > Metazoa > Arthropoda > Insecta > Hemiptera > Cicadidae > Magicicada > Magicicada septendecula. Next base: position 397,902,085 of record CM068375.1, on the reverse strand, counting down.
CCGCGATCGCCGTGCCGCCTCCTCGTCGGCCAACTCGGTCATCCCGATAGACCACGTAATTTGGTAATCGAAACCGGTTCGCCGGGGTCAGGTGGGTTTCCCCGAGGAGAAGTACGTCGGGTTTGAACCGAGCCAGGAATTCAAGAAGGTCGGAATGCTTGGAACCGATGTTGTTAGCATTCCAGGCTACGAGCGAGAGATCTCGTCTAAGGTCTCGGTTCATAGAAGACCTATGACTTCGCAGGCTTCCACCAAGAGCATGGAATCTCTCAGTTGGGTCAGCAGTTTCCAGGCGGTCTCGGATGGACCTGAAGGTAGATGCGACTTTCTTGAGGTCGTAGCCAGACAGAAAGTCGCGGACGAGCTGTGCGTCATCGGAAATGACGGACTGGGCGGTTTGCCTGGAAACTGAGGCCGCGTAAGAGCGACCAGGTTTAACGGCAGATCGGGTCGTGGTGGAAGCCACAGGACCAGGGAAGTGCTAAAAATTTTTTTTTTTTTTTTTTGCTCTGGGCTTTGCGGTTGTGCGTCGCAGAGACGAACCGCACGGGAACTGAGTTCCGAGCTACCATCTGGAGCTCCTGCCTCGTGGCCCTGCCCAAGTAGGGCGTGTGCTCTATAGCAGGCCTTTCTCGGCTGTTGTGCTAGCCTACACTAGCGCAGTATACACCGAGGGCGTTTCCACGAATCACCTGGGCGTATACGGTACCTTCCCAGCCCAGTCACTAGAGGATTGTCTGGGAACCTCGCCGCACGTGCATAAAATTTGCGTGCAAGCCGCCTGAAAGTGTCGTCTAAGGAGCGGACGCCAAGTCCTCTCCTTAGAAGGCGAGATGAGAAGCGACGGGGGACTTTGGCCGCTAGCCGAAGCCCCCTGTCGAGGACGTTCTGCAACTTCTTTTTATGCATTGCGGCGAGGTAACCCCAGACCGGGCAGGCGTAGGTAATGACCGGCAGCAGATACGCGCCGACGATCATCCTACCCAATTTCCTGGTCATGGCTGGGCTGATCAGGAGTGGAAACAGTGCGCACAGGCGAGTGGATGCTCGCTTAAGAACTGTCTGTGCGTGGGTACGCCAGGTGAGCCGACGGTCGAGGTGTAAGCCGAGGTACTTGACCTCGCTGGACCAGCGCAAGTACGTTCTGCCGATACGTAGTTGCCTAACGGGGTTCTTCCGTCGCTTAGAGAATTCGACGGCTACACTCTTGGTAGGGTTGAGTTGCACTCTCCAATTCTCAGTCCAGTCCACGAGGGTGTCGAGCTGGCGCTGCAGTCGTAGGACGGCCCTTTCCTCATGACGATCGGCCGTATATACGGCCGTGTCGTCAGCGAAGAGGGCCATCTGGACTCCAGGCTGTCTCGGCACGTCGTTGACGTAGATCGAGAACAGAAGGGGGCCTAGAACACTACCTTGAGGGACGCCGGCTGTGATTCGCCTCTCGGAAGAGACTGAATCGCCAACTCTCACGCAGAAGGTCCTCTCCGTCAGAAAGCTAGCAACCAGATGGAGGTAGCAGTCCGGGAGCTGGACTTCCCTAAGTTTGAATAACAGGCCATCATGCCATACGCTGTCGAAGGCTTTCTCAACATCTAAGAAACAGCCAACGGTCCGTTCTCTCCGACACCCGGCTTCCGTGATGCTTTCCACCAGTCTCATCAGTTGATGAGTGGTCGAATGCCCCACACGAAAGCCGAACTGTTCGGGGACCAGCACGTCAAAGTTGGTTAGATGTTCTCGTACACGACGCTGTACGAGGCGCTCAAAAACCTTGGACGTAGCGGAGAGTAGGCTGATAGGCCGGAGGTTTTCCGAGCGGGTGGTATCCTTTCCCGGCTTCGGGATCACGATAACCGTCGCCTTTCTCCATTTCTTGGGAAAGTAGGCCAGTCTAAGACACGCGTTGAACAAATCAGTCAAGAATTGAACTCCAGGCTCGGGAAGAAGTCGTAGAGCGGTGTTGGTAACACCGTCCGGGCCTGGAGCTTTTCTTGGCTGAAGTTCAGCGAGCCGATCTGAGACCTCTTCCAAAGAGATGGGTTCGGGCTCCGTCGTGATCGGAAGTGACAGAAAGTCTTCCACAGCCATCTCGACTTGTTCGTCGAAGTCCCAGTCCATGGGCGGGTTGGGAGCGAACTGTCGCTCGAAACACAAGCCCAAGTACTCGGCCTTCTCCTCCGGGCGACCCAGGGGTCGACCGAACGGTCCAACAATGGCGGGAAGTGGAGGTCGGCGCCTCCGTCCCGTCAATGCGGTAGGTATTCTGTACGGGTGAGATTGCGGGTCCGCATCCCCCGTTCGGGCCACGTCGAGTTCCCATCAGCTACGTCGGAACGCCTTCAGACTGCCGCGCAGTCGTCCGGTGAGCCGATTGTATGCTGCCTTATCGGCCGGATGACGGGTCCTCTGCCAACGTTTCCGGAAGTAATTCCTCTCGCGAGCGAGAAGAGAGACTTCCTCAGGGATGAGTTGGTAGTCAGGCGTGAAACCAGCTCGCGTACGTGAAGACACGCCTATAGCCGAGATGATTGCCTCTTCGATTCCCGCAACTGCTTCGTCTAGGAGGCGAACGGAATCGAGTGGGGCCGCTGGCGGCAATCGACGGCACAAAGCCGGGCCGTAGCGATCCCAATCGATAACCTTCTTCTGGTCAGAACGTGCATAGGCGTGCTGGGTAGCGACGTGGACCAAGATAGGGTTGTGGTCGGATGTCAGCTCCCTAAGTGAGAATACCTCGACCGGACAGACAATTCCCTGAGTCACCGCGATATCCAGAACATCGGGAGCCGCGTTAGGCTGTGACGGAAAGAACGTGGGTTGCGCTGGACCAAACACCATCGCCCGGCGCGATTCAACAAAACTGAGCAAGCGCCTCCCGTTCGGAGTAGTCAGGCGACTATTCCAAACGCGATGCTTGCAATTCAGATAGGGCCGTGCCAAAAATTCTAGCGGCGCTCTTTTTATGCCCTGACAGGTCGTGTGCCATGAACCTATCAGAGTGCCGCTGGTCCCTGGTTGGCTCGCCTCGAGCACGTTAGATGGTCACGTCGAGGCCAATCAAGCTGCTGCTGATCCTCGATTGGCTCGCCTCGCCTTCTCGTGTCACGTCTCGGCTGGCGCCGAGAGCAGATCTTCGCCTCGCTACGTCACAATATATATATATATCACAAGTCTCTATCCACCTGACTAGTTCTAACAAAATTTTAACTGTTCTGAATATGAAAATATTGTTTATGTGTAGGCCTTTTATACCAGTCATTATACACATGTATACCATCTGTCTCAATGAGAATTGCCAATAGCAGTAACAACCAAAATTATCAAGTAGAATAACAAGTGGATACGTTTTAACATAGTTAAGAATATAAATTTTGATACGTAGTTGTAACACAGTTTAGATCATTATAAAAACGAAAATACGGTTTTTATATCAATAAACATATATAAATTAAACCAATCTCAGTTAACGCATTGCCAATACTAATAACGATAATAATCAATTGAGCAATATAGCAGGTAGGTCCTTTAACACAGTCAATAATATAAATGACAGACATATCTATCCACAGGACTTGTTCTAATTTTATTCATCAAAATATGCAAGTACTGTTCAGATGTATACTTTCTTTATGAAATGAAAACCGGTGTGGTGTTGTGGTCGGGATTTTATAATCGGAATCGGCCCACCTGCGCATTTGGAGACTCAGCAATGGCCGTTAGATCCTGTGAAGAAAGGTGGGGTGAGGTTGATGGTTAGTTCCGGAGTCCTGCTCGTTTCCTTCTATGCAGCTGTCTTTTGATGTTGAGGAGCATCTCTAAGCCTGACGGCGATGGGGAGTGTTCCAGTGTACAGCTCTGACGATGTGACGGTTGTAGTTGTCATCATCAGGTCATTCGCCCCTCTCTTGGCCTGTGCGAGAACCCTAAGACACTTTATAAATTACGAGTTCATAGTAGTTGAACCCCTTTGCTCGCCACGCCGCCAGACCTCGAAGTGTTCCGTCGAAGGATGGAGAAGAAAATGAGAGAGAGGCATGGTTTCTTTAAAGCACAGAAAATATCCAGTTGCAATCTGTCAATCAGCTGATTAGCCGCCCACGCAATTACATCGTCGCGAAACTGTCGCGGCGCACTGAATCTCGTTACCGTTCGCCGGAGCGGCATTTAGATAATGACGACCTTGGCTGTCTTCTGCTACGACGTCACGGCGCGATATTTTAAACTCGCCGAGGCAATACATTTTCCACGGCACAGTAGTTATTAAAAATTGTCAGTGAAATAGGGCACCCTTGTCTCACACCTTTATTTGTAGGAATATCTTGTGATAATTTATCATTCAAATCCACACAAAAAAAACTACAAGGTTAGAATTAGTCTTGTCTTATGCTGTGGAAGCAAAGTTTGGATTCTCTCTCAGTCAATAAAAGACAAAATCAAAAGATATGAAATAAAGATTATAAGACTCATACTGGAACGAGTCAAAGAAACAGAGTGGTTTCTTTCAAATTTCAAAAAAAAAAAAAATCTTTTTTAAGTATCTCGAAACTAGATCGTGAATCGACTATCATGTGATTCCTTAATTTCTTCATCTACCAAAACCATATTTCCTGTTAGCCTGTATAAGAAATATGCCGCACGTTTGGCATTGCGGTTAATTCAATTCCGGTTAATGAACGGTCTACAGTATTTTCTGGAGTCTACTGCATGTTCCTTATTCCTATTTGTTCTCTTTATTTTTTTCATAAAACAAAGATCATTGAGGATTAACTTATATGCTCTGCTGTTGTTGCTACTGGTACACCTCAGGAGTTTCTCGTTTGCCCCAAACTTCTGCGACCACCATGTTTGTGTACTCGATTTTCGCACACTAAATACGGTTTTAAATATTCTTTTCTCTATTCTTATCCTTTAATATTCAACTCGTCTCAAACGTTACACTGATTAATCAGTACAATCTTTAATTTAATCAGTGAAAAGTTATTTAAAAGTTCCGTGTTTTATAGAAGAAACACAGATATACGGCAGGAATTGATTGTTATTGTTATTACTCGACAGGATTGCTCAGTATCGGCTGAATTGGTGGCAACATCTTTCCCGAATGGATGACTGCCGCATCCCCAAACAACTATGAAACTATAATATAAGCCGATAGGACGAAGAGGTGTGGGACGTCCGAGGATGAGCTGGAGTGACCAGCTCTAATCATTGTCTGTTTGCGACCCGAACAAACCATGATCCCCATGATGATTATGGAATGCCGTAAGCAAGGTGACCAAGATTATTAAACTGAGCTATTTGTTCGCTCATCTTAATGTGCACCAGAATCACTCTTCACTATTAAAACTCTGTTAATTTCTAACGTTGAAACTCAGAGAAAGCAAATGAAGAAAACAAAAACTGTCGATACGGGGAATCGCAATCGCAATATGTTTTGTGAACGTAAGCGAATGTACAGCATTATCGAAAGGTAGAAGCAATGTGTCTTCGTTGATGAAATGCTCATAAGAGAAAGATTGAAAATTATCAACCAAAGGTGATCATCATCATGATCATCATCATCATCACCACTCCAAGGACTAAGTCTTAGACCTGTTCCGAAAACCATCTCCTTCTCGGTCTACCGACATCTCTCTTCCCAGTAGGGTGATAACCCAAAGCAGCCACAGGTAGACGGATATCAGGCATGCGATTCAAGTGTTCACACCATCTCCTTCTGTGGTCTTCGATCTTCTGGTACAATGATACAATGTTTAAATCGCGTCTAATATCCTCGTTCCTTCACCGATACAAGAGACAACAACCTTGCGTCCCTCTTAGAAATTTTATTTCGCCTGCCTGAATCCTCAGCACGTATCTTTTACCATGTCTCACTAGCATACAGGACAGCCACAGTTTTATAAAATTTTATTCGGGTATCCTTCCGTGTTTTATTTTTCAGGTACCTGTGGAACGATTCACAGGTACCAAAGGTGATGGAAGCCTACATTTCAGTCACTCAGAAAATGTGTTTCTGGTCGGTTTTTAATTATTAGGTTAGAGCAAATGTTCACAATTTAACTTTGATTCCTCGTGATAATGGTTACGATGATTAATGTTATTATTAATGTTTCTAAGATTTTTACGTTTTGAAAAATAAGTAATAACGCATAGTGCTGGTTCCTTCTCGATGTCTTTGCATTTCCAGTCAAAGACATCGAGTAGGGATCAATCTGATTATGGTGAAACGATGCGGAAAACCCTCCTGGTAAAACAGCAGAACTGGACGCGAAACACACACACACACACACACACACACACACACACACACACACACACACATTAACAGGTTTATGTGTGTTTGTTTATTTAGGATGCCAAGTTAACTCCTATGAGGAAACAACAGAGGAAATAAAGCGAAGTATCACGTCAGCTAATAGGTGCTTCTTTGGTCTCAGACCCCTGTTCCAGAGCAGAAAAATTGCCAGGAGCATCAAGCTACTTCTGTATGAAAGACTGATCCGTCCAGTTCTCACCTATGGTTCTGAGACCTTGACCATTTCTAGAAAGTCTGAGTCAAGCCTGCTGGTTCATGAACGCAAAATCGTCCGGAGCATTTTTGGTCCAATATGTGTGGGAGGTGAATGGAGGAAAAGTACCAACCAAGAACTGAACACTCTTCTGAACGAACCAAATATTGTGAAAATTATGAAACTCGGTAGACTCAGGTGGGCTGGACATGTGATCAGAATGGGGGAGAATGAAATACCCAGAAAGGCACTCACAGAACAGATCTAAGGGCACCAGGAGAGTTGGTAGACCCAAACTACGTTGAGAAGACGGTGTGAACTACGGTGCGCGCCATATCATTGGGACACGGACGGAACTGGAGAACAGCTGCACTTGACCGGGACAACTGGCGGAGGCAGTTAAAAGAGGCCTTGACCCAGCAATGGGTTGTTGCGCCGCTGAAGAAGAAGAGTGTGTTTGTATACCTGAAGGCGACATTGATTGTCAGTGGTCGAAACGTCGTGACTGTTGTATGTTACAATCGATGATGTTATAACTTGCAACAGTAACGTGCCATCGAGTCGTACTTAGGTTATAAGTCAAATTACTATGTGCAACAAAATAACGGAAATCAGAAGGAAAAACAAATTCGGCAGAGTTATTACGAAAACAAATTGAAAAAAATACAAAAAGACAACAAGGAAAACGAACTGTCGTGTTTTTTTTTTGTCACCGATTGTTGTGTTGGCAATTGTTGAGAAATCCTGTAGCGAAACGATTTAATTAGAAACTTCCCCATCTGGCGCATGCGCGGTGTTCACTTCCTGTCTTCTAATTACAACGCGAGAGAGAGACGCATTAATTTAACATAACGTGTTGGTAGAAGAAGAAGAAGAAGAAGAAGAAGAAGAAGAAGTAGTGGAAGATGAAGCAGCGGAACAATCGTGTTTTGACGACACTTAATGGACGGTAGTGAGCTGCACATTACACGTTAATAACACACGAAGACTTGAAAATAATGAACAAAATATAATTAACAATATGAGAAAGCTAGTTTTTCCTGTTTTTCTTACTTTTGCAGACGAGTTGAGAAGTTGATAACATCGTTCGTTCAACGCTGTCTTGCTGCCGTCTGCTCAACACTTTGTTAAGCAGACTCAGATGCGGTCTTACAATTCTGAGTTATATCTTAACTCTTCGTTAGAAAAATAAAGTACAGTGGAACTCGCAAATAACGAGCTTGCTTATAACGAGAACTCGGATGTAACGAGGAAAAGTACGAGATTTGTTTGGTTTTGTATCTTAGTAATGATAATTAAACTAGCTTTTAATGAGTAGGAACGCATTAGAGACTCTGTTATAACGAGCATTTTATCGCAGGCTTCAATATGGGTTAAGGTCTGAAAAAGTTCGTTACAATACAACACTTTAAATTTTCGTTTAAAATCATTAACGCAATTTAGTGAAACTAATAATGCAAGTAATGAATTCGTGGGATACTGAAATAAATTACAAAACTTTTTTGATATCTAAAGATACACTTACTTCTTACTTCATCCAACGCCCGTCCGTGGCTGCTCGGCCATTAGACGCCTTGCTGACCAGTAGAGCCTGGCCCGTCCTTGCAAGTTGTCGTCCATGACTTCCAGGGCTCTGCAGCTTGTGAGGTGGTCGGCCGTGCCCTCATCCTCGGTGCACAAGGGGCACGGGGGGGGGGAGTCGGCAAGGCCGATGCGGTGCAGGTGGCTCTGGAGGTAGTCGTGGCCGGTGGTCATTCTAAACGTGCAGACTGCGACGTCCCTTGGCAGGCTGTTGGGGATGGCGTTGGATTTTACAATCGGCTCTCATCTTTTGCCAACAGCGGCTGCCTCCCAGGCTGTCTTCACCATTCTGTTGATGAGTTTGTGTCTTAAGCCGTGCGTTCGCGGTGCAGTAGGTTTCCCAAAATTTGTCACCGACTCTGCGAGATCTCTCAAAGAACTTTAGGACCGCTTTGTCTCGTCGGGCTTCCAGGGGTTCGGTCAGAGTTTGGCTTTCAAGCGCTGTGATGGGAGTCAATGCAGCCGCTCCACAGACCAGGCGCAAGGCGTTGTTCTGCACTGTGCTCAGTTTCTTTTTGGTAGCGTCGCTGGCAGTGGCGAAAGCTTCGCAGCCGTATTCCATTAATGGGCGGATGTACGTCTTATAGGTGCTGGCTAGGACGTCGTGTGTGGCCCTCCACTTGGTGCCTGTAAGCCTCCTAAGAATGCACAGTCTTTTAGTGGTTTTGTCGGCTGTGCTGTCAACGTGCTGAGAGAAGCTTATCTTGTTGTCTAGGGTCACGCCGAGGTATTTCGTTGCTTGGAGTAGGTGAACGGGCGTTGAGATATCTAAAGATACAAAATTACTAAACAAACAAAATAGGACATAATGTTAATTATGTTCTGTGTGCGAAGTATAATTTTGACGATTCCATTTAGAACGAAGAACAAAAAGATAAATAAATCAGAGTGAATTTTCTCGTAATTTAAAAATAAATATTGTACATGTGGCAAGGAAAGTTGCGTTTTTTGCCAGATAGCGGCTGGTTTTTCGTAAGTTTTTACTACACAGTTACTTTTATACTTTTACTATATTTCGTGAATGCACTACACGCCAATATTAAGCAAAGAATGTTAGCGTCTAAAAAATGTTTAAAGTCTAAATTTCACTTTTAAGCGTAGAATGTATAACATTCAATATAATTTTATTGTGGAATGCCTCTTCTATAGTAGATTTTTGTTGTTGTGTGTTCTATAATCACTGTATAAAAATTTAGGTTTTTGAGTCGACAACTCGGATGTAGCGAGCACCCAGTTTTAACGAGCACATTTGTCCGGTTCCTTGTATCTCGTTATAAGCAAGTTGCACTGTGTTGTGGCAGCATCGGCAGTACACGGTTTGGCTCCCTACTCTGGGGAAGTAGATCTGTCTGTCTACTTGGGGTAGGCCTATGTCTAACACTTAGTTTTACAATTTCCGGAAAAGTTGCCACACGCGTCCACACACTTCTTTTCCTTTCTTTACATCGTTTACAACGTGATTTTCAAATAACTGAGCAGAAAACAAAAAATCATGGATTTTGGCGAAGTTTCCGGTCAGATCAAAAATTGTTCTTGAGGGAAAGAGTTTTGGAACAAGTCTCTTGACTTCAATGACCTGGGCTGTACTGTCAGTATTGGGAAACACACGGTAATCAGCCGGGATATCACTACAAAAATATCGAGGTTTCAGATGATGTGTGACGTCATACATAGAACGTTGAGGACAAAGACAAGGAAAGAGACAAGGCTTAAAACGGCAGTGACTGTTTTACTACATGGATGTGAAACATGGGTTCCTACAAAGAAGATTAAAAACCAGATCCAAACTTCGGAAATGAAGTTTCTGTGAAAAACAAAGGGTTGTACGAGACAGGAGCGTTTGCGCAATGAGGGTATTAGAGAAGAGCTACAGGTATTCTCCATAAATGATAAGATCCAGACATATCGTAGGTAATGGTTACATCATCTGGACAGAGTGGAGGATGGACGACTACATAAGATTGCGTTTCAATATAGATCCTTTGGTACAAGATATGTAGGAAGAACAAGAATGAGATGGAGAGATACTCTGTGAACAGTGAAAGTGCATACTCCGTGAGGTGAAGAAGAAGAAGAAGAAGAGAAGAAGACTTCTACTATTTTAGAGATTGAGCCCTTCAAAAATAGGGGGAGGGCAGGAGACAAAAATATGAGGAGTTCAAAATTGTGAAAAAATTGCAACAATCCAATCGCGCGTCAAACTAAAGCGAAGTTTAACCGAAACCCGAATGTAGCTTTTACTAGAAAAATTTTTTAACTTTAGGCTCAGAAACGGAAATGAAAATTTCAAGAAAACTGTAAATTTGTATGTGCCGGATCAAAGTTATGAGGAAGTTTTATTGAAAATATAACCTCGGTATCTTTAAAAATTTGACATAATTAATACCCCTTAACACCCCTTGCAAATTTTGGATTATTTTCGAAACATTTATAAGCTATTTTGAAAGATAATTTTATATATTGTCAGTTTTGTATATTTGTAAAATTTGTTACATATAGGCCTATAAATATCCATGCTACTTATTATTTATTCATTATGGTTATAAAATTTAACTGAAAAAACCCAGTGCTGTAGTTTATAACGTTTAGTGTTGAATTGTATAAGTGTGTAGTTTTCATTGTTATCGTACTTAGAAAACAGTAAATTAATCGAGGTTTTCGTAATTTTGATGATAATTGAAAACTTGTGTAATATTAAAATTTACCTAATAAAATTGTATTTCGTTCAAAATAGTGAGCGAGTTCTGTGGTTCAAGGAGTGTATGCACTTATTCACCGTACTTATTCAGAGGTCGTGGTGTATATGAAGCAGTGGCCCACACCGTGAGACGTGGCCACTGGGCAAATTGTCCTAACTGTTGTAGTTCATCCTGAATAACGAGAAAAACAAACAGAAGAATATGTACAAACGCAGAAGAAGCAATTGGAAGACACGTTTTTCGGGCAAAAGTGTTAAAAATGGAAGGAGTCCAGGGTAGGAGAGAGAAAGTCGCACGTTCAAAGTGGACTGAAGACAGGAAGAAGAGACATAGTAAAAAGATGAAAGAATATTGGTGAAAAAGAAAAGAACAAGGAATACAGAATTGAAATTGGCATGTGGTCCTCAGATCGCCGATACAAAAAAAAAGAAGAATTTGGAAAATATGAATATTCGTCTTTCACTGCTAGATTTACATATTCTGTCCGTTCCGTCTCCAAAGGTCTTTGGGGTCACATCATATTTCTTCTGGCACAGTGTTTCCACGCGTTCCTTCCGTCTATTTCTGTAATACTTTTATCGCCTCTGTTATTCTACTTACCTCATACCTTCTCTGTGCTTTTGCTTCTTATTCTGAAAAACAACGTATATTGTTGGAATTATTATAACGAGCCGGGCTGTTAGGTTGCTGTTAACAAACGTTTCGGCCCTACCATCGAATGCCATGATCAGTGCCTAGATTGATACAGTGTCCTCAGACATGACATGTGGACCACAGTCTAACAGGCCGGCTGAGAATAATAATTTTAACAATGCTGAAGCCGGCCGTGAAAACTTAAGAGCTAACAACGTATATATTTCAACTACAGTAGAACTCCATTTATCCGAACTCCGTTATCCGAATCGCCAATTATCCGAATCGATGTCAGGAAATGACATAGAAAAAATTAATGAAATTTTGACAAAACATGAAATCCAGGAAGAAAAAAGAAGAGACAATGAACAAGAAGGAAGAGAAAAAATAGCAAAAGGAAGTGTCGGAGAAAACAGCTCTATCTATAAAAAGCTGTATCTACTGAAAACATCCAGAAATTGTACAAATTCCTGGCTGTTCCGAGTGTGATTTGGAAGACACAAACGAGTGGTTGCAGTGCGATTCACCAGATCCTGGATATGCAATTTTGGACGCTGATGAAATTATACAAAGTGTAAACGATGAATCTCAGCAGGTGGACGAAGACGATGACAACGTTGCATCAGTTGAACAGGAAAAGGAATCTACGGCGACTGAGGCATTCGCTTGTTTTGACACTCCCTTAAAGTGGATGGAACGGCAGCCTGAATGCGACCATGTGCAGCTTCTTGCCGTCAAGCGTTTGCAAAACTTGGCTGCACGCAACGAGTTTGTACGTCAAAAAAATTAAATTTGTGTGACATGTTCAACTAAAAAATTATAATTATGTGTGAGTATTATTTTTATTTTTATTTTGTAGTAAAAGTGAACTTTTTTCAAAACACGTGCGACCTGGTTTTTATTAGGATACTGTACTCATGTAATAAAAATAAACGTAAGTGATTTTTCAGCAATTTTCGAGTTTTCTTTCATAACATAACCATTTTTGTCTAATGTTTGTCCCAATTATCCGAATTTCTGCATATCCGAATTACGTCTGGGACTCATTAGTTCGGATAAGTGGAGTTCTACTGTATCAAGAAAATATTATTCCAGAAAAGTATTCTCTGTTTTGTTTGTCTGTTAAATTCCATGTTTCACTGTAATGTTGATAGGGCAGCTCATAGAGATCTTCGACAGCTCCTGACGCCAAGGCCCCTCGCACACTCAATAAGAAAAAGAAATGAAAGAGAGAGAGAGAGAGAGAGAGAGAGAGAGAGAGAGAGAGAGAGAGAGAGAGAGAGAGAAAGAGAGAGAGAGAGAGAGAGAGTGTGAGAGAGAGAGGGGGAGAAGAAAGAAAGAGAGAGACGGAGAGAAATACAGACAGACAGGTAGAGCGGCAGAGAAAACGAGGAAGAGAATTTCTTATTTGCAATTATTCTAATTTTTGTTTGTAAACTGCTTCCTCTTTACTTTCCATTTCAAATACCGGTTGGTGAATTTATATTTACTCAAACATCGGCAGTAAACTGATGTGTTAAAACTATGGGAACAGTATTTTTGAAGCCATATCTTTCAACGTACGCTCATACAGATTACAAGAGATTAAAGAGTTAGTGCATGCGGCAGTGTTGGGCGTGAAGTAACTATTATTGAAGTGTTTTTTTTGTGTGTGTGTGTGTATAAAGATTTATGTAGGGCCCACCCTTAGGTTCGTAGTTTCGACTGCTAAGGGCGGCACTAGAGGTGTGCTGAACTAGTATTTGAAAATAACAGGTACGAACGAAACCGTTGCAAAAAATAACGCGTACAAATACCTGTTATTATATACTCTATTATACATATACCTGTATTATATAATATGTTACAAGGAATAAATTGAAATTAAAAGTATTATCAGTGCTACTTTACAGTGTGACTTTATTAAGCTGTTACTGGTTAAAAGAAAATAAGAAACAATAGCATTTATAGGCCTATCTCCCTTTGGGCATACTAATGTAAGTTTTCACTAGGAGTAAACAAACTAACATAGATTTAATATTAAGTTATTGATTCCATTCTGGTTAGACACATCAGTTGCAAAACTCGGGCTATGAAATTCAGAGGGCACGTAATAGCACAACAAATAATGTAAAAAAAAATATTTACTTGAGATGTGCAGTGAAGTTAAAATCATCTCCGAAATCACATTAACAAGAAGTACTATATGGCCAATCAGCCGCTCTGTAGGTTATAACACAATATAATTGGCTTTTTCAAAATTTACCAAGTTGTGACTAGTATAATATATAACTTGTTGTTATAATCTGTATTATATATATAGCTGTATAACACACGAGAATAAATGTATGTAACATCAGTATGAATTTTTTTCATTGATTAAAAACAGCTTCGTCTCTTTGGCATAGAGATATTCTGAACCTCGCCGTTTTGCTTCGTTTCGTACTTGTATGGCAATTGGCGCAGAATGAAGTATTCAGCACCAAAAAGTGACTTTGTACTCGTGTACTCGTTTACTTGTTTATTCGTTAGTTGCGTAGGGGCTCCCGCGACTCGGAACCGCAAGTAATCGGAACGGGTATTTCAACTTTTCAGTCACTGTTATATCCGTGCCACAAAAATAATCGTTCCAAAATACCTGTTATAGTTATATCGGCCCACCTCTAGGCGGCACTACATGCAATCAAGTATTGGCACAGTGTTTTTTTCTTTTTGCCAAAATTGTTTTTTTTCGGCTTTTGCCTTTTTTTTTGAACTCTCTATTGATGATTCCATATATCCACTAGAATTTACTGACTCTTGTTTGTTTGTTCAGCATCCTAGCTAGTTTCGCTCGCAAAGCAACTGTAGTGATTCGTTTGAAGTAGCAGAGAGCAGTGATTGCAGTTATGTTGTTGCATTTCTGTGCACAGCACGCGGAGACGGCTGCGCCATCTGATGGGACGTGAGGTATCTACCGCTAACAGATTATGTTACTGAGTGCGTGCAGGAATTATACTGTCCGCCCGCCTTCCTACACAGTTTCAATTAGTTGTACTAACACAATACTGTACCAGGATAAAATGGTTAATTTTATACCCCAGCTAGGACTCTAACTGAATATACCAGTGGGGTATCTAGAAGCTGGCCTTTGGGGGGTTTCTAAACACATTGTGTTTTGTGTTTAGAAAGGAATGTTCAAACTTAACCTAATGTCATCACCCTACATGTTTAACAACTGAGGCGGCGGTTACATTGGATCAGAATTCGTAAGAAAATGTGGTCGTACGAAACCGTGAGAGTTCATGAGAATTCGTCAGAAGTGAACAAACCCATTGTTGTTCATAGACGCGGTTAGTTTGCTTCCGACCTCTGCATACGAATAGTCAGGAATTGGTACGTCTAGTCGTATGCGACCAAAATAATTTGTTTTTCATCAGTTTTCGTATGAACTTTGGCGTCTCTGGAAGTTGTAGATCATCTCGTAGCAAGAAACCTTTGTCGGCCGCCAGCGATTTACAACACTCGTACGATTTGGGAAATACAGTGTTTCCACGCTATTCTTACCATTTCCTACGATTTCAACGTTATTCGCGAGTTCTCACGAATTCGCACGACCACAAATTCTGATGAAATGCCTTAGAGTATGTTGTAGTAAAATATTACAACGTCACACCCCACAAGACCTGACAACACTGACGATAACTCCGTAGTGAAAATTCCATCGTATAGGCCTACTACAGATACTCTTCGAAGCGCTACTTTAACCCAGCAACTCTCTTCTTGTTAGCCTACACACTAATCTGTTCTGTTCCTGTAATAAGCTGATGAATTCTTCTTCGTAACCTTGGCCTTGGGGGGTCCGGGGTCTGGTCGAATTGGCTTCATATAAAAAAAAAAACTTAAATCCGTTAGTCCGTCCACAATTAACTACATAAATATTATACAACCACGACATGTCTATTTTCTAATTCTTGAGGTTTGAATACTATTTTTGACAATTTTTTTAATGACATTTTATCAGACCCGTGGACAGTGGCGTATCTAGAATTTAGTTTTGGGGGAGGGGGTCCATTCGAGTCGGCTTCATACAAAAGAAAAAACAATTCAAGACTAATCAACTTTACTATCTTTAAAGTGGCTGTAAAACCTGTGATAATATCTTGAAATCAATTCCATTAAAATAAACGATAATAACACAATAAAATACACATTATTGGAGCATTGTTTAGAAGAAGCTTCTTAATTGAAATGATTTTCCTGTATTTCCTATTTCGAACATATACGCAAATGCGGTGTAATTAACCTGTTCGTATATATTTAAAAAAAGTTACTGCTCTATTATCATACGCAACCGAAATAATAACAAAATAATCTAAAAATTAAGAGATTAACAAAATTTGTCAACTTTTTTCGGCCGTGTAGGGGGTCAGGTCCCGTCTCTACAATATACAGGATCGCAGGTATCTCGTTGCTAACGGTTCGTCATCGGTATTGCCCGTAATGAGACCTGCCACTAATACGAAACGTTTAATTGGAAAACGTAATTTAAAAATTAAATTTAGTTTTCTTAAAATTGGTTTTCAAATATTCTCATTGCTATAGTATAAGCTGTCCTTAATGTAAGAAGGAGAGCCAGATACGTTGCAATTGGAACACGAATTTTAATTAATAACGTTTTTTTAGTGGTTACAATCACAAACAGAATTAACACTGTTGCACACCACTATAAAAGAAAAAATGATTCCGATTAGCGCTTTCAAGCTTCACAGCTCTACATCAGATCGGAAATAACAATAACATGACTCCACTTGCCCTACCGCGCGTACATATTTTTGTAAACAACGTATACGTTAAATGTCAAAAAATCCTATTATACTGTTATTTCCGATCTGATAAAACTTGAAAGGTGTGAAAGTTGAAAGTGCTATTCGGAATAATTTTTCTATAGTGGTGTGCAACAGTGGTAATTCTGTATGGAACACGAATTGTTAGGAGAGGAGTGTATACCTCCACTGCTACTTGAGGCTAGTCCTCATTGCAGTTCCTCTTATCCAGTCTCCACCCTACTGCAAACCACATGCGCTTACCAGGGAAAGGCTAAGAAAAATCCCCGCTCTCCATCCGCTTGAAACATCAGCGAGCGGGGCTGTATCCCTCTCGTCGAAAAGATACTAATGACCTTAGCCATTCTATTGTGCAAAGATAGAAATGTTTGTATGTACATTACTAGAAACACAACATTGTCCAGCGAGACGTCTGAGAAAGATGGAGAAAGATATCTTTTCCAAAGTACTACGGTTTAACTGGTGAATATGCGTTCCAGTTCTCGAGTCGTTCTACACTGAAGATTGCCTCCAACGGCAAGGCCGAAACGTCTGTTCACCGCGGCAGTAGGGGACTACGGCCTAATAACTCGGAGAGAAGTCAATTGAATATCAAAACAGTTGATGCCGTCCGCGAAAGCCTTAGGTATCAAATAGTAATGTAATTTCGTATCCTTTAAATGTTGATGTAAACTCATTAACTCGATTGTAACGTTTGTGGCCGCCAAATTCTGTTCGAATTGGGGTCGGAGTCGGACTTAAACCCTGTGTCGGTGAGCCACTGAAGACGGTTAGTAGTAAACTGAGCGAAACGTTTGGTGTAAAACGTGTATTCTGTTAGTATTAGTTTGACAATATTCCGGGCTATTAGGTCGTGGTCCAATGGTGCCGCATAACACAGACGTTTCGACTCCGCCATCTTCAATGTAACGAGTTGAGAGAACAACTGGTAATTTCTCTAGTGGTACTTGTGCAGTACTGTGGTGGTAAACTGGTGAAGAACGTACCAGCTGTTGGTCTCAAGTCGTTACACTGAAGGGACTGAAACGTCTGTTTTTATGCGGCAGCATTGGACCACGACCTAATAGCCTGGAGAATTGTCAAACTTATGTTGTACGAAGGATTACTCGGCCGGTGACGTTTTGATTAAAATTAACTCCCGGGCTGTTTGTCAGTGGTCCAAAGTTTATGACAAAACCAGACGTTTCGGCAGTGCCACTTACTGCCATCTTCAGTGAAAACGTGTCAACGCTAACGCGGGATGTTGTACGTTAGGACCACGTACTGTGGTTAAGGCTGAGCCTTGGCGTTGACTCATGTTTACTGAAGACGGCAGTCAGTGGCACTGCCGAAACGTGTGGTTTTGTCAGAAACTTTCGACCTCGGCCAAACAGCCCGGGAGTTAATTTTATATTATCAGAGTTGACGCCGTCCGTGAGAGACTACGATAACAATTACAAACGTGTATATTCTCAAAAAAACTGTTCAAAGTAATAACGAAAGCTTAGGCGAACTAGAAGAAGATCGTGACGAAACTCCAATAAGTAGAAGAACAAAGTACTGGTGACAAAGAAGAAGTAAAGACTGTAAACAGGAACGGAAATGGTGGAGAAGGTGGAAAAATAATACGTTCCAATAATAATAAAAACGATAAAAATGCACATTATAATAGATAAGGTTTCACGGTCTACGAAACATAAGTGAAACATGATGGAATAGATTGTAATTTAAATTAACACGAGAGTTGGTTGAACCTTACTGTAAGTTTTACCCCAGCATTTTATAGTTTTACCGGACATTTTTAAGGTGATGTTTTATTACTTAATTGTCCATAGTCATTTAAAAAATTTTAAATTTATCATCTCAACCAACATCTCCACCATGTCTACATTATTTATATCTTAGACACCTCACCTATTACCGTCCTACTTTACCTCTGCTTTCCACTTCATTTATTCTTGTCATTTGGGGGCAACCTAGTTTTTTCGATCCTCGCCCAATGTTCATGCCATTCATCAGTGGCGGCTGGTGGTTCCAAATTTTGGTGGTTGAGTAGATGGGAGATCGGTTAAAAGGCATTAAACTATCATAATCACAGTTACACAAAATTATTACTATAATTTTATAACCTCAAACAACCGATAACGTTTACCTTGAACCAACGTAAACATGAAACCTGACACAACTTCTAAATCAAGAAGGCTGTGCTGATTCCGTGACACAAGTTGCGCTACAGCGCTACTAGTGGAGCGTTGCAGAAACTTTGCAACCGCCTAGCTAACATTGGGAACATAGGGCAGTTGTGAAGAGTAGCGCACGTCCTCCCATATGTTTGTGTAGCAAGCTCTCCCATATACTGCTGAAGTTGCAAACGGCCTACAACCACCAGCCTGCGCGCCACATTTGAATTGTACGCGAACATTACCGCTCTCCGTTGAAATGTATGGTACTTTTAATTACTTGATGTTTTTTGTATATTATTTTACAGTTTAGTTATTCTATATTGGTGGTTGTGCAACGCTGCGACCATAACACCAGCCGCCACTGCCATTCATACTGTTTAGTTAAAGTCGCCCATCCAGACTGAAGATCTTATTGTAATGTTCATGTCTCTGTGCTTGTAACATTACGTATCCAACATTATTTACTGGCTGTTAGGCCGTGGTGTATCGTTTGTTGGGTCTACAGATGTTTCGACTCCACCATCGGAGTCCGTCTTCAGTGTTGGAAACAATTGACTCGGTGTCCGCCAATTCACGATCTAAGCCGTGGTGGTATGAAAGCTTATATAAGTGGGCCTTGTTAGGCAAAAACACACTGAGGTTAAGTGGCGGACACCGTGCAAATTGGTAGTAGATTAAAACATCAACATCAAGTTCACGCAACACGGCATAGGCAAGGTGGTGTCTGTTTTTCGCCTTACGGAATGCTCTAGAACAGTTGAGAGTGTTGTTCTACACGAGATTCTCGGCTAGCCGAGCAGGTGCGCAGCGCCTCTATCAAGGTCGTACAGTAAGTACCACTCCAGACTGTTCTAGTACTTGGAACAGAAATTAATAAAACAGCATAAAAATTAAGAGATTAAAAAAATAATTTCTTGTCAACTTTCGACCCTCTGGAAGGAGGTCCGGTCTCGTTCGTGTCCTCTCCCGTAAATAAGGCCCTGTTACAGAAATGAAGAAGAAGAAGAAGATCTGTTACGGCAATGAAAAAGAAGAAGAAGAAGAAGAAGAAGAAGAAGAAGAAGAAGAAGAAGAAGAAGAAGAAGAAGAAGAAGAAGAAGAATAAGAATAAGAATAAGAATAAGAATAAGAATAAGAAGAAGAAGAAGAAGAAGAAGAAGAAGAAAAGAAGGAAAAGAAGAAAAAGAAGGAAGAAGGAAGAAGGAAGAAGGAAGAAGGAAGAAGGAAGAAGAAGAACAAAATCTGTTACGGCAATGAAAAAGAAGAAGAAGAAGAAGATGAAGAAGGAAAAGAAGAAAAAGAAGGAAGAAGGAAGAAGAAGAACAAAATCTGTTACGGCAATGAAGAAGAAGAAGAAGAAGAAGAAGAAGAAGAAGGAAGAAGATCTGTTACGGCAATGAAGAAGAAGAAGAAGAAGAAGAAGAAGAAGAAGAAGAAGAAGAAGAAGAAGGAAGAAGGAAGAAGAAGATGAAGATCTGTTACGGCAATGAAGAAGAAGAAGAAGAAGAAGAAGAAGAAGAAGAAGAAGAAGAAGAAGAAGAAGAAAACTAGAAAAAAGAAAAATTTGAAATTTAAGTAAAGGATATAGAACAAGACATTATGTACTGTACGTAGACTGGGAACGGGTTCGCGTTTATCACAACCATGACGCAGTAGCCTACCACTGATACTCGCGCGCAGGACAAAGACACGACAACAACAACCACACTAACCTCTATTGAACGACATAGAGTACACAGGTGAAAACTAAACGAAAGCAGTGTATTTTATTAAAAATTTTCTAAATAAAAGAAACAACAAAACAGAAGAGAAGAGAAACAACAAACGAACAGTCGGTCCGGACGTGTACAATCAGTGTATGAATGAGGCACATAATGAGACCAACAACCCGGCAGGTGCCTTGTCGTTATGCTCCGTGCCTTTCTTATCTTGAAGCATCTCTAATAATATAATAATAATAAACGCAAGCGAAGTCTGCGGGGAGGGGGGGGAGAGTGGCTCGTGCCGACCGGGCCGACATGGTTGGAAACATATGACCAACGGACCGGTACGTACGCGCTCGCCCGCCAGTGTTCATTCACAATGCATTCTCGTTAGCTTTTCTAATTGACAACGACACCGTGTTCTCCCGCGCGAGAGCTACAAACTTTCGTGTGTGGTATAAACAGAGTCTTTTGGCCGCTTCTCCTGATGGCGGTGGTAATTCTGATAACAGCTTCATCCTTTACTTACTATATTAACGCTCTCTTATCATTTTAACGTTGTTACTGACAATTGGGTACTCTACCTTTATCTGATCCTGCAGTCATTTTCGATATTTCGGTAATGCGATTGTTTGGCTTCGATGTTTAGTGAATATCGCAGTTAATTTCATGTTGTTAAAAGAATTATGTAAATTTTAATTATTTATGTCGGAAATAGTTAGTTGACGATTGTTATTGGTGTTGTTAATCTTTTGTAATGGGAAAAAATATTGTAGCAGTAGTATAACAGAGTTACGTACCTGTGACGCCAAAAGTTGTTGTTAGGTTAACAGAGGAACTGAAACATAATGTGAAAAGCGATACGAGTGTAAAGCAGAAGACTGTGTTTTGCGGAAAATATGGGAAAAATCCAACTCGAAAGTAAGGCGGAGTGGCCCTTGGCCGTTGCCTATTACTATGCATGTCTCTTTTTTGTGGCAGAACTCGGTTTGCATTAGAAATCGTGTTTTCAGTGGTGTTCTTTTTTTGCGTTATACCCTTCCTTTGAATAGATCACTGCAAAACGGCCAAACTCGAAAGTAAGGGCCCTTGGGCTACCCATTGCCTATTACTTTTGCATGTAACTTTTTTGTGGTAGAACTCGTTTGTTTCGGTAACATTCGTTTTTCAACAAGTACTCGTTTTGTGGCTAACAAAAAAGAAACGTCCCTTATGTACAATATGTAGAGCGTATGTTGTCATTCCTTAATACATTGTTTTCCATTAATCATAAATATTTGTATTTTGCAGTTTACATTTACATTTTTATTAATCATAAATCGTTAGGTTCTGTATTTGGAGTATTACTGTGTTATAAGCATTGTATATACACATTAAACGTTATGTTTTCCTCAACCATGGCTTTTGTTTATTTCAACAGTAAACTAAAAAAAAAAAAAAAAAACCATTGTCACCTAACCTCACAAATGAAAGCAACACGTATTTTCGTTTTGCATTAAAAAAGAGGACAATTTACAATTAGTACTCTTCTTCTTTTCCACATCGTAATATATCGATACAATCGCATATTAAAAACACCGAAAATGTACTGCAGGAACGGATAAAGGGACAATTCCAACAATTGTTACTAAAACCAAAATATTAAAACCATTGTTATAAGTATCATGACTCACGGCTCAGAAGTTTGGAGTACTAATAAACGCACAAGAACAAAATTAATGACAGCAGAGACGGACTTTTGGAGACGTTCGGCAAGAGTATCCAGACGTGAGAAAATTAGTAATGAAGTCATTAAGGACAGAATGAATGTAAAAAATTCAATTGCTGATTTTACACAAACAAAAAATTACAATGGTATAGAACAGGAAAGATTGCCAAGGAAAGTTATGGAATGGACCCCACCAGGAAGAAGGAAAAGAGGAAGACCACCTATCACCTGGATCGAAGAAATTCAGACTGTTTGAGGGAACGAGAAATTGAAGATCTTTGGATTGACAAGCGAGCAGTGGAAGATGAGAATACAATCACTTGTGTAATCTTTGGTTCTGGAAAATGTGTAAACATTGTACAGCCAGAATAATAATAACTGACAAGAACCAGGGGCGTATTTATGCGGGGGGGGGCGAACGTGACCGGACCCCCTCCTAGAGGGTCGAAAGTTGACAAGAAATGTTGTTAATCTCTTAATTTTTAAGTTGTTTTATTAATTTCTCAGCCGTTTACGCTAATACAATAGTATCGTTTTTTTAAATATAGGTCTACAAACAAGTTTATTATACAGCATTAGCTTATACTTTTGAAATATGAAATATAGGAAAATCAATTCAGTCGACAGGTCTAAATATCTTACAAACAATGTTTCAATAACGCGTATCTTTATTGTGTTATTACCGGTTACATTAATGGGACTGATTTCAGCCAATTTGAAGATAGTAATGGTGATTAGTCTTAACTTATTTTTTTAATTTTATACCCCCCCCCCCCGAATGGCAAATTCTAGATACGCCACTGCACGGCACTGAATTCCCTCTTCTCTGAATGCCGCCATTCTGCTAGAGCGAAGGCTAACACTAAGCATGTACTGATGTGTGCGTGCGCGCGCGCGCGCGTGTGTGTGTATGTTGACACTTGTGTCACAGGTACAATTCTGCTACAGTTTAACCTTGACTCCGGTTGCGAGGTGCGGTGGTATTTCTGAGCAGGGATACTGCCTTGCGACGAGAGACTGACCGTGTAAAAGCCCGATAATATTTCTGCCCACATGCGGAACTGTCCATGGACGCGTGTTGTAGCGAACCATCACCAACATGTAACCTCTCCCTAACCGTGCCCCTGATCAACAGATTTTCACAGGTGGCTCTGCTCTGCGTCTTCGTATTTAATGTTTCTTGGACGTTTACGGTAAACGAACGCGTCTTCCACAGAAAAGGAACTGAAAAGCACCACTTAGTAGATCATACAAACGTAGAAGAGGTCAACCACCCGAGGCTTCAGCTGATGTCTTCATGGACGGCTGAACGTGGCAGACCCCACATCGCCTGCGTCTATATATTGATTGTCTTGTTACTTCGTTTACAGTTTCTTAAGTTCACGCATCAATAAGTTCAGTTTATGCATCAATATGTGTAATGTTATTTATATGGTACAATTTGAGAAAGACAAGTTATTATGCCTTTTTTTGTATCGGGCATCTAAGGACCACATGCCAATTTCAATTCTTTATTCTTTGTTCTTTTCTTTTTCTCCAATATTCTTTCATCTTGTCACTGTGTCTCTTCTTCCTGTCTTCAGTCCACTTTGAACCTGCGTTTTTCTCTCTCCTACCCTGGACAACTTCCATTTCTAACACTTTTGCCCGAAAAAATTCTCTTTCAATTGCTTCTTCTGCGTGTATATTATTTTGTTCTAAATCCTTTTGGACTTCTTTAATTCAACTTGATGTTGACTTCTTTCCCTACAGATATTTGAAGATCTGTTTTGTTAACCTATTGTCGCCCATTCTATATAAACGTTCAAAAAATAATAGTCTTATTTTTCTCATTGTTTCTGTTACATTTTCTATACTTTGATATATTTAATCGTTACTTCTTAATTTCCAACCTTCTGAAGTTTTTCGTGGGCCTAATATTTTCCTAATAATTCGTCTTTCCAATATTTCTAGTTTGTCTAAATTATAATTCAGTGCTAGACATTCACTTGGATATAGGCATTCTGGCTTCACTACTTGCCGGTTGAGATATTTCTCCCATGAATTTTATTTTTGAGACTGTGTCCCTAAGAGTTTCAAGGATTAGATTTGCCAATTTAGATTTAACACCAAATTCTAGTATTATTTTGTCTATAGTTTCTCTGTCAACAGATTTAAAGGCCTTTTTGAAATCAACAAATGTTACTACAGTCTCCTTTGAATTCAGTAGCCTGTGACGGATTATTGTGACTTCAGAGTGAATATTTGCTCTGGACAGGATCTGCCCTTCCTAAAGCCACACTGATATTCACCCAAATGGCTGTCCAATGTTTTTTCTACTCTGTTCAATAGAATCTCTGAAAATATTTTATAAGCAACTGGAAGTAAAGATATTCCTCTGTAGTTGTTAACCTCTTGCTTATCGCCCTTTTTATGCAGCGGATGTATTAAGGCCACCTTCCATTCTTCTGGGATTTTTTCTGTTTTCCAAATTTCTCCAACAATTAATTGTAGATTGTTTTTGATTTTTGGTAGAGACCATTTCAAAAGATCAGCTGACATGGAGTCTTCCCTACTAGCTTTATTGTTTTTCAAAGTTTTAATTGATTCGTTATTATGTCTTTAATAGAAGAACTTTTTAAAATTGTCCTTAAGTTTTATTTTTATCTATGATCACGTCGCTGACGTAAACAGTATTTTCATGGACACCTGCCATACCTATTATATGATTCACAGAGAATATTCCTGTATTGTCACTGACGGTACTCTAAAGCTAAAGATTATGTCGAAAACCCTTCTGTCCACAAACATTTTAGCTTTCTTTACACAGATAGTACGTTAAAAAAATTCTCTTATAATCTGATTATTCTAATCACTAGTACGTTTCTTGGTATTTCGTAATATGGGATCCGACCATATCCGTTACTAGTGGAATGACAAAGTTGTCCTTTACTAATGTGTACTTTGTAAGGTTTCATTAGAGACGAACCATTAAGCGATGGAAATCTCTCACAGAATTTTAGACTCACGGAACTTTTGTCAAGACGTGGGTTCATTTACTGAGCAAGGCTCTCTGCCAACCTTGGCAACCACCTGGTTTGAATCTCCTGATCTCATCTTAGCTGCCAGTACCGCATGGACTGTTCCCTGGCCACCGCTCTTGCTTCCTAAAATTCCAAACTCTCCCTTGGTCTCATACACCCTCTTCCTCTCTTCAGCCATCATATCTATTACCATTACTCTAATGTTTAAGTCGGTTTTAGTGTTAACTTATATTGTGTACTTATTACGAGAATTATTACGAGCAACTAGCCACCAGCATATAAACAGGGATACGATAGTTGAAGTGGAATGGGAAGATTATATCCAATGCTGAACAAAAACCTACTAGAAGCAGAAGAGAATTGAGTGAAAAATGAAGCTACCATCAGTATTTTCTTCAATAATCATTGTTATCAGTCACAAAACTCTGTTTATCAGTAATAGAGTTTCTCAATCCGCACACTTATAGAAAATAGAGTGTCGTTGTCATTTAGAGATGCATTGTCAACGAAGGACAGAATCTTACTGAAGGGAAAGCAAAGGGAACAGAGTAGTAGGTAGAAGGGGCATGTCCTGTCCTTGTTGGAGAGCATCTCATAGCGACTAGGTAATCAACTAACCCACTTAGAACGAAAACTGACGGTTGAAGTGAGCAGTTAGAATGCCGAATACTTAAGGTTAGGGTAAGGCATAAAGACAAACATAACAGTAAATTAAAATCTAAATACAATATTGGATACAAAAAGCCTAATTAAAGGATAAGAAAAGTGAATGGAAGTAGTTTTTCTGCTAAGTTTTTTTAGAAAAATAAAGTGTTTTATTTTGTTTTCTTAGTTGTTGAAATTAACTGTTAGTCGCTTTGTATTGGGCAAAATCAAAACTGCAGAAACACTGAAAGGCGAATTGGACAATAGACAGCAAACAAAAAGAAGGATTTAGTTGCTGGAAATGACATATTTAATTAATAAAGTTGTATTAGTGGTTAAAGTCTCAACAGAAATAACATTGTTGCACACCACTATAGAAAAAATTTCCGATTATCGCTTTCAAGCATCACAGCTCATCACATCGGATCGGAAATATCACGGACCTGATGACGATGCAAACCTCTCTGCCAAGGAAGAGCAAGAGCCGACTAATTTAAAACTGAAGTTACTGAATTACTTTTCGCTTTATAGCTGTTAATAAAATATGATTTATTTTTAATAACATTTAACATACTTTATAAATAAAGTCTAAGCTTGCCATCTTTCTTATTTTCAACAATGGAAAAAGTGAGGTGGGTTGGTAAAGTAAGGAATGATGAAGTTTTAAGAAGAACAGGGGAAGAGAGAAGAATCTTGAAGGTAATAGAAAATAGGAAAAGGCATTGGTTAGGTCATTGTTTGAAGAGACTGCTTGCTTACAACTGCCATGGAGGGTGTCATGAAGGAGAAAAAAGAAGAGGGCGTAGAAGAATGACGTTAATAGATAGCATTAAAGTCAGAGAGTGTTACGAAGAAATGAAAAGACTGGCATGCGATAGGCCAGCTTGGAGAGCTTTTACCATCTGAAGACCTGCTTTAGGGCAGAACACCAAATAATATAAATAAAGTCCAGCGCTAGTACAATAAAACATAAGAAAGAGGTTTTCGTGTGTGTTTGGAAGTCGATTCTATTAAAAAAAAATTTGTTTTTGTTTCATTTGGTTTGATAGAGCAGCAAACCTTGAAGAAAAGCCATTGTGTGTACTGTTCTGTATGAAACAATTACAGCCTGCAACTTCCTGTGTCAAAACCTACGGACACATGAACAGTTATACAAAATTACTGAGCCTGAAAGATGAGTCATGAAACCTCTGTAGAAAACAGACACGTGTGTGTGTGTATGCGTGTGTGTGTGTGTGTGTGTGTGTGTGAGTGTGTGTGTGAGAGAGAGAGAGAGAGAGAGAGAGAGAGAAATAGTGGATACACAGACAGATGAATAAACAGAGACAGAGGACACGGTTATGTTTTGCTGTCTGTTTTATAGTCATATCAACATCATCATCTTCAAGGATTAAACCAAGGATGTTTTGTTCCGGTCTCAAACAGACAAAGATTAGAGCTGGTCACTCCAGCGCTTCCTCGGACGTCCCACACCTCTCCCTCCCCTCGGCTTATAGTTCCATAGTCGTTTGGGGATGCGGCGCCCATCCATTCGGCAAAGATGTTCCCACCAATTCAGCAGATACTGGGCGATCCTGTCGAGTATACTCATAATATTCAGTTCCTGCAGTATATCTATGTTTCTTCTATGATCTGGAGAGTATACCCTGCCACGTGCCTGAGAAATCTCATTTCAGCCGATTGGATGCGACCAGTCTGGCCTTTTGTTAAAGTACAATACTCAGACATAAATAAGGGCCACCACACACCTTGTAGTATTTTAGGCGTGTTTCTTTACTTGCTGACTCACGTGATGGTCCCGCACATAAGGTTGAACTTATGCAACTTATTCACGACGTTGTTGCTTGCATTATAAGACACACTGTAGCCCAGGGTACAGAAAATTGCTGACTTATTCCAGGACAGTACCATCTATAACAATTTTTGCCCGTACGATATCAGTTCCACGAAAAGCCATCACCTTGGTTTTAAGTGTGGATATTTGTAATCCAGAGTCTTTGCAAATTCGATTCAACAATCGAGTGTAAGGTATTTTTACTCTTCAGAGGCATCTTTTGGAGATGTGAAACACAAAACCGTCGGGTTGGAGGCCAAGCATACGTAACTTAATTGAAAGTTGAAGGTTTTGTTACGAATGACAATTCTTGTCCCTACACGATACTGTCAAACTCTTAAAATACTGCTTTTTGCAGGCGATCAGGCAATCCTTGCTTCCTCAAGAGACGACCTCAGGAAAGAGCCGTTTATTTCCTCAACAAAATACGAGATAAACTCAAACAGTTGTGAAGTACTCACTACCAGAAGAAAAATAATGCGGTTTAAGGGAAAGGAACCGGTCAGAGCAAACATTTCTGTGAAACTTTCTAGGTCAAATAAATAATTTTTACGTACCTTCGAAACTTATGCATAGTTTTTGGATCATAACACACATATGATATTGACTAATTTTACCAAGACATGTGGTAGATTTAGAATACCAGGCCAGTATTAAAAAAGGGGATACAAAATAAAATTTAATTAAGTTACAGCAGTGCCATCACTTTTGTAGGCACTGCTGTGTCTACTGGAACACTGCTATGGTAGAGAAACCTGGGTCATAAGAAAGAAAATTATCAAAGAATTCAGGAAAAAAATTTCTAAAGAATATTGTACTGGTGTAAAAATGGACAACAGTACATAAAAATAAAATAGTTATTTCAGAAAAATCATAGGGATAAATTTAGTAATATTTTGGATAGATAATAAAATTATAAACAAAAAACTAATTAATTATTAATGATAAACATGGAGATAATCTAAGGTATTGGAATTATATGATACAGCACAGAGTGAAGAAAATTTATGTATGTTGTATTATTAATGACAATTATTATAATAATATTAAATAAACATTAAAATAAAACCAAATGGTAATAATGTTATAATATAGTAGAGACAAATTAGAATGAGGAATGTAAAAAGTCAGAGAAATGTAAAAATAATAATTAGTAACATTATATATGTCATTAAGAGGAATATTATGAAAGTATGTGACAATTAATGATGTATCACTAAGGCCAATGTAAATTGTTAAAATTGGATTGTTTTTAAATGTAAGAAAAATTTGATTTAGTCTGGTTTTTATATTAATAGAATACACATCTCAGTGAGAGTGAAAGTAATTAAATTTGTATAAATAATAAAAGAAAAGAGTTTAATTGCATATTTAATCTCATACACATCAGAGAGAGAGATCTTGTAATATTAAAAATAAGTCTAATTTCAGAATTAATAGAATACACATCTCAGCGAGAGTTAAAGTAACATATTGAAAATTTATTAAGAACTGTAAAAGTAAATTAAAAGGAAAATAATTAATCTTGTAAAGAATCTTGGTACAGTAGGCCAAAGAAATCTAACCTATTCTGAATTTGTAAAGAAGTTTGTAAAATATTATAATCAAAAGAAGTTTAATAAGGAATGTTATTAAAGGTTTAATGTAAATTATTCACAGTACCATCATCAAGAAGGAATCTACTACTGATCGATTTTGTAATCCCAAATTGGAATAAAAATAAACTCGCTTGAAGCCTAGTCGTCCAATTCACACACATGAAGCGAAATTATTAACATAATTAAGATACGTAACACACGAAATTCTACGAAAACACAAATAATAATAACAAGAATTAATTAACACTTAAATACACAAAGAAGAGGATTAAAACAATATATTTTACTAGCAAACAGTGGAACGAATTATATGAACAAGATAATACTGTTCAGAGCGACATCTATGCTGGCGACAAATTCTAAGTGAACTACAAGAGTACGAGCATTGAAACCGTTGCAGTTTGGAAGACCGGGAATTCAAACGATTAACATTCACACGGTATGTTATCTTAATATTATTTCTTAAAATTTTGTTAACTATAGTTATTTGGCACTGACTAAAGAAAATAATTAATTACTTCCAAAATTAAATAACCTAAATAGAAATATTAGTTGTCTACCCTGAGATAGTTTTCATGATCACGTGTATAATACCAACAACACTTTAAATATTATACAAATACTAAAATAATTAGACAACGTATACTTGTCGCCCAAATAAAGGGGCGATTACCAAACAGACGGATAATTACAGTACAATATATATTGACAACATGTTGAGAGCATGGAAAACGTGAGGGACTTCGGGAATACAGCTTAACAAATCAATCAGTACGGGTTCCCTGCAGATGACATAGTTCTTATTCAAGAAAATGAGGATGATTTACAAAGAGCAATCTTTCAATTACAAGAAGTAGTAAGAGAGAGTTGTCACTGACAATTTCAATGAAAAAGACCAAAACATGGCCTTTAAAGGTAAATATCCAGTGAGGACTAAGATAGTTATAAACAACAGCACTTTAGAACAAGTGAGCCGTTTCAAATATCTCGGCTGTGCAGTAAGCTATGAATCTGAATATGATATAAGACAGAAGATAAATCAATTTAGGAATATTTGTGGTACGGTTCGTAGAAATCTTAGAAATAAAACAAGACACAGCACTAGGATTAGATTTTTTAAGACGATTGCAATATCCACATTAACATATGCGTGTGAGGCGTGGGTCATGACAAAAAAGGAATGCGGCAAGATTCAGAGTGCTGAAATGCAGATTCTTCGAAGTTCTTTAATTATACATTACAAGATACAATAAGGAATGATGATATCAGAGCAGAACTCGAAATAGAGGACATAAATGAAATTAATTTAACTTACAGAAGATCATCTGTACAGAGGATCGATTGCCGAAAGAGGCAGTGAACTATAAAGCCATTGGTAGAAAAGACGTGGGTCGTCCGAGGATGAGATGGGTGCCGGAACAGGTTTATATAACCTAATCCTTGAAGAGGAGAAGAATAAGAAGAATTTCTAAAGACGATGCAAGCATATTTATGAAAGTGAAGATATTCAGTAGTAGGAGCGAGGGCACGTGCGGTAGGAGAGAATACCAGCTGTCGTGGTTCGAACGAGTAAACTGAACTAAGAGTAATAGAATACAAAATTGCCACAGAGGCAGGAATAAAGCACCGAATCGTTGGTAATGTTCTTGCTGTAACGTGTGCCGAAGGAACTACAGCTAGTTTAAATGAACGCATTAACGGTCCTTTTACGCTAATTAAACATACGGTTTACACGTATCGTTAGCGTACGGCGCCTTCACGCGTGCTTCACTGCTCAACTAGAGAGTAGACGACCTCCCGCCCCGTGTCTTTGCGCCAACGAATCTTCAGTCCAGCCATCACATAGTTTCTCGGAATAGGCCAGAAACATGTCACCTCTTCTTGGGGGCGGGTCTTTTTCTCCCGGGAACTTAGACCGGTCAGACGCGAACGTGGACTATCGCCCACCTGGGACCCGCAAAGTGTATTTTTGTCCATTGTAATGTGGAGAAGCTATACTACAAAAGGTCTTCCTGTCTTCATTTCGTCCGAGATATTTCTTTCTTTCAACAAACACCTCTCATTGCAGATTCTGTTTAGCAACTTTTCATTTGTAAATTTTGTCAGACCATTTTATTTTTAGTATCTTGCAAAAACACCATATATCAAAGCTGTAACGTTTCCTTTTTTCCTTCCTACCTATTGTCCACGATTCGCAACCATACATGATAATGCTCCATATAAAATTCATTACGAAAGATTTCCTTGTTTAAGAGAGATACTACTTGTTGTTAGTATTATCTATTTTGTTGTTGTTGTTGTTGTTGTTGTTGTTAAATTCAATCTTAGCCTGGTTTACCCTGATAATAATGTCTCTTTCACTTCGGCGATTATTTGTAATTTTACTGCCCAAGTATGTAAATTCGTATCCTAAAGGATTTCTCCTCTCACTGCAATGTTTAGTTTCAAATTTTCTTTCTTCCACAAATCATAACAAATGAAGTTAGGAGACGCTAATAAGAAACGGTTAGATTTAAATTAAGTTGTAATCCTGGCTAGATAAAAAATCAGGCATAAGCCGCTCGAAAATATCATGAATGGACTCTACTTATATAAAGTACTCAGTTAGAGCTGTGAAAAATAAAGAATTCTTCTATAGTTCCGTGAATATGTATGCCATCTTACTGAGTTCGGATACATACAGTGTAACCTCACTAATTCATCTCCCTCTGTAATTTGTCACCCACTCAAGCTTTCTTTTTCCTTTTTCTTTATTAACTAGGGAGGAACATCTATGCTCTAATTATAGCCGGAGTAAACCAGAAACGTGCTGGTTGTAGCCGGGGTTCTAATAATAGCCAGGAGAACGGATTGCGGAAAGTATTGGTTCCGAGAATGTGTATTTCGTACTTGTGTACACGGCACAATAAGTGTTGTGTTGGGTCGTTACAGCGTAATACGTTTCTGAAAATTCAGTCGAATTGCTGATGCCTGGCGATGTATTCCGGGAAACACTCTAAAATCTGCCTGGAATAAGTTACGGCCATATGAATTACAACCAGAAGGTCCGCATCTGAATTGTTAGATATCTGCCAATCCCTAACAGCATTTAACAGTTTGAATGAAGACGACGTCAAAAATTGGTGTGAAATAGACTTACCGGAAGTAGGCTACGAAATATTTAGTGATGATGAAATTGTTACATACGTATCCACAGAGCGTACAGAAGCTAATGGTGAAGAAGATGACCAGCCAATAAAACCTGCAATCTCTCATAAGGAGGCCATTTAATCACTGACTACAGCAATCAAGTGGTACGAAGGCCAAGATGAAGCAGTACTGTCTGAAGTAATTTGGCTCTTGAAAAGCACGGTCGACAGAAAAAAACAGAAGAAAATTAAAGATTCCTTTGACAATAATTAAACAATTGTTTTTTTCTTCGTATTGTTTAAATTAGTAGCCATCCTTACTATTTCTTTTATGAATTTGCTAACTGCTATAATTTTTTATTGTTCGACTAAGCTTTTCGTCATTACTGACATCTTCAGGTCTTAAACAACCTTTTATGAATTTGCTAACTGCTATAATTTTTTATTGTTCGACTAAGCTTTTCGTCATTACTGACATCTTCAGGTCTTAAACAACCTTTTATGAATTTGCTAGCTGCTATAATTTTTTATTGTTCGACTAAGCTTTTCGTCATTACTGACATCTTCAGGTCTTAAACAACCTAAGGCCTGAAGACAAACAAACAAAAACAAACAGGTTGTTTAAGACCTGAAGATGTCAGTAATGACGAAAAGCTTAGTCGAACAATAAAAAATTATAGCAGTTAGCAAATTCATAAAAGAAATAGTAATTGTTTTTTTGCAATTACAGTGCTTAACTTGTTTGAGTTTGAAAATTTCCAGCAATAAATATATGTTCGAGCATAACATTAGTACTGTACATTGCTAGTGTTGTAATAAAACATTTTATAATGTCTTTAGTGGTTTTGTTTCTTACTCCCTCACTAATTCGTCTATTTCACTAATTCGTGACCCCTTCGGTCCCGTAGGCGATGAATTAGTGAGGTTCTACTGTATTTATTTATTTACATAACTAAATGTTATGAGAACATGTTAGAATCTCTGCGATTCGTAATCGCAACATTTGAGGTAATCAGTGAGCTGTGGGGGGGGGGATTAACAAGCAAACATTAAACGTAATAGAGTTGATGGTCGCCGCAAATCGACTGTTTAGTACCGCAGCGCGAACAGACATTATTTATTTATACATTTTTAAATAAATAAATTACATGTGTAATCTGTTTCTGGGTAATTTTTCTCACTATATTACTGAAACGTGCAGCTTAGCTAAACGAACAAACCGCTAATGATTACTTTGTACGCTGTTCTGCCGGTTATATGGTTCTCTCCAGCGGAAGGCCACCAAGTAGTTACACGATGTGATCAATTAAAGGGCAATTAATTAATACTCTTGCTACCATGTGTACCATTTTTGGACACACAACACTTTTACTAGAGCCCGTGTGTACCATATATGGACATATTAAATTTTCCTTACAGCCCACGTGTACCAAAGTTGGACACATTGCATGACTGTGTTTTGAAGATGTCAACACGTGGACACAGATCAGTGCTATTAGATAGAGTTTTACATTCTTCTGGGCCAGAGTGAAATAAATATGTCCTTGGGTTAAGTTGACAATACTGTTCTGTCAACAAAATCAGATGTTATAACGTACATAAGAAAACATATCTCGGCCGGGGGAAAATTTACTCTTCACAGGTCTGGTAGCGAGAGGTTTTCCTGTCACCGATGTCTGGGAGCGAAAGTGTTAATAATAATTAATAGATAATAATGTATTATAAAATGGAATCAAATTTATCTATCTTGCAATAACACGTTAACAAAGATATTTCAAAAATACAGGCCTCGGAAACGAAATTTTAAGAATCAACTAAACGCTATGTAACTCACCGTCTGTGGCTTAAGTAAATGTCTTTATACAATTGACATGTTTCGGGACACTTGTCCCATCCTCAGAATATTTAAAAAAGTCTCTTCATACCGTCATACGATGCAACAGTCGTCAATATATTAAAAATATTAAAATCCACATAACACAAAACACAATTACACTACACAAAGTACGCACTCAGAGTGCGCTGTCGGTTACCGTGTGGTGTACACCGAAAATTGTTGTGTGCGTACTTTGTGTAGTGTAATTGTGTTTTGTGTTATGTGGATTTTAATATTTTTAATATATTGACGACTGTTGCATCGTATGATGGTATGAAGAGACTTTTTAAAATATTCTGAGGATGGGACAAGTGTCCCGAAACATGTCAATTGTATAAAGACATTTACTTAAGCCACAGACGGTGAGTTACATAGCGTTTAGTTGATTATAAAATACGTGGCTTGGACTATAAGCGGATTTATTCCATTAACAATATGAAATTTTAAGAGCAGTTAAGGGATTGTAGTTTGAGAGGTCATCTACTAAACGACGACATAAGGAAAGACCTGAAGTTACAGTCGGTTCTGGAGAGACTAAAGGAATACAGTCAGAATTGGAAGTCCCATGTGGAACGCATGATAGACACGCGTATTCCTAAACAAGCGTTTGAATATAGGCCAGTAGGGACGAGAGATCGTGAAAGGCCCTGGAAAAATTGGTCAGAGACTCTGTGAAGCCGGAACGGGCTATAGCCCAAGCCATGTAGTGAAGAAGAAGAAGAAGAAGAAGAAGAAGAAGAAGAAGAAGAAGAAGAAGAAGAAGAAGAAGAAGAAGAAGAATATTTCTTCATGCGATGAAAGATAAAAGGCAGTGAAAGTTGTGTAAATTTATTGGAAAACAGATTGTATATGGTACTATACATTCTTAATAACGACCCACATTAATAACGAGAAAATTATGAGAAGAATGAAGGTGAAAAAAGGACTGACAAATTTTGTCAAACGATAAAAGTTGACGCAATACTGACATATCAGAAGAGGAAGTAAGACTGATGAATATCGAGACTGAGGTCCCACGGTATGAAGAAGATAAAGAATTAGATAATTACGTATAGAGGGATGAAACATAAGAACACGAAATGTTTAGAATGGGAATAATGGCATCTGTAGAGGGCCTTTATATTGTTATGACGGTATCACTAATCGTTGTATGGTGCAGTGGAAAACAAAATAAACCCCGCAATAATAATGTCAACTAATAGAGTCCCGCACAAAAATCATTTTTTATTTGGCAACCACTTGAACGCACTGAGTATTCGCCCAACGTAAACTGACTGAATTGACCATCGCTGGATGCTTATATTTATACCTCGCTGAGATGCTAGAATAATCTGTCCCTTTTTGGATGACGTGTTAAGCAATTGCCTATTTTATAGGCGCTCTCGAATCCACTAGAACAGTGGAAAATGTCCGGCCTCGAGCACAGTGTGCGCCGACCGGTGCGGTCGATTGTTGACGCATGGTAAGTGTCACGTAATTGTCCTTCATCTCAAAGTAGCAGCAATATGTACGCACACAAACATTACAGCTGCTGGGATAGCCGAGAAACGCGTAGAACGACACACTCCATCGTTCGAGAACGTTCCTAATTGCGTAACAGTATATATGCACACGCACTTACGTATATTAACATTGAAAATGTTTATAAGGACGTGTCGCACATTTGCGGCCGATCGCTGGTGCGTTATCGAAAATTGGAACCGGTGAGTTTCCATAGAAACTACTTCTTTGTTGTCAATAACGTAGTACACATATAAAACTTCACTTATGAATGCGACTGCATTTAACTTATAATCTGCACATTGGTAAATGAAGAATGAATTCATTGATTGGTGAATGAACATAAATATATATATATTTTTTAGATTTATTGAAGCATTTTCAATGTCCTTCTCTGTGCATTGCATTTGTGCAATGCCTGTAAATTTTTGCTTACGTGGGGGATGGAAACATATCATGGGAAGATGAAGTGTTTATTGAGGATTTGGAAATAATATTTTTTATATAAACATACAACTACTTTAAATAAATTAATAAAACTAAACAATTTATTTCCGAAAATTCGTTATTTAATGAACAATCCATTTTATGAGAACAGAGCATACAAATTTTTGAAGCTTTAGAGATTTTATACCACTTTATATATAGTGGTAGAAAAAGGTAGAAGACTACAGAATACGGGCTGGGCTTAAACTGTAATGGAGTAATGGAAGAGACACGATGGAACGAGGAATGAACAGAGGACAAGAAAAGAGAGATGCAAGCTTTATGAGAACGTGTGATATAACCGAACGACTACTTAGTCTATGACATATAAGTAAGTAAATAAATAAGGTTATCTTATAGTTTGAGCTAAACTGTCGTGAAAGACGACAACAAAGAGAGGTGAAAAGCGAGGATGATAGAAGAAGCACGAGAGAAAAAATTGGAAAGAAAAGAAAACCTTAACAGCTCATCATCATAATGTGGTCGACAAAAACAAATAATGTCCCAGAATACACCATGTAATGGAAATTCTGACGTCCTCTGGTGGTGAGTGACAGTACTCCTCTTTAAGAAAACATCTGCTTAGTCCCTTTTAACGGTTGTTCAATTTGAAACGTCAATTGCTAATACCAATGAAGGTGGAGGTTAGTTCCAATATAGCTAGTTTTCAAGAAATTATTCAGAGTTTAACAGAGTGTCCTAAAAACGCCAAATTATTCCATTATATGACTATTATGGGGGGGGGGGGGAGAATTTGTTTTTTCGACCGCATTGTGATGACGAGGTGTTAAAGTCTTCTTTTCAATTTTTGTCTCGTGCTTCTTATTTCATCCTTGCTTTTACCCTTGCGACAAATTAATATTTTGTTAATATTTAAGATAGTCTTATGAAGGTGTCTTGGCGTAGTGAAAGGTGAGACGGTCGAAAGTGGATTTAATTTTTAATTTAAAAGTACAGGAAGTATATTTTAACATCCTTGTTCTCTTCTTTTTCTTCTTCGTCAGGCTGTGAACCTTGGTCCGACCATCTCTTCTTTGGTCTTCCAATATTCCGCCGTCGTTTCGGATTATAAACCAAAATTTGTTTTCGTATCCTGTTCTTATGCATCGTTTCAACATGGTCTGTCCAATCCTGTCTGTAGTGTTTCATCCTTTCCTTTAGGTTGTATACCCCAAGGATGTTCCTTATAGCATCATTTCTTAGCAGGTCTCTCTGTGATACTTCTAGTACTGATTGTAAAAATCTCATTTCATTAGCTTATATCCGGTTTTGGGTCTTTGCGTTCAGTGTCCAAGTCTCATTGCCATAAAGGCCGCACGGCACTGTCATCACTTTATAATATTTGAAAAGAGTATCTCTTCTGACCTTTCCATTCAGTGTTCTTTTTATCGTTCCACACATGTGATTTAACTGCTTTGTCTGAATCATTTTCTGGTCGTTGGTTGTTGGTAACCGAGGTGACAGTGAATTACGAAAGTTACTGAACTGCAGGTCTGGGGACACAGTGAGACCACGATGACGATTCGCTTCCTTTGCTAGCTAGAAGAATGATTGAGGTTCAACGACCAAGTGAACAATAGCTTTGGAGATAAATCACTGTGGACGATTAAGAGCAGAATCAGCTCAAAAGCTTAGTGATAAAAAGATGCGAGTGATCCATTCTAATGATAAGATTATGCAGAATCGAGAGAAGAAAGATCGTTATGTTAAATTATATTAAAGTAATGATTTTGCTTATGCTATACTTGTGTTGCTACCACTAATACTCCCTTACACTTCCATGAGCGCATGAGCGCATGAATCAAGTCTCTCGGTTCATCTTCAGATGGAAACAACCCATCAGGTTCAGGTTGTTTCCATCTGAAGATGGCCGAGAGGGTTGAAAGCGCTCATGGAAGTGTAAGCGAGTATTAGCGGTAGCAACACAAGTTTAGCATAGTTAGACTTAACCACTAAATTGTATTTATCGTTTAAGTAATGATTTTGATCATATTGTTACGTCAGTATCCTTCATCGTCGTATGTTTCAGTGGAAAGCAAAATTACAGACACCAATCATGTTAGTAATCACCAGCTTTGATTAATCACCAATAGAGTTTATAATCAACTTGAACAATAATTCGAACAAAATTTGTCCACAGCCAATAATAATGTCAACTAATAGAGACCCGCACAATTATAACAGAATAATATTTCGCCACAATACTTCGAAACTCACTTGAATAAATCATCACTTAAACGCACTGAGTAATCGCCCGACGTAAACTGAACTCACCGTCGCTGGATGCTTATATTTATACCCCGCTGAGATGCTAGAATAATCTGTCACTTTTGGACGACGTGTTAAACAATTGCCTCTTACGGGCGCTGTCGAATCCACTAGAAACAGTGTCGTGTGTGGCCTTGAACACAGTGCGCTGACCGGTGCGGTCTGGAATAACCTCGCTTGTTGACGCGCGATAAGTGTCACGTAATTGTCTTTCATCTCAAAGTAGCAACAATACGTACGCGCACACACATTACAGCTGGGCTCTGCTGGGACAATCGAGATACTTGTAGAACGTTCCGTATTACGTAACAGTATCGTTATACTACTATACTGATTTGTATGTGTGTGTTTTAGGTTGTATTAACTTCAGTTCGTATCGGCTTGTAAAGATTTGCTCGTATTTTACGTTAACGTTGTATAAATGTACATTTGCACATCATCAGGGGCGTATTTACGGGGGGAACGGGACCAGACCGCCCCCCCCCCCAGAGGGTCGAAAAAAGTAGACGAATTTTGTTAGGCTATTTTATTATTTCTTTACTGTGTACGCTAATATATTAGTAACTCTTTTTTTTAATTTTAAATATACAAACACGTTTGAAATATAGAAAAATCAATTCAGTCAGTATCTTCCAAACCAGTGGTTGCCAACCTTTGCGGACCCGCGTACCACTTTGGTCTTCCGCGTTCATTTCGAGTACCACCGGAGCTTAGAGAAAGGTTATTGGGGTTTTCTCAATAAAAACCATGATACGACATGGATAGTAGTATATTTGTGTTTTTATAAGGGTAATCGTTTTAAATCATGCCCGATGAAAATATATTGTTGTTTTGAACATAAACTTTTATTTTTGTATTTTTTTAAATAAACACTTTCTCCTTAGCTAGGTCTTCTTGCGTACCACCGGTTGGGGAACCCCTGTTCTAAACAATGCTCAATAACGCGTATTTTAATTCTGTTATTACAGTTTACTTTAACGGGATTTATTTCAGAATGTTATCACCACATTTTTCAACAACTTTCAAAATAAGAATGTTGATTAGCCTTAACTTGTTTTCCTTTTGTATGAAGTCGACTCAACCGGACCCCCTCCCCCAAAGACCAATTTCTAGATACGCCACTGAACACAATCAACAAAAAATATTAAAGAAGGCTATTATCAATAGTTTGTTTACAGTTGTTGACCCAGTTGCGTTGTGAGTTCTGTTAATTAAACATATAGGTCAGTTTGATTGTTCCACGCGACAGCCTTGTGATTGTCGCAGTCACCTTGTTTGACCCGTGTCACGTCACGTCTAACGCAGGGAAACAATTAATTACTCGGGTCTCGTCACTCTACTCCAGTAAGTGAATACTGGCATGTAGCAACCTGTAGTGTGTCTGTCTGTCTATCTGTTTGTTCTCTCTCTCTCTCTCTCTCTCTCACACACACACACACACCTCTTCCATCCATTTGTTACCTTTTAAACACGCTTTGAATCAAAAGACTTACATAAACAACAACAACAACTACTACTGCTACTACTACTATAATAATAGCAATAAAAATAAAAATAATAATAATAGTAATAACAATATTTTTCTTATAGAGGGGGAATGCTTTATGCACCGTCAGAGGAGGCCGTGTTTTCCCTTGACTTTCACCCACTAAAAAACCCCACCTCTAATTCAGGCATTCATATCCATGTTGGAACTACTTAGCGTATTACTTCAGGATGGAGACTATTGCGCCCTTATCAGGCTCCTTCTAGTTGTTCCTCATCTACTACTACTACTACTACTACTACTACTACTACTACTACTACTACTATTAGTACAGTAATAATAGTATTTTTTTTTTTTTTGACAAGGGAGACTGTGGAAAACTAATGTTCGCCGCAGGAGGGTCCGCACTCCTACGGTGTGTGGGACTCGCACTCACCAAAACCACACGCCCTATTGTCCACGGCATGGATCCACCTCGGGACTCGGCTTTCGCAATACTTCAAGGTGGTGCCATTTATACTTCGTCCTGTGGACCCTTCAGCGAGTCCACGTTACCTGTTTTCTGCTATTCTGTCAGCGGCCCTAATATAACAAGATCATCTTCGGTTTCTTTCTTTCGCCTTAGTACCTTCTCTATGTAGGCTGCTACCTGATCCCAGTGGTGTTCGCTCTGCAGCATCATTCCGATGATATTTTCGAGTGAGATCTGTCCCATTACATTTTCCAGGGTTTGGCTTTCCTCTGTCCATCTACCGCAGGTGAAAAACCTGTAGTGCTCATCGTCTAATTCCTGTTTACAGAAAATGCAGTCTGCTCTGTCTGCTTTCCCCATCCTACATAGGTAAGCCCGGAACAGGCCGTGGCCAGGTAGAAACTGTGTTATGAAATAATTAATCTCTCCATGTTTGCGGTCTATCTGTGACGATTTCATTAATAAATAGGTAATGTGAAGGCTGAGAAATTTTAAATTTTTAATAAAATCGCACATTTAAACTAAATCTTATTGCTATCATTAAATAATAATAATATTTAATAACAAGTTGTAATTATAAAATAAAAAGGAATACGAGTGTACAGATAGGGTAAACCTTGTTAATTAATCCTGCATAGACATGCGCTAACCGGAATTAACTTGAATTCCGACCCCTAAACAAACTAATAATACTTGTAAATTTGACATTATTTAAATAACTAAACAAGACCACTGTAATGTACTTTAATAACGTCTGTAATTAAGAATATCTCTGCTTAATTAAATAGTCAAACTTTAATCCTTTAAATAAAGAAGGAACATGGAACTACTTTTATGCTGAATAGTAAATGACGCGAGATTACTACTCTCATCCCTT
This sequence comes from Magicicada septendecula, assembly GCA_034769895.1. Taxonomy (NCBI): domain Eukaryota; kingdom Metazoa; phylum Arthropoda; class Insecta; order Hemiptera; family Cicadidae; genus Magicicada; species Magicicada septendecula. Next base: position 397,861,095 of record CM068375.1, on the reverse strand, counting down.
AACTATTAACCCACTTGCAATGGAGCGCTCACGCCGTAAGCTGCGCACAGCGTTGGTTCGCGACGCAGAGATAAATATGTGAAAGTTCGCTAAAGAATATCTTAATAACTAAATTGTGCGCCGATGACATCTCTATCAAATCTTAAATAAGAAATTATGTAATTAATACAGTACTAGAACCATGAGGTGAAATTCAACTAATAAATAATCATGTGAAGTGAATACCAGTGAAACAAACTTTCACTTTATTTATTCTAACAACAAGAATTACTACAGTCATCTAAGAAGAGAGTACCACACCCAGAATGATTTAACATACGTCAGGAACTTCACCGTCACCGGATACTAAGGTAACGACAGACCTTCAGGAAACACACCGAGGACCGAAGAGCCAAATCTGCATCAACTACAGGAAACCACAGGTGACATGGAGGCTTGTCTTCCATGGTTATGAGATACTAAAATTATAACCAACAAAAGACAATTTAACTAACACTTTAAGACTTTTAAAAACAGACATTATATGTAAGATGTAGTCTGTAATCAAATAGAACTGTTTGTAGTAAAAGAGTAAAAGTTTAAACTGAAAGCATTATACTTTTAAAAAGGTTAATAAAGTCCATTCTTCAAATGGCACAATTTTCAAGATTGTATATGGGGAGGTGACCATTATTAACATACTATATTCAATCCCGGATCCGTTTAATAAATTAAATTGATGTACATCTTTATTTTGAGGGCCCTTGTGAAAGAATAAAATATATAATCATATTGTAAACTGTAAGCTGTTGAACCATATATGTTGAGAACTTTAAGTAGAGCAATTAATCTCATTATGTAATAAAGAGATGTCATCTTTAGTACAGACTAAACTGAGTGCATAAATCAACAGTCTTCCCTTCCCAGTTTCCTTTTATATTAATTGTTTTGGTGTTGTGATTAATTTTCAGCTCGTCACAACGAAGGCAGCCTGTATAATTGGCAGAACCAATTAATGCGGGTTCCCTATGTTATAACACAAGTTAAGATGTTATAAGTCCACTCAGCTAACACTAATAATAATAATATTAACAGGAGCATTGCTGTTACTGTACAGAGAATTGATTAACAAGGTAGGTAAATTAAAAGATAACTATCTTTTGTTACCTATTAAAAAAAGATTCTTCGGCCAAGTGTGAAATGTCAAAAACCTCTCAATATAGAGAAGCAACTTCATTTCTCTACATTTAACAGTTATCATAACATTTAACGTTTATCGTATAATATTAAATCATATTGAGCAGTGGGTTACCTAGCTAGAAGTCTTTAAATTTGTAAAGTCTAGGGGACATGATGGAAACATTGAACTATTGCTGAATATTGGCCGGAACATACTAATATTTTGGTTATGAACATTACGACATAAACTGTGTGTGTGTGTCCCCGAAACACACTAATACTTGTGACTATATGAGGATTACTGTATAATTTATGTAGTGTGTGTGTGTGTGTGTGTGTGTGTCTTTGTGTGTTGTGTGTGTGGTTGGTGACGTCTTCGACTCAGAAGTTCATTCTCCTCAGTCATGAACGTGAGTTTATTCAGGTTTTAAGCACTGACATCATGTTCTGGCAATATGTTTTATTTAACAACAGACAAAGACAGAAAACAACAAATTCATAACACTAACATACTTCAACAACCAAACTGAAAAAATAGCCCACAAATTCAAAAAAGCAGGATACAGAATCGCATACAAAACTACTAACAAAACAGAACACACACTATCAAAACACACACACAAAACACAAAACAAATTCGATCTACCTGGTGTTTACAAACTAAATTGCTCAGATTGCAACAAATTCTACATAGGCCAGACAGGACTTAGCTTCAAACAAAGATACATTGAACACACAAAGGCACTACACTCCACTACAGAATCCACCTTTGCAAACCACCTCATTCAAGCGAACCACACATACAAAAACATCGAAAATAACAAGGACATTCTACATGTACACACAAAAGGCCGAAAACTATACACTCTAGAACAATTGGAAATATAGAAACACACGAAAACACATAAAAACGACATCCTAAACAAACAGACACAATTCAAATCACACGCATTATTCGAACATATCGCACCCCACACACACAACATCGATCTTTCAAAAGTCGATACCGTCGCCAAGAAGACGGACATTGCTGCCAACGGCAGCCTCTGAAGAAGCTTTTTAAAAGCGAAAACCGGTTAAGTCTATAAGGTAAAACTTTTACGTTTTTACCCGTAAAAAACTTTTGTTCCGAGTCGGTAGTGAATTAATTATATTTAGTTAAGTAACGGACACGTCATGGACAACGAAAACCAAAAATATGTTTTCTTCTATCTCGATTAACTCTTTGAATTATTGTTTACACTATGTGCAGTAACTATAACATCAGCTGCTAGATTTGTGTATCTAACACTTAGCTGTGTTAGAACATTTAACTGTATTATTCTACCTCAAGGTTTGGAACGTTATAGGTAGGTCGCAGCTAATTTACGAACGGGTTGCTGTATTAGTTAAACGAGTTACTAAGTTTCGTTCGTATAGAACGAAATGTAAGGTTATTATGAAATTGAGATCAATAAAAATGTAAAGGAATTTTAGAATATCTCGAAAAGAAAGAATAAGAGACAGAACTGTGAACAACAAAAGAGGACATAACAAAAACAGCTGTCGTAGTCGCAACATGTAAATCAAATGTAAAATGTAAAATGGAAGCCATCAAAATTACGTGTTTTGTATTGGTTTCCCTGATGCTAAAGCATAGTTGATTGTTGCATGTTTTTCTAGCCCAACGTTTCTCCTATATTTGCGATTATCTATCGCCCCCCAAAAGTTGCCATGACCATTCAAACGCCTTATTCTAAAACCGATAATATACCAAACCAAAGCTACGACGGTGATAAAATTAGGAAGATTTAAATTCAAACTGATTTAAATTCGTAACAAGTCGGACACGGCAAAAAAGTTACAACAGGAAAAAGGAGTTACAGAGATCGTAAAGAGACCGGCAAGCAGGGAAGGAAACAGTTTGGTAACGGCCCTGTGGCCGATTCACAGTCGGAACTACACGTCAAATACTAAAGAAACGCAATCGATTGTAACAATCGAACGGGTTTCTTTCTTTTACTTCCGCTTATGTTTACGTACATTCTCTGAGGTTAGTCGACTTATATAAACGTCAGTGTACTTTGATTTCTGTCGAACTGTGTACATAAACTGTACAATTATGGCGTTATGTTCGCTACTGCTTGAAATATTAGTGCTAGGCACAGGAGTGGGTATGCGCATGACAACGATGCATTCCACTATAGTCTTTTAAAGACGTCTTAACCAGGGTCGGATTAGAATCGCGTGGTGCCCAATGCTGCAATCAAACTGGTAACCCCCCCAATTCAAAATTCAACCTTTTATCCATATTTACGCTGATAGATGGCGTCCAAATTTCGAAAGTTAACAATTATTTTATTAAACCCTCAAATTACAACAAATATTTAGCTAAATAGTGATTAAAACGAACATAGTAGTACTTAAAAGCTTATAAAATACTAATCGATCCTTTTTTTTTCTTTATTTTGCCTTAGAAATTCTTCTAAATCAAGCGATTCAAGTGTCTCGCTTTCAATATTCAACCTTGCTAACGAAGATAATTTCTCATCATCCATAGCTGAACTCAACATATCTTCAATGCGTTTTAATACAGAAAATGATCTTTCAGATTCGTAGTTAGCTATTGGAATCGTCAAAAGCAGACGATAAGGAGTGAATATATTTGTAAATACATAAATCATCTTACAATCAACAATCCTGTTTAATGCTTTGAGAGGACAAACAGTAGTGTCATGGAATCTATCATCTTCACCTGAACACAAGAAACATAACGGCCCGGCGAACTCGTCGAAAAGTATGCACATACCTTTTTATGATTTGGGTTGAGGACATTTGATTTTTTGTTTTTCTTTCACATTTATTATCTTCAAAAAGTTCTTGTGATTAGGGCTGGATGGTGCCCCCTCTGACAGCTGAGACCCTGGTGCCCGGTACTGCAGCATATCCTAGCGTTATGTATAATCCGGCACTGGTCTTAGCTTGTTTTATCAGAGGCGCATCTAGAATTTAGCCTTATGGGTGTGGGTCCGGTTGAGTCGGCTTCATACAAAAAAGAAAACAAGTAAAAACTAACCAATATTACTACATCTAAAGTGGTTGAAAAACGTTTGATAATATCCTGCAATAACACAATAAAAATACGTATTATTGAAAAATTGTTTAGAAAATACTTATTGACTGAATTTATTTTCCTACATTTCATATTTCAAACGTTAATGCAAACGCTGTGTAATAAACCTGTTTATATATTTAAATATCGGTACGGAGAACCATACATGGCTTCCATGTTCTAAGATTTACATTTAAAATCATCTTTAAAATGAAATATTTCCATAGAAACTACTTCTTTCTTCAACCTTAACCACAGTACTGTGGTCACTAACGTATACCACCTCACGTTAGCGCATTCGATTTTCGCTGATGATGGTAGTCGATGGCACTGCCGAAACGACTAATTTTGCAGAAAACATTGGACCACGACCAAACAGCCCGGGAAGGAATTTTAACAATAAACTACTTCTTTGTTGTCGATAACGAAATACACACATACAAAATTATCCCCCCCCTTCAACTATCATTTTCGTTCATAGAAAATTGCTCTCTTCCCTTTAACTACCCTTTTAATTTATAGATATTTCATGTACCTTTCTACAGTGGATTATTATGATCTTTTTGTCAGGATACTTTATTTATCAAAATTAAGTACTTTACTCTTGTTAAAAATAAAACTTTGTAGGTAAACTACCCATTTCCCTTAACCGATCTTCACCACAATCAATGGCCTTGAGTCCTCTACAATTCGGGCACATATCCAAAAAAATATTTGATTCTGTTTGAATTTGCGGCAGTTATCGTTCGCCGTAGAAAATATTCTACACACAGACACTTTTCGGAAAATGACCTTTCTTTATGTTTTGAGGGTAGTACAATCAGAATCAGCGAGTTTTTCGCGATCACTATACTTCCATTTCCTTACGGAATATATAGAAGTAAAAAAGAGTTGCAATTATAATAGCGTACACAGCTAAAACGAAATAATAATATACTCTAGAAATTAAGAGATTAACAAAATTCGTCAACTTTTTTGACCTTAAGGGGAGGGAGTCTGGTTCCGTTCATCCTCCCCCGTAAATACGCCCCTGCGTCTTCTTACATTCTAACCGGTACATGGCTGTTTTACACCTTGTAATCCCATTTATTCATTTTTATTTCGCTTAGTTTTCAGCCTGATAGTTATAGCCGGACGGATATTCCAGACTGGCCAAACAAGTCTGGAAATACAAACCTATAGGATACATGTGTGTGGTTAGACCCAAGAAGAGATCGCTGAAGGATTTTTGAAGGCTGAACAGAAGAGACAGCACCTTACCTATGCCGCCAAGACGAAGGTGATGAACGTGTTGAACAATTCTATCGTTAAAAGTCTTCTCGATAATTTGAACACGTTTCTGACTCAACACGTACTCTACTTGGGTTACACCAATTTGGTGAGGTCATCTTCTGACCTGTATGCAAGAATACTCTAAAGGGTTTCACTTCTTTAGGTCTACTTGAAAATTTCTACCTACTGTTGGAAAACGTTTAGTGATAACTGGAAGTCTCTTTACTAAAATCTAATATTTCCTAGTTATGTAATTATAAATACAAATCTAATTAAATATAAATTTATTCCCACTGGTTTTCACGACAGTTCCAAAGCTTCAGTCCAAAACCCGTAAACTAATTCTGTGCTAACCCTAAACAACGACGGTGATAGAGTTGGAAGATTTAAGTCCAAACCGTTTCGTGGCAACTCAGATATGACAAAAAGTTAGAAAGAAACAGAAAACACGTAATTTTTATAAATTATGTTAGTAAATTCCATCAGAATGTTGAACGATTCTATCTTTAAAACACATTTCCATCATTTGAAGATGTTTCTACCTACTGTGTTTGGGTCAGACGGATCTAATGAGGTCATCTACCTGACCTCCTATATAATAGAACCTTTGGGGTCCAGGTGAAACATTTCAGCCCGTATTGCTGAAGGTTTGAAATGGTGCTATTAACGGACCATCGTTAACAGTTTATCGAGACTGCTGATGTCAAGCTGACAAATTCACATCTGCAATTCCTGTTAGTGTGTTTTTTACATAGATATGGTTTCTCCTTTATTGCTTCTAAAACTTCAGAATTTATCGTTGAAAACATTTTCTTAACTGCACATGAACATTTGACGCATTTGGAGTTCACGCACCGTAACGAATTCATATCTGGTCAGGTGTTTGATTCGCGACAGGCCTTTACTTAAAACTCTCGAGTATTTTTCTCTAGGTTTCCATTAAATTTCACTATCTAGACAAGGCACATTTCTCGGAATGTAACACCTCCAACTTGAACCTTAATTATTCTCCGTATTATTACTATTCGTAACTCATATAGAGCTATTATGAATATTAAAACAATGTTACATTTTGTCGTCCAGGCCTATAATGAAACTTCGAGATAGACTTACACAATTCGATTTCATCTTACAAAATGTCTTTATTCACACTACTATAGAGTGCAAGAATTGTACTGTGTGCTATATCTATTAATGTAACATCGATTAAATTCCATTTTCTGATGTTCAAGCGATAAATTATTTTGTTTATTTCAATGAACATTTCGGTTGTACTAAACCACGTTACTTGTGGACTTCCGATACAGTAGCGTCAGAGTCAAGTTTATATTTTATTACTATTTAGTTTTTATATTCTATGGTAAATAATACTCCAGTAATATGTATATGAAATGGCTCTGTAATACTATGACAACTTATGTATACAGTAAAATATTGTCGTCAGAGCGAAAGCGACATAGTTGAGTTAAGCAATTTTACCGTCGAACGGGTGTCCAGGCGCTACGTAAGTCTGTCACTTGGACTCTTGTGAGTAGTTTTTTCTCTCTTAGTCTATGTAATTTATGTCGTTCCTATTGATGGGTGAAGACGTTTACGCAGAAGAATGTTGCTTACAAAAGTACAATGACGGTAAGTTAACGTAGTAATGAAAACAATGTTTCAAGAGTTCAATATGCGTTGAACATTTGGAGGAGACAAGGACGGTTACTAACATTGGGTGGCAGGTGTAACAACCGAGGAATAACGGACGAGACGTCGGGCTGCGAAGACAATGGTTCAGAGACCACACCCCGCCCGGCATTCTACCCTGGCCGGCTGCGGGGGTGGATACCCATTGTTTAGTGGAACGCAGAATTCCCTTCCGGCTACACGCTGAAGACGGTGAGTCATCATGTTAATGCGTATTCAATGTCAATATAGTTTGGTCAATGAAGTGTGACCAGTGGGTCAGTTTTAATGTGTACCGCAGTGCCAATTTTTATACGAATGATCATATGACCATATAATTTTTAGGTATTACATAAAAGTCTTGAACTAATTCAGTTGTCACCAGATATTAAAAGAAAATTTGTATCTTTTCGGTTTAGTGGCAGTATGCAGTGAGCAATTACTCGACGTACCAATCGCCAGTAACAACGCATTTTGCAACCATTCCATGTGACAGCGTGCCCTGTCACTCTGTATGCCGCAGTCGCAAGTGTAGTACTATCGTAGCGTATGATGAATTTCCTTCAGTTAACAGCAAGGATTCAGCAGTACAGTTTCTAAGACACAAACACAACCCAAGAAATTTGTACGAACGGCCATCAAATGAAAAACGACAGGTACTACGAAAGGTTGGGTATGTTCTAAAAAGGACTGCCCGGAATCCAAACAAGTTCGACATGATACATTCCTAAATAATTACCGATAAGATGTCCGGACAATCGTATACTTCATTTACTGTTGGAGTATGGAGTACACAAGAGTGCAATACTGTCAAGATGAGTTGGAAATGAATCACTCCACATGCGTGAATTGGAATTCCTAAATGCCAGAAATGTGTGAGCACCATTTATTACAAAATCCAAAGGTTATGGGTGGCTCTAATTTGCACGTAGAAGTGGACGCGACGAGTAAATTATAAATAAAACACTGACACAAATGGGCGGAGCATTTGATATTCGTAATAATTTTTTTATCAATATTTTGACAATCAACCGTCTTTGATCCGTCTTTTGATCAAAGATCAGCTGCACTCAAAGTAAAAAACCCCGTAGGAAGATTATCACACTGCTCAATCATTGATTCAAGTTCACCCCTTCGTTGAAAACAGTAAGATTTTGATCCTCTTATTTTTCCACAACAATAATATAAACTTCTTATTATTTGAGGATTACTCGACAGCGTGTTTCTCAGTTGCTGTATTGTTCCATTGAAATGAGATTTTCTAGCAAATATTGGCCCTCGTTGAATAGCTTGATGACGCTGAACAGTGTTCCATGCAAAACATGTGAACCTAGGATCTTGTGCAAAACGTCGGTCTTTATATTCCATCAAAAATTAAAAATATTCAAGTGCTGTAAGTTTTATACTACTTGCTGGATTATTATCGTTTTGTTCAGCAGATCCGTAAGGTAGTAAAGCGGGAAAAGCCATGCTTACATATCCTTCGCACGAGAATTAAAATATGATATCAGTACCTTGTGGCCATGGAATTACATTATTCACTGCAGATTGGAGTCGATCAACTTCTGTGATTCTAATATTCTCCGGGATCATACTTTCATAAATTTCTTCAGAAAAGTTCTCTTCATCTGTATTCACCTCAGGTAAATCAACAGTGGTTATCATTCCATAAATACTATGGAATATCGGGAAGCCTCTCGATTTCACCCTATACATACGCATCACTGGTTGTACTCTTGCTATCAAGAGTTGTTCTACATAAGTGAGATCCATCAGTTCTATAGGTACATTTTTAGGATCCATACGATTAACTGCAGTAAACTTATCAGCTGTATAAAGAGCCCACAATAACAACATATATAAAAATCCAAAGGTTAAGATTTTAATAAAAAATAAAAATAAATACTTATAAAAATATAAATATAAAAAATACGTAGATAAAAATGATAACAAATTGTCGCTGGTTATCGCTACGTGTGGAGGGGGAAATGCGTTGCTACTGGCGATTGCTACGTCGAGTAATTGCTCACTGCATGCTGCCACTAAACCGAAAAGATCCGAAAATTGTTCATGTTATTATTTGAATTAGCAGTCTCTGTAATTCCAACTGCGTCATGCTGACTTGCTTATCTGCTACCTGTCATGCTCCGGACGAGGCCTAAACCACAATAGAATTTGATAAACCATTGTCAAATCCATTCATAATGGTGGAAGGCAGGAGAATGACAGGTAGCAGTTTACCTAGTAAGGACGACAAAGTTGGAATAAAATGATATTTCTTCGGAGGCTTACACGGTCGGAGTAAATGTTATTAAAATCAATTTTTCGGGGTGTTTAGCTGTGGTCCATTCTTTAGTTCAAAAGCAGACGTTTCGGCAGTACCATCGACTGCCATCATCAGTGTAAAAATCGAGCTGTACTAACGTATGGTGGTACACGTTAGAGATTCTTTGTGCTATAAAGACATGTAGTTATAAAGACGTGGATTTTCCTGGTTAAAGATTTTGTAACTCTGCAGGTGTCATATCTGTTTTGTAATACAGCCAGATAAGAGGGCAGATAAGAGCACCACAATGGTGCAACCACAACGCATGAGGTTTTTTAGAAGAGTTAAAAAAACAATCAAAGAATTGGAAAATGAAAGGGAGCTATAAAATCTAGAGAAGATGCAAGAAACTAACTAGTCACTGAAAACAAGGAGATATAAAGAGAAGGGATGAGGAAAAGATGTAAAATGTAATAGGCGAGGCGAATAGTACATGAAGTAGAGGTAACGATGAAGAATACCTAAAAAGACAGAAAGATGATGTAATCGAAGTTTTATAAAAATCACGACGACTGTTCTAACGTTAATGTACGGTAGCGAATGTGGAGTGTTCAGAAAATAAAGGCATCTGAAATAATAATATTGAAGACCAGTGAAGGGCTGTAGCTTGAGAAATCAAATCGGTTGTATGAAGGTAGTGTTTGAGGTGATTTTAGTAGTACACAGGATAAAAGAAAATTTAGAGAATTATGGGTCTTATTCAACAACAACGGACGTGCATATTCTGAGCTACAAACATGATGTTAAGTAGGAGCCTATCAGGGCATGAAAACGACGGTCCGATATTATGTGAAGTCAAATCGAGCTGAAAAAATGAGGAGGAAGAAGAAGAAGAAGAAGAAGAAGAAGAAGAAGAAGAAGAAGAAGAAGAAGAAGAAGAAGAAGAATTTATAGCAGTCTGATAACTATAAGAACCTAGTTATTGAGTCAGTCGCGTCCAGCAGCAGCCCGTTCTCAGTTCCAGCTTACAAGAAAATATAAAGTGAAGTGTCGAATTCAGTTGAAAAACTATTCCGCACATCTCATTTCATTCTTACTTCCTCTTCACTCTCCTGTCTGGTTTGAAGTAACCCATAAGATCATCTGCCCTTTGTCAATCGCTTCACTTTTTCTAGATTAATCTTTCCAATATCATACCTCCCTACTTACTATAGGCTACATCCTTCTTTTCAGTTTGTCTTTTCAGTTCATGAACCAGTTCTCTATATCTCTTGACAAACTGACATCTACGATCCCTTGTAGTGTGTTTAAAAAAATATATAAACATAGTTTCTCTTTTACTGTTTCTGAAACTTCAGAATTTATCTTTGAAAAGACTTTGTAGTACCGTAGTACCGTAGCAAAGGCATCATTTAAAAAGACAATTTCAGTAACGGAATTACTAAAAAAAGACAATTAGAGTAACGAATTGACTTAAAAAGGCCAATTTGAATAACGAAATAATTTAAGAATAACGAAATCATTTTAAAAGACAATATGAGTAACGAAAATGTTACAGTACTGTGGTTTACTGACGAACACCTTGTAAGTTGTATTTAAAACCGTGTTTCACTGAAGATGGCCTCCAGAGGTAATGTCGAAACGTCTGATAACAACATCCGTCAGAATGATAATTACAGTAGACGGCGGCCCAATAGCCTGGGTCTAAATTTCAATAATTAGAGTAGGCCTATACATACATAGAATGGGCGGAATGTTTGGCATTTAATAAGATTATCAATGCAACGAGGTTTCTCACCATAACCTATTGTTATAATCTTTTGTTTTACATTACAGGATCTTAATTTCAATAATTAGAGTAGGCCTATACATACATAGAATGGGCGGAATGTTTGGCATTTAATAAGATTATCAATGCAACGAGGTTTCTCACCATAACCTATTGTTATAATCTTTTGTTTTACATTACAGGATCTTAATTTCAATAATTAGAGTAGGCCTATACATACATAGAATGGGCGGAATGTTTGGCATTTAATAAGATTATCAATGCAACGAGGTTTCTCACCATAACCTATTGTTATAATCTTTTGTTTTACATTACAGGATCTTAATTTCAATAATTAGAGTAGGCCTATACATACATAGAATGGGCGGAATGTTTGGCATTTAATAAGATTATCAATGCAACGAGGTTTCTCACCATAACCTATTGTTATAATCTTTTGTTTTACATTACAGGATCTTAATTTCAATAATTAGAGTAGGCCTATACATACATAGAATGGGCGGAATGTTTGGCGTTTAATAAGATTATCAATGCAACGAGGTTTCTCACCATAACCTATTGTTATAATCTTTTGTTTTACATTACAGGATCTTAATTTCAATAATTAGAGTAGGCATATACATACATAGAATGGGCGGAATGTTTGGCGTTTAATAAGATTATCAATGCAACGAGGTTTCTCACCATAACCTATTGTTATAATCTTTTGTTTTACATTACGGGATCTTAATTTCAATAATTAGAGTAGGCCTATACATACATAGAATGGGCGGAATGTTTGGCGTTTAATAAGATTATCAATGCAACGAGGTTTCTCACCATAACCTATTGTTATAATCTTTTGTTTTACATTACAGGATCTTAATTTCAATAATTAGAGTAGGCATATACATACATAGAATGGGCGGAATGTTTGGCGTTTAATAAGATTATCAATGCAACGAGGTTTCTCACCATAACCTATTGTTATAATCTTTTGTTTTACATTACAGGATCTTAATTTCAATAATTAGAGTAGGCATATACATACATAGAATGGGCGGAATGTTTGGCGTTTAATAAGATTATCAATGCAACGAGGTTTCTCACCATAACCTATTGTTATAATCTTTTGTTTTACATTACAGGATCTTAATTTCAATAATTAGAGTAGGCCTATACATACATAGAATGGGCGGAATGTTTGGCGTTTAATAAGATTATCAATGCAACGAGGTTTCTCACCATAACCTATTGTTATAATCTTTTGTTTTACATTACAGGATCTTAATTTCAATAATTAGAGTAGGCATATACATACATAGAATGGGCGGAATGTTTGGCGTTTAATAAGATTATCAATGCAACGAGGTTTCTCACCATAACCTATTGTTATAATCTTTTGTTTTACATTACAGGATCTTAATTTCAATAATTAGAGTAGGCATATACATACATAGAATGGGCGGAATGTTTGGCGTTTAATAAGATTATCAATGCAACGAGGTTTCTCACCATAACCTATTGTTATAATCTTTTGTTTTACATTACAGGATCTTAATTTCAATAATTAGAGTAGGCATATACATACATAGAATGGGCGGAATGTTTGGCGTTTAATAAGATTATCAATGCAACGAGGTTTCTCACCATAACCTATTGTTATAATCTTTTGTTTTACATTACAGGATCTTAATTTCAATAATTAGAGTAGGCATATACATACATAGAATGGGCGGAATGTTTGGCGTTTAATAAGATTATCAATGCAACGAGGTTTCTCACCATAACCTATTGTTATAATCTTTTGTTTTACATTACAGGATCTTAATTTCAATAATTAGAGTAGGCCTATACATACATAGAATGGGCGGAATGTTTGGCGTTTAATAAGATTATCAATGCAACGAGGTTTCTCACCATAACCTATTGTTATAATCTTTTGTTTTACATTACAGGATCTTAATTTCAATAATTAGAGTAGGCATATACATACATAGAATGGGCGGAATGTTTGGCGTTTAATAAGATTATCGATGCAACGAGGTTTCTCACCATAACCTATTGTTATAATCTTTTGTTTTACATTACAGGAACTTAATTTTCGCTATTTAGTTTGGTTTACGGGTTTTAGGCCGTAGATCCATACGTTTCGGCTCCATGTAATGTAGTCTGTCTTCACTGGTTATCTTGACCTTGGCAGTGACATATTGGTGCTTTAAATTCTCATGTAGGCTTGCGCGGCCGGTGTCCATTATGTTTTTGAAGTCTTCTTCTGGATAGACCACGTCAGAAAATGTCTTGTATGTTGAGGAGATATACAAAATTAACAGTATGTTGAGGAAATATGGCATTTAAAACAGTGTTTCAACCACATAAGAACCTGGGACAATTTTTAAAACCAATCAAAGACCGAATCCCGTTTAACACTGAAGGTGTCTACAAAATTCTATGCAGTTGCGGAAAGGTTTACATTGGCCAGACTGGCCGCTTGATTTCCACAAGAGTGCAAGAACATATCAGGCATACGAAGAACCTAGCAGTTGAAAAGTCGGCTATTGCTGAGCATTCAGCCTTAACTAATCACATGGTAAATTTCGAAGTTGCATCTCCAATAAGGTCGTGTAATAGTCTATTACGTGAGGCGTTACGCAGGGCCTATCTGCCGATTTTGAGTCAGTGTCCATGTAATTTTTTGATTCCTTTTGCTATCGCTTCTTAAAAGGTTTTAAAACAAAGTTAAGGAAACATTTTGGCCCGCTCTCACCCCTAAAGGGTTGAAAATATGAAACGACACGAGGATGCATTTTCAAGCCCTGAAATTAGGTACTTTGGGTACTGATACCCCAAAATTAGGTTTTTGGGGGTGCTGATTACGATTCTGACGTCCAAAATCCGACGCAATGAATAGTTTTTAAAGGGTGTTGAAGCAGATTATAATCAGGGGTGTAAGTATTAAACTTCGCGATAATGCCGGCCAAAGCCTCAAAAGTGAGTACCTATAGGTTTTTGGGAGTTCTGATTACGATTTTGACGTCAAGGGATACATCCAATACAAGGGTTGGACTTGAAAGGGTTGAAACCACCCCTAAAAGTTTGAAAACATGAAACAACACGAGGATGTACTTTGAAGGTACCTACAGGCTTTTGGGGGATGTTTAATCTACAATTACTTCAACATCACAACATTAATAATATTTAACAAAATATTACACCCCTTGCACAATAGCGAACAACTCTGACGCTCAGCTGATGCACCAAAAAACACGTGTCAGCTGTAAGCAGTGAACATCAGGTAGCGCATTATGCCTCTTCTGGTCTACGCTAGAGGGTCAGTGTTTTTAGCGGTCATAATTCAAAATTCACTCGAAAAAATATATATTTCATACATGCTTATAAAATTTAATCAAAGAAAAGTCGAACCATAAAAATTATATTATTTTATTACCTTAAATATTCGATTGATATAACTAACCAGCAGTACAGACACTGACAAATTGGAACAGATATTCTTTTGTTTACAATAGACATTAAAAAATAATAATGATACTTAATTTTATTGTCAATTTGAAAAAAATGTAGTTTAGTATAAATTAATAGGCTCTCAGGACTGCACCCGAACATATAACGTACGATAACAAAATCTAACTGTTGGAGCCCGTCATTAATCTTATATTTTTGGTCATAACCGGTCAAATTTAAGAAAATAATTCAGAAAAAATGTATTTTATAGGACATTTAAAGAGCTACAAATTTTGCCGTATGCACTATAGTCGAAAAACCTACTGTACACTAGACATTTTGCCTAGAAGTCAAAAATTGTTTACACGATGTCTCGGCAAAATAAACTTTTAAACTGCTGTAACTCATCGATTTTTCGTCACAAAGGAATGAAACAAAATTGAAAATTTTTATTATTTTATAAGCTTTATTTTTAATTCATATCAATGTTTCGATAAAAGGCATCGTTACTGAGATATTTAATAAAAAAGCGAATTTTGCGAAAATCCAAAAACTTGAATGTTCTTAAAACGTTACGCGTTACTGTACAGCAATACATATAGGCTTCCAAAAATTTGAGGACATTGATAATATAATAGACAACTGAAAACTATTGTATTTCGGCTTAATATGCATATTTGACAAAATGGCGGACATCCCTTTTTAAATTTCTTGGAAAAAATTTGCAAAAACTATGAGATTTTCCTACATAGCTTCGTTATTTTTCAAGCTAGACAAGTGATTAACCCATCGTTTTTATAACATAAGAGAGCTTTTATTTGTTACTAATTTTGTTACGATCGAACCATTTTTCGCTGAGTTATATTAGTTTTTATTACGTTATTTGATCAAAAACGGTGAATCGCCATTTTGTTTTGGCTGTATCGCGAGAACCATTTGAGATAACGAAACCAAGCAAAATGAAAAAATGTTTGCCTGTTAGTAAGCTTTAATTTTGATTTACACAAATTTTTGTAAAATGGCGTTGTTTTTTAGTTATTTGCAGATTAATGTTAACAAACGCGGTTTTTTGGCAAAACTTTAATCCCTTGTAACTCGCAAACAACGCATTTTTTCCGAAGAGTGTATGCAACCTTTTTTAGTTAGAATTGAATTCTCTATCGGTTCTCAGGGTTAATTATATTTTGTTTCTTTTAACCCCCCGAAAAGGGGTGAAAACAACCCCTAAATTTAAGAGCGGGCCAAAAAATTTCCTTAACTTTATTCTGTAACCTTTTATGAAGACATTACAAAAAAAAAATCAGAATGATCCAAACTCAAAATCGGCAGAAAATTCCTCACGTAATAGACTATAATAGGTATGACAGATTGGTCATAGAAGCGATGGAAATTATTAAACACAAGGATAACATCAACAGAGAAACGGCTTCGCTGAGCACGACTTGGTACTCTTTACTTAGTGGTTTGAAACCTTTTTTTTAAGACACAATCAGAGCTTGATTTCAGGGGGAACGGCGTTCTGAAACCTCTTGGATCAAAAAAATAAATTACCGAAAAAATATATGAAAAGAATAACCTAATTATTACAAAAGTTGACTACTACTTTTTAAATTGTGCCCTCATCAGCCTCACTACAAAACTAAACATTTGTCAAAATCAAACACCAGCACTAATCTTTATCTTCACTACTATCGTTCAAAGAATGTCCCAAAACCTATGGAGAAAATAAAACAAAAACCTTGCTTCAAAATTGAAACTACTGATTGGGAGCTTCCGAGAATATATGCATTCCAGAATTTTTCCGAAGAGTCTTTCTACCTTGAACCCTTGAAATATGCTATTGATTCAATAGCAATAACTTTAGGTGAGTGAGAGAGGGCTGATTTCTGGCCATCATACAGCATTGGACACAAAGAGTAAGGAAAAGTCAAGAAACAAACAATATGACGACACAATAATGAAACTATGGAAACTTTTATAAGATGTCCGAACCGTCGAAACCATCACAACAAGAGTTTGATTGAGGCTCCGGGATGACGTCATCATCAGTGACATGTTTTCGATTTTTAATTAAGAAAGATGTGTTAATGGTTATAATCACAAACAGAAATATCACTGTTGCACACCACTATAGAAAAATTATTCCGATTAGCGCTTTCAAGCTTCTCAGCTCATCTTCAGTTATTTCCGATCTTACGATGAGCTGAGAAGCTTGAAAAGGCTAATCGGAATAATTTTTCTATAGTGGTGTGCAACAGTGATGATTCTGTTTGTTTTCGATTATCGTGCGGCTAACCTGACGATGAACCTCTTTAGAGATACCAGTAAACATTATTACCTTGTTAGATACAAGTTTATACTATGTTACATATTTTATAAGGCTTTAAAAATGTAGACCTCCTTTGTAATAACCTGGTGTAAACATATACGCTGATGTAAAATATAAGTATATTTGTGTCTGTACAACTTTTGAATTGATGCGTTCCGGCACCTATAATTTTAGAAATCCGCCACTGCACACAAGACGCGGTCATACCGGAAGAAGTCTTCAAAAACATATTGGAGTTCAGTGATTTTTTTGATTATCGGAGGTCTTGGCCACACTGTTGTTGACCTGCATCCGGGGAGCCGATGTGAAGATATAAAGTGTAGGAATGTGAATGAAATCTTAACGTTTCATAAAAATACGACGTCAATTAATCGAAGTAAGCAAGAAACAAAAGAAGATAATCAATCGTACTGTTTCCTATTAAGTGATTTCAGGTTTCATTATAAGGAAACGGTCGTAAAGCTCGTATGAAGCAAGTCTTCATTAGTGCAAACAAAAGCCGCTCCGCAAAAACTACACAATTAAATCGTCTACGCAAACCTGTTGCTCGCTCATATCTTTGCGATTTCTTTTCAAACTGAACCGAGTGATATTTTAGGATTCAGCAGATGTTCACCTGATTTCAGATCAAAATCTTATACGAGGGTCAGTTGAAAAGTTCGCGGAGCGACATCTATAGCTCAGTTGTAGAACTAAAATCTTTCGTTTGCTGCAAGACGCGTGCATTTCGCGTGAACACCTGCTAAGTTTTTGAGATATTAAATATAAGTATACGCGTATATTACTACCGACTCGGAACACAAAGTTTTTCATGGTAAAAATGTAAAGCCTATATACCTTATACCCTATTGGGTAGTTGTATTTAGTTAATTAACGGACACGTCATGGACAACAAAATCCAAGAATTTTAAGCTATGTCTTGTCAATTTATTCATTTTTTACCAGCTGTTTGAAATTTTCCTGTCACGCGCGTTTTTAAAATGCACAAAATCAAAGATCGTGTTGTGATTAATTCTCTGTTAAAAACGTTTTAGCGCCAATGAAAAATCAAAACAAAATTGTGTTAGGAGATTCTGCGCCTTCAGAAAAAACGGTAAGTAGGGCACACTCAAATGTGTGTGTACTACACCTGGTCGTACAAGCACTGAAGACGATCCCAGCAGTGGATGTCCAAAAAGCGCAACAAAAAATGACATTATTGAAAAAATTTCATAAGGTATTGGAAGACAGCAGATTGAGGAGTGGATGACGTTGCTGAAATCATAGGCATCTCATATCAGCGTGTGCATCATACTTTAACTCAAGAACTTGGTGTGAAAAAGCGTTGTGCAAGATAGCTGCCACATCTGGAGTTGTTGCATTTCTTGGCGTCCAGTGCGGGGTGGGGGTCATCTTCAATGCTCGTACGAGTTGAAAGGAGCTCATGAGGAGCTCGAGGAGTTGAAATATCGTCAACGACACTTCTAATGGAGCTCCTACTTGAAGGACATGTTTAGGGGAAAAAATTCCTACACGCGTCTTTTAATAATGAAGAGTTCCTTTCCCCTTCACCACGGACGACTCTACACCATTTCTAGTATTACATCATTTCTCGTATACATCACTTAAGCTGGATACTCTTATATTCGAAACTCTTGTTCCCATTGGGGAGATGCTTCTTCCCCAAGGGAACTTTCAATCCTCTTTCTTTAGATTGCTATCCTTGGTTATCCATTTGCTGGAATATTCCATGCCATGGAAACTGCTTTTGAACTGTAGTGTATAAGTATTTTCCTTAATGTTTACAAGAACTCTTAACTTCTTGCTCTATTTGCCATTCTGCCTTGTATTCTACGTGTACAATTCCTTGTTGCCTTCACACAGTTTTCAAATATTTTATTCAGTTTCCACGATATACAAACGAAGGTAAGAGCTGTTTACCATAATGAAAATTGTACACAATTATGTCTTTATGAATTTCCGATTTTCAAACACCGTTCAAGTGACGAATAACTTTTTCCTTAGTCAGTTTTGTTTTAAAAATGAATATATTATTTTGGCAGGGATTCTGCTAAACACTATTATATTATGTAGCGAAAAAATGTATTATGTAATTATTTTAATAGAATCCTGTTTCTGCCCTACATCTTTACACGATACTAAGTGACGGGGAAACGGAATAATTCGGGTACGCAAAAATAGTAGACCTATTTAAATTTATTTTATTTGAATAATTTTAATGTATTTTATTTGAATAATTGAAACTTATTTTATTTTCATGAATCAAGTTTTATACTTATTAATGTGACAATAATTTACAGAAATATACCGACGGTGTCCACAGTTCCGCGACCGCTGTTGTGTAACAACAGCCAAACACTGGTGACTCAATATATTTTTTTTAATTTTAAAATTAAAATATTCAATTAGTGAAAGGAATCGAAAGTTGTTCAGTTTCTTTCAATACACAAATATTAATTTTTTTATATATTTTGTCTACGCTGTCCTTGCGTAGACAAAATCGTAAAAAAAAACGAAAATAAACTTTCCCAGAGTGTAGAAATCACCGGCTGCAGTGTGGAAGCCATTAAACTTTTGTTCAATGCCACACTAATTAGTTATTAATCGCTCTCTCTTAACAAGGCACAATTAAACGTGTCCTTCAATTACATTATCTTTTCTACAAAAAACAGTACAAGTCATTCATTATAAATGAAAATATATTTAAGGAATATATATATGAAAATTTTAAGCAACTAAAATGCACATTAAAACACGGTCTTGTTTTGTTCTTGTGTACAAAAAAAAAAGAAAAGAAAACGAAACGGCAGTAGTTAAGAAACAAATACAGGCAATTATGCATGCTACTGTTGAAATCTTTGATTACTGACGACTGATAAACTGATACTGAGGTAATCACTGCGTAACGTGTTATTACCGATAAAATAAGGAGTTATATTCCGCAGGACATAATTAAAGTGGAGCAGATTTGAATTCAAGAGCGTGACAATTTATTCCAAAGTTTCCGTGATTTTCGTTTGCAATAATAACAACATTGTCTTCGGTTTTACGCACGTTT
The DNA here is from genome assembly GCA_034769895.1 of Magicicada septendecula. NCBI lineage: Eukaryota > Metazoa > Arthropoda > Insecta > Hemiptera > Cicadidae > Magicicada > Magicicada septendecula. Next base: position 397,841,023 of record CM068375.1, on the reverse strand, counting down.
CGCCGATTGAGACGTCTACACTGGCTCTCTCCTAAAACGACGTCTTCAGTTTCGGCTTCAGGCATTCATTTTGTTTCGACTTTGAAGGGTTTTCCATAGTTTCCGTAGTCATGTGATCAAAATCGATTCTCGGGCTTTTGGCTAAGATCAAAGTGAAGTCATGGGATCTATACGTTTTAACGTCTGTTGCATGTAGCCTTTATGAGTAACTCTATGTGTTCCTTTCATCTGTGTCTGTAACACTTTATATTAACTATGCCGTCCGACTGTTAACTTCTTCTTCAGCACTACAACCCAACGTGAGCCTTGGCTTCCAATACCAATCATCTCCAAAGTCTAATGTCCATTGCCATCTCAGTGTAACCCCTCACATACATTCTTCTGAGATTTTCCAGTACATCACCCAACCATCTTACCCTAGGTCGCCTCCTCTGCCTGCTTTTATAAACCCGCGTCCTCAGAAATTTTCTTTGGCATACGCTGATCATCTATCAGCTGTAGGTGACCTAGCCGTTGTATTCGTTGAGCCTTTACGAATCTTACAATGTCCTCATGCTTCAATGACTCATCTATCTCCTGGTTATTTCTGATTCTCCATTCGTCATCTTCTTTAACCGAGCCATAAACACGTCTTAGAATCTTTCTTTCAAACTTTCTTAGTGTTCCTTATTTTTTTCTTATCAGCGTCCATGTCTCGCCTCCAAAAGTAAAAACTGGTCCGATAACTGTCTGCATCAAATGAATTATTCTCTATGCATAAATTATATACATTTTTTCTCCTTTCCGATGCAGAAATCAGCATGTACTTAGTTTTGCTGGTATTTACATTGAGTCTCATTCCAGCGGAATTTTGATATACACCTCAACTCTGACGGATTACTTACAACATTTAATTTCCCTAAGAAATTTAATTTCAGAAAATCTTATTCTCTGGTGTTGTTTTTCTGTCAAAGCCCACGGTTCGCTATCTTATAGTACGCGTAATTTAGGAACTGTTGTAGTTTGGTAAATTTGATTTTTATTTTAGGTCTCGCCTTATTTTTTTTCTGCAGTATCGATTGTTCAAAAAATTCGTTGCGATTTTGTGAATAATTTCATGTCATACTTTCTCATATTAATAGATTTTATACGAGATTTGTCGCACAGTACGATCTGTTGCAGCATCCGTCTTATTCCTCTGATTTAAAGCCATCTGACTTTCATCTATTCCCGAACCACAAAAAAATTTCTCGGGGGAAGCGATTTTCCTCAGATGAAGAGCTGATAGCGCCAGTAAACGGTTATTTTTTGAACCTAGAAGAATCGGACTTCCTCAACGGGGTAAAAGCGCTGGAGCATCGCTGGAATAAGTGTATTGAACTACAGCGCGACTCTTTTGAAAAACAAAAACAAATCCAGAAAAAAACGGAAGACTTTCGTTATCAGGCCGCGAACTTTTCAAATTGCCCTTTGAAAGTTTGCAAAATGCCCCGCGTACTGGGCGTCCAAAAAGTGCCAATACATAATCAATAATGTGCACGATATTGTTTTGGAAGATCGCCGTTTGAAGATGTCTGAAATTGCTAAGAGTGTGGGCATTTCATATGAAAGGGTACATCACATTCTTCCTGAGGAATTAGGTATGAAAAACCTGTCTGCCGCGTTTGTTGACTACTGACCAAAACGTATGCGACTGCAAGCTTCTCAGGACTCGTACGTTTGCATGCTATACTGAAAGATCGTCAGGAAATAGTATACTATGTATGTGCCTATTTCTGAAGAGTTAAACTTCAGGCCCTGTTTTCTTCTCCCACATTCTGTTTCCAGTAACATGTTAGGCCTATAGGGGTGACAACGTACGGTACACCCTGACCTTCCTCCTTGAAAGTAAAAAGCCAAATGTATTTCTTAGCTGTACTCCCAATGTTGTCTTTAATATTTTTTTTTTAAGAGGGGCAAAATGCTTTATTTACTGTCAGAAGAAACCGTGTTTTCGCTGGTGTGTGGGACTCTCACGCACTCTAACTCATATCCATCCTGGAACTACTTAGCGCAGTCATAGGCAACCTTTGCATTATGGAAGCGCATATATATAACTGAGGACCAGTTCGTTGGGTGCACCGCTCGCCACCCGATCAATGGAAAATAGAAAAGTGCGGAACTGGATGTTGGAGATGTTGTAGCTGGCGGTTACAAACATTAACTTCCGCTTTATAATACTCTTGCGATTATATTTAGCGACGTGGAACACACGAGATCATAAAACGTTTTGCAGTATTTTTCATTAAAAAATTGGGAACACTTTTCGCATTAGGAGTAGGTCATCAACAATCCGTCATCATGCACACGCACGTTAAAACTAACACAACTTTAAACGAAAAAATGGTTAAACAGGAACACATTTTAATAAAAATACATTAAAGGACTTACAATAACACTGTTTACTTTTATAAAGTGCACAGAAATGTAAAACTTGAAAAATCACATTTAAAACATAAATTAAGTTTTCAGTTTTTTTTTTGAAAAGACTAACTTATAGTAATTATTATATTAGAAACAAAAATTTTAAACGGCTTGTACTATTTTATAATACAGTACTTCGAAGCATGTACAATGCGGGCGCTTTTCTTTGTTTAAAATAAAATAAAATTACAAGTTAATCGCGGGCGCGTCAAACCTTATCGGCGGGCGTAGGGTTGCCGACTGCTGACTTAGTGTATTGCATCACTATGGAGCCTTTTGAGTCCTTATTGGGCTCCTAGTTGTCCTTTATCTTCTACTGCCCGTTGGGTGCAAGTTGGGCCTGTTTTTTTTTTTCTTTCCAGTAGGACCTAATGCAGAAATGCGGTCCCATTCCACCTTGTCACGAAGCATACTAAGCTCAACTACGCTCTCGGGTGTGATCTCCCCGAGCTACATCTCCAGTTCCATCCTCTCTCTTGCGATTAGTTAGCATCCTCTCTCAGTTGTTGTTAGTAATAAGAAAAACAAAACAACAACAACAAATAATAATCTATTGTTACGTTTTTACATTGTTTCACATTGAGTATTGTTTTAGTTTACAAAATTTTCTGTAACTGTTTTAATTTTCTTGTGACAGCTGCCATCGTGTACTAGACACAAATGGTTGGGTATTTTGGCTTTTTTATTACTTTAATGCATAATTTTGTATTTTGAATAATATTTTAATATTCCAGTAGTATTACTATTATGATGATGATTATTATTGTTATTATTTAATAAAAGCATTAAGCGTAAAAACTGAATTAATTAAAAATGCAATAATTCGGCCGAACAAAAATCGTTATTCTAGTAACGCTACCTCAAATCTTCTGTTGTGTTCTTTTATAGTAGTTAAGTAGACAACAGTTTAACATACATTTATAATTATAATTTAACCATGAAAGTTAATTAAATGTCTTTTATTGACGAAACCATGTACCATGTATTTGGTCTTGGCTTTATTTACCCTAAACCTCTGTTATGCGCTTCACTATCTAGTGTTAGTAGATTTTCCTCTATCCTTTTTTTTATTTCTGCTGATAATAAAATTTTCCAAAACTATTTACAATTTTTAGAGTTTATTAAGCTTTGAGAATTTAAGTGTAGATGATTTATTGACCTTGGAAACTTTCCGTTTATCGACCTATCAAGGTTTTAACGAAAAACAATCGAATTATGTTTAATTTGAAACGACGGTTATAAAAATTTGAAACATTTTAAAATATTTGTTAGTTGTAGGCAGAAAGGTAGATCACATTAGTTTGGAATCTCTAATGCGATCCTTAGCAAAACGCGCTTAACGTTGTATTTTATTTACAAACTATAATAAATTTAAATAAAAATATAATAATAATATCATGAAGCTTTTCCAAAATACATTTTCCCATCTTTCATGTGATGTAAGTGGGTTTTATAAAATTTATAAATTACTTTACTTTTTTTTGAAAATATGGTAAAAATTTCCTTTGCCTAGGCCTACAACTTCGAAAATTTTTGAGTACAATGTTTTCAAAGCCCTTAAAATCCATTACCGACCAATCTGTAATGAATATAATTTAGTTATCTTATATATAGCACGACCATGTAGCCATTGACAATAGTTTTTGACCAATCAGTATTGAATAGGCCTATATAAATTTGTTATCTGTTATGTGGCACGAGTCATGTTATAAATAGTTTTTGAAATGTTTGCAGATAAGTAAAACAATTCAAAATGTTGTACGAAAAATTTTAAATTCATCAGTTTATTTATTTTGATTCCTCGTGTCTCCGCCTGTAATCAGTTACTTTTGTATCGGGGCCATCTGCCCGACCATATGCCAATTTGAGTTGTTCTTTCCTTTTTCTCCAATATTCTTTCATCTTTTCACTATCTCTTCTTCTAGTCTTCAGTCCGCTTTGAATCTGCGTTTCTCTCTCTCTTAATCTGGACACCTTCAATTTTTAGCACTTTTGCCCGAAACACTTCTCTTTCAATTGTTTCTTCTGAGTTTATATTATTTTTTTCAAAATCCTTTTGGACATCTTTATTAATCCGACTTCATATTGACTCTTTTCCCACATATATTTGAAGATCTGCTTTTTTAACCTATTGTCGTCTATTCTATATAAATGTCCAAAAAATAATAGTCTTCTTTTTCACATTGTCTCTGTTATATTTTCTATACTTTGATACATTTCATCATTACTTTTCAAAGTCCAACCTTCTGAAGTTGTTCGTGGGGCTAATATTTTCCTAATAATTCGTCTTTCTAATATTTCTAGTTTGTCTAAATTATAATTTGATGCTAGACGTTCACTTGCATATAAGCATTTTGACCTCACTAGTCTACTGTAATGCCTTATTTTCGCATTTTTAGATATGCACTTTTTATTGTAAATATCTTTAGTTATACCATATGCCTTTTCCATTTTATGAATCCTTTCTTCTATAGCAGATTTTTCTAAACCATTCTCTTGAATTATTTGTCCTAGATACTTAAATTTTTGAACCCTCCCTATTCGACCAATATCTGTTAGCAGGTATTTTGGCGCATTTTTAATGTTCGTGAGAAATTTGTTTTTTTTTTTCTGCAGAAATTCTTAAGCCTATTCTACTGGCTATGTCCTGTAAAAAATTAACTTGTGTTACTGCAGATGTCAGATGTTCAGAAAGTATAGCAGAGTCATCTGCGAATGCCAACAAGTTTATTTCAATATGTTTGTTCCTTCTTCCCAATATGATTGGTGATATTTTGCATTCCATTAATTTTTCATTCCAAATTCACACTACTTTCTCCAGGACACAGTTGAAAAGAATTGGAGATAAACCATCACCCTGTCTTACAACTGTATTTTACTCTTTATCTTACAGCCAGTTACTTTATTTTTACTCAATTTTGTTTTTATAAACCATTCATCATGCATTCTTCCTCTAATGTGAGTAAATGAGATAACAAAGAATGTCTTCATCTTTTATTTCTAATGCGAGGATTCGTACAAACACTATAAGGACGTTTGATTGCTTCACAAACATACTCGAGTCTCCGTTGTAACGGAATGACAAGTCAGAGTACACACTATGCACAGTGATTAGTTCTTTTTGTTATATAATTGCTTTTTGTTTAGATTGCGGTAAACGCTTACAAAGGATTTCTTTTTGTTTTGTTTTTTTGTTATTGTTGGTTCGGTTGTGCTCGATTGTCAGTGAAAATCTGCCTAATTAACGAAACGGAGTGTCAACAGAAGAGCTATAACTAACTAAGTAGCTTCCCGAAATCGGTTCCGGTTCAACGGAACGGACGAGTCGGTCGCGATGCGTCAAATGAGTTGAAAAATTGTCAACAAACAAACCAGCCGAACTACAGTAAATGACTTATCGGATTAATCAATTTGCGTTTGTTTGTTGTTGGTTTCTTTTTTTTAAGACATCGGTTCTTTGCGACAGTTTCTTCGAAACGCGATCTTTTAACGACAGCTCACCCCTCCTCTGCCTTTTTAACCATGAGAGATTATAGAATCATCATAACCATCATCACCATCGCTCCAAGGACTAGGCCTTAGACCTGCTCCGGAACCCATCTCCTCGTCGGTCTACCGACATCTCTCTTCCTAGTAGGGTGATATCCCAAGGCAGCCACAGGTAGACGGATACCAGGCATGCGGTTCAGGTGTTTAGTGAGGTCATAAAAGTACGGTATTATTAATTTTCAGTACGTTTTTATTTCCAAAGCGCTCTTCCTAAGATAACTGTATCGTTTCATATACTAAATATGAATGACCATGGCCGGCTCTAGTAGAAGGCCGGAATATTAAACGTGGCAACACTGGAACCAGCTGATATTTGAGGCCGATCTCTTAATTTATGTATTTTAATAATCAAATCGTGTTATTTTTAATTGCCGGTTAACAGCAGTTTTATAATTCTTCTTTTTTTTTGCAAATTAAAAGTTTATTATGTAAAATACTGTTATATTATTTAAGAAATATAATAATTAGGCCTAACTCATTCATATGATACGAATTTAATAAGTCGAACAAAATTAATTCATTAAGCCTAACACTGATTCACTAACTTCTTCAACTTAAACGTAAAGTACTAAGTGTGCACAGACCCATAATTTAGATTTAGCTATAAATAGGCCTACTCATGATTTTAGTAATGTTATGAAATTATAACAAAATATAACGTGTTCACTTTAGCTATTTTATTACACTACGCTTATAGGCCTCACACGCAACGTTGACACGTTTAATATTCCTGCCTTCTACTAGAGCCGGCCATGGGATGACCCGTTAGTGTTCTCGGTCTATGTGATTTAAGTCTAGATTTGTTTTTTTTTTACCTCCCAACCACAATTTTCTTTGTTTACACCCTGTAAAGAATACAATACAATAAGAATAAAATAGAAGAATACAAGAATACGATTACTGAGCTTTGATATTGTCCATGTATGTATCCTGTGACTAGTATCTAGAGCAGTCAAAGGCAACCTTTAAATTTATGGGGGCACATATATAACTGAGGACCAGTTCGAAGGGCGCACCCCATCAATGGAAAATAGAAAGGCGCGGAATTCAAGAGCCGAACGTTACAAGCATTAAATGTTGCTTTATAATACCCTTGCACTTATCTTTATCGACGTGGAACACCTAATCAAAAAAAAAAAGGTTTGCAGTATTTTTTCATACAAATTTGTGAAAACTTTTCACATTAGGTGATCATCAATCATTTTTCATCATGCATACGCATGTTAAAACTAACAGAAGTTTAAACGAAAAAATGGTTAAACAGGAAAACATTTTCTTCTTCTTCTGATAGTTACTATCCGTTTCGGATGTTATATTATACAGACTATTTTAACTTTCTGTACTGCTGCACGGAATAAGTCAGTTGTATTCATCTCAAACCAGGTCCTTAAATTTCTCAGCCATGATATTCTCGGTCGCCCAACTCCTCTCTTTCCAAGTATTTTCCCTGTAGTATGGACTGCAATAAATAAAATCTCTGTTCATTTCACATGAGATGTCCCAGATATTGAAGCTTTCTTATCTTCACTGTGTTAATAACTTCCCTTTCTTTCCTCACCTTTCTAAAAACTTCAACATTAGTTACATGTGCTGCCCATGAATTGCTCAGTGTTCTACGGTAAAGCCACATTTCGAAAGATTCCAATTTTTTAGTTGTGGGTTCAGTCAAAGTCCAAGATAAAAACATTTTAATAAAAATAAATTAAAGAACTTACCACAATAGCACTATTTATTTTCATAAAGTGCACAGAATTGTAAAACTTGAAAAAATCACTTTGTGGAGAAAGGTGTTTACAGGCTCTGGGGGACGAGCTCGACAATCGTATTGGGGGAAGACGTAGCGCGGTTCGGTAAACGGCTGGTACTATTTTATAATAAAGTACTTCGAATCAGGTACAATGCGGGAGCTTTTCATCGTTCAAAAGAAAAGAAAATTACAAATTGGTTGGCGGGCGCTGAAACATTATCGACGGGCGCAAGGTTGCCGACTGCTGATGTTGAGTCTCAAATGGTAACGATGTATTACAATATTTCAAAACTGTGATCTTCTTACGGTCATTAATTTTGTTCTTATTTGTTTATTAGTAGTGCAAACTTCTGAGCCGTAAGTCATGATAATTCTAACAATGGTTTTAAATATTTTGGTCTGTGTTTACCAATATAATTTTCAAAATAAGTAGATTATCTTGAATTACTCTAAACATGTCCTGTTAAGAAAACCTCAATAACGGAAAAATTTATTCTGAAATTTAAAAACCAAACCATTACGAATTAAAATTCTAAAGTTTCATAAGGCAGAAAAGTTAACATTTTGATATAATTGTATTTTCTTATACTGAGAAGTCGTTTGACTGCTACGTATAATATGTATCACGGTAAAAATAACATCACACAGAATACAACAAAAATTCATTTTACGATTTTGTGTTTTGTTTTTGGTGATTGCGGAAGCGTAAACAGTGCCACTGTTAATGTTGTCGACATTATTCAGAAGAACGAATCTGTTTCCTACTCTGCCAACGTTTCACTTTCACATTGTTCAAGAAAGAGAAAGAAGATGATATAAACATAGTGGGTCCAGGTGAAATGAATACAGGTCTATGGAATTTCATAGTATATAATGACTTAACGACCTATAGACAGATTGTCCTAATAACAAAATGGTGATGATAATTGTGTGTGATATATACATACTACTACTACTCCATGGCGCTACAGCTCATAAAGAGTCCTGGCCTCCAGAATGACGTGCCCCCGCTCTTCTCATATCTTCATCTACATCGTCCACCCATCTTCTTCTTGGTCTCACTCTTGCTCTTCTTCCTCCTGGTCCCCCAATAAATACTTTTTTCACCGTTATTTTCTCTGTCTTCTTTGTACGAGACCTGGCCACCTAATTGTCTTGTTTTATTTGCTGTGACGATGTCCGGTTCCTTGTAGACCGTATAATTCGGCGTTTGTCCTCATAGGCCGCATTCCAGTATCTTGTACATCTTCACATATCCTCCTCAGAATCTTTCTTTCCCATCTTCTGATCATATCTTCTTGGGCTGAGGTCATGGTCCAGGCTTCTGAAGCATATAATACTGCTGTGGGCAGTATAGTTTTGTAAACCTGGACCTTGGAGGTTCTAGAAATGTTTCTGGACTTTAGGCAGCAAAGAAGAGTAGCACCTATTTCCTATGGCCAGTTTGTCATGAATTTCCATTGCCATATGAAGATATATACATATATCCTTTTTTCGACTACGTGTTAGAAGAGATACATACAGTTTTGTCTCCACTCACTATGATATCTATGTACCTACTATGAAAGAAATGTCAACATAAAATAGATACAGAATAGGTGCAGTTAAGACGTACTGTGTTTTAAATCTGCTGTCTTTGGATTTATTAAAATTTTCTAACACGCGTTAAATCCAACCTTGCATATTGTGGCTAACATTAACAAGAAAAGTGACAGTCCAATAAAGCAATATTTTACTAAAACAATAAGAAGGTTTGTGTACAAGATCTTAACAAATATTTATATAGGTGTTACAAACACAAGGTGCTCCCAAAATTGTATACAAATTTTTATGATTATAAATACCAAATCGTGGGGTTATTCGTAAATCTGTACCCAAGTCCACTCATGAGAATTTACGGAAAACTGAAATTAAAGGTTTTCAGGTGCAACGATAAATCACAAAACTAATTTTCAAGCTCAATTTTTATTATCAATAGAGTTTTTATTGATTACATAGCTGTTAAAAAATAAAAATATAAAGATAAATGCATGAATATGTAGTTTTTGAAGCATCTTAAAACATCAATAAAACTTGGACTTGAGTAGTTTTACCACTAAACCCTCGAAATGTTTATTGAGACATCAAAGGTCTCTAACCGAAAGACAACAGTTTTTATCTTTTTTGAGTTGTCGCACGTTTTACCACGTGGCATCGTTCTGGTCCAGATTCTACTGTAAGTAGAGTCGCATACGTCAATACATGTTTAGTTTTTGTTGTTGTTGTATTACTACCACTCAATTACTACCTTCAACTCATATATTTTGGAAGTTTCACGTCGTATTTCGTACCTTTAAAATGTCCCTTACAAAATTAGTCTAGTAATAAGAGATAACGCAGTGAAAAGTGCGTAAATTGTTTTTAGAACACTAGAGTGTCTTCAGTTTTCATTGTATTTTCAAATCAGCTCATCAAGTTTTAGCAAAATTATATAGCCTTGATCTCACAAAATTAAGCTAAATAAAATTTTACGTTACTGGTCAGTTCCGTGAAGAACATTTCTTTTGTCCAATGTTTAGTACAGGTCTATAAAATTCCATAGTAAATAATGACTTAACGGCCTATAGAAAGATTGTCCTAACAACAACAACAACGTATAATAAAATGGTGAGGATGAATCTTAAACATTAAACATTATTAAACGTTTCTTTTAGAAACATTTGTTTAACTAAATTTCTTCCATAATACATTAAATCACATGTATTTATAGAAACTGCGCCTACCAGTAAAATCCGAGTACTGGAATCGAACGGGTTTCACTGTCAGATTATAAAGAAAGACTGTTGCTGGCAAGTTTCTTCTTCTTCTTCTTCTTCTTCTTCTTCTTCTTCTTCTTCTTCTTCTTCTTCTTCTACTTGCGTTACAACCCAGTATGGGTTTTAGCTTCTCCAACGATTTTTCTTCATTCAGCCCGTTCATTACATAATCTTTTCCACTTTCTTATTCCCTTATTCCTCAGATACTCCTCACCATTCTCGACCCATCTCTTTCTTGACCATCCTGTTGATCTCCTATCTACTGGTCTCTATTCTAGAATTTTTATGAGGATTCTGTGCTGTACCATTCTTATTGTGTGCCCCAGCCAGGCTATCCGTGTACTATTTAAAAACCTTTCTATTCAGTTCCGTGTATTAGATTATTTATTTCATGATTCCTTTGTATTCTTCACGAGACATCGATATTCTGTACTGGTCTAAAATTTTTCTCAATATTTTTCGTTTGAATATTTTTAGATACTGTTCGTCTTTTTGTGTTAAGACCCAGATTTCACATGCATATGTTACGACTGGTCTAATTATGCGTCTGTTTGTGCTTTCGACTTCATTAATTCTGAGTAGACGTAGTAGGATTCGCGCTTGTCGTGTTACTGTAGATTATTTGTAAACCTAGGAAGGAAAATTCATTTGTGAGTTTAAATTCATGATTTTCTCATTGTTGACGCTATCTATTGCACAATGTTTTTTCTTTTTCCTTGTAGGCCTATTTGGTTTTTTATCATTTATTTTTTAGTAATTTCTCCAAAATATTTATACATAAGTGCAGCATTTCTAAGGATAACACCTACTTTAACAGTTCAGAAAAATTTCCGATTATTATAAAACTTAAAAGTTAGTCGATGTTATTTTATTACAATAAAGATTTGTACGTTGTAAAATTCTCTTATTAGCGAGACATTTGTACTTTAGTAACTCTGAAATCGGCGTCATATTTTTTAAGCAGGTTCCATTGAGTTTTTTTCGGTAATTTTCAACAGGAAAGATTATAATTTTATTTACGAATGAACTCTGCTAAGAGCCTGGTAATCAACTTTTGAAAGGCTGTTCAGTGAACGTAATCGGGGATTACAAATGTCGTCATTTAATCTTTAAGGATTTGTTGCCACGGCACCGATTTTCTGGTTTGACTTCGGTTTCCGAACAAGTTAGCAATTTCGAATACCTGGGCTAAAATGTGTCTTATACTGCAAGTAACGACGTTGTGAATAAGTTGCATAAGTTCAACCTTATGTGCGGGATCATTAGGCGAACCCTTAACTTAGTCAGTAAAGGAACACGCTTAAAATTCTACAAGGTGATGGCTCTCCCCACACTTCTTCATGGGTCTGAGAACTGGACTTTAACGAAAGGCCAGGTCAGTCGCATCCAAGCGGCTGAAATGAGATTTCTCAGGCACCTGGCAGGCTATACTCTTCATGATCATAGAAGAAACACAGATGTACGGCAGGAACTGAATATTACGAGTATACTCGACAGGATCGCTCAATATCGGCTGAATTTGTGAGAACTTCTTTGCCGAATAGATGACTGTCGCATCCCTAAACAACTATGGAACTATAAGCCAAACTATATACCAGATCTAATCTTTGCCTATTTAAGACCGGAACAAACCATTCTTGGTTTAATCCTTGAAGATGATGATGATGACTTCGGCTTCCAGCTGCGGTCGAGTTTTATTTTTCTGCCGGACGTTTCGGTCTGTCATATGGTCATACTTCTTCAGTAGTTGCCTTGAACTTGCGATGAATTTATATGACCTGCCACGCTCTGTTTGGATTAATGTATTCCTGGTCAATCGTGATGCAACTGAATTTTTTTGCACTTGGGAAATACTTTTCCTGTCTTTTGTACCAGTTGCTGGAGAGCTTCCCCTCTTTGGCGATAAAAACTAGTGTCCGCGTCTTTTATTTTCTTAATTCTTGCTGTTGAGCTCATCAGTTCTTTTTGGATAAAATTGATTAACATCACTCTGATTAAAATAAAAGTCTGTTGACTACACTGATTCTAAGTGTTGGCAGTTTAACAAAGAGAATTATCACTGTTGCACACCACTATAGAAAAAATTATTCCGATTAGCGCTTTCAAGCCTCACAGCTTATCGTCAGATCGGAAATAACAACAACAGTACAAACAACCTGAAAAAGGTAGAGGACGGATAGCTAACATTCAGAAGTAATTTGCATATATGGATGTTTTTGAAATAAGGGTGAGTGGATATTTTTGAATAGGCGGTGATAGGAAATGAAGTGAAGGGTGTTCACAAGTCGTTGTTTGCATTGAATATAGAAAGAATAAAAAGGATAGTTTTGACAATATAATACATTGTAAAACTGTACGCGCGCGCGCGCACACAATACACATACATCCAGAATGTGTTAGTAAAATATGTAACTGTACAGACGTAGGTGACTGAACTCGGTAGTTAAGAAAGGACATTTAACTTATAGCTTGTTTGCGGGGGTGTGTGCGGGAAGTGCGGAGGATGGGGGTGTGAAGAGGTTGTTTGTACTGTTGTTGTTATTTCCGATCTAACGATGAGCTGTGAGGCTTGAAAGCGCTAATCGGAATCATTTTGTCTATAGTGGTGTGCAACAGTGATAATTCTGCTTGTGATTATAACCATTAACACAACTTTCTTAATTAAAAGTTTTACAAAGATCATGAATACGTAGCAGTAAGTTCGTGACAACAAACCAAACTACCAAACAGCTGTTGTACGTAGCTACTTTCGCTTAATGTGAAACTACAGTAGTAGACTGTGGCCGTGCAGAAACGTGAGTGCGAACAGCGCCTATTATCACATGATAAGTAGCTCACGAATGCTGGATAATTACAACTATCGGCCGGGTACTGCTATTAACTGATAATTACCTACCTACTAACTGCGTTCAGTGCTTGGCAAATATACAGTAACAGTTGTTGTTTAGTGTTTTTAATAAACGTGCTTTTGATTGCAAGAAATATTTTGAACCGTTGTTCTATTTTTGTTTAGGTACAAACAGGGGCGGATTAGAAGCACATGGGACCCTATGCTGCCCCCCCCTCCCCGATTCAAAATTCAACTTTTATCAGTCATTATTTACACTGCTGGATGGCATACAGCACTTCGAAAGTTAACAATTATTTTATTAAACTCTTAAATTACAACAAATATTTGTCTAAATAGTGATTACAATTAGCATAGTAGTACTTAAACTTAGAAAACAGTAATCGATCCATTTCTTTCTTGATTTTGTACTTAAACTCAGAAAACAGTAATCGATCCATTTCTTTCTTGATTTTGCCTTAGTGAAGTCTTGTATAACTTCTAAATTGAGAGATTCCAGTATCTCGTTTCAGTATTCAACCTCGCTAACGAAGATAATCTCTCATCTCCCATAGTTGAACTCCACATAACTTTAATGCGTTTTAATACACAAAATGATCTTTCAGATTCCCAGTTAGCTATTGGAATCTTGAAAACCAGGCGATAAGCAATGCATATATTCGGAAAATGCATCAATAATTTTACAATCAATAATACAGTTTAATACTTTGAGCGGACAAACTGTAGTAAACATTCGTACGAAGCTGTTTCTTGCAGTTTGCTCGTGGCACAGAGTGCTTCAATTCTGTTAGAGGATCGAGTAAACTTCTATAAGAGCTTTCGCTTGATTTTCCAACTGTGTGGTTAATAACTTATCAAGGAAACCAAACAAAATTTGAAAACTGCCCTCTTAAATTGGAAACGAACGAAACTAGTGAAGACAATATGAATTAATGATTTGATTTATGATTTTAGATTGAGGACATTTGTTTTTTCCATAATTATTATCTTCAAAAAGGTTTTTGTGATTTAGTGGTGGATGGTGTCGTCTCTGATACATGAGACCCTGGTGCCCGGCGCGGCAGCGTACCCCAGCGATATGGATAATCCGCCACTGGGTAAAAAAAAAACTGAACCATTCACTCCTGTGACAGATACAAGAAATTATGTTCAATGTCATCAGTTCAGTACAGAGTACTCACGTATCCTCAGAAGTACCTCGCGCAAACGGTGCTGATTTTAACAAACTGCGATTCCGTTCCCGTCAGACAGTCAGGAACGGTTAAGCATTATGCAAAGACCAGTTTTAGTATGTTCATCTTGTTATTTGAATCAGCAGTCTCTGTAATTCCAACTTTGTCGTGGTGCTGCTACCTGTCATCCTCCAGACGAGGCCTTTTAGTGTCTCCACTAGACATGGGCTGATATACCTATAACAGGTATTTTGGAACGACATTTGTGTGAAACGGATATAACAGTGACTGAAAAGTTGAAATACCCGTCCCGAGTCGCGTGAATACTCGCGAGTCGCGTGATCGACCCCCCTACGAAACTAACGAATAAACGAGTACTACGAATATTACGAGTATTAGCCTACGAGTATACGAGTACGGAGCCACTTTTTGATGCCGAATACTTCACTGTGTGCATGTGCCGATTGTCATACAAGTACGAAACGAAGCAAAACAGCGAGGTTCAGAATATCTCTATGCCAAAGAGACGAAGCTGTTTTTAATAAATGAAAAAAAAATTCATATTGATGTTACATTTATTCTTGTGTGTTATGCTGATACATAATACTGAGTATAG